>CM070602.1:38823285-39423285 GCA_036346395.1 Hsuehochloa calcarea | reverse complement strand
TCGTGATCTTTGTGCTTCACCGTCGTTGGGCTCTAGTGATATCCGCTTGGTCACCGCAATGGGCCATATGTGCTGCATCGAGGCCTTCAGCCATATGTTTTGCCGTCATTCTTAAATTAAATTATTGATACTACTCCATTTATTGTTGCAATTTAATCTTGTATTTGTGCATACAGATGGTGTTCTGATTTTTCAACCATGTTAATTTTCTAGAACAACGGGGCGCACGAACATCAAACATAGAATAACATGTCAGAACAGGGGATTATTAAGCTGGCGAATCGAACCGTACCACCAGTTGAGGCGCAGGCGCAGCTGGAGAGGAATGGGAGATCGGGGAGGCGGAGCTTGGAGTCGGAGAAGCGCAGTAGTGCGACGGCAACGGCAATGACGCCTCCACCACGACGCGAGGCGCGAAACCCTAGGCGTCGGTGGGCGGGGGCGAGGGGGTGGCGAGCCGGTGGCCTCTGCTCTCCCTCACCCACGGCCGCCTCTATTTATAGACGGGCGAGCAAATCGACGGGAGGAGAACGTGAGACAAGTAGTAAAGAGGAGGAGGGGCCGAGCGTGCATCTCTCTCTGCCTCGTGGGGCCGGTAAAAATTCTAACGGTGGGGACCGTGAGGGTGCAGGGCCCCAAGTGCCAGTCTCTGCCGTTGGAGCTACGGCCTGCATGTGGCGGGGTGGGATTGGGTGCGGCGCGGGTGGCGCCCGGCCTCAGGTTCCGGCCCGGTGGCGCACGCTTTTCGGACGCTTGAAATCCCAGCCAGGGCATCGCAGCCGTCCGTTTGAGTACTGATCCCTCCGTCTCCGTGCAAGGGCCAGCGCCCAGAGAGTGCGTGCGTGTCAGTCCGTTTGAACACATCTTTTGGCTTGGAAAAAAACGTAGCGTATGCTACGGATACACTCAGCTCAAAATAACTAATCAAAGTTGCACGATTTCCAATGCATATAAGTTCTGCATGTTGTAAATGTGATCAAAACTTTATAATTAAGCCCTATTTAGAACGTGGGAATTTATATCAAGAGATTTCCAGAATTTTACTCTCTCTCTCTCTCTCTTTAAAGGAAAAGCATTTATGTCTCGCCTTGCTGTCACGGACCAACGCCGTGAGATCAAATCCTTAAGCACACAATTTTCCTCTCTATCTTATGTTATTATCGTATACTCGTGATCTTTGTGCTTCACCGTCGTTGGGCTCTAGTGATATGCCGCTTGGTCACCGCAATGGGACATATGTGCTGCATCGAGGCCTTCAGCCATATGGTTTGCCGATATTCTTAAATTAAATTGTTGATACTGCTCCATTTATTGTTGCAATTTAATCTTGTATTTGTGCATACAGATGGTATTATGATTTTTCAACCATGTTAATTTCCTAGAATAACGGGGCGCACGAACATCAAACATAGAATAACATGTCAGAACAGGGGATTATTAAGCTAGCGAATCGAACCGTACCACTAGTTGAGGCGCACACACAGCTGGAGAGGAAGGGGAGATTGGGGAGGCGGAGCTTGGAGTCGGAGAAGCGCACTAGTGCGACGGCAATGGCAATGCCGCCTCCAACGCAACGCGAGGTGCGAAACCCTAGGCGTCGGTAGGCGAGGGGGGTGGCGAGCCGGTGGCCTCTGCTCTCCCTCACCCACGGCCGCCTCTATTTATGGACAGGCGAGCAAATTGACGGGAGGAGAGTGCGAGACAAGTAGTAAAGAGGGAGGGAGGGGGCCGAGCGTGCATCTCTCTCTGCCTCGCGGGGCTGGTAAAAATGGTAACGGTGGGGACCGTGAGGGTGCGGGGCCCCAAGTGCCAGTCTCTGCCGTTGGAGCTGCGGCCTGCACGTGGTGGGACGAGATTGGTTGCGGCACGGGTGGCACCCGGCCTCCGGTTCCGGCCCGGTGGCGCACGCTTTTCGGACGCTTGAAATTCCAGCAGGGGAATCGCAGCCGTCCGTTTGAGTCGTGATCCCTCCGTCTCCGTGTGGGGGCCAGCGCCCAGAGAGCGCGTGCGTGTCAGTCCGTTTGAACGCATCTTTTGGCTTGGAAAAACGTAGCGTATGCTACGGATACGCTCAGCTAAAAATAACTAATCAAAGTTGCATGATTTCCTATGCATATAAGTTCTGCATGTTGTAAATGTGATCAAAACTTTATAATTAAGCCCTATTTAGAACGTGGGAATTTATATCGAGAGATTTCCAAAATTTTACTCTCTCTCTCTCTCTCTCTCTATTTTAAGGAAAAGCATTTATGTCTCGTCTTGTTGTCATGGACCAACGCCGTGAGTTCAAATCCTTAAGCACACAATTTTCCTCTCTATCTTATGTTATTGTCGTATACTCGTGATCTTTGTGCTTCACCGTCGTTGGGCTCTAGTGATATGCCGCTTGGTCACCGCAATGGGCCATATGTGCTGCATCGAGGCCTTCAGCCATATGTTTTGCAGTCATTCTTAAATTAAATTGTTGATACTGCCCCATTTATTGTTGCAATTTAATCTTGTATTTGTGCATACAGATGGTGTTCTGATTTTTCAACCATATTAATTTTCTAGAATAACGGGGCGCATGAACATCAAACATAGAATAACAGGTCAGAACAGGGGATTATTAAGCTGGCGAATCGAACCGTACCACTAGTTGAGGCGCAGGTGCAGCTGGAGAGGAAGGGGACATCGGGGAGGCGGAGCTTGGAGTCGGAGAAGCGCAGTAGTGCGACGACAACGGCAACGCCGCCTCCACCGCGACGCGAGGCGCGAAACCCTAGGCGTCGTTTGGCGGGGGCGAGGGGGGTGGCGAGCCGGTGGACTCTACTCTCCCTCACCCACGGCCACCTCTATTTATAGACGGACGAGCAAATCGACAGGAGGAGAGCGCGAGACAAGTAGTAAAGAGGGAGGGAGGGGCCGAGCGTGCATCTCGCTCTGCCTCGTGTGGCTGGTAAAAATAGTAACGGTAGGGACCGTAAGGGTGCGGGGCCCCAAGTGCCAGTCTCTGACGTTGGAGCTACGGCCTGCACATGGCGGGGCGGGATTGGGTGTGGTGCGGGTGGCGCCCGGCACAGGTTCCAGCCCGGTGGAGCACGCTTTTCGGACGCTTGAAATCCCGACCGGGGCATCGCAGCCGTCCGTTTGAGTCGTGATCCCTCTGTCTCCGTGTGGGGGCCAGCGCCTAGAGAGGGCGTGCATGTCAGTCCGTTTGAACGCATCTTTTGGCTTGGAAAAAACGTAGCGTATGCTACGGATACGCTCAACTAAAAATAACTAATCAAAGTTGCACGATTTCCTATGCATATAAGTTCTGCATGTTGTAAATGTGATCAAAACTTTATAATTTAGCCCTATTTAGAACGTGGGAATTTATATCAAGAGATTTCCAGAATTTTACTCTCTCTCTCTCTCTCTTTTAAGGAAGAGCATTTATGTCCCGCTTTGTTGTCACGGACCAATGCCGTGAGTTCAAATCCTTAAGCACACAATTTTCCTCTCTATCTTATGTTATTATCGTATACTCGTGATCTTTGTGCTTCACTGTCGTTGGGCTCTAGTGATATGCCGCTTGGTCACCGCAATGGGCCATATGTGCTGCATCGAGGCCTTCAGCCATATGTTTTGCCGTCATTCTTAAACTAAATTGTTGATGCTGCTCCATTTATTGTTGCAATTTAATCTTGTATTTGTGCATACAGATGGTGTTCTGATTTTTCAACCATGTTAATTTCCTAGAATAACGGGGCGCACGAACATCAAAGATAGAATAACATGTCAAAACAGGGGATTATTAAGATAGCGAATCGAACCGTACCACTAGTTGAGGCGCAGGCGCAGCTGGAGAGGAAGGGGAGATCCGGGAGGCGGAGCTTGGAGTCGGAGAAGCGTAGTAGTGCGACGGCAACGGCAATGCCGCCTCCACCACGACGCGAGGCGCAAAACCCTAGGCGTCGGTAGGCGAGGAGGGTGGAGAGCCGGTGGCCTCTGCTCTCCCTCACCCACGGCCGCCTCTATTTATAGACAGGCGAGCAAATCGACGGGAGGAGAGCGAGAAAAGTAGTAAAGAGGGAGGGAGGGGCCGAGCGTGCATCTCTCTCTGCCTCGTGGGGCCGGTAAAAATGGTAACGGTGGTGACCTTGAGGGTGCGCGGCCCCAAGTGCCAGTCTCTGCCGTTGGAGCTATGGCCTGCACGTGGCGGGGCGGGATTGGGTGCGGCGTGGGTGGCGCCCGGCCTCATGTTCCGGCCCGGTGGCTCACGCTTTTCGGACGCTTGAAATCTCGACCGGGGCATCGCAGCCGTCCGTTTGAGTCGTGATCCCTCCGTCCCCGTGTGGGGGCCAGCGCCCAGAGTGTGCGTGCGTGTCAGTCCGTTTGAACGCATCTTTTGGCTTGGAAAAAACGTAGCGTATGCTACGGATACGCTCAACTAAAAATAACTAATCAAAGTTGCACGATTTCCTATGCATATAAGTTCTGCATGTTGTAAATGTGATCAAAACTTTATAATTAAGCCCTATTTAGAACGTGGGAATTTATATCAAGAGATTTCCAGAATTTTACTCTCTCTCTCTCTCTCTCTCTCTCTCTCTCTCTTTTAAGGAAGAGCATTTATGTCCCGCTTTGTTGTCACGGACCAATGCCGTGAGTTCAAATCCTTAAGCACACAATTTTCCTCTCTATCTTATGTTATTATCGTATACTCGTGATCTTTGTGCTTCACCGTCGTTGGGCTCTAGTGATATGCCGCTTGGTCACCGCAATGGGCCATATGTGCTGCATCGAGGCCTTCAGCCATATGGTTTGCCGTCATTCTTAAATTAAATTGTTGATACTGCTCCATTTATTGTTGCAATTTAATCTTGTATTTGTGCATACATATGGTGTTATGATTTTTTAACCATGTTAATTTCCTAGAATAACGGGGCGCACGAACATCAAACATAGAATAACATGTCAGAACAGGGGATTATTAAGCTAGCGAATCGAACCGTACCACTAGTTGAGGTGCACGCGCAGCTGGAGAGGAAGGGGAGATTGGGGAGGCGGAGCTTGGAGTCGGAGAAGCGCAGTAGTTCGACGGCAATGGCAATGCCGCCTCCAACGCAACGCGAGGCGCGAAACCCTAGGCGTCGGTTGGCGAGGAGGGTGGTGAGCCGGTGGCCTCCGCTCTCCCTCACCCACGGCCGCCTCTATTTATAGACGGGCGAGCAAATCGACGGGAGGAGAGCGCGAGAAAATTAGTAAAGAGGGAGGGAGGGGCCGAGCGTGCATCTCTCTATGCCTTGTGCGGCCGTAAAAATGGTAACAGTGGTGACCCTGAGGGTGCGGGGAAACAAGTGCCAGTCTCTGCCGTTGGAGCTACGGCCTCATGTGGCGGGCGGGATTGGGTGCGGCGCAGGTGGCGTTCGGCCTCAGGTTCCGGCTCGGTGGCGCACGCTTTTTGGACGCTTGAAATCCCGGCCGGGGCATCGCAGCCGTTCGTTTGAGTCGTGATACCTCCGTCTCCGTGTGGGGGCCAGCGCCCAGAGAGCGTGTGCATGTCAGTCCGTTTGAACGCATCTTTTGGCTTGGAAAAAACGTAGCGTATGCTACGGATACACTCAGCTAAAAATAACTAATCAAAGTTGCACGATTTTCTATGCATATAAGTTCTGCATGTTATAAATGTGACCAAAACTTTATAATTAAGCCGTATTTAGAACGTGAGAATTTATAACAAGAGATTTCCAGAATTTTACTCTCTCTCTCTTTTAAGGAAAAGCATTTATGTCTCGCCTTGTTGTCACGGACCAACGCTGTGAGTTCAAGTCCTTAAGCACACAATTTTCCTCCCTATCTTATGTTATTGTCGTATACTCGTGATCTTTGTGCTTCACCGTCGTTGGGCTCTAGTGATATCCGCTTGGTCACCGCAATGGGCCATATGTGCTGCATCGAGGCCTTCAGCCATATGTTTTGCCGTCATTCTTAAATTAAATTGTTGATACTGCTCCATTTATTGTTTCAATTTAATCTTGTATTTGTGCATATAGACGGTGTTTTGATTTTTCAACCATGTTAATTTCCTAGAATAACGGGGCGCACGAACATCAAACATAGAATAACATGTCAGAAGAGGGGATTATTAAGCTGGCGAATCGAACCGTACCACTAGTTGAGGCGCAGGCGCAGCTGGAGAGGAAGGGGAGATCGGGGAGGTGGAGCTTGTAGTCGGAGAAGCGCAGTAGTGCGACGGCAACGGCAATGCCGCCTCCACCGCGACGCAAGGCGCGAAACCCTAGGCGTCGGTGGGCGGGGGCGAGGGGGGTGGCGAGCCGGTGGCCTCTGCTCTCCCTCACGCACGACCGCCTCTATTTATAGACGAGCGTGCAAATCGACGGGAGGAGAGCGCGAGACAAGTAGTAAAGAGGGAGGGAGGGGCCGAGCGTGCATCTCTCTGCCTCGTGTGGCCGGTAAAAATGGTAACAGTGGGGAACGTGAGGGTGCGGGGCCCCAAGTACTAGTCTCTGTCGTTGGAGTGACGGCCTGCACGTGGCGGGGTGGGATTGGGTGCGCGCGGGTGGTGCCCGGCCTAAGGTTCTGGCCTGGTGGCGCACGCTTTTCGGACACTTGAAATCCCGACCGGGCATCGCAGCCGTCCGTTTGAGTCGTGGTCCCTCCGTCTCCATGTGGGGGGCCAGCGCCCAGAGAGCGCGTGCGTGTCAGTCCCTGCGTGTGGGGCCGGCGAGTCTGGAAGAAACGTAAAATGCTTTCACCTCACGGCGAACGTAAATGCGAGACAAGGCACGGTAAGGGAGCCCGCAATGCAGGCCCTGCGGCAGGCAGCTGTCGCCACCAATCTGTTGTTTCTAGAAAGTTCCACTTGGGATTGGGGGGGGGGGCTTAGATCACCATCATCATGTACTGCAACGCCTAACAACCTCCTCAGCTACTGAAAGTCTCATCTTTGGCAGAATTAAGCTGGAGCTAGAGCCGAGCCAAACATGGCGTTACTGCAGTGATTGGTCAATTAAGGAACGGATTTACCCCCTCCCCATGCGCGTCGACAAACTAGCTAGCAGGAGCGCTAGTGTGCACGCGATCCAGCCGTCTCCGTGTTGAAAGGAAATCTTATCTGGATTATCTATTTTATTTGGCTACCGTATTCAATAGAGTAATAATATGATTTAATTTTTTTCATTCGATTAACAATTTATATTTTATTCGTATTTATATTCTCATTCGTATAAAAAATATGGATACAAATATAGTATTGACTTTTATCATCCGAAAATGTTATTTTATCCACACTATTCATATTCGATAAAATAATATACATATTTTATTGCATTATAGCTAATTAGTTAGATGAGTATTTTTAGTTTAATGTGAATTTACGTTCTTAGGTGAAATAGATGAGCTATAATGATTATGTGTACTGTGTACAATGATAAAATATCATAAATATCTTACTATTACATGAGTTATGAGATAGTTGAATCTGACCAAATTGAGTAGATATTCGATTCGTATTTGTATTCATTGCAACATTCGATTTGTATTCGTATTTGACAATATTCGAATTCATATTCGTTTAGAAAATACGAATACGAGTACGTGAAAACTACTATTCAATTCGTATTCAATCCGTTGACGTCCATCGGACCTGAGAGCAACATCCCTAAATCCTTTGTGTATTCTACACTAGTCCCTGGAACAGTAGCTAGTGCACATAGGAAACAAATATAGTAGCATCCATAACTCACATCACTTTATTAATAAAATATCAGAGTTTATTACAAAAAGGCTTACAAGGCAACAATAAAGAACACAATGGAAGACGAATAAGAAGCAGTAGAGCTAGCTAATCTACTACAGATAATCGACTGGGGTAGCGGCCTAGTCATTGAGATCCTCAGCAGTTGCGAAGTCATCATCCTCTGAACAATATTTTTTAAGCAATGGTGAGTACAAAAATATACTCTGCAAGTTACACCCAATAACAGATATAATGCATGCAGGTATGTCAAAGGAAGACTTATATGGCTTAGTTTTGCACAAATGTACATTTTCAGTTTTAAATACATTTACTAAGTTCTAAAGCAGTTTAGTCTATATCTAAAATCAAATTAAAATTTTATTTATCAATTCTTGAGTGTAGGATAAACTTCTATATACAAATGGTGAAGGACTAACCCCTTACACCTGGCTTTCCGCCAAAGTTTCCCAATTGGATAAACTATCCAAAAAACATCTTAGTTTAAAATTATTTTTAAAACAAAACCAAGTCAAATCTACAAAAGACTTTGTTCAGCATGTTCATGACCGTGAACACAACTATTCGAATAGTATGACACTCTAAAGAGGTTGTACAACTTTACCCACAAGGGATAATTAACTTATAATGTCTGTCTAACACACTTCTGTGGGTGTGCAACTAAGTGATTATCACAATGCCTTTACAATGTGTTATCCCAAAGTAGTCATGTCAGCTAAGGTTTCGTTGTCGCAAGGTTTCACGCCAAACTAAAGCCCCCTCTTGCCCCATGTGGGATAAAAAGTTGGTCAATCTGACACCCACACAACCAGATGGCACAAATACAGTGAAATGTTGTAAATTAGTTAGTCAGGTCTGTCCCACTCCAGACTTGTGGTATTACGGAAGAGCTTTACAATCCGAAGCTCGCAAACTGGTCCTTAACTGACTAGGCGACTTCCAAAAGTAACACTTGGGCTTTGATCATTCACTGAGATGAGCCCGCGCATAAACTTGTACCACCAATTTTCCAGTTCGCACAAGTCCAAACCAGTTTTATATTATTTTACATGTCAAAATATTTTCTAAAATTTTTATGGTAAAAATAAAATAAAGGTTTTTGGTCTAAGCTTTGACTAAGCATAAAATTTTCCAACGTGTTCTAGTTCATACTATTGTACCAACTAGATTTTCAACTACGGTAACAAGGTATGGCTAATTCAATATTAAAATTGGATATACAAAGGAAAATAGATTAACTAGAAATTTAAAGCATGAATTTAAATTAACTGGTATATAAATAAGCATGCAATAATAATTTAAAATATAATTTAAATAATTTTAAATACTAGGATCAAACATGATCAAAGAATGTAACTTGCCTTGCTCAATTAATTGTTGTTTTGAGACGACGTTGAAATTTGGCTCTCCGAAGTCGTCGAAATCTATACGTGAAAATATAATTAAATTAGAATTAAAATAAATTCCAAATTAAATAAGTTAGGTTCTGGGAGATATATATTGAATTTATATAAATTTTGAATTTTGAATAACTCGAATAGGAGCTCGAACGAAGGAGAACGACTCTCGGAAGTTTCAAATTCACAAGGAATGGTAGAATTGGAAATTCTGAAATTTGTGGATTTATTTTTCTGAGGGAAAATCCACTTATTGTGTCAACATGATGTCAGCAAGGATAATTAAATTTCCGACCAAATTATTTTTTCTAAAGGAAATGGCTTTGATCCACTAACATATGGGCCATGGTTTATGGACTAGGTCCAAAAGATTTGTGCTTGGTCCATGGTGGACTGGGTGCGTGGCATAGCATGGCTTTGCCATGCTAGCGTCCACATGGGTGCATGAATGGGATGGAGACGCGCCGCGTGGCACGACATGGCGCTGAGGTGGCAGCCAGGTCAGCTCAGAACGACGATGGTGCTTGGATCCCAACGGTGACTGACGGCGAAGAAGGGAATCGAGAGAGGAGGAGATGGGCATGATAGTGCTCACATCTGCGGTGGCTAGGCGTGCACGGAAGGCAAGTGGTGAGGAGAGAGTCGGCGGCGCGTTCGGGCTCACGGCAGTGCATCTGTTCTGGCGAGGGCGATGCACGCACAGTTTTAGGATCAAGGATGACTGACTAGAGGGGGTGAATAGGAGGTTTGTAAAAACTTGTGCTCTAATTATCAATTTTAACAAGAATTGCTTAGATAAAGAATTCTAGCACAATTCAAAGGATATGTTCTATGCTTTTACTAAGACAACCTCAAAGCTATGCCAATACTAAATACAATTCTACACAAATAAATTGGTAGAAATGTAAATACAGAAATAGTAAAGACAAGAGAGAAAACCACAATGAAGATAATTGATGTTTTTTTCATGGTATCGAAGACTTGCCGGTCTTCACTAGTCCGTGTGGGGCGGCGAGGAGAAAGGAAGAGAGGAGGAGAGATTTTGGGGGTGAGATAAGGAGGAGGAGGGGCACGGGATGCTCCCTTTTGCTAGGCAGAGAGGCACATAGGCGGAAGATCAGGCGTGGTGAGATTTGAGGCGGCAGTTGAGGATTTCGGCGGAACCGCACACGTGTGAGGGGGGAAACGGGCAAATCGAACGTGGCGGGACGCGGGAAGTGATGAACCCTAAGGTTTGATTTGTTGGCCCGATCTTTCGATGAGAACGATAAGTCCGGTAGGCGTCGCTCAACTCTGACGATCCTGGCTATGAACACGCAAGGCTCAAAACCACGCAATCGCTGAACTGATCGACAAGTCGTTATCAACCATGCACGAATACCCGGTTGACCTGACCACGAAGGTCGATTCCTGCATACACCGAAGAAGCACGCAAGAACAAGATAAAGCAATCTGAAATTGCAAATAAAGATTGAAATATTAAAATTGGGATTTGGCGGTATTATGGTTGGTCTAGTCGACACAAGCCAATACACGAAGTTGCAACAAGGCTAACTTTTAACTAAACAAAATCCAAAGAAACTAGAGGGGGTGCGTCCTCCTTAAATAGGGGATGAGGAGCCACAAATCTAAAAGGCATGAATTACTGTTCACATGAACAGTAATCACGCCCCCAGGTGGGCCGGCGGCATATGGGCCAATTCCGGTACGATTACAAGGCCCAAATCGGCCCAAATTAGTGATATAGCACCTTCTTTTGACGATTCCGAAGTCTACAGAAGGAATTTGGAGGTGAGGCTGGATCCGTTGGAAAGATATCGTCGTTAGCTTTCCAACAAGCCCAAGAACACCCGAATCGAACTCCGTTTGCAAAAGTTATATTTGTTTTAAGTTGGTGCTGTCAGGCTGATTCCGAACTGATCTGACCAAAATGTATCCAGCTTGAACTCCTGCTTGGCACATGTAGTAGCACCATGGCATGTACACATAGTACCATGGTATGTAGACGTAGCACCATGGCATGTAGACGTGGCTCGATCTAATTGGGTAATATGGCATTGCATTAGCCGAAAGTCCAATTGGAGAAGATGTTGGTGAAGTAAAGGAAGTAGAGGATGCAGTGCAGCAGGTTGAAGCAGTGGTTGTATCCTTAGGGTCGATGTCCTCATCAGGAAGGATAAGGCGCACGTGGGCCTAAGAAAATGGGAAAGGAAACACAGCGTTTGACGAGCTCGAGCTGGGCGATCATGGCGCAACGCTGAAGAATCTAGACTTGCCATTATGAGTTAATGGAGTATTTTGGTAATGAATGACAATCATCATATGGACTAATATTTTCCATGAGTTAGTGAAACAGGTTGAGTTCCATGATGATGAAGACTTTGGGTGGCATCGTTAGTTGATTGTCATCAAGTCAAGATTTGGGATGAAGGATGTTATCATGTGTTGAAGAGCATCAAGACAAGATCCTGAAGTAAAAAAAATCATCATGTGTTGATGATATTCAAGACAAGATCCAGAAGTGAAGAAGATCATCATGTGTTGATGATATTCAAGACAAGATCCCGAAGTGAAGAAGATTATCATGTGTTGATGATATTCAAGTCAAGAACTTAGAGTAAAGTAAATCATCATGTGTTGATGATTATTAAGTAAAGAACTCGGACTTCGAGTGGAGTTGTTCGTCATCACCTGACTAGATGGATACTCAAGGCAAAGGTATGACTAGCACATGCTAAGGATGTGCTTCTAGTCTTTTATCGGTCTCGGTGTTTGGTTGGAAGATCGGATTGCTAGTATAGGTTGTCGTACTATTAAAAATGGTCTTGTTTAGTAGCTTGAGTCTCATCATGTGTTGATAGCTCAATCCCGCTCACTCTATCTCTTCTAGGCATGCTGATATTATTTGCAAATGTGTTTTGCAAATAGTTGATGCTCATGCATTAACTCTTTGTAGCATGAGACTTTAGTTTGCGAATATATTTTATAAATATTTTAAGTCCATGTACCATCTTCTTGTGGCATGATACTAAAGTTTGCAAATAGTTGAGAATCATGCTTTCATACCTTGTCTGCATCATGCAATTCATTGGCAAATATATTTTGCAAAATTGAGTTGAAACGATTTGCAAAATCAGCTTTTGTTATCCCTGATCGGACTATCCGTAGTGGGTAGTCCGGACTGACCAGACCCCCTGTCCGAGTAGGGCGGTCAGCTTTTTCTAGAGACTCTGTTTTTGGCTACAACTCTCTCTATTTTACTATCCGGACTGACCGAAGTTGGAGGCCGGACTGGCCGAACCTCTGGGTTATTGATGCGGTTAGCTTTTTCTAGAGAAGGTTGTTTTTATGACTTGCTACTTAATTTGCCATGTCAGACTAACCGCCATGTGTTCACTGGTCAGATTGAAACCCCGGACTGACCAGCGCGATCAGCTTTTTCTAGTAGCATGTTTTTCCTTTGGTTTGAAAATCCTTGAACCAGGTCTGACCGAACCTTGAGTGGGCGGACTAACCGGACCTGGCATAATGGATAGAATCTGTAGTAATGATTACTGCATAAGTTACCATTACTCTATAGTCCGGTGTGACTGGCCTCCGGCCTTGCTGCTTTTTGCATAGATTCTCCTCCAACGGCTAGTTTTGGTGTGTGGGCTATAAATACCAACCATAGCCGGTTGGGAGGCAACCTTTTCATCTCATTTCACTCTCTTGAGCTAGTGTGAGCTTCTCCTCTCAATTGTGCATGTGTTGCACCTTGTGAGCAAAGGGAGATGTTGTAGTTGTATGTGTTGCAATTAGAATTGGATTGAGCGTCCAATTGTGCATGTGTTGCACTTGGTGAGAGTCAAGAAAGAGGCTTGGCTTATTACTCTTGGTGTTTACCGACACCTAGATGATGTGGAGGCATCGTGGTCTGGTGATCTTCTGAAGAAGCTTGTGAGAAGGCCTGACGTGCTGTGAGTGGTTTGGTGCTCGCCATCTCTGGAGTGGAGGAAGAGCAACCCCAAATAGATCGAGGTGTTAGTTCATGTTGTGAGACGGTCTAATTTGTCTATGCTTACCTCGGATATGTTGGCTTAATTCGTGGAGCCAGCCCAATTCATTTGTGCTTATCTCAACTTGGATTATGGGGGAACGACAAGTCTCCAAACACCATGGTAAAACATCCTTATACTATTGTGGTTTGCTCTTTTGTGATTTTCTTTATACAGTTTACATTTCTAGAATTAAATTGTTTGCTTGTCTCTTAGGTATGCAATCTTTGCCTTGGTCTTAGCTTGTTGGTGCACTTAGTTAAGACTAGCTGATTTAGGTTTTAACTGAGCAAAATCGAATTGATTTATAATTCTGCATAAAACTCATTTTTTGCCAAAATAATTTTTAAACCCCCTATTCACCCCCTCTAGTCGGCCTCCTCGATCTTACAAGCGCGGGTGATTAGAGGAGAAAGAAAGGGAAGGAAGAAGAAGGGGGCTGACGCGTGGGCTCAGGGTGTCGTTGGGAGAGGGGAAGACAGAGAGGGAGAGCCGGGTGGGCTGGGCTGGAAAGCGAAAGAATGGACCGGAGGAGAAAAGATTTCGGCCCGAGGAGGAGTTTGTGAATTTTAATTCATTTCTGAATGTTAGAAAATGAAACAAATCAATTAGGCTTTTAGAAAATAGCAAATAGAGTTAAAAAATTATGAAAAAAGTCACATAAATTCCCTGAATTATTTTGAACATAATAAAATTATTTCCAACTTAAAACTGACTTTTATTTTTGCACATCAATTATTTTTATTTTCTAAAAAAAGGAAAAACCTTTTCAAAATCCAAAAATTCCAGGAAATTAATTAAAATTTTCTTTTTAACTTTAGATCTAAGAAAATCCCAGAAAACTCAATAAATGTTCCTTTTTACTTTAAAAAATCTAGGAAATTCAAGAAATTCAAGAAAACTCTTTTTTATTTGTTTTGGTAGCAAAACTTTGAGATGTTACAACACCCCTACGTACGAGCCCCAAGCGGCGGGAGGTGACCGCACCTAGCCCGAAGTGCCCCACCCCTTTCTTGCAGCCGCCATCATGTCCTCCCTCTTAGATCAGCGTCCCAGATCCGATTCTTCCACGCGTTGCGTCACCAGCACCGATGCTTATAGGATTGTGGATATCATGGAGATATGCTCATGATCTTAGGATGATGTTACAATTAGCAATGGCTTTAAAGGTTTGTCGAATTACATGTTTTCGGCAAAATCTCAGTGCTGTCAGGTCTTAGGTGTAGGGTAACGCGGCAAGGCTACGATAGCACAAACAAAATTTTACCGCGCAACCAAGGAACCACCGCAAGTAATAGATCACGAGATTACCGCTAGACGCGCCGACTCGTAGCGGAAGTAGAGTCGTTGTAGCGAGTTGATGCAGTCGTAGTCGTACTCACGACACGTCTCCTCCTTCGAGTAGTCGTACTCGACGCGCGTCTGCTTCTTCGAGTGGTCGTACCCACCACGCGACTTCTTCTCAGACTCCGGTGATCAACACAAGTCGCGGATCGTCCTAGTGCTGATGCTTCGCAACAACACCTCTGAGGTATCCACACGTACGGGGCAGGATCACCACGCATTGGAGTGCTAGCTCCGGCAGCGTGGTAAAGAAGGCGTGGCTATTAGGGTTTCAGGAGTTCTTCCAAAGATCATCCTCTTCTCACATCACCCCATGCCACCGCCCCTCTTTATATAGGCATCCATGATGGGTCTCGTACCTGAGGCCCATTAGGAACTCGTGGTCTATACGAATTTTGGATCACCATCCAAAACAGATCCTTACCCTTTAAGTGTGCGACCCCACAGGTTCATGTGTAATCGGTTATGACTCGGAAACTCTTTTTTGATCACTAGTCGTTAGCGGTACCTAGTAGCACATAACGATTCCCAAAGACACAGAATAAATCGGACGAACCTTGATGTAATATGATCTATGATCAAGTCCTCATCACTTACGACCAGTTCGTATCTCTATACGACCAGGTTGTAATTGGTCACGACCAGTTCGTAACTCCTTACGACCAGGTTTTTACCATTATGTGATTACGTTTGACCAGTCTACGACCAGTACGTATCTCCATACGACTAGTCCGTAAATGATCAAACTAAGCGACCTACTCATGTATTCTCCCTTTACCTCACGATGTCTGGTTGAACTCCAGGTGAGATGATGTGTCATTCATGGACTGTTCAATACTTTCTCGATCGAGTGTCGGATAACATCATGTGGTCGACACTTCGACCACTAGTGGCATGGCCATGCACTTTCTTTATCCGATCATCATGAGGGGCCCAGAGAAATCTCTCCTGTTATGTTAGGAGGGGCAAATCCCATCTCAACCAGTCACATCCCTCCGCATGTTTCATAGCATACCCGAAAGCTACCTTTATAACTACCCAGTTACGGAGTAGCGTTTGGCAACCCCTAAGAGTGCTATTACATATGTAGGAAACCATGCTGATCTCAGGTCTAAGGATTATACATCATCATTACTTGAGACCAACTAATGACACAAAGATTTATAACAATCTCAATAGTGTCTCAATGATGGGTCTATTCAACACCATGTTCTCTAACATGTGTTCACATTATTGATTCGATATCTCCATATCTATGACCGGTGAAACCAGGTCATCAATCAATACATGTGCTAGTCATAGAGTCACTGGTGTTCCGACCAGTGACCTCCGACCAGGGATACATTTAGAATGACATCATATAAGTTAAAGAGTTCCACCAACAAGTCACATACTTATTGATCTATAACAAATGATTCATTCAAGGAACACGATAACATATTATCAAAATCATGAACATAATGACATATTATCATCTCTATGATTGCCTCTAGGGCATATTTCCAACATTAGGCGGTGCAGTCGGCGGCGGCGGGTCGAGACGACGACGATGGTAGTCGGCCGCCACCCGTGATCGGGCCGGTCGAGCGGTTGGACCGACTATAGGCGGCGGTCGGACCGGCCAGTTTGTTTGGTCGTATTTAGAGCTGGGCCAAAAATAGTGGGTGTAGGCAAGAGAGGGGATTCTCATACACTTGGTCTTATAATTTTTGGAGCTTCCAGTAAAAAGATCTATTCGTTTGAAATTTCTAGAGAGGTTTCATATTTCAAGGTATGAAATTTGACTAAGTCCCTTCTGGGCGGTCAGACCGGCCCTTGAGTGGCGATCTGATCGATTGTCACTTGTTTCGTCGGTTCTCGTAGCGGCGATGTTTGTTTGTTGAGTCAAGTTCATGAGTTTCAGTGCATATGTGTTGCATGATGCATGTTTTGACTAACGTGGGTCAAGTTGCGAAGAACTAGTTCCCAGAATTTATTTATTGGTCTATTGTTGTGCAGGTTGCTTGGAGGTCAACGACGGTCAACGACGAAGATGATCGGAACTAGGCTTGGAGAGCTGAGGTTCATAACGATCGACAATGCCAGATGAAGTCTATGGATTCAAGCATAGCACAAAATGGACAAGGATGAACGAGCGGGAAGTTCGGTGTGACGGGTTGCATCAAGCGGCGTGGGGGTCGGTGCACGTGCTGTGGTGGTTTTGGTGGGAGCCGGATGGGAGAGAATTGCCGACATGATGAGAGCCGTTGATCAACCTACACGTGGCGAAGCATGGGATTACTTCATGAAGATTGGACTCGGTCTTTGGAGAAGGATCGAGAAGGGGTATTTTGGTAATATCTCTAAAATACCACCTTGATTGCTTTTGGCTAAACCGCGGCGCAAAACGATGCAAGGAGAAGCGGTTTAGGTCAAGAGAAGATGAAGACGACGCTTTAAAATGCGTGCGTGAGTTAAACCCGTTTGTGTGTGGGCTTAACGGGTGCCCAATAGGAAACTCTTCTAGAAGGTTAGCCGCCACTATAAATATGGGAGGGTGTTGTAGCACCTCCTTAATCCTTTTGCTTATTTTGAAACCCTCGTTTTGTTTTTGAGATTAGGGAGTGATGTTAGGATTCTTGAAGAGGAGATTGATTGTGTGCTCATGTATTGAGTTTTGTCCTCCATGTTAGAGTGGCTGTAAACCAGCAATAATCACAAATCAATCTATGCAGGTTTTCTTGAGATGAGTCTCTTTTCGTTCTTACTCTCTATTTTGTGATTTTGGGTCGTCTTTGATTCTCATGTTTTGTTTTGGTTTCTGCCCTAATATTGCTTGCTGTGACATGTGGGAACTCATCTAGGATCATCTTAATCATCTCTAACCCACGAGCAAGTTTTTAGATCTAGTTTTCGTTTTGACTCGGTTTTGAACCATCCTTCACTAAAACGTAAAAAATTCAGAACTTTGCCAAGGTTCTTCACGATCTTTGATTGGAATAGGTTCCTGATATCCTAGAGAAGGTGTGTTTCAAGTTTCATCGAGTTTGGAGTTGTAGATCAAAAGCTAGATCTATTTGCAACTTTGTTTTTCGGTCTGATTTTATTGTTCATCAGGATGGAGGTCGGACCGCCATTAACATAGAGGTCAGATCGCCCGTGGACCAGTCAGACCACCATTGACATAGAGGTCAGACCACCTAACACTTGGAAATTGAGTTTTGGTTGATTTTGGTTGTTTTGCTCCGGTGTTTAGATTGAATTCAATACAAGTCTTCTGCTGCGCTTGAATATTGATCTTCATAGCTCTCATAACTATTGGCATGAAAATCATGTTGAATCCGATCTTGGTGAAAAAGAGATCGTGCTCCTATTCACCCTCCTCTAGTCATCGTTTCGGTCCAACAAGTGGTATAAGAGCCTGGTTTGTTCAATGTTGATCTTAACCGGTCAATGAACTTGGCGATGGAGAAGTACTCCATAAAGCAGTATGTCTTTGATGGACTCGACTATGCCTATTGGAAGAATCACATGCGTGTCTACCTTCAAAGCGAAGGACAAGCCATATGAGAGGTTTTTCGAGATCCACTCGTTTTGCCCGAGGTTACTACGCCGGCTTCAGCAGCCTACTTGGCTAACAATCATAAGGTAAAGAACCTCCTATATGCCGGACTTGGTAGACAGGAGTACGATAAAATCTGTCACCTTGAGACCGCACACGAGATCTGGAACATCCTCGAAACCTGCCATGAGGGTTTGTCCCAGATCAAGCAAGTGCGTCAGACGGTCTTTAAGCGAGAGTATAACAAGTTCGAGATGCGTCCTAGAGAGAGCATCGATGACATCTTTACTCGCTTCAACAAGGTGCTCAACCAGCTGAGAGCGGTTGACATTGAATATTCTCAATCTGAGAATGCCACCCACCTCTTGGCTACAATCAACACCAAGGAGTGGGAGATGAAGGCTACCGCCATTGAGGAGAACATCAATCTTTCGAGTCTTACTTTGGTGTTGCTTTATAGCAAACTCGAGACCCATAAAATTAACAGAGTTGACCATCCCAAGAAGGAGAATATGGCTTTGGTAGCAGATCCTCTCAAGAGAGTTTCTGATGGTTCTTTTGAATTTTCTTCTAGTTTTTCTCTTCCTTATTTATCTACAATCTATGAAGAGGAACTTGAGAGTATCCCTGAGGCTGAGTTAGCCCTTCTAGCCAAAAAGTTCACACGGGCCTACAACAATGTGAGAAACAAAAAGAGAGGTGGTTTGTGACTTGCTATGAGTGTGGAAAGCTCTATCATATTCGGGCAAACTGCCCCAAGTTGAAAGAAAAGGGCAACGACAAGGAGGAGAAGGCTGCTTGGAAGAAGCCTCATGGGAACAAGCTCAAGTTTGATGCTGCCAAACTTATGAAGGCCGCTCACCGGGTTCTTGCCGCTTTTGGACATCAAGCCATGAGCGATGTGGACTCTGGGAGCGAAGAGAACTCCATCGACGTCGATGGCATCAATGAGGTACCTCCATGCTATGACATTCTATTTGCTGGATGTGAGACCATGTATGAGCAACTGATTAGTCAGAATGAAGCTTTAGAGCTTACCATGGCAAGGAATAAGGACTTAGAGTCACAAATTGATAATCTGAAATTAAAATTTGTGAATGCTAAGAATCTTGATGTTGACGAATGTACTTCCTGCCATGCTTTACATTCTGAACTTGCTAATTTACAAACTGCTCATGATGTTGCCTTACACCAACTTGAAAATGCTAGAACTGAGCTAATTGAAGTTAAATCTGCTCCTTGTGAAAAATACTTAGAATCTAGCAATTTAGTTGCTTCTGGTAATGTTGATTCTAGCCTTTGCTCTTTCTGCATTGAACGTGAATATGGAGTGAAAGACATAGTAGATGCTGTTAGAGCTAAGTATGCTAAGCTTAAGGATAGAATTGATTCTTCTACTTGTATTTCATGCGAAACCCTTAAGTTTGAAGTTACTTTATATAAGAAGAGATATGCTAGAGCCATTAAGGGTAAAATTTGTGAATCATGTCTTAATCTTGAAAAAGAAAATGCTTATCTTAAGGATACCTTAGAAAAATTCTCTAAAGGTAAGAAACAGTTAAACATGATTTTAGACAAGTCTAAAACTCATTACAAGAAGCAAGGGTTAGGATACAACTCTGTCCAAGACAATTCAAAGCCAAAAGCTATTCAAGTCTTAAAAAATGGATTAGTTGAATTCAAAACCCAACCTGCAAAATAATTTTTAAATCTGCAGGTTTTGCCCAACCATCTGTTAAGTCAAAGGGTGCTTCTCCCAGTGGTATCAAGTACCATTGCACCTATTGCAAGAAGGATGGGCACTTGGTTGAGTTCTGTTGGCGTAGGTTAAAAAATGATAGAAAAAAGTTTGCTAGAAATTCATCTCATCAACCTAGAGCCGTCACGAAACGTGGTCATTTTGAAAAGAATAAATCTAGTCTAGGATTTGTTTCTCACACTCATCATTATCATGTTCCTAGACAGGATGCACCCATGTTCGTGCGACCATTGCTCATGATAGAACTTCAAATAGAATCAAGGATAGCACTTCTGCTTTGTATACTACTCGCAGACGTGTGTCTCAGTACTGAGTTCCCAAGTCGTGTTTAACTAACCCCAGTATTGAGACACATCATTCTTCTGTGTCTTGATTTTTAGGATCACCGCGGAAGGGGGAAGAACACATGGTTCGTCGACTTTGGGTGTTCATACCACATGATCGGAGATTCAAAATGGTTCACCTCCTTCACGAAGGTGACAGGTGATGACTTTATCACCTTTGGAGGTGATACACAAGGGAAGATTAAAGGGACGAGATCGATCAGGTTGAACGACAAATTCATCATGAAGGACGTCGCTCTTGTGGACAAGCTAAGGTACAACCTACTTTCTATCTCACAGCTTCTTGATGATGGCTATGGGACTAGATTTAAGAAAAATGCCTGTTGTGTGCTCGATTCTGCTGGTGAGCTCGTTTTTAGGATTTCTAGAGTTGGTAGAATCTTTAGAGCTGATTTCCCAGAATCTCTTGCTGGATCTCTCAAATGTTTGCTTGCTTCTTCTTCTGATTTCTGGCTTTAGCACCGACAGTTGGGGCACATTGGTTTGATCATCTGACGCGAGTTAGCAACCTTGATCTCATGAGAGGTTTGCCCAAACTCAAAGCTGTCAAGGATACCGTATGTGCGCCCTGTAGGCATGTTAAGCAAGTTGCTTCCTCGCACCCATCAGTGACTATGGTCTTGACTGACGGACCGGGACAGTTGCTTCGTATGGATATTGTTGGTCCTTCTATGGTTCGGTCAGTCGGTGGCAAATGGTATATTCTTGTCATAGTCGATGATTTTTTGAGATACACTTGGGTGTTCTTTCTTGCTTTGAAGGATGAAGCTTTTGGTCATTATCATGATCTTGTTCTTTGTTTGGCTTCTGAAATTCCTGGTGCCTTGAGAGCGATCCGCAGTGACAATAGTATGGAGTTCAAGAATGCTTCATTTGCCTCTTTCTGTGCTGAGCGTGGTGTTGAGCATCATTTCTCTTCTCCACACGTCCCCCAACAAAATGGCGTGGTGGAAAGGAAGAACATGACCTTAGTCGAGATGGTTAGGATGATGCTAGATGAGTATAGCACACCGAGGAGATTTTGGACCGAAGATATTGCTACAGCTTGCTATATTGCAAATCGTGTCTTTTTGAGACCTTCTTTGGGTAAGACTCCATATGAGCTTTGATTTGGTAGAAAACCCTCTGTTTCTCATTTTTGAGTTTTTGGAGCTAAGTGTTTCATTCTGAAGACATGAAACTTAGATAAATTTGAATCAATGACTTTTGATGGTTTATTTCAGGGTTATCCTGCTCATTTGAGGGGTTTTCGGGTCTTTAATGTTGAAACTAACATTGTCTAGGAGACATGCAATGTCACTTTTGATGATACTAGCCCTGGAGTTAGATCCGATGTTTCAGGTGATTTACAGGTGACAGAGAGCATCTTTGTGGAGGAAGATGAGGACGAAGCTGAGACTTGTCTTCAACCTGCTGCTTTTGAGGCGTCTATTCCAACACAAGAATCTACTGCGACTACTTCACCTTCATTTGAGGCTCCTACTGCATCTTCATCATTAGCAGTACCTGCGGAGGTCGAAGAAACGCTATCACCCTCAGGCGCTCCACTTCACAATCAGAAGAGTCACCCTCCGGATCAGATCATTGGTCAGCTTCATGAGCGAGTCACTCGCTCCAGGTATCATGATATGAGTCTCTACTCCCATTCTACTTTTGTTGCCTCTTTTGAACCCCGCGATATATCACATGCTTTATCTGATTCTAGCTAGGTCAATACCATGCATGATGTCGGGACCCAAATATGCAAATCTGAACCCTCTGTGTATTCTGCACTAGTCCAGGATCACGCTAGTGCACACAGTGTCAACATTGATGAAATATCACATCCATACAACGAATATAAGAATAAACGAGTACCTTTGAATAACAATTAACTGTTGGGACCTTACGGTCGAGTTTTACATTTATTAAGCCATGCAAGGTGACAATAAAGAAATAAACTGCAATGAAACGAAATAAACTCGGTGGCTCCCATCAATTTACCACGAGCAACCGATCGATCAAGACCCTAACGTTCAACCTTCGAGAACTCTTCTTCAAAAGCGGTGACGACTCCTCCATTCATTGATTTGTTTAGCAAGAGTGAGTACACACGTACTCGCAAGTCATACCACGAATGCATTTATACATGATGGCTTATTCCAAAGAAATGGCTTCGTGGTTATTTTGCGAAATGCAACATTTGCAATTGAATACAAATAATAGATTGAAAGCATAATTCAAAACAAATAGACAATAATAAGTTAACAATTGATTTCACAAAGGACACACAGTCTAATCAAGTTCTTTCACACAATGAACAAGTTATCTCACACAAATGACCCTTCCCAATTGTTTTATGAAAAACTACCCTCGTGTGAAATTCGAGCATGTCCATAACCGAGGACGCGGCTATTCGAATAGATTGGTTTAAACACTCTGCAGAGGTTGTACACTTTACCCACACGATGAAACCAACCGGATCGAGTTGATCACAACAAAACCTTTCGAGACTTCATCTCAAACAATGACACTCTGGTGTGCTTTATCTGTAGTCAATTTGTACACACACCCTTGGAACGACACACACCATTGGGCGGGGATGCAATGAATCGTCCCGCGATGTGACATATCACACCTCCAAATTTCATCACATAGCTTAAATACAACTTTGAGTTGTCAATGTCAAGACTCCATAACTTACTAAGTCGGGCCCACCCATACTAGGCATGTGGTCGCATGCAGAAGGCCCAGTTCAATGGCGCACAAAGTTAAGTCCTTAATTGACTAAGGCAAGACTTCCAGTTTTACCCAAATCACAAAGTTTAATAAGCACACAGCTCCACCATTCACACAGAATCCACCACTTGCCTCAGTCTAAATCTTTTCCCACCCTGTTGATTAAGTGCAACACATGCCATCAACGAGTAATAGCACACAGCACACACAGATTCATCACACAGTTCCATAATCACTTAGTCAAGTTTATAATTGCAACTCTCACATGGAATGATGACTCGTGGCATGGCTAAGCGCCTAATCGTATCTAACCAACCCACGTTGGTGCTACGATAATACCAACTAATTATTAACCAACCTAGGGTGACAAAAGATCATGGTATACAATAGACAAGGTGGCATAACAATTTGGATTAATAACTACACCCAAAAGCATTTAAATAAATACTTGAAATAGAATGCAATACATTGAAACAAAGTATTTTGAAAACTGGGTTCAAAATGATCAAAGGTATAACTTGCCTTGGAATAGATCTAGATATTGGTCTTGGTCTTGAGGTGCTCCTTCTTCGCAAAATTCCCAAGTATCGACGTCTACTCATGAACGAGACAAAAGAAATAAAACAAATAAATAACAGAGGCAAAACAAACTCCAAAAATCAAATAAAATTCACCATTAAATAGATCTGAATTTTATATAAATTTACAAATTTGAATGGGCTCAATTGGACTTCGGATGCAAAAGATATGGGCTTTGGAAGATTGGAAAATCAATTAAACCCTAATTTGGATTTTCTCGAATTTCCCGAATTATTTTTATAAAGGAAAATCGGATTATTGCGCAATGCTTGCGTCGGAGAATTTCGGAAAAAGAATTATAATTAAAAGAATTCGACATGTGGGACCCATCGCGGTCTCGGTTCACGGACCGAGTGCACCGAACCGAGGGAGATCTGCGCGATGGATCAAGCCCGACGCTGCGTGTCTTGGCCGATCGGCGCCACGCTGGCCGCCACACCAAAGATCGGCCGACACCGGCGCTGAGCTGGCGACAACGGCGGCGGTGGCGCTCGGGACCCGATGGTCACCGGCGAACGGCGGCTCTTCGCCGGCGGTGAGTGGTACCAACGTGTAGAGGAGGTTAATGCGCACACATGGGCACTGGTTTGAGCACCTGGGGTTGACGGAGATGGCCGGCGGCGAGGAAGAAGCGGCGGAGAGAGCTCGGGTTTTGTCGGACGGCGCTCGGCGATGCTCGGCGACGAAGGTGCGCACAAGGTAGCTCGTGACTTGTCGATCACAATGGTGCAGTCGGTGGAGCAAGGGCGACGACGACGGCGGCGCAATCCACCGGAGAAGAAGTTCGGCCGAAAACCCTAAAACTTGGAATGCGGCGGCGCTAGGGCGATCGGGGCGATGGGAGTGGCGGATTAGGGTTGCGGAGGTCCAGGCGGTGCTAGGGGAGTATTTATAGGCTCGGAGACGCCGAGATTTGAAACCCCAAATCGGGTCCGAACGGCCGGGTTTTGAATTCAAAGATTTTGGAGATTGAAACCGATTCGAGGTTTGATTTGGTTTGGAGCGGATAAGGAATAACCGGAGACATGATTTGGTGGGGTCGGCACGAAGAATCGAAGAACGAATCGCATTTGTCGGACGCGGCTTCGAGCTCCAAAGAATGGCGCGGCGCGGGCGCGAGGAAGAAGAAAGCGGCATGAGACGATGACTTCGGTCGCGGTCCCACTGGCAAAGGCAGCGAGGCGCGGCGAGCGAGCGTGCGATGGCGATCCAACGGCGCGAGCGAGCGCGCGCGCGAACGAGCGAGATCAACGGCGAAGCCACGCGACGACAATCCAACGGGCAAGGCGGCGAAAACGCGGCGCGGCGGCAATGGCGATGTTGATCCAACTACCGGGATTGAGCGGTGGAATAGTCTTTGAGCTTCGCCCGATCTTTCAAGGATTTAAAATAGGTTTTTCTTTTAAATAAATCCAGAAAATGCAAATAGCAATTAGAAAATAGCAAATGACTTTGGAAAAATTCCAGAAAATTCTATAAAATATATCCAAGCATATAGAATCTAAATAAAATAGTCTTGACAATTGTTGATGTTGGGATTAAGCACAATAAATCAATTTGTCCTTAAAGTCCATATTAAGCTTTTTAAATTAATATTCAAATAAATCCAAATGATGAATTTTCTTGCTACCAATATTTAAAAGATTTTCAAGCTCTGAAAATTGGGATGTTACAAACCTTCCCCCCTTAAACGAATCTCGTCCCCGAGATTCCGGCTAGCTAGAGAAAAGGCTAGGGAACTCTGCTTTCAACTCTTCTTCACGTTCCCACGTTGCTTCTCCTTCTGAGTGGTTACTCCACCGACTTTGCGAAACGAACGGTCTTGCTTCAGTGCGGCGCTCTGCGACATCCAAAATCTGACAGTCGTTCTTTGTACGTGAGATCTTCCTTGATTCAATTGACTCCAACGAGTGCGCTCTTACGCACACGAAGACACTTCTTGGTGAGAGACATGAAAGACATCATGCACTCCTGCTAACGACTGTGGTAGCTCCAACTGGTACGCAACTTCTCCACGGCGTTCCAAAACCTTGAATGGACCCACATACCTTGGAGCAAGCTTCCCTTTGGTGTGGAATCTCTTAACACCTCTGAGCGGAGTAACTCGCAGATACACAAAATCCTCTGGTTCAAAGCTGAGGTCACGACGACGATTATCGGCATAACTCTTTTGCCTGGACTGGGCTATCTTTAGTCTTTCTCTGATCATAGCGACTTGTTCTTCGGCTTCCTGAATAATATCTGGCCCGAACACTACACGTTCAGCTGTCTCTGACCAATTCAACGGAGTTCTGCAGGCACGACCGTACAGAGCTTCAAATGGTGACATCTGCAAACTGGCTTGATAACTGTTGTTGTACGAGAATTCTGCATACGGCAAACTTTTATCCCAACTGGTAGCATTAGCTAAGGCACAGGCTCTCAACATATCTTCTAATATCTGGTTGACTCTTTCGATCGTCCATCCATGCAGGGATGATAAGCGATCTTGAAATTGAGATGAGTTCGGTGGCTTCATGTAGACTCGCGAAACGAGAGGTGAATTGAGATCCTCGATCGACACTATCTTCTTAGGCACACCGTGCGGTGACGATTTTGACATATACAATTCCGCCAAGCGGTCTCACGAGTAAGTGGTTTTGACCGCAAGAAATGGGCAACCTTAGTCAAACGATCCACTATTACCCAAATCGAATCATAACCTGATTGAGTCTTGGGTAATCCGGTAATAAAATCCATACCGATCTCTTCCCACTTCCATTCTGGTATCTTCAGCGGTTGTAGCAATCCTGCTGGTCTCTGATGTTCGGCCTTTACTTTCTGACACACGTCGCATAAGGCAACGAACTCTGCGACGTCTCGCTTTAAGTTTGGCCACCAAAACTTATTCTTAACATCTGATACATCTTAGTGCTTCGGGGTGAATTGAATACTTTGAGTCATGGGCTTCCTTGTAATCACCGTCTTAATCCATCCATATCCGTACACGAATCGTCCATTGATCCACAGTATATCCTGATCATCTATGGTGAAGTCTTTAAATTTTCCTTCTGACATCTTCTTCTTGAGATCAGCAAACTCAGAATCCTTGGGTTGCGCTTCACGAATCTGTTTCTCCAGAGTAGATTGCACTTCTAGGTGGCCACAAATCCTTCCTAACAACTTCTAGTCGTAGCTTCGGAATTCCTCCAAGTTACAACACAACTCTTTTACTTCGAGCATTGCGAGCTCTTACGACTCAGTGCATCTGCAACTACATTGGCCTTACCAGGATGGTAATGGATTCCAAGATTATAATCCTTTATTAATTCCAGCCATCTTCTCTGTCTCATGTTCAAATCAGACTGAGTGAAAATGTACTTGGCTCTTATGATCTGTGTAGACTTCACAATGATTCTGATGAGATAATGACGCCAAATCTTCAAGGCATGCACTACGACTACTAGCTCCAAATCATGGGTAGGGTAGTTCTCTTCATGAGGCCTTAATTGCCTTGACGCATAAGCGACAGCTCTTCCTTCTTGCATAAGGACACATCCTAATCCTTGACGCGAAGCATCACAGTAGATATCAAAATCCTTACTAATATCCGGCAAAACTAGCACTGGGGCTGAAGTCAAACGCTTCTTTAACTCTTGAAAACTTTCTTCACAAGTCAGTCCAAATAAACTTCTTCTCTTTCTTCAACAATTGCGTAAGAGGTTTAGCAATCGTTGAGAACCCTTCAATGAAACGACGATAGTATCCCGCCATTCCCAAGAAACTACGAATTTGAGTAACCGTCTTGGGCCGCTCCCAATTCATTCTGACTTTAACCTTTACCGGTCAATCGCTACTCCTTGGTACCGTCATCACATGACCGAGAAAATCAACTTTCTTCTTCCAAAAGTCACACTTGCTGAACTTGGCATACAACTGATGTCCTCTGAGCTTCTCTAGGATTAATCTCAAATGTTATGTATGTTCTTCTTCTGACTTTGAGTATACCAAAATATCATCAATAAACACTACCACGAACTTATCCAAATATTCCATGAATACTTTGTTCATCATGTTCATGAAATAGGCGGGGCATTAGTCAATCCAAAAGACATGACTAGAAATTCATAATGTCCATACCGGGTGAGAAAGCGGTCTTTGGTACATCCTTAGGACAAATCTTTAATCGATGGTAACTTTGATCGTAGATCGATCTTGGAGAATACTCCGGCTCCTTTCATCTGGTCGAACAAATCATCTATTCTGGGCAATGGGTACTTGTTCTTGATGGTGACTTCGTTGAGAGAACGATAATCGATACACATTCTCATACTTCCATCTTTCTTCTTAACGAACAAAGCAGTGCTCCCCATGGCGGCGAACTAGGTCTTACAAAACCTTTCTCGATGGTTCTTCTATCCGCTTCTTCATTTCCACAAGTTCATCGACCGCATCCGATAGGGTCTCTTGAAATTGGTCTTTGTTCACGGCACTAGATCGATGACAAATTCAATGTCACGGTCGGTGGCATTCTGGTAATTCTTCCGAAATACATCGGGTAATCTCGACTACAGTCGTCTTCCAAAGAAACTGCCTTGGTCGTTGACTACCAAATGTCCATCACGTCTCGAGGTGGCTAGAAATTCTACTTTCTTTCTGTGGTATCCTCAATTGTCACGGCTCTTGGCCACAATCTAGCATCGCTTATGTTTGGATAACCAATCCATACCAAGGATGACATCTATGGTCTGAGTGTCTAGAACTATTAGGTTGGCTAGAAACTCAACTCCAGCTATGAGTAGCCTAGCTCCTAAACATCCAACTTTAGAACTTAGCTCTGCTCCAGGCGACTGGACTAACAGAGTATGCTTAAGATGTATAACTTCCAATTTGTTCTTAGTTGCAAAAATTCCAGAAACAAACGAATGCGAAGCTCGTAATCAAATGTAATCACAGTATCGAATTTACTAGGAACTTACCCAGTACAACGTCAGGTGCTTCTTGAGCTCCTTCCAGAGTGACGTGGTTGACACGGCCTCTGACCACTGATGGCGGTGCTCCTCCGGATTGACCGGTAGCTTGAGAAGTTCCTTGATGGTTGCCTTGTACTGGTGTCTTGGCTGGTGTGTTCCCAAGGTTGAAGCGTCTTCGAGTGATAGTCCCATTTGCGGACATCGGTTGGCGAAATGCCCGGTGCCGACGCTGTAAAGCAAACTCGTTGTATTCTCGTGGGTTGCTTCTTGGATTGGGGTTGGTAGTGCGGGGTTGCGAAAGTTACGAGCAAGCTGGCGAGTCTTGAAGTTGGTGCGGTGGTGCGCGCGAGTCGTGGTGGAAAACGGCTAAATCTGCGGTGGAATCATTCTTGCCCTCGGTGGGGTTGGTGACTTCCTTCTTTGAGCCATTCTGCGCTTACGATGATCTTCCAATTCCTTGCGCTTATCCTCTAGAATCAAAGCCTTGTTGATTAACTCTTGAAAATCAGGAAAGGTGTGGGCGATCAAGTTGACTTGAAGTCCAGTGTTCAATCCTTTCAGAAAACGACTCTGACGAGCCTTGTCAGTGGCGACATCTTCTGCAGCATATCGAGCAAGTTGAGAGAATTTGTTGAGGTAGTCGATCACTGACATTCCTCCTTGCTTGAGAGCACGGAATTCATCCTTCTTTAGATCCATGATTCCTTCTGGTACATGATACTGGCGAAAAGCAGTTGTGAACTCTTCCCAAGTAATATCTTGCGGCGTTCCATGCGCTGCACAAAAGTTTTCCCACCATTCGGCGGCAATGCCTTCCATCTGGTGAGAGGCGTAGAGAACTTTTTCATGATCGCTGCATTGAGTGATCAGCAATTTTCTCTCAATAACACGAAGCCAATCATCAGCTTCTACTGGTGAGACATGTCCAGAAAAGGTTGGTGGACGGGTCCTCATAAACTCCGCCAACTTGGATGATCCATTGTGACCATGAGCAACTGGGGCTCCATTGTGATGCTGATTGTTGTTGTTCTGATTATTCATAGCTTGCATCTGATTCATCATGGTGTACATCACCGGGTTTGGTGTCATGAATGCTCCAAAATTCTCGCAGATCAATCAAGGTGCTTGTGGTGGAACCGCTTCTCGGGATTTGCTCCGCCCTTCCGACAACTCGAGTATCGTAACCACTTGCGCAGACTTGACGAGTCCGAACCATCCGGTGAATCTCAAGGGTTAGATAAGGTAGCAAGCACGAGATAAGTTGTAGAACTAAGCGGGGTAGGTAAAACCCAACAACATATTTTAAGAAAGCTCAACTGAAACTCTTATATTGATTAAGATAATAGTATGGCTTGCAACAAATGCCTAAGGGCCTTTGCAGCTCATACTTGCACACAAAAATAAGGACGAACTTAAGCACACAAAACTACCGCCTAAAGGGCGACTCAAGACATAAAGCGGCTAAGCTCAAACAACGCGAACAGACTACTCAATCAAATAGCCTCCATGACCTTGGCGGTGCTCCCGCCATCAGACACGAAAGTGGTGGCATCCTCGCAAACCGATCCCGATGTCCCGGATGGTGCAATAGGAGCAGTGTCCACAGTGCAGTCTTCTTTGGTTCTCTGCTGCCTCTGTTGGCTCTTCTTGTTCAAAGGTCCATCGACTTCTTCAGGTCTTCCTCTTGATGTCTTCTTCGTGTCGTCCATAAAGAGTTTCTTCTAATATGGCGATCCTTTCTTCAGCTCTCTGAAGAGTCTCATAGGTACACTCCAGCTCTGTGGCGGCTAACTCCAACGATTCCTCCCGAAAGCAATGCGAATCGGGCGAGATGCACGACGGTGGCGTTGTCTTCTCCTCCGAGACGGAAAACGTGCGGCAAGATCCACGTCGGAAGTGCGGGATGATAACGGAAAAGCGTGTCACGAAGCTCGAGAGTAGATGTTGCAGATCCTCAGGATGGCAAGGCGTGAAGACTCCTGGATTGCTTCAATCCAAATACTCCTTCGAGCTGAGATGTTCAATGGTTTACTCGCCTTGGTGTTCTGCCTGGCGTAGATGGTCAAATGGCAGATTACTCCACGATCTCGGCCGTTCACAATCCAAGCACTGCCACGGTACAATGGACGATCGAACCCTCCAAGTACTTGTAGCAACTTCCAAAGCTCGTGGCAAGTCCTCCTTGCGCTCTCCATAACTCTGAAGACGAGGCATCTGTCAAGATGGACAAGGATATGAAAACAACTTTAAAACAGCGGGGAGAGAAAGAATTTCAGCAGTAGTTGAGTCAAGAGAGACATGAGATGAGTTAAAGAGTTCAATTAATCTTGCAAGTTAATTTTGCTTTAGAAAATAGTTTGGACTCACTAAGAACGGCCAATCTAACTAGGGTCAAGACCTACAGTCAGTATGGCTCTGATACCACCTCTGTCGGGACCCAAATATGCAAATCTGAACCCTCTGTGTATTCTCGCACTAGTCGAGATCACGCTAGTGCACACAATGTCAACATTGATGAAATATCACATCCATACAACGAATATAAGAATAAACGAGTACCTTTGAATAACAATTAACTGTTGGGACCTTACGGTCGAGTTTTACATTTATTAAGCCATGCAAGGCTGACAATAAAGAAATAAACTGCAGCGGAAACGAAATAAACTCCGGTGGCTCCCATCAATTTACCACAAGCAACCGACTGGGATCAAGACCCTAACGTTCAACCTTCGTAGAACTCTTCTTCAAAAGCAGGCGACGACTCCTCCACTTCTGTTGATTTGTTTAGCAAGAGTGAGTACACACCGTACTCGCAAGTCATACCACAGAATGCATTTATACATGATGGCTTATTCCAAAGAAATGGCTTCTGTGGTTATTTTGCAGAAATGCAACATTTGCAATTGAATACAAATAATAGATTGAAAGCATAATTCAAAACAAATAGACAATAATAAGTTAACAATTGATTTCACAAAGGACACACAGTCTAATCAAGTTCTTTCACACAGCTGAACAAGTTATCTCACACAGCTGACCCTTCCCAATTGTTTTATGAAAAACTACCCCTCGTGTGAAATTCCCGAGCATGTCCATAACCGAGGACGCGGCTATTCGAATAGATTGGTTTAAACACTCTGCAGAGGTTGTACACTTTACCCACACGATGAAACCAACCGGATCAGAGTTGATCACAACAAAACCTTTCGAGACTTCATCTCAAACAATGACACTCTGGTGTGCTTTATGCCATCAATTTGTACACACACCCTTGGAACGACACACACCATTGGACGGGGATGCAATAACCGTCCCGCGATGTGACATATCACACCTCCAAATTTCATCACATAGCTTAAATACAACCTGAGTTGTCAATGTCAAGACTCCATAACTTACTAAGTCAGGCCCACCCATACTAGGCATGTGGTCGGTACAGTAAGGCCCAGTTCAATGGCGCACAAAGTTAAGTCCTTAATTGACTAAGGCAAGACTTCCAGTTTTAACCCAAATCACAAAGTTTAATAAGCACACAGCTCCACCATTCACACAGAATCCACCACTTGCCTCAGTCTAAATCTTTTCCCACCACGTTGATTAAGTGCAACACATGCCATCAACGAGTAATAGCACACAAAGACACACAGATTCATCACACAGTTCCATAATCACTTAGTCAAGTTTATAATTGCAACTCTCATGAAATGATGACTCGTGGCATGGCTAAGCGCCTAATCGTATCTAACCAACCCACGTTGGTGCTACGATAATACCAACTAATTATTAACCAACCTAGGGTGACAAAAGATCATGGTATACAATAGACAAGGTGGCATAACAATTTGGATTAATAACTACACCCAAAAGCATTTAAATAAATACTTGAAATAGAATGCAATACATTGAAACAAAGTATTTTGAAAACTGGTTCAAAATGATCAAAGGTATAACTTGCCTTGGAATAGATCTAGATATTGGTCTTGGTCTTGAGGTGCTCCTTCTTACGCAAAATTCCCAAAGTATCGACGTCTACTCGCAAACGAGACAAAAGAAATAAAACAAATAAATAACAGAGGCAAAACAAACTCCAAAAATCAAATAAAATTCACCATTAAATAGATCTGAATTTTATATAAATTTACAAATTTGAATGGGCTCAATTGGACTTGGATGCAAAAGATATGGGCTTTGGAAGATTGGAAAATCAATTAAACCCTAATTTGGATTTTCTCGAATTTCCCGAATTATTTTTATAAAGGAAAATCGGATTATTGCGCAATGCTTGCGTCAGCCGAGAATTTCCGGAAAAGAATTATAATTAAAAGAATTCGACATGTGGGACCCATCGTCGGCCTCGGTTCACGCGGGCCGAGTGCACCAACCGAGGAGATCTGGCGCGGATGGGCCACGACCACGCGCAGGTCTTGGCCGATCTGGCGCCACGCGGCCGCCACACCAAAGACAAAGACACAAGCGCCGAGTGGCGACAACGGCGGCGGCGGTGGCGCTCGGACCCGATGGTCACCGTGACAGCGGCTCTTCAGCCGTGGTGAGTGGTACCAACGTGTAGAGGAGGTTAATGCGCACACATGGGCACTGGTTTGAGCACCTGGGGTTGACGGAGATGGCCGGCGGCGAGGAAGAAGCGGCGGAGAGAGCTCGGGTTTTGTCGGACGGGCGCTCCGGCGATGCTCCGGCGACGAGAAGGTGCGCACAAGGTAGCCTGTGACTTGCTGATCACAATGGTGCAGTCGGTGGAGCAAGGGCGACGACGACGGCGCAATCCACAAGAGAAGAAGTTCGGCCGAAAACCCTAAAACTTGGAATGCGGCGGCGCTAGGGCGATCGGGGCGATGGGAGTGGCGGATTAGGGTTGCGGAGGTCCAGGCGGTGCTAGGGGAGTATTTATAGGCTCGGAGACGCCGAGATTTGGAAACCCCCAAATCGGGTCCGAACGGCGGGTTTTGAATTCAAAGATTTTCGGAGATTGAAACCGATTCGAGGTTTGATTTGGTTTGGAACGGATAAGGAATAACCGGAGACATGATTTGGTGGGGTCGGCACGAAGAATCAGCAACGAATACGCATTTGTCGGACGCGGCTTCGAGCTCCAGCAATGGCGGGCGAAGGCGCGGGCGCGAGGAAGAAGAAAGCAGCGCGGAGACGATGACTTCGTCGCGGTCCCACTGGCAATGCAGCGAGGCGCGGCGAGCGAGCGTGCGATGGCGATCCAACGGCGCAGAGCGAGCGCGGCGAGCGAACGAGCGAGATCAATCGCGCGGCCACGCGCGACAATCCAACGGGGCAAGGCGGGCGAAAACGCGGGCGAGCGGCAGCCGGGCGATGTTGATCCAACGGCTGGGATTGAGCGGGCTGGAATAGTCTTTGCTTCGCCCGATCGTTCAAGGATTTAAAATAGGTTTTTCTTTTAAATAAATCCAGAAAATGCAAATAGCAATTAGAAAATAGCAAATGACTTTGGAAAAATTCCAAAAATTCTATAAAATATATCCAAGCATATAGAATCTAAATAAAATAGTCTTGACAATTGTTGATGTTGGGATTAAGCACAATAAATCAATTTGTCCTTAAAGTCCATATTAAGCTTTTTAAATTAATATTCAAATAAATCCAAATGATGAATTTTCTTGCTACCAATATTTAAAAGATTTTCAAGCTCTGAAAATTGGGATGTTACACATGAGAAGTTAGAGAATTTTGAGAAGAACAAGGTCTGGAACCTAGTAGAACCTCCTAGTGGTCATAATGTGATAGGAACCCGTTGGGTGTTCAAAAATAAACCTAGTGAGGATGGTTTTGTGGTGAGAAACAAGGCAGATTGGTAGCTCAGGGTTTTAGCCAAGTTGAGGGGTTAGACTTTGACGAAACATTTACTCCTGTTGCTAGATTAGAAGCCATTCACATTCTGCTTGCTTTTGCTACATCTAAGGGTTTTAGGCTGCATCAGATGGATATCAAGAGTGCTTTTCTGAATGGTTTTATAGAGGAGGAAGTGTATGTTAGGCAATCCCTAGGTTTTGAGAATCCCAAGTATCCACATAATGTTTTCAAGCTATCCAAAGCCTTGTATGGTCTTAAGCAAGCCCTTAGAGCCTGGTATGATAGACTTAAGACCTTCCTGCTTAAAAATAATTTGGAGATGGGTAAGGTGGATAATACTCTATTCATTCTTAGGCATGGCAAGGACTTCCTGCTTGTTCAAATTTATGTAGATGATATTATATTTGGTGGTTCTTCTCATGATCTTGTTTCCAGTTTTTCTGAGACCATGTCCAGGGAATTTGAGATGAGTATGATGAGAGAGCTCAACTAATTTCTGGGGCTTCAAATCAAGCAATGTAAGGAAGGGATCTTCACCCATCAGACGAAGTACACTAAGGATCTTCTCAAGCACTACGAGATGGGTGACTGTAAGCCGATCGCTACTCCCATGACGACTTCGATCTAGACGAAGAAGAAGAAGCTGTGGATCAACACGAGTACCGCAGCATGATCGGCTCCCTCCTGTATCCGACGGCCTCAAGACCGGACATACACTTCACGGTCTGCCTTTGTTGGACCGTAAAGGCGACTAGAGGGGGGGGGGGGGTGAATAGGAGCACGCTCACTTTTTACAAATTATGAACTCAATACAATTTCACTCCAGTAGCTATTAGAAAGCTATGAAGATCAATATACCAATCAAATGGAAGACTAGTATTGAATCCAATTAAACCCTAAGCAATGCTACAAAAATCAACTAAGATTGCAAAGACTCACAAAGACGCAGGCGGTCGATCATTGGACCCAATCGGTCGGACCGATTTCGGGCGATCTGACCGGCGTTATCTTGGCGGTCGGACGCTCAAAATCGGTCGGACCGGTGATGACGGGCGATCCGACCGCCCGACTCGAAACCGATCTGCAATGATAAAATCACCCGATGACGAAGTTGCAATTAGGTGAAACTTTGATTCTCAACTCTAATCTTTATGAAACTTTGTACACACCTTCTATATGCTATTGAGGACCTATTCCAATCGAATATTATGATAATTCTTGGAGCGATCTTGAGCAATTGCCAATTGATTAATGTAAGGTCTAAAACCGGGCAAGAGCGAAAACTTGATCCTAAAGCTTGTTCGTGAGGGATTGATGATCAAGATGATGCTAGATAGATTCACACATATCACACAAGCTAATTCACGTGAAAGAATCAATCACAAACTCGCGGATCAAAGAAAGCCCTAAAAACACGAGATTGAAAGCAAGAACGAAAAGAGACTTATCTCAAGCAAACCTTGCATAGATTGATTTCGTGATTGTTGCTGGATTACATCCACACCATCATGGATCAGTGGACAATCAAAGATCACGAAATTCACCACAAACCATCAAGAGCCCTTGTGTTGGACTGTAAAGGCGACTAGAGGGGGGGTGAATAGGAGCACGCTCACTTCTTCACAAATTATGAACTCAATACAATTTAACTCCAGTAGCTATTAGAAAGCTATGAAGATCAATGTACCAGTACAGCGGAAGACTAGTATTGAATCCAATTAAACCCTGTGGATATCGTGAGGATATGTGCACGATCTCAGGATGATGAGTCAATTGGCAATGGCGTTGTTGCTTTGCAAAATCTCGCGTTTTCGGGTTTGCTCCAAAATTTTGTCGGGCCCTCTGGCGATCTGACAGGTTGTCTTGGGCGGTCGGACCGCTTTGTGGAGCAAATCCGACCGGCCATGGTGGCGTCCGACCGCCACATTGAGATTTGGGTTTTTGAGTGGGCCAAAAATAGGTTGTGTAGGCAAGTGAGGAGTCTCCTGGATGTGGTCCCATCATTTTGGAGCTCGATCAAAAGTTCTATTCGCTTTGAAATTTCCGGAAGGTTTGAATTTCTCGCTTGAATTTTGGCTAAGTCCTTTGGACCGGTCCGACCGCCGTTGTGGGAGCGGTCCGACCGGCATGAAATCGGTCGGACCGGCCCTGTGGGGCGGTCAGACCGGCAGTCACTTGGAGGTGAGCCAAGTGTTGCATTGAGTTTGTTTTGAGTGTGTTATTCTATGAACTTCAATGCTTTATTGATGTATATCGCATTGCGGAACTGACGTGGGTCAAGTTGTGAAGAACTTGTTTCGGAACGATTTGTTTGTCTATTGCTGTGCAGGTGGCTTGCAGGTCAACGACGTCAACGGTGAGTGGATCGGGACTACGCTTGGAGAGCTGAGGTCCAGAACGATCAGGGATACCGGGTGAGGTTGTGTGACTCAAGCATGGTGCAGAATGGACAAGATGGATCGAACGGGTGGTTCAAAACAGCTGGTTGGATCAGGCGGTGCAGATATCGGTGCGAGTCTCTGGGAGGTTCCGATGGGATTCGGACAAGAGAGGCTTGGCGTCGATGAGAACCGCTGATCAACCTACACGTGGTGAAGCAGGCGATTGCTTCAAGAGTTATTTGTGTGTGGGTCCCATGTGTAAGAGACCCAAAAAGGGAAACCCTAGCTCTCTAGTTCACCAGAGTAAGTATACAAAGGACCTTCTTCGGCGCTTCAATATGGGAAGCAGTAGGCCAATGTCTACTCCCATTGCTACGACCACCGTGCTGGACCCTGATGAGGATGGAGAGTCCGTGGACCAGAAGGAGTACCGCAGTATGATTGGCTCCCTCCTCTATCTTACGTGTCGGTAGGCCATACAATTCGCCGTATGTCGTGCGCTCGCTTCGAGCTTCCTCGTGCTTCTCATCGTCAAAGATGCGCGCATATTCGGTATCTTCAAGATACGCTTGACTTTGGACTCGGTATTCTTCTTCTTGGCTCTTTCAATTCGAGCATTTTACGATCTTGATTTCACGGTGTAGAGTTGATAGGAAGAGTACTTACGCACTTGTCATTTCTTGGGCACATCTCTTGTTTCTTGGTCTTCTAGAAAACAGTCTTACATTGCCTGATCTGAGGCCGAGTATGTAAGTAGCCGCTTGATGGCTCTCTCGTGTTCTCTGGATTTTGTCCACGCCACGAGACTATGGGTTATCTTTGGGAAGTGTTCCTCTTTTACGTGACAACACTTCGCAATTAATATTGCCAAAACCCAAAGTGCAACATTCCAGGACTAAACACATTGACATTCGATTTCATTTTCTGAGAGACCATGTTGAGAAAGGTGATGTTGTGCTTAACTTTGTAGAGTCTGAGCAACAGCTTGCAGATATTTTCACTAAGGCTCTTGACTCTTCGCGCTTTGCTGCTTTGCGGGGAGAGTTAGGGGTTATTAGTCCTATTGGGCTGTTTTGAGGGGGAAGTTGCTCTTTTTGCATTCATTGTATCATAATGCATGTTTCAATTCATTTGTCTTGCATTGTATAACAAAATTAGTGGAGCTTTGATTATTATCCTTGTATGACTAAATTTCATCTTCTTTACCTTGTCATATCAAGTGATAGCCTGCTAGACTTCTTTTATGGCTCTTCGTGTTTGGCTTAGCTTTTGCCTTGCTAGCTTTATATCTGTGAGAAATTTGAATCAAATCATGTCTTGTTGGATCTTGTGACTAGTTTTGCTCTAGTGATCCGCTTATAATTCTCGCCATGTCAAATAGGTTGAATTGAGTCTTGAACTTTTTGAGATGAAAAATGAGCTTTTTATCTTCTTAAGTCAAGCAAATGAAAAATAAGATTTTCTGTGCGAAAAAACTGATCTCACCAATCCTTTCTCATGAGACGGCTTGCCATTGCAATAGGCATGAACTCAGGGGGAGTTTTGGATGACCTAGATCATTCTTTTAAGCTTATCGCTTGTGATGGTCGCGGCAAGGCTTGAGATCTAGCACAGCAAAAAGGGAGAAAGAAAAAGAGAAAAATTTTCCAAAAAAGGGCTAAGTGCTTGAGCTTTGCTTCAAAAGAATTTTCTTATTGCTCAAAATGCCTCAATTCTTGTTTTGAGTCTCTTTTTACTTATAGACATGGCTTGACTCATTTTTGGTTGTCTTGAGTGAATCTATGATTTTGAGCAACCTTTCATGATTTCAATTCTGTTAATCTCAGATTGCTGCCACCTTGGTTTTAGCTTTGCGGTACACGTTTTGCCATGATTGAATATAGTGTCTTCTCTTTATATGGCTTGGTATAATACTTGTACTGTCTACATGTATAATGGTCATGGCTCCTTTTCACTAAAGTTCAAAAATAAAGTCATTCCTTCATGCTCTTTCTTTTTCATGCATCTTGATGAATTCATTGTCAAAGGGGGAGAAAGATTGTGAAGAAAATGATGTTGGAGTGATGTTGGAGCTTTTGGTTTCATACTCAAGGTCTAATATAAAAGAACTTCATAAAATAAAAATTTTGAACCTTTTGAAAATTTGTGATCATAGTGAGTTAAGTCTTGTGGTTCTATTGCCTTTTCCTGATTTCATTTGCAATTGAAAATTACTCACAATGATCAAAGGTCAAATAGAAAAATTGCCTTTCATATGGACCTAAGTGAGATTTTTGGCTACTTTCTGGAATTTGAATCCTTTTGTGCTTTCAATGCCTTATCTCACTTGCTTACACTATTCTGAAGCCAGCTTGGTCGGTTCCTAGGCTTTTTGTTGCTTATGAACCAAGTTGTGCCTTTATGCGAAAACAACGAAGCTTCTACTTTTCATTTTGAAAAACCACATTTTCTTGAAAATTGCCAATGTGTTCACCAAGGGGGAGATTGTGGATATCGTGTGGATATGTGCACGATCTCAGGATGATGAGTCAATTGGCAATGGCGTTGTTGGTTTGCAAAATCTCGCTTTTTCGGGTTTGCTCCAAGGCTGTCGGGCATTTCTCGATCGGACCGGTTGTCTTGGGCGGTCGAGACCGCCCGTGGAAGCGATCCGACCGGCCATGGTGGCGGTCCGACCGCCACATTGAGATTTGGGTTTTGAGTGGGCCAAAATAGGTTGTGTAGGCAAGTGAGGGAGTCTCTGGATGTGGTCCCATCATTTTGGAGCTCCCAAAAAAAGTTCTATTCGCTTGAAATTTCGGAAGGTTTGAATTTCTCGCTTGAATTTTGGCTAAGTCCTTTGGACCGGTCCGACCATTGTTGTGGGAGCGGTCCGATCGCATGAATCGGTCGGACCGCCCACGTGGCTGATCAGACCGCGATCACTGGAGGTGAGCCAAGTGTTGCATTGAGTATGTTTTGAGTGTGTTATTCTATGAACTTCAATGCTTTATTGATGTATATCGCATTGCAGAACTCGGCGTGGGTCAAGTTGTGAAGAACTTGTTTCGGAAGCGATTTGTTTGTCTATTGTTTGTGCGGTGGCTTGCGTGTCAACGACGCGTCAGCGGTGAGTGGATCGGGACTACGCTTGGAGAGCCGAGGTCCGAACGATCGGGGATACCGGTGAGGTTGTGTGACTCAAGCATGGTGCGAATGGACAAGATGGATCGAGCGGGTGGTTCAAACAATTTGGTTGGATCGGTGTGCGGATATCGGTGCGAGTCTCTCCGGGAGGTTCCGATGGGATTCGGACAAGAGAGGCTTGGCGTCGATGAGAACCGCTGATCAACCTACACGTGGTGAAGCAGGCGATTGCTTCAAGAGTTATTTGTGTGTGGGTCCCATGTGTAAGAGACCCAAAAAGGGAAACCCTAGCTCTCTAGTATAAATAGGAAGGGGAGAGGTGGAAAACCTAAGCAAGCATTCATTTAGCCCCCTTCTTCCTTTTTCTAGGGTTTGTAGGAGAGGAGAGGAGATCTAGGGTTTGGAGTGTGCTCTTTGTTGAGCTCTTGCCCTCCTTGGTTGAGAGGCTTTGTAAGCATCTATTGTGGATGAACAATCTTGTGATGCTTAATTGAAAGACCATTTGCTCCCTTTGTGTTCTTCTCTCTTTTGGATGTTTTTGGTGCTTCCTTGATTCAAAGATTCATGCTTGGTCTCTCGGCCTACTTTATCTTGCTTTGATGTGTGGGATTTCTCCTAGAATCATCTAGATCATCAAACCCCCACAAGCAAGTCTTGAATCAAGTTTTTCTCATTTCTAGTGTTTGAGCACTTCTTTGTTAAAATCTCGAGAGATCGATTATGCGAAGTGGATCTGACGGATCGCCGCTAGAAATAGGTCTCTAATATCATTAGGGAGGTGTGCTAGAAATTTGGTCAAGTTTTATTGGTTGAATCAAAAGTTGGATCAAATTTCGTTTTGGATTTGGGTGGAGTTTTTCATCTTCGACTCTGCCGGTCCGATCGCCTACAACGCGGTTCGACCGCCTGTATTCGCACCACCGGTTTGGCGGGTCGAACCATATCCCACCGGTCCGATCCATTGGTTAGTTGCGGTCGGACATTGGATGACCGTCGGTCCGACCGCCCGTGGTAGCCGGTCAGACCGCCCGTGTCCAGTGAAGAATATTGAGTTCTTTTCTCCTTTTGTGTTGTGTGCTTGAGGGGTTTATCAAATTCAACACAAGGCTTCCGCTAGTGCACACCAACTTCTTAGCTTTCATAGCTAAAGGAGTAAAGTTCGTGTTGGTTTTGATTTAGGCGAGAAAGTTTTGAAAGCGCCTATTCACCCCCCCTAGTCGCCTTTCCGGTCCTACAAACCCCTAAGCAATATAACAAAATCAACTAAGATTACCAAGACTCACAGCACGGGCGGTCTGACCGTTGTACTCAACCGGTCGGACCGATTGCCGGGCGGTCTGACCGGCGTTGTGCTGGCGGTCGGACCGCTCAAAATCGGTCGACCGGTGATGACGGGCGATCGACCGGCCGACTCGTAACCGATCTGCAACAAAGAAAATCACCGATGACGAACTTGCAATTAGGTGAAACTTTTGATTCTCAACTCTAATCTTTATGAAACTTTGCACACACCTTCTATATGCTATTGAGGACCTATTTCAATTGAATATTATGATAATTCTTGGAACGATCTTGAGCAAGTGCCAATTGATTAACAGAAGGTCTAAAACCGGGCAAGAACGAAAACTTGATCCTAAAGCTTGTTCGTGAGAGATTGATGATCAAGATGATGCTAGATAGATTCACACATATCACAGCAAGCTAATTCACGTGAAAGAATCAATCACAAACTCGCGGATCAAGGAAAGCCCTAAAATCACCAAATTGAAAGCAAGAACGAAAAGAGACTTATCTCAAGCAAACCTTGCATAGATTGATTTCGTGATTGAAGCTGGATTACATCCACACCATCATGGATCAGTAGACAATCAAGGATCACGAAATTCACCACAAACCATCAAGAGCCCTAGCCTCCACCTCAACTCCCCTAAAGACAATTAGGGTTTTGAAACATAAAAAGGCGAGAGAGAGAGAGGTGCAGCCACCATCTCCTCCTATTTATAGTGGAGGCCTAAAACTCTTAGGGTTTGACTTAATTGGGCTCCCGTTAAGGCCCACTAACAACGGGTCACATACGCACGCCGCGGCAGCGCCCGTCTTTAACCTTTTGACCTAAACCGCTTCACCATGCATCATGGATTCGCCAATAGGTCACCCTTGTCCATCTTGTGTCACGCTTGAGTCGTTAACCTCACCCGCATCGCCGATCGCTCGGACCTCAACTCTTCAAGTCTAGTCCCGATTCTCCTCGCCGTTGACCGTCGTTGACCACCAAGCCACCCGCACAACCACGCACAAGAAAACACGATTCGGGAACAAGTTCTTCACAACTTGACCCATGTTAGTCAAAACATGCATCATGCAAATCATATGCCATGAAACCAATGACTTTGACCTAACAAAACAACATCGCCACGGTTGGCCGACGTTCAAGTAGTTACCGTCCGACCGCTCCAGTGAGCCGGTCGGACCGCCATGGCGGTCGGACCGCTCCACGTGAGCGGTCGGACCGCCTTAGACTTAGCCAAATTCAAGCTCCCAAAACCAAACCTTCGGAAACTTAAACCAATAGAACTTCTTCGGAGACTCCAAAATTATGAGACCAAGTGCATTGGGATCCTCACTTGTCTACAACACCTATTTTTGGCCCACTCGATTTGAACACTTTTGGTCATCGCCGGTCCGATCGCCCGGATGGCCGGTCCCGACCGATATGGGACCGGCCGGACCGCCGTGCAAGGACCGGTCGGACCGCCCGAGCAAGAAGCTCAGAACTTTGTCGAAAACGCGTGAAACGACAAACCGTAAACGCCATTGCCAATTGTCACATCATCCTAAGATCTGGAGCATATCCCCATGAAATCCACAATCTCCCCCTTGATGAACACATTGGCAATTATCCAGAAAATGGAAGTAAGAGGTTTGAAAACGAGTTTACTCGTAGTTTTCGCACAAAAGCACAACTTGGTCCATAAGCAAGAAAAAGCAATGAAAATGACCAAGCTGACATCAGAATAGTATAGGCATGTGAGACAAAGCAAAATAAGCATAAAAACTTTAATTTCGAAGCAGGGTCAAAATTCTCACATGAGGTCCATATGAATAAACAATTGTTCAATTGACCTATGATCATTGTGAGTATAAAAGAATGCAATTCAAGAACTCCCCCTCACTATGATCATCAAATTTCAAATTTTCAGTTTCTCCCCTTTGTATAAACTTCTCCCCCAATCTTCTCATTAACACATCTTCTCCAAATAAGAGTAGCAACGAAATATTACACATCATCTCCCAAAGAAATATCTTTTCATTTAACACATCTTCTCCCCCTTTGACAATGGATTCATCAAGGAATCACGCCTTCCTCTCATCCAGGGATAACAAATAAAGAATAAAGAAAGAAGCAGAAACAAAAGAAGCATAAAGAGGAATATGCATGAAGTGCAATGGAGTGGCTTCAATTTTTGTATTTTTCAATTTTTGATTACAAGAAGCTTTGGAGATTACCCAAAAGAACAAGCTAGTATCTCTAATATTGCACAAACAGCATATCAAGCTCCGATAATACTTAGCAAGATCATGGTAAGACATATATATCAAAGCTAAGCACAAAGACTCAAAAGTAAAGCGATGATTTGATCAATTTAAGCAACGCTTCAAATTCAGCAAGTTCATCAACAGGGATCCTAAAGTGAAATTGGCCATGTCAAACTGTCAAAGTGAGATCAAAAATCTAACAAAGACCACAGTAAGAGTCAATCAAGTCCCGTATTGAATCATTTTGCTCAATATTTTGTAAACGCCCATTTGTCAACATTTTTCTCATTTGCATTGAATATTGAAGTTGACTAATGATCTAACTTAGTGACAAGATCCTGGACTAGGAGCCATCCACAAACTCATCCTAAGCTTCGACCAAAAGTTGTTTAAAGGTATATCTTAGTAAAGAAGATCCTGGACTAGGAGCCATCCACAAACTCTTTCTAAGCTTCTACCGGGGCGACAAATCTTGAGGTTCATGTCATTTCTGACAAGCAATCCCCATGAGATCGTCTGGATCATCAAACTATCTCCAAGTTCATGTCATTTGACAAGCAGTCTCGTAAGAATAGTTTGGCACAATTTAAGCATAAGACAATCTTGATTTTCATTTTTCACATGAGTACTTTTAGAATCTCAAGAACACAAAAGCTCAAGTAATGGTCAATTTTAGATCAAAGAGCTAACAAAGCAATTCTGACAGGCCAATGTCACAAGAGGAGCACTAATTACGCAACTCGCTAAAACATCCACAAATTGCAATTTTTTAGTTTGAGTTGTTTAAAAGGTTCTAGCTCATATAGCAAAGACTTAGCTACACATGTAAAAGCATGATAATTCTAGCAAGTCAAAGAACTAGACATGACATTGAGCAAGAATTGAAATACAAAAGCTCTAAAGGGTAATAGGCAAAGCTTCATCAACTTTAAAAGATAAGTGAAAATCTTATATTACAATGCATCTTTTGGATTTTTCATACCATTTGTTGTAACCACTTGATGGAGTTTCTATATGAATGCAATATGACACAATGAGATGCAATTAAAAAGCCTAAAAACCTAAAAAGTTCAAAAGATCACTAAGTTCAGAAAAAGAACAATAAAAGATCAAAAGAACAAGGAAAGATAAGAAAAGATCAAACTCCCCTCAAACCAACCCATAAGGATAAATTACCCTAACTCGCTTCTTAAGGAGGAAAATGCGGTTTGATCTAAAGGCTTGGTAAGAATATCCGCCAATTGAGCTTGGACTCTCTGAAGTGCATCACAATATCACCTTTTCAACATGATCTTTAAGGAAATGAAAGCGAATGTCTATGTGCTTAGTCCTAGAATGTTGCAATCGGGTTTTTAGCAATATTAATAGCGAAGTGTTATCACGTAAAAGAGGAACACTAGCAAAGTTTAACCCATAATCTTTCAAAGTGGACGCTATCCACAAAATCAGCTCACAAAGAACTAGCAAAGACTACATACTCCGCCTCAAAGATGGATTGTGCAATGTAAGACCGCTTCCTAGAAGACCAAGATACAAGAGAAGTGCCTAGGAAGTGACAGTGCACGAGGTACTCTTCCTATCTAACCGATGACCGCAAAATCGAATCAAAAACCTCTAATGGACAAAGTCAAGAGCAGAATACCAAATGCCATATAAGAGGGTAGAGTGTAAATACTGAATATGCGCTAACGACTTGGCGATGGGAAGTTCTCGGAGACGCTCAAATCTTGCACAAAGGCATACCGTGAAGTGAATGTCCGTCTCGAGGTCAAAACTGAGAAGGAGCCGATCATGTCATGCGGTACTCGCGTTGATCCACGACTTCTCCTTCCTCATCCGGATCCAAAACGAATGGTTGCCATGGGAGTGGAAATTGGCTTGCAATCACCCATGTTGAAGCGTTTGAGAAGATCTTTAGTGTACTTCGTCGATGGATGAAAGTTCCTTCCTTGCATTGCTTGATTTGAAGTCCCAAAAAGTAATTAAGCTCTCCCATCATACTCATCTCAAATTCCCTAGACATAGTGTCGTAAAAGTCGAAACAAGAGCATTAGAGGAACCACCAAAGATAATATCATCCACATAAATTTGAGCAAGCGAAGTCATTGTCACGCCTAAGAATAAATAGAGTTTTATCCACTTTACCCATCTCAAAATTATTTTTAAGCAAGAAGGTCTTAAGTCTATCATACCGTGCTCTAGGGGCTTGTTTAAGACCATACAATGCTTTAGATAGCTTGAAAACACGATTTGGATATTTAGGATCCTCAAAACCAGGGGTTGCTTAACATACACTTCCTCATCTATGAAACCATTTAAAAGGCACTTTTAACATCCATCCGATATAATTTAAAACCTTTTGATGCAGCAAATGCAAGCGAGAATCGCGAATGGCTTCTAGTCTAGCAACAGAGCAAATGTCTCATCAAAATCTAACCCCTCAACTTGGTCAAACCCCGAGCTACCAATCGGCCTTATTTCTAACCACGTAACCATCCTCACCTTGTTTATTCTTAAACACCCAACGGTTCCTATAACATTATGACCACTAGGAGGTTCTACTAGGTTCCAAACTTTGTTTCTTTCAAAATTCTCTAACTCCTCATGCATGGCATTTACCCACTAGAATCGGATAAAGCATGTGATATATCGCGGGGTTCAAAAGAAGCAACAAAAGCCGAATGAGAGTAGAGATTTGGATCATTATACACAGAGCGAGTGACTCGCTCATGTAGATTACCTATTATCATTCCGAGGATGCCGTCTCTGAATGCGGCGGAGCGCCGGGTGAGATGTCGTTTCTTCGACCTCCGCAGTATCTGCGATGATGATGATGCTGGCAGAGCCTCAATCAAGGTGAAGTAGACGTAGCGTTCTTGTATCAATATGGGCGCCTCGGCGTGAGATGAGGAATGACATTAGCTTCGTCCTCATCTTCCTCCACAAAAATGCTTTCACACACTGTAAATCATCAGAGCAATTGATCTAGCTCGGGGCTAGTCTCATCAAAAGTGACATTACAAGTCTCTGAATAATGTTAGTCTCGAGATTAAAACTCGAAAACCCTCGAATGAGCGGGATAACCTGAAATACCCCATCAAAAGTTCTTGATTCAAATTTATCTAAGTTGCTGTCTTAAGGATAAAACATTTTGATCCAAAAACTCAAAATGCGAAAGCAGAGGGTTTTCTACCAAAACGAAGCTCATAAGGAGTCTTGCCTAAAGAAGGTCTCAAAAAGACACGATTGGCAATATGACAAGCAGTAGCAATAGCTTCGGCCCAAAATCTCCTCGGTGTGTTATACTCGTCTAGCATCGTCCTAGCCATTTCGACCAAGGTCCTATTCTTCCTTTCCACCACGCCATTTTGTTGAGGGCGTGTGGAGAGGAGAACGATGCTCAATACCACGCCAAAGACAAAAGGAAGCAAAGAAGCATTTTTGAACTCCGTGCCATTATCATCGCGAATCGCTCTCAAAGCACCAGAAGCTCAGAAGCCAAACGAAGAACAAGGTCATGAAAATAACCAAAAGCTTCATCTTTTGAAGTAAGAAAGAACACCCAAGTATATCTTGAAAGATCATCGACTATGACTAGAATATACCATTTTCCACCAACTGACCGGACTCTAGCGGACCAACAAGATCCATATGAAGCAACCGTCACGGTCCGTCGGTCATAACCATAGTCACGAGAAGGGTGAGGCGAAGAACTTGTTTGCCATGCCTACTGAGCGCACATCTTGCATCTTTGATGACTTTGAGTTTGAGCAAACCTCTCATAAGATCAAGGTTGCTAACTCGCGTCGATGATCAAAACCAATGTGCCCCAAGCGTCGATGCCAAAGCCGTAAATCAAGAAGATGTAAGCAAACATTTAAGAGATCCAACAGAGATTACGAAAAATCACTCCAAAATTCTACCAACTCTAGAGATTCCAAACACAAGCTCACCAAGAGAATCAAGCACACGACAAGCATTTTTCTTAAAAATACTCATAACCATCATCAAGAAGTCGAGAAAGCAAAGAAGATTATACCTAAGCTTGTCCACAAGAGCGACATCCTTTAGAATGAATTTGTTGTTTACCCTAATTGATCCTGTTCCTTCAATTCGCCCTTGTGTATCATCTCCAAAGAGATGAAGTCATCACCGTTGCTGCGTGAAAGAGGTGAACCATTTTGAGTTCCCGGTCATGTGGCGTGAACATCCGAATCAACGAACCACGTGTTCTTCCCATTTCCGCGATAATCCCGAAAATCAAGGAACAAAGAACGATGTGTCTCAATCTCGGGATTAGATAAACATGATTTAGGAATCCATTACTGAGACACACGTCTGCAAGGAGTATACAAACCAGAAGTAGTATCCTTGATTTCATCTAACATTCGGTTATGAGCAATGTTTAAATTAACATGAGACTTAAATCGTCCATGGGCGGTCGACCGGCGTTGTCTTTGTGATCGATCCGGTGACTAAACCGGTCGATCGGTGACCACCGTGGTCGGACCGCCATCGATACACATTAGAATTAGGATGTCTAGAAACATAATGATTTGCATGAGATAAAAATCCTAATCCAGGTTTATTCTTTTCAGTGTTACCATGTCTCATAGAAGCTCTAGGTTGCATGAATGAAATTCTATCAAAATTTTTCCTATCATTTTTCAACCTACGCCAACAGAATTCAATCAAATGCCCACCTTTCTTGCAATAAGTGCAATGGTATTTGGTACCACTAGAAGAAGCACCATTTGAATTAATACAAGGTTGAGCAAAGCCTGTGATTTAAAAGATGTTTTTGCAGTTGGGTTTTGAATTCAATTAAACCTTTTCTAAGACTTGAATGACTTTTGGGTTTGAATTGTCTTGAAAATAATTGAATCCTAAACCTTGCTTCTTATAAGGAGTTTTAGACTTGTCAAGAATCATGTTTAATTGTTTCTTACCTTTAGAAAATTTCTCTAATGTATCATGAAGGTAAGCATTTTCTTTTCTCAAGTTAACACAAGCATCACAAGTTTTATTCATAGATTTCTCCTTATACAAAGCAATTTCAAGCTTAAAAGCGGAACATGAAGCACAAGTAGTATTTTCAATATTGTCCTTAAGCTTAGCATATTTGACTCTAGCGACTTCTAAGATATCTTTGATTTCACGTTCCTTTTCTAAACATGAAGTGCAAGGGCTAGATTCAAACACATCAAAAGCAATCAATTTACTAGATTCTAAACATTTTTCACAAGGAGCACTTTTAATTTCATTTAGTTCAGATCTAGCATTCTCAAGTTGTTGTACGTAAATATTATGAGCAGTTTGTAACTTAGTAATTTACGAGTGCATAGCATGACAAGATAAACATTCATCGAGTTCAAGAGTCTTAGCATTTTTAAGCTCTACTTTCAGTTTGTTAATCTTTGACTCTAATTTCTTATTTTTTGTCATAACAAATTCTAGCGCTTCATCTTGACTAAGCAATTGCTCAACTATAGAATCATATTTAGCAGAAAGCTCATCATAAGTAAAAGATACCTCATTATCATCAATGTCATCCGTGTCAGCCATGAAGCACATGCCAGTGAAGTCTTTGGCCTTCCCTTTCTTTTGCCTTGAGGATCTCCTCCTCCTTGTCCTCCTCACTCCCGGTATCCACATCGCTCAAGGATTGATCCTCAAAAGCGGCAAGAACCCGGTGAGCAACCTTCACAAGCTTATTAGCCTCATACCTTGATTTATTGAAAGGAGGCTTCTTCCAAGCTGGCTTTCCTTCCTTATGATTGCTCTTACCTTTCGACTTGGGGCAATTTGCGGATATGATTGAGCTCACCACATTCATAGCATGTCATCGGACCACCTCTCTTTTGTTTCTCACATTATTGTAGGCCCGTGTGAATTTTTAGCTAGAAGAGCTAACTCTGTTTCAGAATACTTTCAAGCTCCTCTTCATGAATAGCGAGATAAACAAGCAAATGAAAATCCGAAGAAGATTCACAAGAGTCATCAAAAGCCTTTTGAGAGGATCTGCTACCAAAGCTAAATTATCTTTCTTAGGATGATCAACTCTTTTAATTTCATGAGTCTTGAGTTTACTATAAAGCAATTCTAAAGTAAGACTTGAAAGATCAACATTTTCTTCTATAGCAAGAGCTTTCATCTCCCACTCCTTGGTGTTGATTGCGGCCAAGAGATGGGTGGCATTTTCAGATTGAGAATATTCAATATCAACAGCTTTCATTTGATTAATTACTTTATTAAAGCGATGAAAATGTCATCGATGCTCTCTCTAGGGCGCATCTCGAATTTATTGTACTCACGCTTGTAAACAGCTTTGGCGCACCTTTTGATTTGGGACGAACCCTCATGATATGTTTCGAGAGTGTTCCAAATTTCATGCTTGATTGAAAGATTGCAAATTCTATCATATTCTTGTCTACCAAGTGCACCATATAAAAGATTCTTAGCCTTATTGTTGTTAGCCAAAAGAATTGCAGAAGCAGGTGTAGCAATTTCAGGAATAACCAGCGGGGCTCTAACAACATCCCAAATAGCTTGTCCCTCGCTCTCAAGAAAGACGCGCATACGATTCTTCCAATAGGCATAGTCGTGCCCATCGAAGATATGCGGTTTAGTAGAAAACTTATCCATCGCCAAAGTTCAGTGACCGGTTAAGATCAAGATTGAACTAACCGGGCTCTGATACCACTTGTTGGACCGTAAAGGCGACTAGAGGGGGGGTGAATAGAGCACGCTCACTTCTTCACAAATTATGAACTCAATACAATTTAACTCCAGAGCTATTAGAAAGCTATGAAGATCAATATACCAAGATCAAATGGAAGACTAGTATTGAATCCAATTAAACCCTAAGCAATATAACAAAATCAACTAAGATTACCAAGACTCACGGACGGCGGTCGGACTGTTATACTCAACCGGTCGGACCGATTGCGGGCGATCGACCGGCGTTGTCTTGGCGGTCGGACCGCTCAAAATCGGTCTCGACCGGTGATGACGGCGGTCCGACCGGCCGACTCGAAACCGATCCACAATAAAGAAAAATCACCGATGACGAACTTGCAATTAGGTGAAACTTTTGATTCTCAACTCTAATCTTTATGAAACTTTGCACACACCTTCTATATGCTATTGAGGACCTATTTCAATTGAATATTATGATAATTCTTGGAGCGATCTTGAGCAATTGCCAATTGATTAACGAAGGTCTAAAACCGCAAGGCAACGAAAACTTGATCCTAAAGCTTGTTCGTGAGAGATTGATGATCAAGATGATGCTAGATAGATTCACACATATCACAGCAAGCTAATTCACGTGAAAGAATCAATCACAAACTCGCGGATCAAGGAAAGCCCTAAAATCACCAAATTGAAAGCAAGAACGAAAAGAGACTTATCTCAAGCAAACCTTGCATAGATTGATTTCGTGATTGAAGTTGGATTACATCCACACCATCATGGATCAGTAGACAATCAAGGATCACGAAATTCACCACAAACCATCAAGAGCCCTAGCCTCCACCTCAACTCCCCTAAAGACAATTAGGGTTTTGAAACATAAAAAGGCGAGAGAGAGAGGTGCAGCCACCATCTCCTCCTATTTATAGTGGAGGCCTAAAACTCTTAGGGTTTGACTTAATTGGGCTCCGTTAAGGCCCACTAACAAGCGGGTCACATACACACGCTTGCGGCGCCGTCTTTAACCTTTTGACCTAAACCGCTTCACCATGCATCATGGATTCGCCAATTGGTCACCCTTGTCCATCTTGTGTCACGCTTGAGTCGTTAACCTCACCCGGCATCGTCGATCGTTCTGGACCTCAACTCTTCACGTCTAGTCCCGATTCTCCTCGCCGTTGACCGTCGTTGACCACCAAGCCACTGCACAACCACGCACAAGAAAACACGATTCGGGAACAAGTTCTTCACAACTTGACCCATGTTAGTCAAAACATGCATCATGCAAATCATATGCCATGAAACCAATGACTTTGACCTAACAAAACAACATCGCCACGGTTGGCCGACGTTCAAGTAGTTCTGGTCGACCGCTCCAGTGAGCCGGCCGATCGCCCATGGCGGTCGGACCGCTCCTCGTGAGCGGTCGGACCGCCTTAGACTTAGCCAAATTCAAGCTCCCAAAACCAAACCTTCGGAAACTTAAATCCAATAGAACTTCTTCGGAGACTCCAAAATTATGAGACCAAGTGCATTGGGATCCCTCACTTGTCTACAACACCTATTTTTGGCCCACTCGATTTGAACACTTTTGGTCATCGCCGTCCGATCGCCCCGGATGGCCGGTCCGACCGATATGGGACCGGTCGGACCGCCGTCAAGGACCGGTCGGACCGCCCTGCGATAAGCTCAGTAACTTTGTCGAAAACGCGTGAAGCGACAAACCGTAAACGCCATTGCCAATTGTCACATCATCCTAAGATCTGGAGCATATCCCCATGAAATCCACACCTTGCCTCCACCTCAACTCCCCTAAAGACAATTAGGGTTTTGAAACATAAAAAGGCCAGAGAGAAGGGTGCAGCCACCACCTCCTCCTATTTATAGTGGAGGCCTAGAACTCCTAGGGTTTGACTCAATTGGGCTCCCGTTAAGGCCCACTAACAAACGGGTCACACACGCACGCTTCGCGAAGCGCCGTCTTTAACCTTTTGACCTAAACCGCTTCACCATGCGCCATGGATTCGCCAATAGGTTACCCTTGTCCATCTTGTGTCACGCTTGAGTCGTTGACCTCACCCGGCATCGTCGATCGTTCTGGACCTCAACTCTTCAAGTCTAGTCCCGATTCTCCTCGCCGTTGACCGTCGTTGACCACCAAGCTACCTGCACAACCACAGACAAGAAAACACGTATTCGGGAACAAGTTCTTCACAACTTGACCCATGTTAGTCAAAACATGCATCATGCACACCATATGCCACGATACCAATGACTTTGACCTAACAAATCAACATCGCCACAAAGTTGGCTGACGTTCAAGTAGAAACCGGTCGACCGCTTGTGAGCGGTCGGACCGCCCTTGGCGGGCGGACCGCTCCTCGTGAGCGGTCGGACCGCCTGAGGACTTAGCCGAAATTCATACTCCCAAATTCCGAAACCTTCTGGAAATTAAAAACGAATAGAACTACTTACTGGAGACTCCAAAAATTATGAGACCAAGTGCATTGGGATCCCCTCACTTGCCTACAACACCTATTTTTGGCCCAGCTCGTTTTGACCACTTTTAGGTCACCGCTGGTCCGAACGCCCCACATGGCCGGTCCGACCGATTTGGGACCGGTCGGACCGCCGTGCAAGGACCGGTCGGACCGCCTCGCCCGTAATACACAGTAGCTTTGTCGAAAACGCGTGAAACGACAAACCGTAAACGCCATTGCCAATTGTCACATCATCCTAAGATCTGGAGCATATCCCCATGAAATCCACAGCCTTTGCGCGAGGTTTCAGACGTCTTCGAGGACTTCACTTCGCCAGGTCGTCAAGCGCATCTTCAGGTACCTTCACTCTACCCTCCAGTATGGTATTTGGTATTCCTGCTCTTCTTCTTTGTCCATTCGGGGGTTTTCTGATTCTGATTTTGCGGGCTGTCGGCTAGATAGGAAGAGTACCTCAGTCACTTGTCACTTCTTAGGCACCTCTCTTGTCTCTTGGTCTTCTAGGAAGCAGTCTTCTGTTGCACAATCCACTGCAGAAGCTGAGTATGTAGCTGCTGCTAGTTGCTGTAGTCAGATTTTGTGGATGGTGTCCACTCTTAAGGACTATGGGTTATCTTTTGCTAGTGTTCCTCTTCTCTGTGATAACATTTCAGCCATTAATATTGCTAAAAACCCTGTGCAACATTCTAGGACCCAACACATAGACATTCGTTATCACTTCCTTAGACACTATGTAGAGAAGGGTGATATTGTGCTACATTTTGTGGAGTCCGAGGCTCAGTTAGCTGATATACTCACCAAGCCTTTAGACCCAACTAGATTTGCTACCTTGAGAAGTGAGTTAGGGGTAATTTACCCCTATGAGTTGGTTTGAGGGGGAGTTGGTTCTTTTCTCAACTTTCCTTGTTCATCTGATCTTTCCTTGTTCTTTTCTGAACTTGTTGATCTTTTTGGCTTTTAGGTTTTTCTTGCATCTCATTGTATTTTATTGTATTCATATGAAAATCACAAAAAGATGCATTGTAATATAAGCCTTACTACTTATATTTTAAAATTGACGAAGCTTTGCTTATTACCCTCTTGAGCTTTAGTATTTCAATTTTTGCTCAATATCATGTCTAGTTCTTTGACTTGCTAGAATTATCATGCTTTCACATGTGTAGCTAAGTCTTTGCTAAATGAGCTAGAATTTTAAGACAACTTGAACTAAAAATTGTAATTTGTGGATCTTTTAGCTAAGTTGCGTAATTAGTTATTCTTGTGTGATATTGGCCCTGTCAAAATTGATTTGTTAGCTCTTGAATCTAGGATTGAATATCTCTTGAGCTTTCTGTTTTTTTGTGAATCAAAAACTGCTCTTATGCAAAATGAAAAATCAAATTTCAAAATCTGTGCCAAACTAATCTCACGAGACTGCTTGTCAAAGACATGAACTTGGAGATAGTTTGATGATCCAGACGATCTCATGGGGATTGTTTGTCAAAATTGTCATGAACCTCAAGATTTGTCGCCCTGGTTGAAGCTTAGGAAGAGATTGTGGATGGCTCCTAGTCCAGGATTTTCCTCACTAAGATAGGCTGTTAATTGCCTTGGTTGAAGCTTAGGAAAAGTTTGTGGATGACTCATAGTTCAGGATCTTTTTCACTAAGATAGGCATTTAATCAACATCAATATTCATTGCAAATGAAAAACTGTTGTAAAAATGGGTGACTGAAGTTATTTGAGCAAAACGATTCAATTTTGGACTTCTTGTCTCAAGGATGGTCATTGTTAGCTTCTTGATCTCACATTGACATTCTGATATGGACATTATCACTTTAGGATCTCTGTTGATGAACTTGCTAGTTTTGAAGCTTTGCTTAAATTGTGACAATTCATCGGTTTTACTTTGAGCCTTCTAGCTTAGCTTTGATATATATGTCTTAACATGATCTTGCTAGCACTTTCAGGCTTGATATGTATTGTGTAATTATAGAAATGTTAGTTTGTTCTTTTGGGTAATCTTCAAAGCTTCTTGTGCTAAAATATGCAAAATTCAAAAAAAGCCACTTCATTGCACTTCATGCATGCTCTTTCTTATGCTTCTTCCTCATTTCTGTATTTATTATCTCTGGATGAGAGGAAGATGTGATTCCTTGATGACTCCATTGACAAACGGGGAGAAGAAGTAACAGAAATGTTAAAAGGGGGAGCTATTTGGAGAAAATAAAATTTTTTGAAAAAATGGTGATCAAAGTGAGGGGGTTTAATTTGCATTATTATGATCTTATTGCCATTTCTGAACTTGAATTACAATTCTTGGAACCTCACAATGATCAAATGTCAATTTGAACAATTGTTCTTTCATGTGGACTTTAAGTGAGATTTTTTATTCTTCTTTGGAAATTGAAGTTTTCTCGCTTTCTTTTGCCTTATCTCACTTGCCTATACTAATCTGAAGCCAACTTGGTCATTTCCATTGCTTTCTCTTGCTCTTGGACCAAGTTGTGCCTTTATGCGAAAACGTGAGTAGTTTTACTTTTCAAACCTTAAACTTACATTTTTGAAAAATTGCCAATGCGTTCATCAAGGGGGAGATTGTGGATATCATGGGGATATACGATCTTAGGATGATGTTACAATTGGTAATGGCTTTAAAGGTTTATCGAATCACGCGTTTTTGGCAAAATCTTAGTCTTTGTCGAGTCTTAGGCGGCAGCCGGCCAGTATGGCGGCGACGACCGCCACCACCCGCCGATCGGGCCGGTCGGTCGATCGACCGACTATAAGCGGGCCGGACCGACCAGTTTGTTTGGTCGTATTTAGAGCTGGGCCAAAAATAGTGGGTGTAGGCAAGAGAGGGGGTTCTCATACACTTGGTCTCATAATTTTTGGAGCTTCCAGTAAAAATATCTATTCGTTTGAAATTTCCAGAGAGGTTTCAGATTTCAAGGTATGAAATTTGGCTAAGTCCCTTCTGGGCGGTTTGACCGGCCAGAGTGGCGGTCAGACCGGCCCTTGAGTGGCGATCTGACCAATTGTCACTTGTTTCGTCGGTTCCCACAGCGGCGATGTTTGTTTGTTGAGTCAAGTTCATGAGATTCAGTGCATATGTGTTGCATGATGCATGTTTTGACTAACGTGGGTCAAGTTGCGAAGAACTTGTTCCCGGAATCGATTTCTTGGTCTATTGTTGTGCAGGTTGCTTGGAGGTCAACGACGGTCAACGACGAAGATGATCGGAACTAGGCTTGGAGAGCTGAGGTTCATAACGACCGACAATGCCAGATGAAGTCTATGGATTCAAGCATAGCACAAAATAGACAAGGATGACCGAACGGGAAGTTCGGTGTGACGGGTTGCATCAAGTGGCGTGGGGGTCGGTGCACGTGCTGTGGTGGTTTTGGTGGGAGCCGGATGGGAGAGAATTGCCGACATGATGAGAGCCGTTGATCAACCTACACGTGACGAAGCATGGGATTGCTTCATGAAGATTGGACTCGGTCTTTGGAGAAGGATCGAGAAGGGGTATTTTGGTAATATCTCTAAAATACCACCTTGATTGCTTTTGGCTAAACCGCGGCACAAGACGATGCAAGGAGAAGCGGTTTAGGTCAAGAGAAGATGAAGATGACACTTTAAAATACGTGCGTGAGTTAAACCCGTTTGTGTGTGGGCTTAACGGGTGCCCAATAGAAAACTATTCTAGAAGGTTAGTCTCCACTGTAAATATGAGAGGGTGCTGTAGAACCTCCTTAATCCTTTTGATTATTTTGAAACCCTAGTTTTGTTTTTGAGATTAGGGAGTGGAGAGGTTTGGATTCTTGAAGAGGAGATTGATTGTGTGCTCATGTATTGAGTTTTGTCCTCCATGTTGGAGTGGTTGTAAACCAGCAACAATCACAAATCAATCTATGCAAGTTTTCTTGAGACGAGTATCTTTTCGTTCTTGTTCTCTATTTTGTGATTTTGGTGTCGTCTTTGATTCTCAATTTTTCTTTTGTTTTCTGCACCCAATCTTGCTTGCTGTGACATGTGGGAACTCATCTAGGATCATCTCTAACCCACGAGCAAGTTTTTGGATCTAGTTTTCGTTTTGACTCGGTTTTAAACCATCCTTCACTCAAACAGAAAAAGTCATAACTTTACCAAGGATCTTCACGATCTTTGATTGGAATAGGTTCCTGATATCCTAGAGATGGTTTGTTCCAAGTTTCATCGAGTTTGGAGTTGTAGATCAAAAAATAGACCTATTTATAACTTCATTTTTCGGGCTTATTTCACTGTTCATCAGGCTTGAGGTCAGACCGCCATTAACATAGAGGTTAGACCGCCCATGGACCGGTCAGACCGCCATTGACATAGAGGTCAGACCGCGCAACACTTGGAAATTGAGTTTTGGTTGATTTTGGTTGTTTTGCTCCGGGGTTTAGATTGGATTCAATACAAGTCTTCTGTTGTGTTTGAATATTGATCTTCATATCTCTCATAGCTATTGGAGTGAAAATCGTGTTGACTTCGATCTTGGTGAAAAATAGATCGTGCTTCTATTCATGTCCCTCTAGTCGCTGTTTCGGTCCAACAAGGATCAAGGATAACTGACTAGAGGGGAGTGCATATGTAGTTTTTAAAACTTTAGACTAAAAACAGATTTATAGCAAATAAAGTTATGAAAGTCAATTGCATAATTCAAGGACTAAATAATCTAAGTCTTTTTAAGTGCACTACTCACTCTAGACAAAGCTAAACAATCTAATTAAGATACAAAATAGCTAAGAATTAAATGCACTAAGAGATGTGTTAAAGAGATAAACCACGATATGGAGATAAATGATGTTTTCCCATGGTCTCAGAGACTTGTCGGTCTCCACTAATCCACGTCGAGGAAGCTTGAATGAACCAAGCTGGCTCCACATGAGCACGCCCCTCGATCACTAGAAGTAGCTTTTCTCTACTCCGGAAAAGTGAGTTCCAACCTTCACAATCACCCGGGTCTTCTCACAGCTTCTTGAGAAGATCACCAAATCACCTTCTTCAACTATTCTAGGAGGCGACAACATCCAAGTGTAATAAACCAACAACACTTCGCTTGAAGATGCTCAAGTGCCACAAGAATCAAACTTAACTCAAAGCACTTGGAGAAATCTCTACAACCTTTGCAAGATGGAAGTTTAGCTCTCAAAGAGTAGAAGAAGAAGCAAAGGGCTCAAGAGTATTCAAATGTGGTTCTATAGAGTCTTTTGCTGCAGGGGGGTGAGGTATTTATAGCCTCCACCCACTCCATTGGCTGTTGGCACTCGTGACTGTGCAAAAACTACAAGGTCGGTCAGATCGGACTACAGTATAACGGTAAACTCTACAGTAATTATTACAATAGAATATAACAGGTCTGGTCAGTCCGCCCACATATGGTCCGGTCAGACCGGGTTCAAAAGATTTCCAAAATGGAAAAGACTTGCTACTGGAAAAAGCTGACCGCGCTGATCAATCCGGGGTTTTGGTCAGACCGGTGAAAGCACTGCGATTAGTCTGGCGGAGAAAATTAAGTAGCAAGATGCAAGAACACCCTTCTCTGGAAAAAGCTGATTTGCATCGATGACCCGGAGGTTTAGTCTGTCTGTCTGGCCCTCCAACTGCGGTCAGTCTGGATAACACAATAGAGAAGGGTTGAAGCCAAAAATAGAGTCTCTGGATAAAGCTAACCGCCTTACTCAGACCAGGGATTCGGTCAGTCCAGGTTAAACCTTGCAGTTGGTCCAACCAGCATAATTGCGAAATAGAAGTCTCTGGAAAAATCTAACCGCAAAGATGAACCAGAGGTCCAATTGGTCCGGCCCTCCAACTGCGATCAGTACGATCACTAAGAACTCCAAGATTCAACTAAGTGAGTTTGAGCATTGTGGGACACTTTGCTATCAAGCTGCTAGCTATTGATCCATCTTCATAGTACGGCTACCTACACTAGCAATCTGGTCTTTTATCATTCACACTCTTAGACCGGTAAAACTATGAAAAGATCATATTCGACTAGATACATTTGCCTTGAGCTAGACGATGTTGATATCCAATACTTGAGTAACTTTAGTGCTCTTTATCCTTCTCTGTGGCTAATTTTTTCAATCACTTGACAAAATAAGTTAGTTCACAACATATAGTTGTCTTTAACTACCAAAACACTAAAATAGAGCCTAGTTTCTTCAACGCTGGTGCTGGTGCCGAGGGTCTTGCCACACGTTTTCCTCATGCTCGGAGCTCACTAGATCTAGGCGCCTTGCCATCTCAGGGCTGGAGTTGGGGATGTTAGGCGTGGGCCGTGTTGCATCACCGTGGTCGATGGCTTCATCGTCCTCGCTGTGGTCACCGGCAGTCCCCCATGTGGTAGGGTCCTTATCGCGGTCACCCCAGTGTCGCGTCGGTGTAGGTGGCACGATGCAGGCACGCTATTTTTCTCAGGCCGGCGACCCCGCCAGGCTTTGTCCCTGACCCCATACCCAGCTAGTGACTACACATTGTGGACGCAAACCACCCTCCCTAGATCCATCTTTGTTCGTCGTTGCCCGGGAGAATCCATCACAGCTGGTTCTGGAGCCTCCCTGTCGTCCTCTTCCGTTACAAGCTCGCATCAGTTTTGTCATCGCCTGGGAGTCCTCACCTTCGGATCTGTAGCCCTCATTCCTCTTCAGATTCGTCATTATTATCTGTCGCCGATGCATGAGCCTCCGATTATGAGCTCTGTCGCCTCCCCAAGTGTTGTCCGTTCATCGGCTGGCGTGCTTGTGGAGAGGGCCCAGCCAAGCAGCAGTGCTACAATGTCAGGGGCACTTGTGTTGGCCATTGTCTTGAGTAGTAGCAGACCGGTCTTTGAAGATATCTAAAGAGTCAGGTGATCACCGTTTGTGTAGTCGTCCTAAGGCGCAGGACGACCATCGTGGAGACCTGTGTATAGCAGCTGGTCTAGGTTCGAGAGCAAGTAGGCCACCGTCGGTGAGTCACGTGGGAGGAAGGAGAAAGGAGTTGGTGTTGTCATCTTCTTCTGTGTGGCGTAGATCATCGTCTTCGAGCGGAGGGTCGCTTCCTCACCCCTTTATTCTGAAGTTGCTTGTTTGTTGTCCTGTCAGTGTGTGGTGCTTATCGTGGTTCTTCAGTCGTGGTGGAGCTGTGGTTCACTTTGCCTTTGCTTCTATTCTTCTCTATCAAATTTCATGCAATGGTTATCCTGTAAACTATCTAGCCTGAAAACCAGTTCAAAGCTTCTGCTTGTTAGGTCGTGTGGGCATTTGTTAGATGATGTTTGCCTCTTGTCTTGGTGTTAGGCTGATTAGCCACGTGTTCAATATGGGTTTTTCCCATCTATGGTGTTTCCTTTGAAGTCGGTGCTATATATCTTTGTTTTTTACTCAGTTTTATCGACATAAAGGGTAGTTCTCATGCTTTTTGTTTTTTTAAACATATGTGGTTTTAAGTTGGGCATATATACGCATGCTTGTCGCTAATAACCACCTGAATTTAGCGATTAGCTAGCACTTAGTTTGGCCAACCTCAAAGTGGATATAAACGATGCTTTGCGATGCAACTAGCAGTTTGGCCAATCTCAAAATGTGTATGGCGTACGTCAACCCCTTCCTGATTTTGTCGAAACGTACATACGCATGTGCAAATTGCACAGTCTGGTTGCGTACGTTGTTGTTTGTCGGAACTCGGATATATATCCAGGCCCTTTTTCTCGGTTCTAGGATCATTATCAGTATTTAGTTCACACAGTACAACATCGATGAATATAAATCCATACATGTGCATAGATAAAAGACATGGCAATGGCTCGGGTGCGAGATTTCGCGAGCAGCGTGCGTGGGCTCGGCTTGACCGGACACATCCGAGAATTGACAAGGTCGCGGCGGGGTGCGCTTGAGGTGGTAGGGCTAAGATGTCGCGGTGTCAGCACTGGGTCACGTGACACGTGTGCATACAAGAAGCAATGGGTGAACGAGGGAGATAGCATGAGGGAGAAGATAAACAATATCTCTCCCTCCGCACTGATAGGTGGGGATGGGGCCGGGGCCCGCTCGCTAGCGAGCACGAGAGAATGGAGGGAGCTGGGCCGACTGCTACAACAGGTCTCAGTAGCTCGCATGAGCGACCTGTGAGGGAAGAGAGAAGGATAGAAAGGAGGGTGTGGCAGCTGGGCTGTCTCGGGCTAGGGTAGGAAGAGAGAAAGAAAGAAGGGGCCAGGCTGACGGCCGTGTTTCGACCCAAGGGGAAGAGAGGGAAGGAGATAAGGTTTGAAATTTTATTTGCAATTCAAAATTTGATTTGGATTTGAATTTGAACTTTGAAATGGTTTTGCAATAACCATGTTTTAATTATTTTTGGCTAGCACACAAATCGATTTTAGGTTTTTGCAAAATTTGATTTTTGAGGCAAGGAAATTGTTTTAATATTTTAATTACAAGATCAAGCTTTTGGAAATTTGAAATGCAACCACAAGGTTTTAAAAACTCATGAAAATCATGCACTTTTAAATTAGAGCCAAAATTTAGGATGTTACGTCATTCCATCTAGAATCGTATAGATTGAGGAGCTTAAGGGTTTGTTTGGCAGGGCTCCTGCTCCTGATTCTCAACCAGAGCAACGGGAGTCCACCAAACACCCTGACTCCTTATTTTTTAGAATCAGGAGCAGTTGAGGAGAGAAGCAACTCGTAGTTCATTTTCTCGGGGCAAGGTTGGGGTTTCATTAGTATTGATCCATATTACTTATCCACTTATATTGAGGATCTCTACTTTGAAACATATCTTTTGAGTATATAAAACTTGTGTAGTTCATATATACTCACATTGCTTTATATCTAGTTATTTGTAATTGTGTTATGAGACTAATGTGTATACCAAGATGTTTTAAAGGTTTAGTCCTAGATTAGGGATGGCAACATAAAAATGGCAATACAAAGATAATAGATGGATCATGGCTAGTAGCTTGAGGATATAATCTTGTGCCATTTTGATCAACTAAGAGTCATGCATTGCATTTAGAATTGCTTCGGAAAATCTTCAGTGGAAATTGGTATGACCGCTTTTGATGAGCGGTACTACCGTTATGCGGTAGTACCGGATTTTACATGACGATATGTTTATTCCAGATAGCATGTTTTTAGAATTTTTCACCTCCCCTGTAGATCGGAAGCACCGCATCTGAGAAACGGTACTACCGCAGAGCGGTAGTACCATTCTAGTTGGCGGTACGTTATTTCTAGAGAGTGTGTTTTTGGAATTCTTTTATCCTCTGGAAATCGGTAGTACTGATTGAGCCGACCGGTACTACCAGCGTGTGGTAGTACCGGATCTTGTGAGTGTGGTAGTGCCGCACCTTTTTGCAATGGCCAGTTCAGAAGCATTTCATGCAGGTATATCTTGATAATTAATGTTAATCATTGTGGGACTATTATTTTTCATGAGTTGGATAAATAAGGTTATGTTCCATGATGATAGAGACTTTGGATGGGATCATAAGTTGATTGTTATCAAGTCAAGGTTTAAGAAGAGGATGCATTATGTGTTGATGCATATCAAGATCTCGAAGTGAAGATGATCATGGGTTGATCATCAAGTCAAAAGAAAAACCATCATGTGTTGATGGAGGGCACGTGAAGGATGCATCATGGGTTGATGCATATCAAGACAATGACCGGATTTGAAGTGAAGATCTGCACCATCAAGCTTCAAAAGGATGCTCAAGGCAAAGGTATAAGTAGCTAGGGATAAGGATGCATTCCTAATCTTTTACCGGTCTTGGTATTTGGTTGAAAGACCGGATTGCTAGTATAGGTTTGCCGTACTATTTAGAGGGGTCTTATCTAGTAGCTTAAGTCTCATCATGTGTTGATAGCTCAATCCCGCTTGCTCTATCTCTCCGTGGCATGATGCTATTATTTACCAATGTGTTTTGCAAATAGTTGAGGCTCATGCATCTAATCCTTATAGCATATGACTATACTTTACAAATGGTTGAAGTCCATGTACCTACTCCTTATTGCATGATCTAAGTTTGCAAATGTGTTTTGCAAATTGTTAGGACTCATGCATCTTCCTTTGGCATGATCTAAGATTGTTTATTGCTATTTCCTTCGACTTAGACTATGGTAGTGACTCTTTGGAGTTCTTGTGCTTTCAGCATTTATCTAATGTGTGTGAGATCATGCAAATATATGTGCTGTGTAGCCCGCTAAATAAACTTTCTATAGAGTTCAAGATCACTGAATTCCGACATCGGAGTCAAAAGTTGTGACCTTTTTCCGAGTGTCGTCTGTGATGAAATTAGCCTGCGGTAGTACCGCATGAAAAGAATGGAATTACCACCGAGCGGTAGTACTGGCCCCTAAGTGCGGTAGTATCGCACTAAACCTTTAAACAGCTAGTTTTTGAGGATTTAATACAGTCGTTTCGACCGTTGAGCAATAAAAATAGTTGTACCGGGTTTCTATAGTGGTACTACCGCAAATACTGATTTGGCTGATTTCTGCTCCCAATGGCTAGTTTTTATGGTGGGGGCTATAAATGGCTAGATGTGGATTTAGTATCCACTTGAACTTGTGCATTCGTTGCACGTGGTGAGAGTCAAGCAATGGGCTTGGCTTATTACTCTTGGTGTTTGCCGACATCTAGACGACGTAGAGGCATCGTGGTCCGATGATCTTCTCAAGAAGTTTGTGAGAAGGCCCAGCGTGTTGTGACTGGTTTGGTGCTCACCATCTCTGGAGTAGAGGAAGAGCAACCCCGAGTGGATCGAGGTGTTGGTACAAGTTGTGAGCCAGTCCAATTCGTTTGGGCTTACCTCGGAGGTGTTAGCTTAATTCGTGGAGCTGGTCCAATTCGTTTGTGCTTACCTCAATGTGGATTAGGGAGACCGCAAGTCTCCAAACACCAAGGTAAAACATTCTTGTGTCATTGTGGTTTGTTCTCTTGTGTTTTACTTTGTGTAATTTATATTCCTAGAATTAAATTGCTTACATATCTTTGTATATTTGCTATCATTGTCAGTAGTTTTAGCTTGTTGGTGCACATTGTTAAAACTAGTTGATTTATATTTTAATTGAGCAAAACCGAATTGATTCACATTTTTGCATAAAACTCAGTTTTAGCCATAAGAATTTTAAAACTGTCTATTCACCCCCTCTAGTCGGCCATCGCAACAATGACAGAAACTTGACACTTGATGTCAATTTCAGCAGCAATTCAAGAGCCAACAGTGGGCTTTCTTGACTTCCCATGCAGCAAACAGAGGAAGTGTTGGCTGATTTTCCCAAGCGGTAGCAACAATATTTGATCTTTAATGCACAACACAATCAAAGAGACAAGCACTTGTGAAAAAAAAGTATTTTCTAACTCCCGTGCTACTAGATCAACAGCAACCAACTTGACCATGTGCCACCAGCACTTCTCCAAGCCAAAACAAGAAACAAGCACCAAAGGATTTTTGTAGATGGCCTGGAATACATGCACAAGAACTTGGTAGAAATCCTTCCACCTGTGCACACCTCAACGCACAAACGAAAAGCAAGGATAAAAAATCTAGTGAATAGATCCAAGTCACAAGTTTCAGCACCGTGAACAACTTGGCGCTCTGATACCAGCTGATGCGGATCAACCTCTAGATGAGATTAAATACGTGGGTTGCCCAATCTTTCACGGTGGAACTCGAAGATCAGTAGTACGTCGTCTTCTTCTCTTAGCGTTGTATGAACAGTACCATGCACGTGAACAATAGCATGCATGTGAATAGTAATCTGAAACAAATCTCCTGGATCCCGAACAAATATGTGTAGCATGAATTACAGGATGCAACTCGCACTTGGATAAATAAATCTCACACCCGCGTACACCACAGTACACGAACGAGAGAAAAGAGCAAACATGATCAGCTCACAAATTCAATCAACAAGATTAAACCTAAGTAGCAATAAGAGATATCTTAGATAGAAAACTCTCAAGAACTCGCACACACACGATAACAGGGGCAGGCCCTCATGGCTTAAATAGCCGGCATGCACAAACCTCAGCCAAAGTGGCCCATCTGACTAGACTCTTACCCCCTCAGGGAAACTAATCTGGTGTTTGAAAACAAACTAGAAGGGATCCTTTTACATCTCGGTTCCCTTTGCTAGAAACAAATCAGCATAACTAAAACACAACCGACTAAACTTATTTGTAGAAGTGCATGCTACTTTATGGAATGACCCATGGGTTAGAAGCCACTGGCTTTAGTCCTTGTAAAACATGCTTATTTGATGGACTCCACCCGCATGCAATGATGCCGAAATCCCACCTAATCTGATCCAGTTGATTTAGCCTTTATTTCCTAAGATCTCTCCTCCTGGCTCCCATGCAAAACCATGCATGTAGAAATAGGTAGCTTTGTTGGTTTCATTCTAGATACGTTTATGGCTTGCATGCACACGCATGAACTATAGCATGCACATTTGTTGGCTATCATGGCTGCTAGCCTTTTCTTGATTTCTTGGACAACTGCACGCACAAGTTTCATCTCAATCTCCCCTCGGCATTCTCACTGGTCAACTACACATACATGTGTGCGTGCACATGCACATGCATGGACTTGCACTACTTGGTCTCCTGGATTAAACACACAAACATTTGTGCGTGCACCTACACATGCATGCCTCAAAGCCATGCACAGCTCAAGCACACCATGAATGCATGCGGTTTTGTTTCCTTGACCGTGAGTAGCATACATGACGTCCTTATGCACTGCAACAGTCTTGCTAATGTCATGCTCATTGTTATTGTCAATAATCTGTGCACAAGAATTATTAGAAACACAAATAATATTAGCAGACGGTATTTGCGCCGCATCATCCTCCCCTCCTTCAAGCGTAAATGTCCTTGATTTCGAGTTGGTCTTCACGTCTTCATTGACAGATTGAACGGGAGGCGAAAAAAATTCAGCAACTTTGGTCCCCTTCTTCTCTTCTTCTCATGCCCTCCATTTTAGCAACTTCTTATTCCAGTCACCTTGAATCAATTGGATGTCCATGGGAAGCAAACGGATTGGTGTACCCTTCCATGTAAAGGTACAACCCTGGGTGCGCCAATTATGTGTAATCGCGCCTTGTTGCTCGCACCATGGTCCTCCCAACAATAGATGACACGAAACCATAGTGACTGGTATAACATCGCACAGAACCTCGCAAGAGAATTTTCCCAATGAAAACAATACCTTGACTTGGTTCGTGATCTTGAGCATGCTGGAATACCACTTCATGACATAGGGTTGTGAATGCAGTGTCATCGACAACTCCAACTTCTCAACTAGTTCAATACTAGCAGCATTAATCGAACTCTCGCAGGTAATCGACATGGTGCAAACTTTCTCCATTACTTTGCAGTGAGAGTGGAAATTCCAATCCATGCCGTAGCCTTCCTCTTCATACAAGACGTTGAAACTCAACTTCCTGAAGCTCTCCTCCGAAGACGTCATAACAGCACCAAAACTGATGATTAGATTATTTAAACCATAAGACAACAACACCAACTAATGATGGTCTCGATTTACATGAAATTAACAACTCAACAATTCATATTGAATTCACCAAAGTGACTTTTGGCCAGCAACAGTGACATAAACTTGACACTTGATGTCAATTTCAGCAACAATTCAAGAGCCAACAGTGGGCTTTCTTGACTTCCCATGCAGCAAACAGAGGAAGTGTCGGCTGATTTTCCCAAGCAGTAGCAGCAATATTTGATCTTTAATGCACAACACAATCAGAGAGACAAGCACTTGTGAAAAACAGAATTTTCTAACTCCCATGCTACTAGATCAACATCAACCAACTTAACCCTATGCCACCAGCACTTTTCCAAGCCAAAATTAGAAACAAGCACCAAAGGATTTGGTAGATGGCCTGGAATCCACGCACAAGAACCTGGTAGAAATCCACCTCAACACACAAACGAAAAGCAAGGATAAAAAATCTAGTGAATAGATCCAAGTCACAAGTTTCAGCACCGTGAACAACTTGGCGCTCTGATACCAGCTGATGCGGATCAACCTCTAGATGAGATTAAATACGTGGGTTGCCCAATATTTCACGGTGGAACTCGAAGATCAGTAGTGCGTCGTCTTCTTCTCTTAGCGTCGTATGAACAGTACCATGCATGTGAACAATAGCATGCATGTGACTACTAATCTGAAACAAATCTCCTGGATCCCGAACAAATATGTGTAGCACGAATTACAGGATGCAACTCGCACTTGGATAGATAAATCTCACACCCGCGTACACCACAGTACACGAACGAGAGAAAAGAGCAAACAAGATCAGCTCACAAATTCAATCAACAAGATTAAACCTAAGTAGCAATAAGAGATATCCTAGATGGAAAACTCTCAAGAACTCGCGCACACACGATAACAGGGGCAGACCCTCATGGCGAGATGCCAAATAACTCAACTCATAATGTATAAACTCTAGACTAAAACTCTCCTACGTTGCGCACACCCCTATGGCTTAAATAGCCGGCATGCACAAACCTCAGCCAAAGTGGCCCATCTGACTAGACTCTACCCCCTCAGGGAAACTAATCTGGTGTTTGAAAACAAACTAGAAGGGATCCTTTTACATCTCGGTTCCCTTTGCTAGAAACAAATCAGCTTAACTAAAACACAACCGACTAAACTTATTTCTAGAAGTGCATGCTATACTTTATGGAATGACCCATGGGTTACAAGCCACTGGCAATTTAGTCCTTGTAAAACATGCTGATTTGGTGGACCCCACCTGCATTCAATGTTGCCGAAATCCCAAGTTAATTCGGCCTTTATTTCCTAAGATCTCTCCTCCTGGCTCCCATGCAAAACCATGCATGTAGAAATGGAAGCCTTGTTGGTTTCCTTTCTAGATACGTTTATGGCTTGCATGCACACGCATGAACTATAGCTTGCACGTTTGTTGGCTGTCACGGTGCTAGCCTTTTCTTGATTTCTTGGACAACTGCATGCACAAGTTTCATCTCAATCTCCCCTTGTCATTCTCCTGGGTATGTGTGCGTGCACACGCACATGTATGGACTTGCACTACTTGGCCTCCTGGATTAGACACACAAACATGTGTGCGTGCACATACACATGCATGGCTCGACGCCATGCACAGCTCAAGCACACCAGGAATGCGTGTGGTTTTCTTTCCTTGACTGTGAACAATATATGTGACGTCCTCATGCACTGCAGCAGTCTTGGTAATGTCATGCACATTGTTATTGTCAATGATATATGCACAAGAATGATTAGAAACACTAATAAAAGTAGATGATATTAATGCCGCATCACTCTGGGCCCCTCGATGTGGACAGATAAATAAAGTGCATGGCCATACCACTAGTGTTTGAAGAGTTCGACCACGTGAAGTTATCCAACACTTGATCGTGAAAGTATTGAACAGTCCATAGATGACATAATATCTCACCTGGAGTTCAACCAGATATCGTGAGGCAAAAGGAGAATACACAAGTAGGTCATTTAGTTCGATCAGATACATACTAATTGTATGGAGATAGGAGCTAGTTGTAGACTAGTCAAACATAATTACTAAGTGGTCGAAACCTGGTCGTAAGGAGTTACAAACCGGTCGAGACTTAATATGATATGGTCGTATAGAGATACAAGTTGGTCGTTAGTGATAAGGACCTGTTCGTAGATCATATTGCATTAAGGTTCATCCGATATTATTTGTGTGTATTCAGGAATCGTTATGTCCTACTAGGAACCGCTAACGACTCGTGATCGGAAAATGTTTCTGAGTCACAACCGACTATGCATAAACCTAACGGGTCACACACTTAACGGGTTAGAATAAACGTGTTCGGATAGGATCCGTCATGGGCACTATATAAGGAGATGCATGAGGCTGTTGGGAGACACGAGATAGACATGACGTGAGTTGCTCTACTGAAACCATAGCTGCCATCTTCCTGAGAGCCATACCGTGCGAGTTGGTGCTAGCACACTGGCACACGGTGTTCCTTCAATGGACGTGTGGATACCGTAGAGGCGCTACTGCGGTTGTTGTTGCGCTTGAGAACGATTCACAGATAGTTTATGTAAACTCAGCACACCTCTTCCATTGATCAGTATAGTATTTATACAGAATACATGAGAGAGGGAGAGAGAGAGAGATAGAGATTACAATGTAGGTGTCCACTAGCACAGGCGCTATAATAGGTCACGGAGGTTACAGCAAGGAGCGATCCAAAGGACTCGGTCCAGGTTGTTGAGATGCATGCCAACGTGAGATCCCAACGGTGTCATTTGTCTAACAGCCCCCCGCAGATTGAACGTGGTTCTCCCGAACGTGCAAGCTGTCCCGAAAGTCGTAGAACACAGTAGACGGGAGCCCCTTCGTAAAGATATCAGCGTATTGGGATGCCGATGGTACATGAAGGACCCGCACCTCACCAAGTGCGACACGGTCACGTACAAAATGTAGGTCGATCTCCACGTGTTTTGTCCGTTGATGTTGTACGGGATTAGTAGACAAATACATGGCGCTGACATTATCACAATAAACAATGGTAGCACGTGTAGGTGGATGATGCAGTTCATGGAGGAGTTGGCGAAGCCAACATGACTCGGCAACAGAATGAGCCACCGCCCTGTACTCAGCTTCTGCACTTGAACGGCTGACGGTTTGCTGCCGCTTTGATGACCATGACACGAGATTATCACCCAAAAAGATGCAGAAACCAGATGTAGATCTACGGGTATCGGGACACCCTTCCCAATCCGCATCTGAGTAGGCAATCAGATCATGTTTGGACGATTTGTAGAGTTGCAATCCAAAGTGGGCAGTCCCTTTGAGGTACCGCAGGACACGCTTCACCAGCTGAAAGTGTTGATCTTGTGGAGCATGCATGAAAAGACAAATTTGCTGAACCGCATACGAGATATCAGGACGAGTTAAGGTTAGGTATTGAAGGGCGCCGGCGAGACTACGATAGAGAGTAGGGTCCTGGAAAGGAATGCCGCCTTGGCCTGATAGTTTGGAGCGAGTATCTATGGGAGTGGAGATAGGTTTGCAATTTGTCATGTTGGCTCTCTCAAGAATATCAAACACATACTGCTTCTGGGAGAGAAAGAGACCAGTGGTGGTGCGTGTGACAGTGATCCCTAAAAAATGAGAGAGGGAGCCAAGATCACTCATGGAAAACTCACTCTGAAGACTAGTGATAATAGTACGTAGCAGTGAGGTGGAATTGGCAGTGAGGATAATGTCATCGACGTAAAGAAGGAGATAGGCGGTGGACTGGCCATGGCGATAGATGAAAAGCGAAGTGTCAGACCGGGAGCCAACAAAACCAATGGAAAGAAGAAACGTCGTGAAACGGCGAAACCATGTGCGTGGCGCTTGTTTAAGACCATAAAGAGATTTGTGCAAGCGACACACATGAGAAGGTCTGGAAGAATCAACAAATCCAGACGGTTGTGTGGAGTAAACCGTTTCTTGAAGCTGTCCATGGAGAAAGGCGTTTTTGACGTCCATTTGGTGGATAGGCCAGTCGTGGGATGCGGCAAGACTGAGTACAACACGAATAGTAGCCGGCTTCACGACGGGACTGAACATTTCACCATAGTCGAGGCCGGCTTGCTGAGTGAAACCACGGACAACCCAGCGGGCCTTGTAGCGGGCAAGAGACCCATCGGGATGCAGCTTGTGGCGAAAAATCCACTTTCCTGTCACAACATTAGCACCTGCAGGACGAGACACAAGAGACCAAGTATTATTCTGCATCAAAGCGTTAAATTCCTCTAACATAGCGTTGAACCAATGAGGGTCCTTAAGGGCAGAACGATAATTAGATGGAATAGGAGATATAGAAGGTGTTGAGGCAGATAGGGAAAATTTGGTAGTGGGGATATGAAATCCGGACTTGGCTCGTGTTGTCATCTGATGGGTGTTGAGCGGTGGAGGAATACGAACAGCATTGGTTGGTAGTTTGTGCTGAGGTGGTGAGGTGAGGCTGGAGACAGAAGAAGATCCCCGGGAAAGAGCTGTTGATGAGGAAGCAGTGGGTTTGTTGGATAGCGAATCAGGTGGACGCGTGAGCAAGTTCGAACGATGGACAGGCGAAGCTGGTGGGGCAGCAGATCCGTAAGTTCTGGAGCCCGGAGGCGAGACACGGCAAATGCGGTCCAAGGAAGGTGTGCAGGAGATCAGAGGTGGCAGGGGTGCCGGAGGTTCTGTGGATGAGTTTGGCTGGTTTCCTGGAAGAATAGACTGAGAGTGAAAAGGAAAGTTAGCCTCATCAAAAATAACATGACGGGAGATAATGACTTTGCGCGTGGCAAGATCCATACACCGGTATCCTTTATGCTCGAGAGGATACCCAAGAAAAACACATGGAGTAGAACGAGGGGCAAGTTTGTGTGGTGAGGAGCTACTGAGATTAGGGTAACATCTACAACCAAAGACCCGTAAATGATCATAAGAAGGATGGTAGCCGAAAAGAGCATAATAAGGTGTTTGAAACTGTAGAGGGGAACAAGGTCTGCGGTTAAGTAAATGAGTGGCGGTGTGCAAGGCCTCCACCCAAAATTGAGGTGGCATATGTGCTTGAAAGAGAAGGGTGCGTAAGACATCATTAGTGGTTCGGATCATACGTTCGGCTTTGCCATTTTGCTGCGAGGTGTGTGGACAGGTGAGGCGATAAGAAATGCCATGAGTGGAAAAGAAAACACGCAAGTTTGAATTGACGAATTCCCCCCCATTGTCGCATTGAACACACTGAATCGCAAGATGAAACTGATTAAGCACATAGACGAAGAATCGCTGGAGAGTAAGAGAGACATCAGACTTATTGTGTAAAGGAAAGGACCATGAGTAGTGTGAGAAATCATCAAGCACAATGAGATAATATTTGAAACCGGAAAAGCTAGAATGCGGCGATGTCCATAAGTCACAATGAAGCAACTGAAAAGGCATGTTTGTAAATGACGAAGAAGAACTAAAGGGCAGTCGAGGTTGCCGGCCAAGCTGACAAGCTTCACACACAGAGGGCAGGCGATTGGTTTTATTACAGGGAATGGCAGAATTATTGGATAAACGTAAATGGGAGGAGCGGCTTAAATGCCCAAGACGACGATGCCACAAATCTGCTTGGCCTGACGTGCTGAGGTGAGCATGTGGCACGCCGCCGCCGCCGAAGAAGGGATAAAGATCACCCGTACTATTGGACCTCATGAGGGTTCTCTTGGTGGCCAGATCCTTCACAGAGAAACCGCAGGGATCAAATTCAATGGAGCAAGAATTATCATTAGTGAAACGACGTACAGAGATAAGATTCTTCACAATAGATGGAGAAATTAAGACGTTGTGAAGGTGAAAGGGATAACTAGAATTGTGTAGGGCGGTGGAGCCAGTGCCTGTGACAGGAAGAATGGACCCATTGCCTACAACGATATGCTTGGAAGAATTAAGCTGTGAATTAGAATAAGACTTAGAGAGTGTACCGCCGTCGCCGGTGATGTGGGAAGACGCCCCGGAGTCCATGTACCAGTCAGAGCCGCCGTTAGGCTGCTGCAGCGAGAAGTTGCTGAAAGCATTGTTCAGCAGTGCGGTCTGGTCCCAGGAGAACGGCGTGGTCGGAGTTTGCGATGTCGGAGGCACGCCGGGTTGGTGGGAGTACATCACCGGGAACGCCTGAGTGGGCACCCCTGGACGAGCCCCTAGGACACCAGGAGCAGTGGGCGCATTCCACGCGCCGCGCCACTGAGTGGGCCAAGGTGCGCCCCACGGTGCAAAGAACCCCATCCAGGGTTGCTGCTGAGAAGGCGCGACGCCGCGGCCACCAGTGTTGTGGCCGCCACCACGGCCACCGTCGCGTCCGCGGCCGCGGCTGCGGCCTCCCTTGCCGCGTCCACAAGCGTTGTTGTGGATGTTTGGCGTGCGGCTACCACCATTCTGGTTGCCACTGCCGTTGTAACCGCTCGGAGTGCGATCACCGTGATCTCCGTGGTTGGTGCCAGCGGAGGAGGATCCGTTGCTGCCATTGATGACAAGTGCAGATGAGGATTCAGCGCGATCCTTGTTGTTGAGACCGGTCTCCTCCAGCATCAGGCGCGAACGTGCTTGCACAAAGGTGGGAAAGGGGACTTGCATAGGGAGCACTGACGCCATGACCTGGAATCGCTTGCTGAGGCCGCGGATCATCTGGAGGGTGAGAGTTTCGTCGGTGACGGGCTGGTCCACATCGCTCAGGGCGTCGGAGAGAGCTTTGAGCTTGCGGCAGTATTGGGCGATGGTGAGGTCGCCCTGCATGGTGGCGCGGAACTCGGAGTCGAGGTAGATAGCTCGAGCTCTTTTGTTGTCGGTGAAGAACTGAGCCAGTGCCGTCCAGGCGCCGTAGGCCGTGTGGCTCGGGAGCATGATGATGTCAAGAAGTTCATCACTAATGGTGGCATAAATCCACATGGTGATGGTGACGCGATGCAGCGCCACTCCTCGTCGTTGTGGTCTGGCTCATCGTCTTCATCAACGTGGTGGCACACCTCGAAGCGCCCGAGAACCATGTACAGGAAGTGCCGCCACTTCCGGTAGTTGTTCTCAGCTACATCAAGAGTGAAGGAGATCAGACTCTTGATATTGACCATATTCATGGCCGCAGACTTGGTGTAGGAGCGGACGGCGCTACTGATAGCAGGTATGGTGCTATTCTGGGCTGCCGTGGAGGTGCCATCGTTGGCGGCGGAGGAAGTGTCGCTCATAGCGTCAGTGGGTACTGGGAGCAGAGAGTGGGAGATGGGGATCGAAGAAAAAAACTGCTCTGATACCAAGATAGTTTATGTAAACTCAGCACACCTCTTCCATTGATCAGTATAGTATTTATACAGAATACATGAGAGAGGGAGAGAGAGAGAGATAGAGATTACAATGTAGGTGCCCACTAGCACAGGCGCTAGAATAGGTCACGGAGGTTACAGCAAGGAGCGATCCAAAGGACTCGGTCCAGGTTGTTGAGATGCATGCCAACGTGAGATCCCAACGGTGTCATTTGTCTAACATTCACGACCTTGGCAAGGAACTCGATGGGTTGTTGGAGGAGATGATCGCCACCAAGGACGATCGACTTCGACCACTTCAGCGACACGCTCTACGTTGGATCAAGCCGCTCCAACTCTTCTTCCGCTGCACTGCGCGTCTGGTGGTAATGATCTATGATCTCTTACTTGCATGACATCCTGATTTACGTAGTAGAATTTTTGAATTACCATCTAGTGTAGCCTACCTGTATCCCTTCGCCAACACCTGCTCGAGAGAGAGAGAGAGAGAGAGAGAGAGAGAGAGGATAAGATGGTGCTGAGGACAAGTTGGTCTTGCCACAGCCAGAGAATGTATGCTGGATTCTGAACTTGCATCGTCTCTTTGCCATTTGTCTGCGCGATGACTGCTTTAGGAGAAGGGGTATCACCGGTGACATAGCCAAGCAAGTGCTGGCCTCGCAGCTAGGATAAAATCTAAGCCTTCCATAATAAGTAGTTGATGTGGTTCAACTTGATGTTGATGATGTGGCCGAAGGACAGAGTTGGGAGTAACCCAGCGCCGGTGGCAGGAACGACGCCAGCGGAGTTGCTAATGCCGAAGAAGGGACTGGAGCCGGTCATGGTGTTCTAGATGTGGTGTGGCTCTAATGCCATGAAAGGATAAAAAAGTAGATGGAACTTCAGAGACAAGAATCAGCAAATGTTGTTAATTCCGCACGCTATCGGGAGGACCATGGAGTCAATTTATATATTGTCGGGCATGAATAGTGTCATTCGATAAATACAGCTAACCTAACATTCAGTTAGCGCTAACAACTAGATTTTATCTGTTACAACAATCTTAACTGGAAACGATTCTAACTACGTACTGTTAGAATATACAATAAAAAGCTATCTTTTAACAGGGATATCATCTGGTAGAGAACAAGGACATTATTCCTGATATGCTATGATACCTTGTTGTGGAATGGCGGTATCTTTGAGCATCATGCTTAGTTATACCATTCTAAAGCCTTTTTCTAGGCTATTGTCTCCTGCAATCTCATAAAAAAAAATCAAACCCTTTACCTTCTTTTGTATGGCTGGTTAACTAATTGCAATGCTGAATTCTCTGAGTTTCTGATACATCATATCCTACAAGTCACATTGTGCCCTACCTCCTTCCGTAAAGATATAGTTGGTCTCTGCTTATATTGGGCGTCTTGCCAAGCAGGTTCCAGGTGTGCTGTGTTCGCTTCAGGAGGCACAAGTAGTTCTTGCAACCAGGTAATTAATCAAATTTGGCTATTACTGCTAACTTTAGTATAGTGTAACCGTTAGTCCTTATATTTTGTGCCTAGCTGACAAGTGACAACCAACACAGGTTACAGATAATGAATGATACACATTTTTTTTTCATTTTCTGTTATCATACTAAAAATTATTAGTTCATCATTGTAAGCGGCTAACACCTAAGAGGACTATATTTTCGCTGTCTATCTTTTCACTAGGACAATATTTGAATTGGATAAAAATTGATAAATATGTGAAGATCGGCAAGAAAGATGTTCGGGAAACAGCACTAACATAATTTTTGTACATTGGAAAGGGCTCTTTGCTCATTGCTTGTTGGAGATATTAGAAGAATTTGGCTTGGAATCGATAACGAGTCATGCTCGAGACTGGTGTGAGAAGCTTTTGGAGACTGGGCTCATCTCCTAGGTTTTCCCTAGGAGCAGAGATACTCGAGGCATGCAGTTTCTAATAGTACATGCCAAACCGGTTGATACAAAATTTTGCGATCTTTTGTTAGTAATTATTTAACTTTGAATATTTTTATATATTTATGCGGTCAGCAAAATCGTTGATTGCTTGTGGAACCCGGCCATTACGTGGAACCAAAGATTACCAAGATGTATTATTTTTGTTACGACGAAGGTTATACTTTTGATAAGAGTTTTTCCGTTCATATTCTTTGATCCATCAACGGAACAAATCATTCAAGGTCATCGTTTCACCTTTAATTAATTTACTCCCTTTTACATTTCTTTGTCTATGCAGAGGTTACAATAGGAGCATTTTTTTTGAATAGTACATGTCACGCACTTGATCTTTTGTTAGTAATTATTTAACTTTTCGAATTTCAATCTTCATACGTCAATGTTTTCGTACTATAATTATTTTATGTGTCCATTTGCTCATCATCTTTACGGCATTACATATCGAACACAATATCAGTTTTGGAAAATTTGTAAAGAAATTTTTGAAATTTGTGTACAAATAGAAAGGAGTGCGACACAAATAGCTTAGATATTAAAAAAAAGGGTAATATGATATTTTTGCATCAAATCCTCACTTTCGGTGTTTTGAGAGTCAACCTCCTGCCAAACATCCTCCTGCCAAACATTCCCATCAGACAGCTCTAAATTTTCAGATAAGTATATCCTCTGAGAATGAGAAGCTAAGAGTTGAAAAATGAGAAGCGGGGTTCTACCAAACTGGCCCTAAGTACTGCACCCACGTTCCGTATACGATCGACCACACGTTTCGCTCCAATTAACAAGGGAAATTAACCAGACCTGCAGGATTAAAATGATTAAAATGTTGAGTTCGTGGCTAGCTAGCTCGGCTCATTGACAGGGGTATGCATGTATCTATGCAAACTTGAACGCCCAGACACTTTTGTACCGTTCGATCTAGAAAATTAGTCGTGCATATGATTAATCAAGACTCGCTGGCCGATCCGTCTATAAAACATGCATGCGACGGTATGCCGCCCGCCGATCGAATCTATGCAAACACGAAAAAACATTCTAACAGGCCTTTTTTTTGGCAACAATTTTTTTTTTTGAAACGAAAAGGGCGGGCGAACTACCCATTATATATGTTAATGAAGCAGAGTAAAACAGAGTGGCCCAATAAGAGTGGCCTAAAAGCCAAGGTACAGTTTTCATCTCGTATTTACAGGAATGACCGTCTCTAATTTTTTTTTGCAAATATACCCCTCTGCCACACGGCCAACGTGCGGCAGATGCTCCCAGCCCGCCAAGTCGACTTATACCGCAGGGCCACCGTGCGGTGGCGCTGCCGCACGGCCACCCTGCGATGGCCGCCCATCATGTCCGCGATTAGGGTTTTGTCCCTAATCCACCGATTAGGGTTTCAGCTGTCTTCATATGATTTTTAAAATATAGCAAATGAGTTAGAAAAATCATGAAATTTTATGTAAATGCTCCTAATACAGTGTACTTGTTTTTGTAACTTTTTCATAATTTTACGCATTCTGGTTTTATCTTGCAATTTCATTGAAGTGTAATGTTTATAGGAATTTGTAAATATAGAAAATGAGCTATAAAAATATGAATTGTGCAATGTTAGGACAATTTTATCCACCAGTATTATGAAATTATCTCGAACATTAAGGATTTAGGTCTCGAAAATTTGAATTTTAGGTTTCGGAAATTAAGATTTCGTGATTTTATATGACTTGGAATGTATGGAAAAAAAACACTGCATTGCAACTCCATTGGAGATGTCAGTATACAATATGGTGCAACATAGGAATTTCATGTTACGTTTGGATCATTCATTTTCTCATCGTCCCGAAGTCCATTTTTTGTACGAGGCTTGGAGATTATAAATGTACTCATGCCGTGAAATCTTTTGACCGAATGTAAAGTGCGAGGCATGGAACTAGAAATACATTAGAATTCGTAGACATAAGCACGTTACACATGGTGACATAGCATGATGGTTCGGCTAATTGCTTTAGTCATCCTCGCTACTACTATGGTACACTGCGACACAAGCATCCGGACCATGTAAGTATACATGTTTTTAGGAGATAGGAATAACATGGCTGGTAAGAAGGGGGACTACTATAGAATGACCCGACCTACTACGTGGACCGGGGTCATTTTCCCTTCCTTGCGAGCTCGGCATTGTACTCCTCGCCGGCCGCCTTGGCCTTGGCCGCCATTTCCACCTTTCTCTCGCGCTTCCTGCGCCTGCACACCTCGAGATGAGCTTGCACCTCCCACAGAATACGCTCATTGTGCTATTCGTTACAACGCTCCTCCTCCCTCTTCTCGCGGTCCCTCTTGGCATCCCACTCCTCGCAGTTGAGACACCACTGGTAGTGTGGATGGATCCCTTGGTCGGATCGACTTGCGGTAGCCACATAGCGGATCCAGGAACTACATAGAGTAGGGAGAGATTGTTAGTGTAGTGCATACTTTGAAAGAGAAATAGTAGAGGAACATACTGTAATCGGTTCTTACCGGCTGTCGATAGCGGCCCGGGTCCCAATGGCGGTTGAGACAGTTACAGGAGTAGTTGGCGCAACCCCAATAATACATGCTCAGGCTGAGCCGCTCTTTGGACTTAAAGAATTTGCATGTGTCCCTGCACCAACAGAGGGGCATCGTCTCTCCATCGGATGGGTCTTGTGGCGAATGCTCAGTGGGGATGTTCAAGCAGGGGTTGTTGCTACGGGGGGGGGGCGTCATTGTGGGGAGGTGCCCTCCTGGCACGCTCCCCTAGTTCGTCCCGGGCTGCAGCACCCCTTGTGAGTTTGCGGATCTCATCCCATTGGTTCTACATCTAATTGAGATTGTGTTGAAGTTTTGATGCAGGAGAACTAGCCATGGAAGGGGTAGTACTTATATGCCGAGCTGGCCCTGCGTACGTGGCTGAATTGTAATTCGGTTGAAGGAAATTTGCGTCCGCAAGGCAGCGACACCGAGGAGGAATAGTCGGGTCATGTCGCTGCGCAAAGCTGACTCGTCGGGTCACGTCGCTGCGCAAAGTTACCTCGTCGGGTCATGTCACTGTGCAAAGCTGCCTTGTTGAGTTTCATCGATGAGGGTTTTGGTTGTGTTTGTAGGATTATTAAAATATAGAAAATGAGTTCAAAAAAATATAAAATTTTATGTGAATGCTTCTAATAAGGTGTACTTGCTTTTGTTATTTTTCTATAATTTTACTCGTTCTAATTTTATCTTGTAATTTCATTTAAGTGCACTGTTTGTACGAATTTATAAATATAGAAAAGGAGCTAAAAATTATGAAATTTATTTTAAATGCTCCTTACATAGTGGACTTGATTGTGTAATGTTTGGATAATTTTATATGTATTATGAATTGTCTTGAACATTAAGGATTTAGGTCTCGTAAATTTGGATTTTAGGTTTCAGAAATTAGGGTTTCATAAATTCGCACACAAAGTACTCGTAACAGAATTAGGGTTTGCAAAAAAGTTGCAATGTATGTTTTCATACAGATAATTGTCGATATTTTCAGGCATTACATGAAACACGCGCTGGTTTATTACAATCAAGATGAAGGAGGAGGGGGGTATTATCACATGTAACCCGATCAAATAGGACACTCTTTGTTAATTTAACAGTTTAATGTGTAAGATATTATTTAATAGTGTATTTTACCACACGCTAGACAAGCTTGGACATGAACCAACTGATGGAAATGCGTGGCTTGCAGATCATATAACGATGTACCGTAACCTCTGACTTGTGTGCGTTTAGAAGGCTACGGTTCATCGTTATATGATCTGCATACCACGCATTTCCCTCAGTTTGTTCATGTATAATCTTATCTAGTCTATAGTACAAGATAGTATTAAAGAATATCATCCACACTAAACTGATAAACTAACAAAGAGTGTCATATTTGACAATGCTAATGCCCCTTGTCTCGGGGCTGCCCATGGTGGCGGCGAGTGTCGAAGTCGTCCATATCCTGTATTCCATGATGTAAGTGGATCGTACAGTAACAAACGTAACAAGGATGTAAATTTTATATAACTCGCATCTTCGATACGGAGTGCGCCTGGGCGGCCGGATACACTACGATGTCGGCCAGTCTCGGTCAAAGCAGCCTTCCCATTCCCCTTCCCCTTGTCGTGGGACTCCCCACGTTGGTGTCGTATGTCAAAGTCGTCCATAGCCTGCGATTCCATGATGTAAGTGCACCATACAATAAAACACGTAACAAGAATATAAATTCTACGTAACAAGATGGACAATACATTAAATTACGACACTGAATGACGACCAGACCCGCTTGGCCTATTGGGACAATCCTTCGTTGAGTACCCAGGGGTCTTGCGCACTTGATTGTGTGGCTAATACTGGTATGTTGGCTGGCATCCATGTCATTCCGGAAGCGTTGTGTTTGCTATCACCACTTCCCTATTGTCTTCAATGCCTTGTTCAGACCCCATTTAGCCATGTCCGGCCAAAGATCTTTATAGTGCATTTCCAAGCCGTACGAGTGAAACTCTGCACTCCATGTGCCAAAAAGATGGTGCATGTTATAGTACTCCGAGATGTATGACGTGGACGTCTACCTCATTTGCGCACACGCCTTGTACACATGCGAGCATGTCTTGTGCAGGAGCTTCAGCTTGTTGCAGGTGCATGTATGTTTCCTTTCCCACATGGCATGACATATATTTCTGCCAAAGCCTGATCTCGTACTTCCTCCTGAGGCCATCGATCACCCGAATGTCATGCATTTGAGCCTTTTCCATCTTCTGGTCCATGTGCCTCTGCATGTTCTCGGACCACTGCTTGCCTTCCTCCATCTGTCACTTGGGTGCGGTGGCTCTATTGATGAAATAACCAACAGTGTGAGTCCATGTCTCCTCGACGATTGCGGTGATAGAGAGGCACCGCACACATTTGAGGACGTGTTGTACACAACGGACTTGTTGGTCGTCATAATCTCGTACCCCGCACCGTCTATGTCATAGAGAAGGGCCATTTCTCCAATTCAGGAGCATGGCCATGAATTCACTAGGAGAAACTTATGGCACTGTCGGGTTGCTCTCCCTCCAGTACCTCCAGAGTGGACTCCTTGTATGCCTCGTAGTCCGGTGTTCGGGGTCCCTCCAGATGGACTCAAACTTTCACCTCTGGTTTTACAGACACAATGCCTTGAGTGTCTTCATAACTTCTTGACTGTGAAACCGCATGAACACGTTAAGTTAGATGCAAACTATCTCATGCACCACCTGGATTGCACGTCGTTCCACTCGTGAGGGGATCTATCCCATGATGCATGGTGTTGATGGACATCAACAACCCAACATTGTGGTCTGTAATTAGGCAAACGTTGCGCCGGTCTCCCACCACTGCCCTATTCACGTTCGCCAGGAACCACAGCCAGTTAGATGTGTTCTTGCTCTCCACAATGGCAAATATCACCGAGAGAAGCTGGTCATTCAAGTTAGCCGCTACCACGGTGAGGATGGTGCCCTTATACCTCCTCGTGAGGAAAATGCCATCCATCGTTAGCACGGGATGACAAAACTTGAAGCCCCCGATGGCCTAGGTGAAAGCCAGAACAACCGGTCTTGTATGAAGCAGTTAGGCTCTCCCTCGACATTTTCATGGTCAAGCTTATTTATTTATGTACCAGGGTTTGATTTGGCAATCTGATCAAGCAATCTCGGTACAATGTTGTACACATCTTCATATGTCTCGTACATGGACTCGATGATCTTTTGCTTGGCTCGTCGGACCTTGTTGTAGCTGACTGGATAGCCAACCAGATTGGCGACTTCCAACATCAGCATCTTGGGGAGATGGACACGTCTGCCTCAACTAGGTGCCTGATGAGGCTTGCAATATATGACGGAGGTCATGTTCCGATACTGCCGCAGGGGCTCGCTAAGCTCGCAAGTGTGGTCGATCATCATCTTGACTATGAAGACCGAGTCGAAGATCTTTGTTCGGTGAGCGCTGACCTTGCCAGGGCAGCCTTCCATTACACACTTCACTGCGTACTTTCCTGGGTTGGACCAGTGCACTCGGTACACACGGCTGATGGACAAGGCATATCGTGTTATAGCTTGTTGCACGGTCACCTTTCTAGGGAAGCGCTTCCCAACTAAAAGGGTGTTGGCATCAAACCCCTAGTGGGAGCCTTCTTCTTGCGGTAGTACAAGCGAACACACCACAATATCATCAAGTCTCGATGCCACGTAAGGCACATCCGATGACGCAATTCCCCTAGTTGGATCACTGGCCTGGTGTACGTCCTCGTCGCTACCGTCCAAGCCTGGGTCGGCATCCTCCTCGAACTCGTGGCACTCAATACGGGCCGACCACCATATTTTTGCTCTCTCATTTCACACAAAATTATACGCGAGTCTTCCCTCAGAGGCAACACATTCCGTGCTGCCGTCTTCAGGCACGGGCTATGCTTGCCCTCTTGTAGAGGCCCTGGCATCATCAAGGTCTCCCGACGCACTGCGTACAAAATTCACATACACCATCGACCTCCCATGAATGGCCCCGTCGGGCTGGGAGGCAATTTGCATGTACTGCCTCCATGCTACGGTTCCATGCACCTTGACGAGCTCCCACTCGTCATTCGCGCAGGTGATCCAGTCGATCATAACTTTCTTCGTCCTTGCCTGCGTGACGAACTCCCTCGGACGCAGCTTCGAAGCTTGTGAATATTCATCGCGTTGAGCCCCTCCGCCCGGACCACCTTGTACTGGCATCTCGATATGTCCAACCCATCGGGTTAGGCCCGTACGAGACCATCGCCATGAAACATAAACAAGTTTTGTATGTTCGAAATTACATAAAGCCACAATAACCCCATCAGCGTACATATGTGTAATTAAACACGACAAATTGCATGCAAGTGGTGGATTACATATGTGTAATTAAATACGAATAATTAATTATTGGTAATTCATTAGTACTGTGTTTATCACTATTAAAGCACATGTTCATTGCCACTTAATTACTTACAACTAACTAATTTGCATTGAATGAGTTATACCTAACTAATTGCTACTTAACTAATTACGACTGATTAATTATCATTAAATAAATTACGAGTAGTTTATTTCCACTAATTTAATATATCATGCTGATCACCACTAAACTAATTAGGACTAATTTATTACCACTAAACTAATTTATTACCGGCAAACTAAGTAAGTACAACTAAACTTACTAATTACGACTGATTAATTACCTCCAAACTAACTCATTACGATAGATTAATTACCACTAAAAAAATTATCATCACTTCATTTCCACTAATTTAATATGTCATAATGATGACTACTAAACTAATTACAACTAATTAATTACCACTAAACTAACTAATTACGACTAGTTGACTAAGACTGGTTAACTACGACTACGATAATAACGACAAAAACATTCGACAAATTACCTACCCTTCGGAGGAAAGCAATAAAAAAAAGTGATAAGTGATGAGAAGTAATAAAATACTTAATCTCCCAATAAAATTAATTATGTTACGTTCTCTGAATTCTCGGCGACGAGCACCAGAACGAGAATCAAAATGCAATTGAGATGAGCGAAGAGCGACTGCGAGAGTTCGGTATTTAAAGCCGAGCAAAGGAGGAGCCGCGGCGTTGGCGCTGGGATTTCCAGAAGCGTTGGCGCCGGAAATTCTGGATGAAGCGACAGATATGTGGAGGGAGGACAGTCGGTCGATGAGAAGGTGACCACCACACGGTTTGGTGTTTCTCAGCAGAATCGAACGGGTCCATGGCGGGAGGGGTGGCTGGCGGGAGGGAGGGGGAGGAGAGGGCGTGTGGTGGGCGGTGGGCGCCACCGCAGGGCAGCCGTGTGGCAGCGCCACCGCACGGGGGCCCTGCGGTATGAGGCGACGTGGTGAGCTGGGAGCTCCTGCCATATGATGGCTCTGCGGCAAGGGACTATATAATCATTTCTATAAATACAAGGTGAAAAATTATCAATACAACAAAAATTCAATTAAATCTCGCATCTAGTATGGTTTACGCTAGGCACTTCGCTCCGACTAGGGACCAATCACCAAGCCGACGCTTTCCCTCTCTTTCTTCTTGGAGTTGGTCACCGGATAGCTCCAACTGACGGGTGTGGCTTTCAAAGCTAGACGAAGCTTTTTTTTTTTAACAATGGTTATTCTTCTTCTTATTCAAGAGACCGTGCTCATGCGCAACACAATTCCGAGCATTCACGTATGCACCTGGATGGTTAGAGTGTGCGTGTGTTCATGCAACAGGAGGCCGCAAGTTCACAGGTGCATGTGTTGCTAGTAAAACATATACCACGAGTTTTTGGCTGATTTTGGCATGTTTTTTAAAATTTGTAATAGCAAAAATAGTCTCCACTCGCATGTAATTGTAAAAATAGCACTGCGGAAGATTTCTACCGCGTATTTGGTCCGAAAGAAATCGGTGATTCACACAGTGCTAAATAGTGATGTGCACAATTCTAAACCGTGTACATAGAAAATATATTTTAATAAAATGTTCGGTCCGATCGTTGACCCACCGGTCCGACTAGTGACTTGACACCTCAGCCAGATCAATGACCAGGCTGAGTTTAATAACTATGGTTGTAGGTGACTTACCTAGCCTTTCACAGTGCTATTTTTGCAATTACACGCTAGTAGGGGATAACTTTTTGAAGGATCTAGACCCGTCATTATGAGTTAATGGAGTATTTTGATGATTAATGATAAATCAATTTATGAGACTAACATTTCTATTGTTATATCTAGTGTATAGTCTCATTTGGATATAAAAGTGAAATTCAACGAGGTATGCATTTGATATCATATTTCTTATATATTGTTGCAATTCTCGGAGCCAAAATATAAGTTGAACCCCACCATAGGTCAAACTTGAATATGTGCATATATTCCTATTACATATTTGTGAATGCACACATTTAGGGGGGGTTCACTCTATATTTTATGGTTTCATTAGTATTGATCCATATTTCGTTCTCCACAAATATTTGGGATCTCTACTTTGAAACATATCCTTTTGAGTATATATAAAATTTGTGTAGTTCGTATATACTCATTTGCTCTCTCGTTTATTTACATTCAATTATTTACAATTAAAATGGTTATCATCAATTACTAAAGAGGGAAAGATTGAAGTATCTTGTCCCACCATTATGTGTTAATGGTATGGTGTGGTAATTAATAATAATCATATTGTGGAACTAACATTTTTCATGAGTTGAATGAATATGTTATGTTCCAGGGTGATGAAGACTTGTGATGAAATCATGAGTTGATAGTCATCAAGTCAAGGTTCAAGTGATGAAGGATGCATCATGTGTTGGTGCATATCAAGACTTGGAGTAAAGGATGCATCATATGTTGATGCATATCAAGAGCTTGAAGAAAAAGGAAATCATCGTGTATCGATGATGTTCAAGAAGAGGAGATGATCATGGGTTGATCATCAAGTCAAGAGAAGACCCATCATGTGTTGATGGAGGTCTAGTGAAAGATGCATCATGTGTTGATGCATGTCAAGACTCGAGATGAAGAAATCATCATGTGTTGATGATGATTCAAGTCAAGATCTTGAAGTGAAGAAGATCATCATGTGTTTATGATTATCAAGTCAATGATCTGAACTTGAAGTGATGATATGCGTCATCAAGCTTCAAGAAGGTGCAAGGCAAAGGTATGACTAGCTAGAGCTAAGGATGTGTTCCTAGTCTTTTACCGGTCTTGGTGTTTGGTTGGAAGACCGGATTGCCAGTATAGATTGTCATACTATTAAGAGGGGTCTTGACTAGTAGCATGATTTAGCCATGTGCTGATAGCTCATTATGCTTGCTCTAGCTCATCTATGCATGGTGCTATTATTTACGAATGTGTTTTGCAAATAGTTGATGCTCATGCATGATCTTTGTAGCATGGGACTATAATTTGCAAATGTATTTTGCCAATGGTTGAAGTCCATGCATCTTAACCTTGTGGCATGATGCTATTATTTGCAAATGTGTTTTGTAAATAGTTGATGCTCATGCATGATTCTTGTAGCATGTGATTTGAGTTTGTAAATGTGTTTTGCAAATGGTTTGATTCCATGTATCTTATTCCTTGTGGTGTGATTCTAAAAGTTGGCAAATGTGTTTTGCAACTTGTTAGGAATCTTGCCTTTGATCCTTGTTGGCATGGCTCATCAATTGGTAAATGTGTTTTGTAATTGAGATTGTTGCAAAAGCCATTGCTGTTTTTTCAGGAAGATCAGTAGTTTCGAAGTTAAGAGGCGGAACTACCACTGTGTGGTAGTACCGACGTTATGAGAGCGGAACTACCGCATTACGGTTGTGCTGAATGTGTTGCGGCCTGTTTTTTTTCCAGAGAGACGCTTTTTCGAGTTCGTTTTGCTCTCTTGGAAATGCGGTAGTACTGGCGTGTTGGAAGCGAAACTACCGCAGCTCGGTATTTTCGGAAGTTGGTGCGGTACATTTTTTTCAGTAGGTGTCATGTGTTGGATCTAAGTGGAAACAGTAGTATCGCTTTTCAGAAACGGAATGACCAGAGTGCGGAACTACCACGAGTTGAATGTCGATAGTACCACGATGCACTTTTCAACGGCTAGTTTCTCGTCTGATATAACCGTTACTGTGCTTATCGTGTAGGTGCGGTAGTACCGGCCATAGAACAGCGGTAGTACCGGTTGTGCTGATTTTTCTACAGAATCTTCTCCAACGGCTAGTTTTTTTGTGTGGGCTATATATACCCGCCTTGGCCGGTTGGGGAACAATCTTTGGAAGTCTTTGGCACCTCTATTGAGTTCCTTGAAGAAAGAGCAAGCCTCTCATCTTTTATGTGCATGTGTTGTACTTAGTGAGCTTGGAGAGCAAACCCTAAGTGCATGTGTTGCCTTAGGTAGTGGATTGTGTATTCACCTGAGCTTTGACACTTGATTAGTTTAAGTGAAAGTTGAGCCTTGTTACTCTTGGTGTTTGCCGACACCTAGACGACGTGGAGGCGTCTTGTCCGGTGATTTTCTCAAGAAACTTGTGAGAAGGCCCGGCGTGGTTGTGAGTGGTTTGGTGCTCACCATCTCCGGAGTGGAGGAAGAGCAACCCGAGTGGATCGAGGTGTTAGTTCGTGTTAGAACCGGTCCAAATGGTTGGACTTACCTTAAAGGTGTTGGCTTAATTCGTGAAGCCGGTCCAATTCGTTTGGGCTTACCTCAACGTGGATTAAGGGAGACCAGCAAATCTCTGAACACCACGGTAAAACATCGTTGTGTCATCTTGGTTTGTTTTTTTTTGCTTTACTTTGAGCAATTTACATTACTTGCTTCAATTGCTTATATATCTTTGTATGATTGCTCTCATTCAATTATATTCATATTGTTGGTGCACTTAGTGGAGTCTAGTTGATTTATGTTTTAATTGTACAAAATCATTTGGTGCCATTTCCTTGGGCTGCTGGCCTCTTTGGTGCCATCTGAGGAAAACAACTCAGATAAGATCGAAAGGAGATATATGAGGGTTCGCTGGCCCTCTAGAGCACAACAAAAGAAATTCAAATCAAAAGAGGAAAATCGATCAAATACAATACAAAGCCTAGGATGGCTGCATTATATTAAGGGGGTTAAGTGTTTACATGACTCCGGGACACAGCATATAGGCTATGCAAAGTCACAACACAAGATACACACACATCGTCTACAAAAGAAGGAAACAAATAGTGCTTGCAACCAAAAGACTGCTAAAGCAAGCACTGCTAGCTAAACTAAGCTAACTACTCCCACATGACGACGAAGACTTCGGAATCGGTCTCTCCTTCCTGGAGAGGCAGGTAGTAGTAGAAGGGCGCTTCCCGCAGAAGATCTAGGTGCATCTGGCTCAGGCGGTTGAAGGCGAAGCGTGCTGCGTCTTGGACTGCTTCAGAACAACTGCTCTTGGAGGTCTCGGGTCTGAAGGTGTGAGCGATGAACTCACCCTCTCTGGCATAGAGGAAAACCTCCATGGTCCATGACTCTTGGTCCAGATTTGAGTCTTTCGGCCTCAAAGATAGGCTTATGGAGGTAATCCAGTGATGCATGAATTGGTGGAGAATATCCACGAATTCAACTCCACCTTCTCCATGAGAGCAAAAGTCCCACGGGCATCTGGACGACTGGGTTGCCATCTACAAATTTTGAAACAAACGAGGGAATCGGTGAGCACAAACTCAAGTGAAGTCAGGGGAAGTGAAGAACTAAGATAGATGAGTAAGAGCAATAAATACATTATATTTTTCCAAAGCTTTTCATAAGTTTTGAAAATAGGACTCAAGTCCTTAGGCTCGACCAGTCTAACTAAAGATCCTACAATCAAATGCTCGATACCACTCTCACATCGGACCGGATTTTCTAATCCGAATCCTCTCGAATAATAATGCTATTCATCGGATCAAGAGATAGCACTCACAGATACATCACTGAATCATTTCATACAATGGCGTAAAACCATACCATTCATTAATTTAACACATCAGAGTTTACATAGACCACATCGGGTCAAGTTTTACAATAAGGGCCGAACAGGCCAAAAGATTACATCACATAAGTAGCGGAAGCGACAACGGAAGCAAAAAGGGGGAGAGCACATCTCTCCACGGGCAAGTATTGGGAAACTGTGTACATCCGATATTACCCGAAACTCAGATAATATGGAATGCACCTAGGTACCAGCGGAGTCAGCTAGACTGGGGCGAGACTAGAACAACTATAGACTAAACTACGCTTTAAGAACTCCAGGGTCTTCAGGCATCTGGTTCCTCGTAGTAGTCGTAATCTCCAATATTTCCTGCTTCTGAGGGTTTGGGGGAAAGAGCGAGAATGAGCACAACTACCGTGCTCGCGAGCCAACACACAAATGCAATAGTATACATGCAAGGCTTAACAAGGATGGCTCAGTTCTTTTATTTGCTAAAGCATCATTTTAAATTATCATAATTACAAAGTCCTATGACTTAGCATTTTAAACAGATTTCATTTTCATTTAAAGAGAATAAGTGCAATATTAAATAACAGCGAAGGTTACCTCCACCTTATGCTTAATTTGGATAATGGTTACGTCCACCGATTATCAACACTGGGTAAGGCTACCCAGGAAAATCCAAAACAAGGGCTGGATGAGCCCAACACATTTCCATTCCACCCACAAAGATTTTTGAAATAGAACTAACTCAAAGTTAAGTTCCCATGTCCGCCTTTGACCGCGCACTGTGTTTAAACAGCTTTAGACTCTGCAGAGGTTGTACACTGTACCCATAAGAGATAATCATACTCGTTTCTCCACATGATTCCTTAGTCATGTAGTTGAGCGATCGTCACAGTAACGTTTCAAACTACCTTGCCCCTTCCGTCATCTCACCCCTATGGCCAATTCCATAAGTTGTGCGGGATGCTTACCACAACGACTAGCAAAGCCGCCCCGCCACGATGACTAGCGCAAATTGATAACTTCACCTTTTTGATTGTCCCATTCAAGCCAAAGATACGTCCTGCCGCTTGCACACTTCTAACACCTGGTTGTGGGATGACATTCGTGGTTCAATAGTTTTACTAGGCCAAGTTGCACTTTGCGCACTTGCGGTTGTACTTGTTTTACACAGGAGGTCATGACAAGATTAAGTCCTTAATTCATCTGGACGGTTCATACCACATACCAACCATTCTCGTGCTACGTCCGCACCCACCATTCTTTCCATCCGTCCAGATGGGGTACTAGCAAGTTGTTTAGGGTTTTGGGAAGGAAAACCAATTAACGCAACACATCAGTCATCTACATCCAATGACTACCCAAAATCATTTATCATGTTTAAAGGATGATGATCGGGACAATTATTGTCCCGGTACTTAAGCAAGACTAGCATGTCGCTTAAGTACAACCTATACTAGTATTACCATATAATTACTAGGGTGACAAGGAATACTGGATTCAATTATCAAAGGATGGCTCAATAAGTAATTAATCAACAAATGGGTATTTAACTACCTTAAGCTTTAACATATCATTGTTTACAAAATTAAAGCATGCAACTTTGCTATTTTAAATAAACATAGTTTGCATAAAATGTAGGTTCGGAATGATCAAAGCATTGACTCGCCTTGGGTAAAGGCAGAGGGGTCCTGGAAATCTTGAGCTTGGTCGAAGTGGAGGTCTCCGGCGTCGTCGAATCCTAATCGGTCGAAAGTACCGGAAAAGACACAACGGCAAAGAGAGCAAATAAATACCAACTCAATAAATAATAAACTCCAAAATGAACAAGACCAGTACCATTAGCAAGATCTTGATTTTAGAAAAATTTAGAAATTGGTTTCACAATTTTTGGAGTTATACAGAAAAAGATATGAATTTTGGAAGCTTTTAAATGATTTTTCAATTAAACAGAAAATCCGAAAATCCGGAAAAACCAGGAGCTGACACGTGGCAACTGTGCTCGGTCCATGGCACTGTGCTCGTGGACCGAGTCCACGCGCACGCCGGATCCACGGGTCCACAACACAAGATGTCGCGGGGGCCACTTTGCCGCCGACATTGTCGCAAAGGGGGCCCTGCTTGCCGCAATGGGCGGCGATAAAAACGACGGCGACGCTTCGCCGTTGTCGCCGCGCGTCTCTCTCGCCAAGCAGAGGATGAGAGGGGAAAGCGGCGGCGAGGAGAGGAGCTCTGCGCGCTCGAAGCGAGGCGGCGGCCGGAGCAAGGAACGGCCGAAGCGGGCAGCCCGGAGCGGAGGAGGAGAAAGGGCGCGAGGCCGAGCCAAGAAGACGGAGGCGGCGGAGGCGGAGCCGGGAGGTGAAAGGCGGAGGAGGGAGGAAGGGAAGAGGAGGGGCGCTCGGCTTTATAGCCGAGGCGAGGAGCGGCGGAGGCGAGAGAAAGCCGCGGCGCCGGGGGACGGAGCGGGAGAAAGCGGCGCGGGCGGCGGAGGGAGGAGGTGGGGTCCGAGGCGGCGGCGCGAGGTGGAGACGGCGGCGTCTTGGCGGCAAGCGGGGCGCACTGAGGCGACGGCGCAGGGTGCAATCGAGGCGGAGAGCGGAGGCGCCAAGGCGCATGGAGGCGGGCGGAAGAACCGGCCGATCCAAGTAAGGGGTTAGGGTTAGATCTAGGGTTAGGTTTCGATTTTGGAAATTTTGATTTTTTTTTTTGAATTTGAAGTTTTGAAATCGAAATCAAGTTTTGATTTTGAATCCTTTTTCAAAAACGGGATGTTACAATACAGTTACATCATCATCATCATTATCATCATCGCACTAATTTCTGAACATGTACGTCGATGAGGCAGACAGAGTTGGAGACATATGTTCTGCTTCAACAGCATCAATAATGTTGTTGTTACAGGAGTATGCTTCGAAACACAAGTAGCAACATCAAGCAAGCCAGCATAATCTCGAAATGTTCCTAGGAGGATATCATGCTTATTTCATTGTTTGGATATATGTGATTAGATTCAGTTCGTTCGGATTTAGAGGGATTTTAGGTCCCATTTTGAACGCAGAAATTTCACAGGAATTTCAAGGAATCCGCATACAAATTATATGCAACTTCAGAATGCTACGGAAAACTTGGCATGTGCATCCATCTTCTCCTTGCTCTTGCTCCCGAGCTATGGCACACCAAGAACCACGTCCCTCTCCTTCTCCTTCTCCTTACTCTGCGCGAGCTCCACAACGTGGCCAACCATGTCCGTGAGGTTGCTGTCCGACGACCCGCCCTCCGCCATCGCCGCCCTGGCTTCAGCGGCGAGCTCCTTCGCCCTCGCCCGCCGCGCTGCCGCCGCCGGCCCCTCGTCCATCAGCTCCGCCACCGCCCTCTCCACGCCGTCTCTCCCGACCTGCACCACCGGCATCTCAGGGTCCAGGAGCACGTGCGAGGATGGCACCTTAACGCCTGCGCGGACACCGGCGCCGAGCACGTCCACCACCAGCGCTTCGTTCAGGAACTGGTCGGCGAAGTGCGGCCAGGTCAGAAGCGGCACGCCGTGGGAGAGGGACTCCAGCGTCGAGTTCCACCCGCAGTGCGTCAGGAAGCCACCCACCGCCGGGTGCGACAGGATGGTCAACTGCGGCGCCCACCCGCGGACGACCAAGCCGCGGTCCTTCACGCGCGCGTCGAACCCGGGGTCGAGGTCGTCGGTTTCCTTCGCCACCCAGATGAACGGCCGGTTCGTCGCCTCCAGGCCGGCGGCGAGCTCGGCGACCTGCGGCGGGAACAGGCGGGCGAAGCTGCCGAAGCTGATGTAGAGCACGGACCCCACCGGCCTCGCGTCGAGCCAGGACACAATTTGGCCGGCGTCCACGGCCACGCGGTTGCCTCTCTCGGCCGTCGTCTCGGCGTCGGAGCTCAGGAGGCAGAGCGGCCCGACCGCCCACACCTTCCGGCCGAGCGCCTCCGCGTAGCGCTCGACGAACGCGCCCTCGAAGGCCGAGCACGTGTGGATGACCAGGCCGTCGGCGGTGGCCTCGGCATCGAGGGTGTCCCGCCGGAACATCTCCAGCCCTGGCCACTGGAAGAGCCCGAGCGACTTCGCCCTGTTCACCACGGTGCGCACCGGGAAGTCCGGCACCTCGAACGGCTCGAAGTCGCCGGCGACGCGATCGTACACGCCGTGCTTGGCCAGGGTGTGCACCGCGAGGAGGTAGAACGCCGACGGGCCATGGAACACGAGCCGCGGGACGCCGAGCCTCCGCGCAACGTCGGCCGTCCACGGGTTGCACGAGTCGGCGACGAGGCAGTCCGGCTGCCGCGGCAGCGACCGGAGGTACGCCTCGAGCGGCCCGGCGAGCATCCACATGGCTTCGTAGAAAACCTTGAAGCCGTGGGACAGGTCCCTGACCATGTCGATGCTCTCGCATCCCTCGGGCAAGCCCAACGCGGGCCCAGGGAAGTCGAGCTCGGTGAAGTCGACGGCGAGCCCCGCCCGGCCGGCGTGCTCCAGGATCGCCCTGTTGCGCGCGGCGGTGACGGGCGTCAGGACGACGGTGACGCGCGCGCCGGCGTGGCCGGCGACGAGGCGCGCCATGTCCATCATGGGGATCACGTGGCCCTGCGCCAGCAGCGGCACCATCACGAAGTGGAGCGGCGGCTCCATGGCCTCGCCGTCCGTACCACAAGACAAGGCGCTGGACTGCAAGAACGCCGTGCTACGACTGCACTCCACTCAGCTCAAGTCCAAGGACTGACGTACTAATTACGTATCTTTCTTTGCTGACGCACAGGGCGCCAAGAGGAGAAGAAAAGCTCTTTCCATTACATCACCGTCTCTTCTCCTGCTTTCCAGTACATCTTAGGTTGTGTGGATTTACTAATTTCATGTATCTGTTCCACCACTACCTAAAACTCTTGTGAGCCACACAAAAATAGAACTCAAAAGCTAAACTTTGGAAGCTTCGGCGGCTTTCAATATGTATTAGTTGCTAGAAGGCTAGAACTCTTGTGAGCAACAGACAGAGACAACCATGTTCTGAAGTTTCTATCGGAGAATACTGCCCATGATTCCTCGTAAGCTTTAAGTTTTTTTTTTTTTTGGTAAATTGGTTGATGCATACAACCCAATATGATATCAAAGTCTAAAGGTCCTGAGTTTGAGACTCGGCTAACACAGTATTTTTAAAAAATATTTGCGGCCCACTTCAAGTTAACGTCTTAAACCTGATGGAGCCTAGATGTGAGGGGAGTGTTGAAGTATATTGCCCACATTCGAGTCAACGTCTCACGCCTAGAAGAGCCTGAGATCCGAGGGGGAGTGTTGAAGTATATTATCCATATTTTCTCATAAGATAGTTTCAGCATCTTTGTATATTGTATTGGTATCTCCCGCCAAGGCAATTCATCATCGTCCAACTAGCTATTTTGAGAATTGTGAGCTCGACGTGTCACCGTGTAACCCAGAAAACAATCCTGCTGATTGCAATCCATTTTTCTTCTTGAAAGATTCACTGTTTTATCTGAAGTTGTTTGCCTCCATCCTATAAGCATTCATCATAACGCTTTTAGGAGAAAATAATCTTAGAGCTACATATAAATAATTCTTGCTCCATGTTTTTGGATTAAACGAATTCATGGAGCTCCTATATGTAATGAAACTTACTCCTCGAGTCTAGTCCAAGCATCAACTCTCCCTAGTCCATATCTTGACGGAATCTAGCAGTTTTCCTGCTATAATTTGAAACAAAAGTTCCAAGCATCACACTGAAAACAGAAAATATAGGTTCATGGAATTTTTCTACGATTAATCTCTTCTTACAAAACAGGCCACTCATTTCTACACTGGTCAGGTTGGCTTTGATTGCATTTATCTTCTAGAAAAGCTATGCAAACTACTCAGAAGTGGTCAGGTTGGGTTTGACTGCATACAGACAGCCATCCGAAGTAGTTCAATGTTACTACACTGTAGCAACTCGTGTTTTCTTTCCCTGATAAAATGTTCCCTAGATTAATTAACCAATTGCTAAGTTGCTCCGGTGATGAATGAGCTGACAATGACATGTATCAGTTTGCAGAAAAAGTATACCTACCGGCCGAGCCTTTCGCTGATTTGGCACGTTGTTTTTATTCGTAATAGCAAAAGTAGTCACATCACTGTTTAGCATGGTAGCACATCACTGTTTAGCATGGTAGCAAATCACTATTCATCAATGTTTAGCACTGTGCACATTGTCGATTTCTTTCTGCTCCGTGGACCGGATGCTTGGTATGAACCTTTCTGGGGTGCTATTTTTACAATTGCGTGCGAGCAGATGTTACTTTTACTATTACAAATAAAAACATGCTAAATCAGTGAAAAACTCCTTGCCAGCCTGTACAAAGTTCTACATTTCATGTCCTTTGTATTGACTATTCAGTCAGTGTGTCAATGTTTTTCTAAGATAACTCAGCAGGCCAGGTTGCCCGCTTGTTAAACAAGAAACTATAAATATTCAATGCAGCTTCCTCTTCTTTTCCAAATGTTTATGGTTGGCTAGTTGCTAGCTCCCACTACTTTAGAATTAGGGGAGCTTAAAAATTGCAACTGAATTGGTTGACTTGTTCTTAATTTCTTATACGTGGATGAACAATTCTTCCGTTAATACCAGGAGAATATTATAGTCACAATGATTCAGTGAAATTTTCTTTTCATTGATAGCAAGAAACAATGAGTCACAGAAATACTAAATAAAGTATCACGATGTGTTTTTGTCGGATTTGACCCATTTGATTCGCTCGTGGTTATATTGGCTCATGGTTTCATTCCAATTTTCTGTATCAATAGCTTATTATTTGTTTTTCACGACAATGGACTGACGACTCAAATCATATATGACCAATTTGTCATTTGTCATGTCCTACACCAATCCATGCTATGTCAATGTTTTCTAGCACAACATATTGGAACCTATTTGGGAGTAGGATTCCACCGTTGAAATTTGGAACTGAACTATAAAGTAGATGACAAAAAAAACTTCAAAATAAGGAAGCAGCTAGGAAACTACATTGGTCCTAAGGCCTATCAAGGTGTATCTTAATCATACCCAGGATTCTAATTTTCGGCTGAAAATCGGTCCTACCAGCCCGAACTTGCTTGAATTTGATCGTTTTTATTTTAAATCCGAAAATTTTAATTATTGAATTGAAAACCCTGATCATGCCCTGCATATCTAGTACAGTAAGCCCTATGGTCCATTTGATTATGTTTTTGCCTTGAACCTTCAAATGTACATTTTCCAGCCTCTTCATCTTTCGCTGCGCATGTTGCTTTGGAGTCTGGAATGGATCGATAGACAAACTGGCATGTATATATTTGGACAGCTTCACATTTTCTTATTCCATTTGCACAAGTCAATGGGTCAATGTTTTTAAGATAAACTTGATTGAGCAAGTTGCATACCTGTCATGGAAGAAATTTTAAGATAACTTGATTGAGCAAGTTGCATACCTGTCATGGAAGAAATGCTACATATGTGCCATATATACTAGATACCGATCTCTTCTCCATCTCTGCATTTAGGTGAAGACCAAACAGATAGCCATGAACTGCCTGAATGATGCTCCAAAGCCACACTTTGTCCTGGTGCCATTCATGGCCCAGGGCCATACCATCCCCATGACTGACATGGCGCATCTCCTTGCAAAACATGGCGCCATGGTCAGCTTCGTCACCACCCCTGTCAACGCCTCACGGATACAGTCCACCATTGACAGGACAAGAGAGCTGAACCTCCCAATCCAGTTTGTGCCCCTCCAGCTCCGCTGTGCCGCGTTAGGATTGACCGATGGTTGCGAGAACGTCGACAAGGTCTCAGGGAAAAGACCAGGTGAAGTGGCTGACAGACGCCTACAGCATACTGCACGAGCCCCTGGTGTTGTACCTCCGTGCGCAGAGAAACCCACATTCCTGCAGTGTCAGACCTATGCCAACCATGGACAGGAAGTGTTGCAAGGGAGCTTGGAATCCCCAGGTTGATGTCTAATGGCTTCTGCGCCTTCTCCTCACTCTGCAGGTACATTACTATTGTTAGACCATCTGGGCTGATGATAGATTTTGTGATGATGAATAATTGACGTTTGAGTTGTATTGACATTTACAGTTGTGAAAGTTTCGATTGTTAGATTTTCAGTATGGGTGGTCGGATCTTATCAGGTGGTCTAATCGGTGATACTCGATAATCTCTTTCGACTGGACTCAGAGTATTGTAACTAGGAGTACTGTAACTCCGAGTGCCGAGCGATATAGGGCCTGTTTGGTACGGCTCCACTCTAAGTTTTTACAGCTCCAACTCCAGCTTCACTCTTGGATCCACTCCTATGAGAAGTTAGAGCGATCTGAGGTGGTGTTTGGTTAGAAAGTTAGCTCCAGCTCCAGGAATGAGAAAGATATTTGTAAAAAGACTGTATTACCCATTGTTTTGTGACTTGTAATCTTTTTTCGTATTACTTAACTTATATCAGTTTAATAAGTTGATTTCAGTCATGTTATGCTTTTGTTTATTATTTTTGTTGTCATATTGAGTCATGTTGTGCCATCATTTTCACATACATTCGAAATTTTTACTCCAATTTGCATTTCTATTCGGAATTTTTACTCTAGTTTTTACTTTTTTTGTCTACATTCGAAATTTTTTACTCCAGTTTTTATTTATTTTATTTTTTGTCATGTTGAGTCTGCCACTTCCATTTCCATTCAACAATATGCATTGCTTTGAATCTTCAATAACTAATTTACATGATTTTCATAGAAAACTTTCAGAGAAGTTAATTTTGCATTCAACAATTCGAGCAACATATTAGCATTGAACTCAGCATATTGGCATTAAACAATTTTCTTAGGAAATATCCATACAAGATGAAACCCGGTACTATTTTATTCAACAATCTGAGACAATTGAGGTACAATTTTGGAGGATTAAACACTAGAGGATATTCTCAAAAAACATTCATACAAGTGAATTTTATTGCATTCAACAGTTCAAGTTGCTACAAAGCAACATCAGCACCAATGGCTGCTCTCCCCAGTAGAAGAAGACGACGAGGACGAGTGCACGCACACAAACCCAGTGTGCCCATTCAGGATCTCAACATCACAAAATATGCTTACCTGCCGCCCTCACCAAAATCATGCCCAACCTCATCTTGAATATGAACTTTCTATAAGTTACTGAACCATAGTGTATCAGGGTCATCAAGATTTCTTTCAATTGCACTTACATATCTGCATAACAGATCTATAAGACTTGACAGTAACAAGTAATTACAAATGAGATTCATTAAAAGTGTGAGCAAATTAGAATATTATCAAGTTCATGGCTACATCATCATGGGATGAAAACTGCTGCATACTCTCTAGGCTGAAATGGATTGATCAAATTAATAAAACTCTTACCATTATTAACACATTTACCATTGGGTGCATTTTCACTAGAACACTCTGGGTAAGTCAAGAGAATACATAGTCAAGTAGTTCATTCATGGCAGTAGAGACAGCCCGGCATCTATGATGAATATTTTCTAAACAGGCTTCCGTCAAAATACACATCAGCATCATCAGCCACTAAGGACCCAGAATGCTTAGAGCTGCCCTTGGCTTACCCAGAATTCTGCTAGATTCACATGGCCGCTAATTTTGCTTTGCTAAAGTAAGATGACTGATTTCTTGACAAGCTATTACCATCAAAAGAAAGAATTATGCTTGCAGCTAACCAGTCTAATGAAACAACTATCATTATCATAAGTAACCAGCATCGCAATTCACGTTGGCGATGCAGCAGTTCAATCCTAAAAATTGACATGGGTCCTCCTTGAGCTCGCCAAGGAGCTCCCGCATGGCGAATGGGCGGTACCCCTCGGCTCCACAGCGCAGGCTCAGGCGGCGCGGACGGCATCGGCCAGGCGCCACGAGATGGAGAACCTTCCGTCGAGTCACTGCCGTGGGGGCAGAGGCGAAGGGGTGGAGGGCAGAGGCGTCGGGGAGGGAGGCAGAGGGGGTGCAGGCGTGGGCGAGGTCGGCTACCGTGGGGAGGCGGAGGAAGGGGTAGGGGTGGAGGCGTCAGGGAGGGAGGCGAAGGGTGGAGGTGGAGGCGGAGGCTTCGGGGACGGAGGCGAAGGGGGTGTAGGCGCGGGTGAGCTCGGCCACCGTGGGAGGCGGAGGAAGGGTGGGGTGGAGGCGTCGGGGAGGAAGGCGAAGGGGTGGAGGGCGGAGGCTTCAGGGACGGAGGCGAAGGGGGTGTAGGCGCGGGCGAGGTCGGCGCCGCCGTGGGGAGGAGGGGAAGGGGTGGGGGACGGAGGCGTCGGGGGTTGGGGGTTAGGGCGGAGGCGTCTGGGGGCGGAGGCATCGGGGGTTGGGGCGGAGGCCGGGGCGGGGGGGGTGTTCGGGAGGGGAGGCGGGTTCGAGAGGGCGGGGAGGGGTAGTTGAGTGGCAATTTGTGGGTAAATATTTTTAACTTCTAAGGGTATTTTATTTTACTGGTCCACAGCTCCCCACTTGGAGCAAGGTTTTATTTGCTCCTACAAATTGCACTAGAGGGCTGCTCCACTCCAGGTTGCTTCAACTCCAACAGTTTTGTGGAGTTAGCCCATTTGGCACAGCTCCACCTACTCCAACTAAGAATATGGGAGTTAGAGTCATACCAAAAGGGCCATAGTTCAAAGTACTGTAGCTCCAAGTACTGTATCTATGATTACTGTAGCCCCGAGCACTGAGTGATAGATTTTCAAGTACTGTAGACCCGAGTACCGAGTAGTAGAGCTCCGAGTAATGTACTCAGTTGTAAGTCGAGGTGTGTAACGAGTACGAAGGGCAGTCGGAGTTGCAAGGTCGAATGTTGGTAAGCTATAGTGCATGGTCGATGGTCGAAGCTACAGTGCATGGTCGATAGTCGAAGCTACACTTAGGGGTGAAAACGGATCGAATACGGACGGATAATCGCTCTGTTATATTTGTCTTCATATTTTTTTCCAGATGCATATACGAATACGGATACCCCGGATACGAATACGGATACGAATAATATCGAATACGAATACAGAGCGAATATGAAATAAAACGAATACGATCACGAATATTTTTTCGGAACATGAAAGCCCCTTAAATTGCATGCTATGAATTAACAAAAACATATAACTCATCACAAACATAACACTTAGTGTACCACATTTAGCTCATAAGTCATAAGGCTTATAACTCACAAGTCAACATGCATAAAACTTAGTTCATCACATACATAAAATATAGTTTAATGCCAACAATCCAAGATATCATGTTTTAAAAAGTAGAAGGCCAGCATCATCTCGCTATGTTTTTACAAGCCTCCAACTTCGGCCCTGGAAAATGCATGAGATGAATCAGATGTCATCTTTTCCTTCTTTTATTGTTATGCAAAAGAATAAAAGATCTAGCAAAGATGATAGGACAATTAAAGTATTATAGCATATGCATGGAATTTTTGGCAAATATATCATACAAAAAGAACTATCTCCGTTGTTAATACAGAACATCAAGTACACCAACAAGTGAATGGAATATCCACACTAACCATGATTCTACAATTCTAAAGTAAGTGATATGGAGATTTACCTAGTGATTGGTCATTCATCCATGTCCTCCAACACGTCCTCCAAATTATCCATATCCTCGTGCTCCTGCAACTACAAGTTGTAATTCAATGAGTATCATTTATCAAGGTGACATTAAATTAAGCCAATGAGTTAGATAGTTAGGTAAAAAAAATAGCAAACCATTGCCACGCTTCCAAAGCATCGCTCAATGCCCTCCATGTCCATCTCAGGGAGGATAGATCCACCAATATCTCCACCTTCATGTGAAAAGATTAATTATACTCAAAGATCTCCTCACATACTACACATAAACCAATCAAACACAAGTGTAGAACTCAATATTACCTTTTCGAGACGCTGCAGTCCAATCTTTGGTACAAATCAAAGCTTGCGACTTGAGATCAAGGCGACTGCGAAATGGATTGACAACACGTCCGCCAGCACTAAAAGCTGACTCCGAAGCAACAGTCGACACTTGAATAGATAAAACATCACGCGCAAGTCGGGAGAGAATAGGGAGCTCAGCTTGCTTGAGCTTCCACTATGACAAAACATCAAATAATATTTTGCCTTTTGTTTTCCATTCCACTAGTGGTTGTTCCATGTACACTTCCAACTCAGTTTTGGTATATACCTTGACCTACAGCACTACTGCCATGCAAGAACCTTTCAAGATCTGCATCAAGATCATCATCACTCACCTCATCCTCAACCTCTTGGTATAATGGTTGAGAATCAACTGTTTGCATATTTGCAGTTGTTGTCTTCTTCGAAGTTACAAGTGGACTGGACACATAAGCCTGGAACAACTGGTTAATAACACTCATGAATCTACCAACTTCTTCTGGAGCATTGTCATGGTAAATCTTATCTGCAAAATAGTGTACCGGCTTTGTCTTGTATCTAGGATAAAAAAAACATGCTACAGCTAGAGCCATGTTGGACTTTTCCCAATACTTATTATACTTAATTTGCATAGAATGAGCCATAGAAGATATAATAGGCTCAGGGCTATCACACCAGTCTGCAATGGCAAGTTTAATCTTGCAAAAGGTATTGAAAAATAGATTTGCTGTTGGATATTTAGTGCCAGAGAAGATCTCAGTAGCATCATAAAATCTCTTCAAACATGTACATAAAGATTTTGCCATAGCCCAATTTTCAGCAGTCGGTGCACATCTCTCATATTTGCTTCTATGTCGAAAGTGAATGCATGATGTGTGGTCGAAGCTACAAGAGGTGCTGTCCTAGAGGCTTCGACGCGTGAAGAGTTATAGAAGACATTCATAACGGGAAGGTTTAGATATATTGAAAAACCCAGGATTTGAAGGGTTTCGAGTCCCTTGATTTTCGAAAGAGATAGGATTATGTGTCCGTGTTGATAAGGATACGGTTTAGGACCCTAGTATATAAAGGCCGAAGAGGTTAAGAGTAATGAGGACTGTGGAGGCTTTTTAGGCTTTTTGGCGGCGGCTTTTCGGTAGAGAGTTTTTAGTGTTTTCATACTAGGGTTTGAGAGGTGCCAGGAGAGCACTTTGTATTCACAGAACATGTTTCAGAAGTAATAGATCAGATCTACTCAAGAAAGATTAGTCATCGCTGGCTGCATGTTCTTCTGTCTTCGACTAGTTCATGTGTTGATTGGTTTTCGACTTGTTCTTGTCCATTGTCTTCGATCTGTTCTTGTTCTTTGCAGTGCGTGAATCTCCTGAGCCGGAGATTGGAAGAAATCTGATAGTCGAATCCTTTCGACTAGGTGATATTAACTCCTTCGACCAGATCGACTTCGCCTTCTTCGATCATGTGCTGTGCTGTTCATCCGGTTGTCGACAATAGCCTTGACTGGCAGAACAGATCAAAACGGTTTCGACCACTACGAGTAAGTGACAAACTCATACGAGTACGTTGTATCTGGTTGTCGGTTGAATGCAAAACAGATACTCTTCAGTAATTCAAAAAGAAGGCACTACAATCATTCAACCCATTAGCCTTTTATCATTTCTTCTCAAGCTTAGATAACAAGGTTGTGCCGGTGTTTTGGGTATATCATTCATCAAGAGAAGATCCTTCAGAATATGACTGATGAAAATGAGCTCGTTGTCCTTCCCGGGTTCCCTCGTCGCATTGAGGTATCAAAGGCGAGATCACCAGGGAACTTCAACTCACCAGGGTTTGACGAATTCAGTGAGAAGATCCTGGAGGAGGAACGGAGAGCTGACGGTGTGGTCACTAACAGCTTCTATGATCTAGAGCCATTGTACGTTGAGGTCTACCAGAAGAAAATGGGTAAGAAAGTATGGACCATTGGACCGATGTTTCTATGCAATAATGACTTTGAGTGCAATGGCAGCAAGGGGTGCTAAGGCATCAGTTGATGAGAAGCATCGGTCCAATGGTCAGCTGGGGTGATAAGGCATCAGCAAGGGCACCGCAGGCTATGATCCTCTCTCATCCATCTGTCGGGGGATTTGTTATTACAAATCGGACAACGGAGCCTCATGAAGTTTCTGTGGTAAAGAGAGATCAGATAGAGAAAGCTGTGCCAAAACTAATGGGTGAAGAGACAGATGCAAAGCAGAGAAGGATGAGAGCCAAGGAACTAAAGGAAAAGGGTAGAAAGGCTATAGATGGAGGGTCATCATACAGCAATGTAAGGCTACTGATTGAATATATTCTGACCAGGGAAATAGGAACCGAAGTTCAGTGATGTATCCTCTTGTACCACTTTTTTCTTATGAGTTGTAGTATTTCTTCCTACACGAATAAAAGTTACAAATCCAAATCAGCTGCTTTCTTGTAGTATGACACATTGTGTTCAGAAAGTTTTACATGCCATATATTCTTACAATTGAGAGTAATACTAGTCTCCTTGTCTTCCTATAGTTACTTTACTTGCATCTTATCTGACCTCCTAGCTGTGTACATACTCTAGCAGTACTTCAACATCAATCGTATTGTACGGCGGTACTAATGTGATTTTCGAAAATTTAAGTTTTAGGTTGTGAAATGCATTACACAACAATTTTGAATCACTGTTCTCTAAGCAGTATTGCCGTGATAATTGTAATCAGTTGCAATATATCCACGCATGAGTAGTGGAAATCAGAGAAGTACATGTAAACTCTGGTACTAGAGCACACAAGGCCACGAAACTTTAAATACTGGCAACGAAAGTTGACTGTTTTATGAAATTTTTTTCAAGAACTTATGTGTCGTGGGGACATGTGACTCCAAGATCATCATGACAAGAAACAGTAACCATGGCTTTCTAACATTGCATTGGTTTTACTTTCCCCCCAAATAATCTTGGCAACTGATGATATATCAATCACAACTGACAAAAGCGAGAGTAAGAATAATCATAACCGCCTAATGCCATTGATGTAAAATGGAGTGATGATGGAAGGGTATTTTGTCCCACGCAACAGATTATCTCCCATAAAATTTGGGTGTCAATTCTATTGTAATCAAACAATCTTAACAGATCCACAAATATTGGTATTGGAAAGAAAATTTTCACACGTATAACATGATAACCGTCGTTCTGAACTGATCAATTCGGAAGCAATTACCAACTTTCCACTCCATTCACTCACAAACCATTTCTTCAACCCTTTCCATGACCTTGACAATTATCTTGATTATGTGAGATATATAGCCTGTATTCTTCAAATATGGAATTGCCTTCCAGAGTTATACAGTTTCCAGTAGGCTACATTGATCGAAGGAAGAGATCTATCACTAGATAGAAAGCCATGTAGCACATCTTTCATCTCAATTGCTAATCATGCTACAAAATGGATCTTCCGTTGTGCCTTAATCAATTATTGTTCGTGGAAGCAGCCAGGCAGACCAATGTGTTACCTTAATTTGCACGTATACTGGAGCAAAAGGATGTAAGATAGCCAAATTTTCGCATCATCTGGAATTCGTGAATCCTAGAGTACTGTGTGGAACATGTTGATTAATCCTGGGTGTTATTTTTCTTGTGTTTATTGTTTTACAGCTTTTGCATGTGACTAGTAACGTGCAGCACTAGTGAGCACCAATTAGTAGCATTATTGCATTGATGTTTCAATTTCTTTGCATTAGCAGTCGGCATTGACCGAGGTTGTTAAGCCACTTCCAGTTACTCTTTTTCATTAGTATAAAGTGATGAGAAAACCAATGAAAAGTTGAGGAAGTTGAGCACCACCAAACTCGTTTATATGTTCTTCTTGCATTCGTGAGCTTCTAGTGTGTGTGTTCCAGCTAGAGGAAGCGATGTGTGAGTTCTCGTCGGGTGCCTGGGCCTACAATTGATATCAGAGCAAGGTTCAATGTGAGGAGAGTACTCACTCGGTGGCGCTGGCGTCAGGGCACGACACGGCGCTGGCTGCGCAGCATGGTACCCGGCGGAGCGGGTGAACCTGGCGATGGCGCAGAACCCGTTCGAGGACTAGCAGGAGCAATTGGAGCGCATTGTGGAGCTTTTAATTGGAAGAAAATCGAACATCTCTTATTTTCGTGTATTTGGTTGCAAATGTTATATTTTGAAAAAGGGTGTTCATCTCTCAAAATTCACAAGTTGTTGCGATGTTGATTTCTTACTTGGTTACTCTTCTAATAGCAAAGTATATCGTGTCTTTAACAAAAAAAAACAATTGGTGTAGTTGAAGAAAGACACGATGTTCAATTTGATGAAACTAACGGCTCTCAAGATGAGCAAGAAGATTTTGATGATGTAGGTAACGGAGCTCTAATGGAAGCAATGAAGAACATGCAAATTGGAGACATCAAGCCAAAAGAAGATCCAAATGATCCATCATCTTCCACACAAGTTGAACCTCCAACCTCTTCCGCAACAAATCAAGTTGATCTAAATGAAGAAGATATCAAAGAAGATAATCAACCATCAAATCTACCACCAAGAATCCACAACGCTATAGCTAAAGATCATCCAATAGATCAAATATTGGGTGATGTGAGTAAGGGTATTCAAACTCGCTCTCTTATCGCTTCATTTTGTGAACATTACTCTTTTGTTTCATCTCTTGAACCAAAACGTATAGATGAAGCATTAAAAGATCCAGATTGGATGAATGCCATGCATGAAGAGCTAAACAACTTCATCTGGAATGATGTTTGGACAATGGTGGAAAGACCCAAGGAGCACAATGTTATTGGTACAAAATGGATCTTTCGCAACAAACAAGACGAAAAACAGAGTTGTGGTAAGAAATAAGGCAAGGTTGGTTGCTCAAGGATATACTCAAGTCGAGGGTTTGGATTATGATGAAACCTTTGCACTCGTAGCAAGACTTGAGTCTATTCGTATTTTACTTGCTTTTGCCTCAAGCTTTGATATTAAGTTATTTCAAATGAATGTTAAAAGCGCCTTCTTAAATGGCAAAATAACCGAATTTGTTTATGTTGAATAACCTCCGGTTTTGAAGATCCTAAGAATTCGATCATATGTATAAACTCTCAAAGGCGCTATATGGCTTAAAGCAAGCTCCTAGAGCTTGGTATGAGTGCCTTCAGATTTTCTACTCTCTAAGGGATTCAAAATCGAAAAAGTTGATACTACTTTATTCAAAAAAAATATTGATGGTGATTTATTTGTTTGTCAAATTAATGTTGATGATATTATCTTTGGATCTCCTAATCAAGAGTTTTGCAAAGTGTTTGGTGATATGATGTATAGGGAATTTGAGATGTCTATGATTGGTGAGCTCAGTTTCTTCTTTGGACTTCAAATCAAGCAACTCAAGGATGGAATATTCATAACTCAAAACAAGTACTAAAGGATTTACTCAAAAGGTTTGGCATGGATGATGCGAAGCCCATCAAGACTCCTATGGCTACAAATGGTCATCTTGATCTCAATGAGGAAGGTAAACGGTAGATTTAAAACTTTATAGATCCATGATTTATAGTTTGCTTTATCTTACCGCATCTAGGCACGATATCATGTTTAGTGTTTGCACATGTGCACGCTTTCAAGCAGCTCCTAAAGAATGTCATTTAATGGTTGTTAAAAGAATATTAAGATATTTAAATCATTCCTCAAACATAGGCCTTTGGTATCCTAAAGGTCCAAAATTCAACTTGATTGGATATTCGGATTACGATTTTATGGGATGTAAAGTGGATAGAAAAAGCACCTCAAGGAGTTGTCAATTTCTAGGTAGATCCTTAGTTTCATGGTCCTCCAAGAAACAAAACTTTGTAGCCCTATCCACACCAAGCCGGATATGTTTCAGAGGTAGTTATTGTGCACAATTACTTTGGATGAGGCAAACTTTGATGTATTATGGAATAAACTTTGATAAAATACCTCTTTTGTGTGATAATGATAGTGCAGTGAAAATAGCTAATAACCCTGTCCAATACTCAAAAACCAAGCATATAGATATCCGTCAACATTTCTTGAGAGATCATGTGTGCAAAGGAGATATTGAGATTAGCCACATTCGCACCGAAGATCAATTAGCGGATATTTCACCAAACCATTAGATGAAGGCTGCTTTTGCTTGTTGAGGAATGAGTTAAATATCATTGACTATTCAAATATTGCTTGAACTCGTGTCACTTGCACTTTGGGTCCAAGTTGTGTTTTTGTTGGTTTAGAGATACTATTTTTCAAATATTTTCTACAAATTGGATATGTTCATAAAAAATTACTTTCCTAGATAGACATTAGTCTTCTAATTACATAATAATCCTGAATGGTTTTTACTTGAGTGCAAAACTAACGATTATTTGCAAATTTATCTAAATCCAGATCTTATCCTTGAAGTTCCAGGATAATCGGAACTACCGGAGGTATAAGTTCGGAACTACGGGCTGCCAGTATTACCACAGTATAAATTGCGGAACTACCGCTTTTGGGCAGTTGAAGGCATTAACTGCCATTTTCTTTTTCTCTCTCTCACGGGACTTTACTTCCTCTCCCGTGCGGACCTACCTCATCCTCTCTCTCCACTCTCGTTCGGCTTCCTCTCCCTTGCTCCCTCTTTCTCTTTGCTCCTCTTCTCTTTCTCTCTCTCACCCGAAAGCCCTAAATCCTCCACCACATTCTCGTTTTCTTCGATGTTCTTGTCGATTCGAAGTGCTCCTGAGGATCACTAGGGTTCTTCTCCCCCATTCCTCAAGGTATTATCGAGATTCTTCCCCGATTTATCTTTTCTCTTGAACCCTAGGTCTCAAATTTGGAAAAATTATGAATGTAGATGATTTTGTGCGATTCTTTTGGGCAAAATTGTATATTCAGTATTGTATGATGTTTGTGCATCTATTTCATGGATTCAATCCATTAAAAACACTAAAAAATCCACAAGATTGCTTGCCCTAGAGTCGGCCCAGGAAAATTAGAACTACCGCAAGTCAAATGACGGAACTACCGCAGTGCGGCCGTTCCGGCATTAATACTGCAGAACTACTGTTTTTCCTGACAAGATAGAAAAATCATCTCTTTCAAAATTGAACCTATCTTTGATTGATCATTTGTTATCCTAGTAATTCTCTCTGTTTGAAGATGCCAAGAACACGAGGAACTGTTCGGAAGGTTTATAGAGGCTCTTATGACCAATCTTCTTCAAGAGAACATGTTCTAGTTTCAGAAGAACGACGGAAAGCCAGTGAAGACCGAGGCAAAGGACCTCACGATTCGATTTTGTGGATAGCTCATCTGAGACAGGATCTGCATCTGATGATGAGATGGGAGAACCTGCAGCAGAGCAGATTGATCTGAGAACTATTTCTGCAGAAGACTATGCTATTCTTAGGCATAAAAATCAATTTGTGATGCCAAAAAGGTGTGATGATCTTAGGTTCCACACAGACTTTCAGAAGGCAGTGTATGATCAGCTATATGGACCCTAGAGACCATTTGCAGATCATAAATGGGTAAAGTGGTCTCATCCAACAGCTTGGATAAGTATGAAGGGGCATACCGACTTTTTTATAGAGCCGGTATTTAGGATTTGGTAGCAGTTCGTTGTGACTACAATGACGAGACCATTCGTCAATTTTATGCCACTCTTCATATAAATGATGACTTTACCCAGATTTCTTGGATGATTGGGACAAGCTCCTATGCATGTTTAAAAAGCGAATTTAAGCGTGCTTTGCGCACAGAGTCCAGCGCTTATGAGAAGATTTATGATAGGCCTGCTCTCCCGCCTCTGCCAGGACCGAGTTCTATGATACAACTACACGGTATGTTCCAGGCAAGATTGGAGGACTTTTCCCTATCCCTAACTTGGTCAACAGGATTAGCAACCACACTATCCTCCCAAAGAGTGGAAACTTCGATGCTATTACGGGGCATGCCTGGAACATAATTGATAATATTATGCACGGGAAAAAGTTCGATGTGGTTGATGTAATCATAAGGGAGATTGCCTCTTCGAAAAATGATTGCGTCAAAAGGATTAATTATGCACCCTACATTATGGCGTTGATCATTTGCCAAACCGATTACAATGGAGCATTGGGATTAGTACATAAGCCATATAAGCCTAGAGAGGGTCCTCCCATCCCAGCCAACATTCAAGCTCAAAACATACCGAAGCTTCTCCAATTCTTTGCACCACAAGAGGGTCATGCCACTCTTGATCAAATCTTGTCTCTTTGTCATGGAAATCAAGAATAAACAAGATGAGCTTTGGCATCTCATGCAGATTTTAGGAAGCCACAACCTCAAGATCGGATGCGTTGACGGCTAGTGTGGCATCCTCGAGCAGAATCTTTGGCTCCCGCCTGCTATGGTCGTCGTCGCCTCAACACATCTCCTCAAGACCTCGCGAATAATGTGCTATTTTTGGTATTTGATGCCAAAGGGGGAGAGAGATGGTGTGGAAAGATGAATTTTAGGGGGAGCTAGCTAGTCTCTAATTTAAGGGCTATGTAATCTAACCTATCTTTATTAAGTATTGCTTGTAAGGATGAATGTGATATTTATGCTTTAAGTATTGCTTGTAAGGATGACTGTGATATTTATGCTTACTTGTAAGTTTTTGTTGAACTTGGATCTGGTTTAATGTTTACGATGATGATTTTTTTTTCTTTAAATGTTATTGCTTCAAGTTTCAACAAGCTATAGAAACTCCGCCAAAAATTTCTAAAAATTCTACATGTGCTTTGCATTAACTTCTCTCGTTTATATGCACATGTTAAGGGGGAGTTTTCTTTATCCAACTTAATATCTTTCTCACACTTTGGGTGTGTTGTCATCAATTACCAAAAAGGGAGAGATTGAAAGCATCTAGACCCCTAAAAATGTGTTTTGGTAATTAATGACAATATGTGAATATGAGACTAACATGTGTGTCAAGTAATTTCAAGGTTTAGTCCCAATGACAATTTCAACAACATGGAGATGCATGCTAAAGTATATCATGAGGATGGATTTGTTTCAAAGGCAAGGTATAAAATAGTCTAGGACCCATTTTGTATTTTACCGGTCTTAGGAGAATGTTCGAAGACCGGGTTTTAGGATAAATGCCGTATTATTAAGAGGGATCACGACTAGTAGCTTGAAAGCATTTCTTTGTGCCTTTGGATCAATCTAGGATCATACATGCACTCAAATCTAATTTCAAATTTTCAAACATGCTCTTTGTGCAAAAGCGGTAGTACCTGCGTGTTAACTGCGGAACTACCGCACTCTGGTTGTGAAGAAAATGTGGCGGCACGTTTTTTCCACAGAGACACCTTTTTGGATTTCTCTGATTTTCTGGCAGTGTAGTAGTACCAGTATTGTAAATGCGGAACTACCGCACATCGGAAGTACTTATTTTTGGGCGACATGTTTTTTCCAGAATGATACATTTTTGAGTCATTTTACCCATTTGCAAGAACGGAACTACCGCCTTTGTTTTAGCAGAACTACCGCTATGCGGTACTTTTGAAAATAGCACGGTACATTTTTTCCAGAAGGGGTGCTTTTGTGCTACAATAAAGAACGGTAGTAGCGCAAGTTATTTTCGGAACTACCGCATAATAGTTGGCGGTAGTACCGTACCAAATTCTCAACGGCTATGTCAGACGCATTTAATACCTCTGTTATAGCCGTTACTGTGCTGTCGCTGGAGGTGCGGTAGTACCGGTCTTTACATGGTGGTACTACAGTTTTTCCTGAAAAATTCTTTTTTCTTCCTCCAACGGTCGTGTTTGGATGTGTGTGTGGGGGGGGGGGGTGGGGGGGGTATAAATACACCCCCACCAGCTTTAGGACATGTTGTTGAGCATTCATTGAACACGCTTGAGCTTAGAGCATTCATTTCACATCCCATTCTCTCTTGTTGCATCCATTGTGAGGTTGTTGAGCAAAATCAAGTGCATTCATTCTAGTTTGATCCATAGCACTTGAGTGCCGTCAAGCGAAGGTCAAGGTTTATCACTCTTGGTGTTTGTCGACACCTAGACGGCTTGGCGAGAGTTCGCGTGGTGATCTCTTCAAGAAAATTGTGAAGAGGCACGGCGTCAATTGTGATTGGTTCGGTGTTCACCAACTCCGGAGGCGAGGAAGAACAACCGCAAGTGAAATCGAGGGAAGGCTTAATTCGTGGAGCTGGCTTGATTGGGTCAAGCTTCCTCATTGTGGACTAGTGAAGATCGACCAATCTTTGATACCATGGGAAAAACTCATTTGTCTTCATTGTGGTTATTTCTTGTCCTTAATTATTGCATTTAATTTTGTAGCATATATCTTATGATAGGTTGTCTTGTTAGAGTTTATCTTGTCTAGTTGTATAATTTGGTTAAGAATTTTAAAACCTCCTATTCACCCCCCTCTAGTTGATTATCCTTGATCCTACAGTTTGCATAGCAGCGGCCAACCCAGTCATGCGTAGGGCACGAGCATGCGCGTGAGGTGCACAGTGACGAAGGCGTGCGGGCGAGCGAGCCAACGGCAACGTGTCCTAGCACCGCAGCGTGGTGCCTTGGAGCGCACGCATGGAACGTGACTTAGTGGCCGGTGGCATGGCGCGGCCAACGCACGGTGCCACCATAGTCGGAGTGCGACACCAGGCGGCGCGTGGCGGTCAAGCATATACTCCGGTATATTGCTAGTACGCGGAGCTATGGCTGTCATTACGCGAAGGAGCTGCGCACAAGATCAGCATCGTCGAGATCAAGAAAACGCATCAAGAATTAGGGGGTGTTTGTTTATTAATCTTGGGTGCTATTTTTCTTGTGTTTATTGTTTTACAGTTTTTGCATGTGACTAGTAACGTGCAGCACTAGTGGGCACCAATTAGTAGCATTATTGCATTGATGTTTCAGTTTCTTTGCATTAGCAGTTGGCATTGACAGAGGTTGTTAAGCCACTTCCAGTTACTCTTTTTCATTAGTATAAAGTGATGATAAAACCAATGAAAAGTTCTTTGTGTTTCAGAGTGCGTGTGTGTTCTTGTCTCTGGGCGTTCGAGCATTCGCGGACGTAGACACCAACGAGCGGGCTGACAGAACATTATCTTCGCCAAGCATATGATTTCCATGTATCAACGGTGGCAGCTCTACAACGCGCAATGCTGATGCACTTTTAGTACACATTCACCAGTAGATTCTGCCATTTCCGGAGACCATTCTTGCTCATCTAAGTATACCCTAGCACAAATTCCTCTCTTAAGAGATTGTGGTTGATAGAAGTTCAACTTTTTTTTGTTTCCTTTTTTTTACCCGTATTCGAGTCTTAGTAGGCTTGTTGAATCCTAGTTTATTTTGTTTTTGTGGCTAAGTTATAGCACTATATAAGGAAGAGACTTTACTCCAATATGTGTGAAAAAGAGATGAAGAAAAAGCAACGCATGCAGTAGCGACTAGGGTTACGACCAAAAACCATCTCATATTGTTTCTTCCGTTCGTCAGTTCTCGTGCTTGTTTTTTGTCATCATATGTGTGTTGAAAAAGCAAGGCCTACGACCATGGTTACGACCAAAAAATGTATCGCATTGTTTCTTTCGTTCGTCATTTCTGGTGATTGATTTTTGTGGTTACATGTGGTGATCTTGGTTGTGATCTTGGTTGAAAGCTAACAGTGGTCGCGCTCAGGCCATGCTCACCATAGTTGAAGCTGTCTGCCTGACCCATCCACGTTGAACCAGCCTGCCTATATGTGACCATCAATCATCCAGATCACTGGAAAATGACACCGTGTCTCCCACATTTACAGAAATGCAGCGTACCACCTCAAACAACTTGTGTCAGCAGTTGCTGGAGATCAATCCGTTCTGCATGATCGATTGCCATGTCTTTCCTTTCATCCAGGACATTGTGCGCAGTCGACAATGTCCTGGATGTAAGAACGAAAGCAATGATCTCGTGAACAGGAGAGACGAACCAAAACTAGCAACTTAGCCAGACACCGGCACGGCATCCCCGGTGAACGACGCACCGCCGCGCCCGCACGAGACCACGCACGCACGCCGCCGCCCACGCCTCTGCACCGTAAAGGGCAGGCGGCCATGGCCGTGTTCCGGCCGGCGCGAGGGTCCCCGCCCCGGTGGCGAATTCTGTCCAAGAGGTCGCGGGCACATGGCTGGCACACCGCACCAACCCGCTCGATTTCCCCGGACGCGATCTTTGGAGGATCTTGGGGGGCGGCGGCGGCGGCGGCAGCAGCAGTGGTGGGTGCAACTGCAGCTGGCAGCTGCAACCATACAGCCCTGTAAGCTGTAGCAGGTCAACCATATTAATATATGTTGCATACACTGATACACAGGCTTACACTGTATGCAGGTTGCAGATGCAGGTACAGGGGGTGCAGCCTTTGAGTTGCAGGGGACCTCACCGGTTCACCTACTGCTTGGTTTCCATGGTGTTCAGTTGGTTTTCAGTTGTGGCTCAGCTGCTGCCTCTTAGAGTGCTGACCTTCTGCGTGTCAATGGCAGCAGCAATGTGGCCAAGATCAGATCTGATCAGATCAGCCATGGTTTGGTAGTTCAGTTCATGGCCAGGACACCCCTCTACACTATTATTTTTTACTCTATAACTTTTCTGTTATTACTCTATAAAAAACGTAGTTGTCTTGTGGTTTATATTTTCTGTTGTTATTTAGAGAAGCAGAAGCAAGATATTGTCTGAATAATTGTGTGGTTGGTTGCTTTTGCAACATGGTCCATGTAGATTTGGTTGAAATTAATACGCGGCGGCGTCTATGGGAAAAAAAAAGATTCGCTACAGTAGGTAGGCGACCTTGCCGAGGGGACTACAGGGAGCAAGGGCCACCCAATCATACGGCAGACACCACAGATCATGTACTCGAGCTGCTCGTGGGAGTTTTTTTTTTTTGTTGTAATTGTCACGGTAGAGACGCAATACTAAAAATAGAATCTGGACCATACATTCATATGTTGAACACGTTGTGTGTTCGACATGTGCTCTCGTTCGCACATTCACCAGCCACGCCAGATAAATATTCAATGGATTTTAGAGAAAAAAGATCTCATTTTAACGAATCACACGTAGAGATATTGCTAGCACACAAAAAGTTAATGGTATTTCATAACTAATAGATTGAGCAGCAGCTCGTAGACCGCCTGAAAAAGAATATTTATTATTTGAGCTATATCCTGCCATAAGAAGACCAATAGGAGCAATACTTGAAATGGCAATCCATAAAAAAACACCAATACTAAGATCGGCTAAAACAAAATGATATCCCAAAGGGATAACTAAAAAACTTAATAAAATTGATATGACTGCTATAGAAGGTCCAATGCTAAATAAAGGAATATCTCCTCGGGATGGCAGGATATCCTCCTTAAAAAGTAGCTTAGTTCCATCGGCTATAGCTTGAAGCAGTCCCAGGGGGCCAGCATATTCAGGACCGTTCACACATTAACAGTGACAATTACAAAAAAAAAAAAGTCTTTGCACATGAGAAACCGATCGAAATGCACTTCATCTGAACCAAAACCACCGCTAATTAACGTAAGTATTTGGTATCCCATTTGATGGCCAGGCCGAGGCGTCGGATTCAATATCTACTTTTCGTAGTGGGGATACCCAGCTAGCTAGTATTCCAATCAAGGGGCCGGTCGAATCGGAATCTAGCATTTCTATTCGTGAGCAAATTGCAGCATCTGCTGTAAAAAGTAAGGAAGGCAACAAGAGCCAAAATCTCGGGGGTAGCTGACCAGATTTTACCCAAAAGTTGCTCAGCTCTTGGTCCCTTTCTTCATCGTGTCTGTGTGAACTTGTTTTTATTAATTAACTTTTTAAAAATTTATATTTTAAAGTTAATTCTTACAAACTTTATTTCTAATTCTGATATCTTTGGTTACGCCACCACCTAACAACACTGTCACGCTACGGGTGGTGACGTGACACAAGTTTGCCCAGATATGAGCTGATGTAATAGTGTTGTTTTGTCACATCACGAGTGGTGGCGTGACCAAAGGGGGTCAGAATTGGAAATAAAGTTCGCGAAGTTTAACTTTAAAATATATTTTTTTTAAAAAAGTTAACTAACAAAAAAAAATCTGTCTATCTCTGCCTTTTTTTGGCAACGCACAGGGAAATAAAAAGAGTCCAGCTTAGATCTGCAATATATACGATCCATACATGTATACATATACTTATATACATACCATACGTGCATACAGTGGCGAATTCAGGATGAAAATAGAGGGGGAGCTCTACTGTTGAGGTTATAGCACAACATAAACATATTAAAACTACATGTACTGATCGTTTACCATTGGAATATCAAATTCATACATAAATAGGAAGAGAACAAATCGAAAATGTATAATACAATAGATTTAGTACCTCGCTAATGGATATGTGCCCCCAAATGTTCATAAATATGTCAGTACTAATCTGTACATACGAAATATCAAATTCAGTGATACAATATTAAATTGTGAATATTCATAAATATTAAAACTGAGATGAAAACATACCACTAAGTTACCAAATCTGATTACGACGCAATTTCACTCTACGAGTTTTCATGTCTTGAAAGCGTTGAACAATTCTTTTATTATCAAGGCTTTTAAATATCTCTCGCTCAGTGTAGCAAACCATCAAGTCATTGAGCCATTCATCTGATACCTTGTTGCGCAAATCTGTTTTAATAATCTTCATTGCTGAGAAAGCTCTTTCAACTGACGCCGTTGCCACTGGAAGGATCAATGTGAGCTCGATGAGGCGATACACCAATGCGAAAGTTATATTTTTTCCGGTTTCAACCATCTTTTGAGCAACCTTTGGAAGATCACGGCATTCACGAAATTCAACATTTCTTCTAACATTGAGAATGAATGTTTGAAGCTGATTTCTTAACAACAAACAGTCAGCTATGGTGAAATCTGCAGTATAAATCTCAGCAAGGCGAACTAACTTTTGCACATCAAACTTAGAGAAGGAGTTGCTTGGATCAAGACAAGACATGCATACCAATAACTCTGAAGAAACTTCATTAAAACGATGATCCATCTCTGTCATAATGGCATCAAGAGCAATATTGAAAATATCAATATGATAATAGTGAAGGAGAGTAACCTTATGCTTCCGACGTGCAGATTTACCCTTTACTCCGATGTGATCATCCATACTTGGCACATCAATCTCATTTGACTCACAAAAGCTTTTTACTGTGTTGAACAATGGCTCCCACCCATTGTCCCTCATATCTTGCAAGCGCGTTTTCACATCCATAATCAAACCCATAGCTTCAATAATATCTTGATCCCTTCTTTGCAAAGAAAGTGATAACTCATGTGTAATACTCAACAAGTCTATCAAGAAATGCATAATGAACACAAATTCAAAGCTCTCCATCTTTTGTATCAAACCTGCTGCTCCACCATGACCTGAAGGATATGCTGCATCTTTACATATAATCTCCAACACCGCAAGCACTGACTCCCACATTTGGTATATACGAAGTAATGTTTTAAGATGTGAGCCCCATCTAGTATCTCCAGGTCTAGCTAGGCTAGTTGCCTGATTCAAGCCTGTTCCTGTTGAAAGCACACCATTCTCTAATTTTTCCAATAAGACTTCCTGATGCTTTTCCATCAAAGCATCCTTTCTTTTGCAAGATGCACTCACAGTGGTCACTATCAAGGGAACATAGTTAAAGAAATCAGCAATAGCACCGCTACAACTTGCAACAGTGACAACCACTAACTGCAACTGGTGGGCGAAACAATGGACATAGAAAGCATACGGATTGTCATCCCGTATTAATCTTTGCAAACCATTAAATTCCCCTCTCATATTTGAAGCTCCATCATAACCCTGTCCGCGCAGCCTAGAAATAGGTAGATCAACCTTAGCAAGCACACGAACCAAAGCTTCCTTCAGTGCAACAGATGTACACAAAGTGACATGCTCAATACCAATAAACATTTCCATGATCTTCCCTTCTTTATTTACAAACCTACATAGTATGAATTTTACCAAGTTAAAACAAAACCACAATGCACAAATCATAAATGATACAACTAAAAAAATATTATATGTACAACTAACCTCACAATCACGGACATCTGCTCCTTTATTGATGAATCACGGGACTCATCAATAAGCACTGCGAAGTTCCTATCTCCAATCTCATCCTTAATCACTGTGTGACCTCCTGCACAACATTTCATGAGTTCCTTCAGATATCCGGACAAAGCATCAAACAATTGCCACCACCCTCAAATTCAAAAGCCTCCTTCACATCTGGCTTTTTATCCATGTACCAATCCACCATCTCTCTAAAATTGCCCTTGTTCATGGAAGTAGAAGATTCATCGTGTCCACGAAAAGCTTCACCTTGTTGAATGAGATATCTTGCACAATCTAAAGAAGCAGTCAAACGAATCTTGTATGCAATTTCGAACTCCTTGCTATAAGTATTTAATTTATGATCTACACATGCTCTTTGATTCTGAAAATCTTCACAATCTAGCATTGCAATGTTGTGGACACTAGTAGGTCCACCAACATGTTGATTGAAAGATTCCATAGCACTTCTCCAATTCACATACCCAACTTTTGTGAAGACATTCCTTCCAAAGTGAGTGGGGTGTGACGGTTTCTTAAAAAGAAAACAATAGAAACAAAAGGCGGCATCTTTTTTCACACTATATTCCAACCAATCAAACTTCTTATACCATGATTCTTGAAAAGATCTTAAAATTGAACCTTGCATTTTTTTCCAAAAATCATGACCAATTGGTTGAGTTGGACCCTTCAACAAATACGCTCTCCTAACTTGATCTCTAATCTCATTAGGATAATCTTCAATTGATTTGCGATATGCTGGATCGACAATAATATCATCTGGATTAAATTCATGCTGAGTTTTTTTTGCTTCAGTTCTCCTTTCTATGGTTGGAGGGTTACTGCTCGTTGCATTATTTGAGAAATATTTGTGCAAAGTTCCCTTCTCCATTTTTGTAAATCTAAGAATAATTAAACAACAACCAGTTACCAATCAATCACTGATTAAACAAATTGGCCAATCGACTAATACATACTGTCAATTAAATAACAATTTGCATCAATACAACAAGTCAACAATCACTAATTATTATTTAATTTGCAATTTGCATCAATGCCTCACGGGCTCACGGCAGACGGCAGACGGGGACGGCCGCACCCCGCAAGGGAAACGGGCTCAGGCGCTCCCTCACGCGACACGCGGTCACGCCGTCACGCCGTCACGCGGTCAGCCGACTCAGCCGGTCACGCCAGTGCGCCATGACGCCATGAGATGAGACGGCCTCAGCCGGTCAGCCCTTACCGAGTCACCGGACACCGGGCGAACTGGCGAAGCGGCCAAGGCCAAGTGGCCAACGATGCCTCACGCTCACGGTCACGGACCGGGCGGGCCTCACCTCACGATGCCAGCCAGATTAAATGGGGACCGGGCGTCCGGGCGAACTGGCGAGTGACGAAGCCAACGATGCCATTGCCATATTAAATGGGGATTAGCCCAGCCGATTCAGTTCCTCACGGCCTCACCTCACCTCACGCACGGCCTCGGGCCTCACCTCGTTCGGCGACGGGCGACGGCGTTCCTCCTCTCCTGCTCCGATGCAGCGATGCGCCGCCGCGCCAGCGCCAGCGCCGCCTCGCCTCCATGGCCAAGCGCCTCCTCCTTCGCGCCGAGTGGCCGACCGGCGACCACCTCCCCCTCCGCCGCGCCGGGCTGCCGAGTCGACCGTGACCGGGTTACGGTGCGCGTGCGTCGGTGACGCGGTGAGTCTCTCTCCGACTCGGTCCCTCTTTGCTCCGTCTATTGTGGACTGTTCCGGGCTTCCGGCCGGTGGCGAATCGCCTTCTACTATTCTCCTGTAGTCCCGTTGGCTGTGGCTGTTCCTCTTCCTCATTTTTAGCTCTGATTTGGGCCGGGATTCGCCACTGATTTGGGCCGGCTGGGGCGCTGGGCCTTAAGCCACCGAATGGGCCTTAAACCTTTGGCTGTTTGGCAATTGGCAGATCTTCTTCAACCTCGGCGCTCGGCGGCTCGGCCGGCTCTACTTCAACCTCTGTAGGCTCCGTCGGACTCGGTGGTGCCGTGGTGGTGGTCCTGGAGTGGACTCCTGGTGCCCTGGTGGTGGTGGAGTAGGGAGGTACGGTGGTGGAGGAGGGGGTGCTTGAGCACCCACAAGCACCTACGGTGGATTCGCCACTGCGTGCATACATACACACACATACGTAATAGAACATTAGCTAGTATCTACAACAAACCCATCATACAATTTTGGCTCGACACCCAAATCCTCTCTCTCTAAACAAAGACGCATGCAACAGTAGAATACATACGCATTAAACATGCAGCCATTTGTCATTTTTGTATCACTCATATTGTCACATGACCTGCTAATTAATGATTTCGTTTTTGTCACCAATCGATCTTGCATGCATCTTGCTCCCCTCGTTTTATTCTTTCTCAAAATGATTGCTCCTGTGAGTACAAACTGTACGAGCAACAGAATTTTGTAAGGCAATTTGTTCCATAATCCCAAATGTTCATCTGCTATTAGTTTCTCCATAGATTCCAAGAACATGTCTAATCTTTTTTTTAAAAAAAGTAAATGTCGTGAGTAGCCCAACTTGGCTTATGCTTGTCTATGGCGATCTATTTTCTATATAATTAATTAAAACTAGCATGCGGTCCATGTATTTGTTCGTTTAGATTTGTATTAAAGTTTGTATAAATAATTGAAAATATATTTACATATTTTGTAAGTTATTTAGACTTTTAAGATATCCTAAACATTAAAACTGATAATAGAAACTTGAAGGAAAATACAACTATGAGTTTTGATGGAAGAAACTCATTGGGTATAATAAGTTATTAAGATTCTTAGAAACTAACCACTCTTTATCATGCATAGATCATGTAGTTGCATGCCTCTATTCTTACTCTATTAGTTTTTTTTTCTCCAAATTGTATGTATGTACATGTACCTTTATTTAATATCAAGCAATACGTTGTTTATGTGAACCAAAAATTATCTTTTTAGTTTACATGATATTATAGTATCTTTCTTACATACACTGATGCATCATGGACGACCTACCTTCTCTCACACGCCAGTTGCCCCACCGAACTGTGTGTCTTCTATTTTTTCTCGTCGTCGCAGTTTTTTTTTTGCTTCAGCTTCCAACAGTAGGCCCAAATCTTAATCGATCCCTCTCAGCTGCTACCCCTTCCAATGCAATAATTTACCACATAGTTATCTTTTACTTATTCCCAATTAATGCTTAATGCTAATCGTTGCCGCATCTACACACATACGCATTCAATCGTCGCTGATCCCAGTAACAAACACGTGTCACACTCTCTCCCATGACCCGATCATATTCCCTACAACTGTGCCATCTCTACTCCAAGATTTTTGCTCATCTACCTTTGTAGGCCCGTACTTCTATTCGTACGAATGCACACATGCACATATGTATGCATGATGTTATACACACTCGATGTCCTCTTCTCTCGTGTCGGTCGCACATATCATCCACAACTCGTCTTCAATGCAAAGTTTCATCTCTTCTCCATCAAGCCTTCCCCATCATTGAGCTACTTTGGCCACAAACTTCTTCAATAACACCGATGATCACCACTTTTCATCACGACCCTTGGCTCCTTCAATGCTAAACTTTCTCTTTAATAGCTCCGGCAAGTAGCACGACATTGTCCTCATTGAACAGCTAAGGTGAGAAGCATAACATTGTCCTTATCTCTGTCACCGTAGCCTTGGCTCTTCGCTTCCCATGGGTGAATGTCTTCTTGAAGGACAGATCAATGTCATTGCACTCTTTCATGGTCTCTTTCGGCACCATTCGTGCTATCCTCATTAAAAATTTTATTTTTATTCAAATTTTCAGTTATTTTTATTTATTTTTATTCCATAGGAAGCAATAATAGAAATACGTGACCCCGAGAGAGAATGCGGTGGATTATTTTGTGTCTCCTCCAACACCATTCGTGCCATCCTCGTTATAACTTTAATTTTTATTCAATATTTAACTATTTTTATTAGAGTTTGTATACAAATCAAATAGCTAACTTTAATTAATTTATTCTAAATTTTAGTCATTTAGGGATTTTACGTTGGAATTTGTATGGAAATCAAATTGCAAATTTTCTTTTATTTTTCATTCTAAATTTCAGTTCTTTTTCCTTGGAATTCATATCCAAATCCAATTGCTAATTGTTCCTTAACTTTTATTCCCAATTATAGTTATTTAGGGATATTACTTTGGAATTCGTATTGAAATCAAATTGCTAATTTTATTTTATTTGTATTCCATATTTTATTTATTTTTGTTGAATTTCCTATACAAATCTAATTGCCAATTATTATTTAAATTTTATTCTTAATTATAATTTGTGGAATTCATATCGAAATCAAATTGCTAATTTTATTTTTTATTCTGAATTTTAATTTTTTGGATTTCGTATACAAATCTAGTTGCTATTTTTCTTTTGAATTATAATTATTCTGAGATTTTACTTCGGAATTCATATAGATATCAAATTGCTGATTTATTTTATTTTTATTCTAAATTTCAGTTTTATTGTATTTGTATCGAGTCTTTTACTTAGGAATCCGTATGAAAATCAAATTGTTGATTGTACTTTAATTTTTATTCCAAATTTTAGTTTTGATGTACTTAACATGGACTCTTTTATTTACTCTAGACCATTATTATTTGAACCCAACATGATCGACGGTGTAGAGCTTTTTTTTTTTTTGCACCGATTAATGTGAGAATTTCTAACTCTTAAGAGTGAACGTGATTGTTTTTTTTTTATTCTTCTCTAATAAGATAATAGATAGTGTTAATAGGAGCAACACTGTTCACTATAAAGGTAACAAATTCCCGCCTTAGTCGGAAAAGATAGGTAGGATGGAAGGCGCCCCATAAAAAAAGGACACATAGTGTTTTTAAGCGGTCGGGACAACTGGCTAGTAATAATCTTAAAGCTCACAGTGCACATGCTGTTGTTCAAATTCTAAAAAATGATGCTACAAAATCTGCATAAATAACTAGTCCAACCCATAGTTGGTGGGATTTGAGCTCTCGTTATCGGTCGGAGAGGCGAGGTGCCACGTTGTTGGACTATGCAACTGTTGTTAGATACACATCGTTTATTAGGTCAACTCAAATTATAACAGTAGATATTGATTGAACGTAGGTGCTAGATTTTTACATACTTCACCAGAACGAATATGCACACTAATTTCAGTTACACGAATTAGAGTTGTGTAAACAGTAACTGTATTTTCTAAAAACAAAAGTATGGAGTGTATGATCATTCTCTCTCAAGCAGTCGAGCTATGCATGCATCATCTCAAACTCTTCTCTAACGTACGTGTGAACCAGGCTTTTAGTCCCACTACTACAGAAAGGTCATCATAAACGGTTCAAAAATATCACCACAGACGGTTTTGTAAGCCATCTGAGTTTATGAGTCAGTAATGACATGAGGTCATCACAGACGGTTTTTGAACCATCTATGATGCAGGCTATCATAGATGGTTATTAACTCAAAACTGTCTGTGATAGTCAACTATCATAGATGGTTTGTAGATAAAAATCATCTGTGACAGCTGATGTATCACAGACAGTTTGTAGATGAAACTGTCTGTGATAGCTTATGTATCACAAACGATTTTGTAGATGAAACCGTTTGTGATAGCATCTGTGATAGCTAATGTATCACAGACGGTTTGTCCTAAGGAACCATCCGTGATATTCTTTTGTATTGCTAAATCTATTTTTGATTATTGGCCAGCCTCGGGAAATGCTAGTCAAATGTATATATCCAATTCACATTCATTTAAGAAACAAGCACATCCATTTCACAAATCAATTAACTCAAATGAACTAAAATTAACCACTCATGAATATTTACACACATGTACCATTAAGTTCAGTCTTATCCCAAAATTAACCACTCATGAATATTTACACACATGTACCATTAAGTTCAGTCTTATCCCAATCAAGTTCAATCTACATTATGAAACTTTCCATCTGGTGTTATGACCTCACGGTTCAAGAATGACGCAAAATTTCCTCGAATATTTATGAGCTGGTTCTGTTCCAACGCAGTTGCAGCGATGCTCAGAACCTGTCACTTGGAAGATTAAATTCATGCATATATAAATTGATAAATATGAAATAATTATTGCAAGATTGACAAACCTGAGGATCATTAGTCATTGCAGAACCGACGAGTAGTTTCATGTTGTGGCAAACATAGTATCCACAGGTGTTGCCCGACAGCTGTTGGTGGCACTATAAAAATAGAATTGGTTAGTTCGAGAGGCATTATTATGAAGTGTTATGTAGGATTAATGTGTACTAGCGAATACCAGAAAATTTAGATCGTGTTGCAGAATCCCTCCCATGGATATCCCTCTAGAAGCAAAGTACACGACGAACGATCTATGTGATTCCAAAAAGCTAGCATTAGCCATTGCAAAGTAAGAAAAGACTACATTAGAGTTATCTACGGAGGAAATGTGTTTACCTGTCGATTAATTATCGGACAACTGAGACGTTGTGTTTGGCCCTCTTTAGGGAATCAAGGTATATTACCTTGTTTTATTTTGGTATAATTACAATTAGAATCAAGTGGAACGTACACAGGTATGTCTCCATGGTCATTAAAGCTAAGTTCGTCTTGCTTATAAAGTACAAATCAACAAGTATAGCCACTAGTGCAACACTTTGTAACACCCCAGCCCAACATGAGTCTAGAATGCTACTAAAATAACAAGATAACAATTTAAATTCTAAGTCTGTCCACTAAATTTCAACAGAACCTCCTTTGTACGGTTATGCATACAAGGGATGCTAACGAAATTCAATAACATAATCAAATAATTTAATCATCCAATTTAATTCATAATCGCAAATAAACCACCATGATAAGCTAATCAACTCTATTACAAAATAATAGATGTATAGTGTTGGACCGAAAAGGCGACTAGAGGGGGGTGAATAGGAGCACGCTCACTTTTTCAACCAAGATCAGACTCAATCCAAATCTTACTCCAATAGCTATGGAAGCTATGAAGATCAATATACCAGTACAGCGGAAGACTAGTATTGAATCCAATCTAAACCCTGAAGCAAAACAACCGAAATCAACACGGGCTAAAATTCTAAGTGTTGGGCGGTCTGACCTCTGTGTTAATGGCGGTCGGACGGTGCCTTGGGCGGTCGGACCGGTCACCAGGGGCGGTCTGACCTCCAGTCTGATGAACAGTAAAAACAGCCCGAAAAATAAAGTTGCAAATAGATGTAACTTTTGATCTACAACTCCAAACTTGATGAAACTTGGAAGACACCTTCTTTAGGATGTCAGGAACCTATTCCAATCGAAGGTCGTGAAGATCCATAGAAAAGTTACGACCTTTTTCAGTTTGAGAGTAGGATGGTTCAAAACCGAGTCAAAACGAAAACTAGATCAAAAAACTTGCTCGTGGGTGATTGATGATCAAGATGATCCTAGATGTGTTCCCACATGTCACAGCAAGCTAGATCATGTAAATAAATCAATCAAAAACATGCGAATCAAAGAAAGAATCAAAATCACCAAATAGAGAGAAGAAAGGCAAAGAGACACATCTTTGATCAAACTTTATTTGGATTGATTTGATAGGGTTTGGGTTTACAGCCACTCCATCAATGGAGGACAAAACTCAATCCAAGAGCACGAAATCAAATCAAAACTCTCTAGAACCCTAACCTCCACTAAACCTCTCCCTAAGCCAAACTAGGGTTTCAACAGTAATGAAAGGGTTGGAGGGGGTGCAGCCACCTCCCTCCTCTATTTATAGTGGAGATTTAGATCTTCTAGAAGTTTAACTTAAATGGGCTCCCGTTAAGGCCCAACACAAACGGGTCACACACGCACGTATTTTAAAGCGCCGTCTTCAACACCTCTTGACCTAAACTGCTTCTCTTTGCGTCGTCTTGCGCCGCGGGTTGGCAAAAGGTCACCAAGGTGGTATTTGGTAAGATTACCAAAATACCCCTTCTCGGTCCTTCTCCGAAGACCGAGTCCATCTGCGCTAAACACTTCGCCTGCTCCGCCTCGTGTAGGTTGATCAACAGCTCTCTCCCTGTCGGCAAGTCTCTCCCATCCGGCTCCCACCGAAACCGCCATGGCACTTGCACCGACTCCCGCACCGCTTGATCAAACCAGTCGCACCGAACTGTCCATTCGGTCATCCTTGTCCATTCTGCACCATACTTGAGTTCATTGAACTCACCCGGCATCGTCGATCGTTCTGGACCTCAGCTCTCCAAGCCTAGTCCCGATCATCCTCGCCGTTGACTGTCGTTGACCACCAAGCAACCTGCACAACAATAGACAAGCAAATCGAATCCAGGAACAAGTTCTTCACAACTTGACCCACGTTAGTCAAAACATGCATCATGCAACACATATGCACTGAAACTCATGACTTTAACCTAACCAACGAACAACGCCGCCACGAAGGCCGATGTTCAAGTGACAACCGGTCAGACCGCCCCTCGGGGCGGTCGATCGCCCCCCGGTCGATCGCCACTCTGAGCAGTCGGCAGACCGCCAATGGGACTTAGCCAAATTTTGGCCCCTCAAATCCTGCACCCTCTTACCGAATTTTATATCTCGAATAACTTTTTACTGGAGACTCCAAAAATTATGAGACTAAGTGCATTGGGATCCCCTCACTTGCCTACACCCTCTATTTTTGGCCCAGCCTGTTCTGACCATTTTTGGTCACGGCCGGTCTGACCGCCGCACATGGCTGGTCCGACCGATTTGGGACCGGTCGGACCGCCATGCTATGGCCGGTCGGACCGCCCCTGTCCAGAAAGCCTGAAACTTTGTCGAAAACTCGTGAAACGACAAACCGTTAACGCCATTGCCAATTGTCACATCATCCTAAGATCTGGAGCATATCCCCATGATATCCACAATCTCTCCCTTGATGAACACATTGGCAATAATCCAGAAAATGAAATTTGGAGGTGTCGGTGTATTAGAACCGATCTTACGTAAAGATTGTTTGATTCGGGGGGTCTCCTAGAGATGAGATCACGCAGAGTGGATTGACACGGGATGTTTAGACAGGTTCAGGCCTTCTCCGGAGAGAATAATAACCCTAATCCTGTGTGTATGGTATTCTTGATGATCAAGTAAAAGACTAAGACTATTACAGAGAATAGCACTTGTGTTCCTACTTGACTAGCTCTTGTTCGCTGTCTTTCGCCCCTTTTATCCCTCTGATTGATGCCCTTATATAGTCGTGAAGAAGTAGCCGTTTTGCCCTGCGGGAGATGCGCCTAATTAATCCAAAGAACGGCGCATGATGGCGATAATTACCGCGCCGGCTTCTTCACGCCGTCTGGCAATTATCTTCCAGAGATAATGGGGTAATTACACACCATTAATAAGCGGAATAATAGTGCGTGCAGACCGTTCGGATTCCTTAATCAATTGGACCCACTCGCCTGTAGGTTTGATTATAAGGTGGTCGTAGTTTACCTGGTCGTAGAAGAACTTACGACCAGGTAGCAGTCGTAGAAGAACTTACGACCAGGTAGCAGTCGTAGAAGGACTTACGACTATGTAGTAGTCGTAGAAGGACTTACGACTATGTAGTGGTCGTAGAAGAACTTACAACCACTTATTGGGCTTCTCCCTTATAGATAAGGGTACCTCACGGGGACTATGTGACATCATTTTTACCCATAATAAGAATTATAGATAAAAGATAAAATGAGGATTATTAGATCCTCGTCATCTAGCCCCCCAGCTTCAAGTGAAAATAACTTACTTGGTAAAGGTTTCGTAAATGGACTTACGACCTTGAGAATGTCGTAGAAAGATAGTCGAAGGAAAAACTCTTCGACATTTGAGTGCTGCTTTGACCAGAAATTTGCTTGGTCAGGAAGGTTGCTTACGACTATCAAAAAGTCATAAAAAACCCCTACGACCGTCTGGTAGTCGTAGTAGGGGAATCGGAGAAAAACTCTTCCGATTGATACTTCCTTCGACTAGAAAGACTTGGTCAAGAAAGTAATTTTGCTTGGAGGTGACAATACGTACCTATTTTTTCTCGAACGGACCATCTGGGGAATTGCAACCGGCTCTCATAGACTTGTCCGATGAAGCGGTTCCCGAAGCGGTACAACCATCTCTCATAGACCTATAGCCGAGACGGTTTCCGAAGCGGCGGAGATCGTCTTGATTATAAAAACTTACCAGAGGTAGACTTGGGTTTTACCTTTCCCCAAATCACTCCATTGTTCTTGAGCTCTTGCTTTCTCCGTCTTCGACTAGGTTTCATCTTCTCGCCGCCAACCCAATCAAAAACTTCTTGCTTCGAGCGAAATGGCCAAGAGAGTTTCGAATGGGAAGAATCGGAGATGGATGCGCTAAGATCAAGATCTTGGTCGATCTTGGGAAGATTCGAGAAGGCTCGGTGAAGTGGATTCCGCTATCGGGCAAGATCGCCATCGGGGAAAATGGGCAAATCCCGTCTTCCAAGCGTATTGTGAGTGCGGCCTTGATTGCTGCCCACCCCTTTCTTCTGATGAGTACTTGAACACTTTGGGGTGGAACCGTGAACTTAGGTCCCAATTCCATTACCATGTTGAGTGTGTTCGTATATCTGTGCGGGCGTGCTGGGATTCCATGGATCTCGAGTGTTCCAATATTATTATGGGATGGCTCGACAAACCGGAATCGCTTAAGGCGTGGTCCAAGCTCCACGACTCGAAGTCGAAGGAGTACATTCGAGTTTCACCCAGTCTTCGTGGCGGAGCCGAGGAAGAGGTGGTTCTCTTTGGAAGGTCACCTCAAGACAACCTTTCTTTCGTGGGAAGGTCTTTGAAAAGAAATCTTCATGGGATTCGACCCACGAAGATATCAAGGATTAGCCCTTATATTCAAGCCATTAAGGACTTGAAGGAAGAAGGGTGACCGGATGGCATGTGGTGAAGGATTTCATCACACGCCGAATTAGTCCTCTGAAGAAACGAGCATCTCCTATGTGGAGGTACTCGGGAGAGGAGACCCCACCGAGACTACGAGGAGGGTAAGCAATTGTCGACTTAGCTCTCCGCTTGGTCTTTCTCAACCTTGTCTAATATTTTTATCTATTTACACGGATCTTTCACAGTGAGGTTGACTCAGTCGACTCATCTCGTGAGAAGTCCCCGCCACTCAGGGCGGTTCCTCAAGTCATTGCGGCTTTGTCCGCAGATGAAAGGATAGAGCGCCTAAAGGTAATCGAAATCGATTCTTTCTTTAGGACTTTATAGTCGTAGAAGATACTTACGACTAATGGTGATCGAGAATATCTTACAATCAAGAAAAGTCGTAGAAAACTTACGACTTGGTACTAGTCGTAGAAAAACTTACGACTAATTAGTGATTCTTCTTTTCGCTTTGCTTTACGTAAAGTAGGCATGGAAAATCGTCGGACGACGAAGAAGTCGCTCGATGATTATTGGCTGGGTTGTCGAAAGACAAAGGCTCGCTCCTCCCTCGAAGAGACGTCGACTTGTAAAATGGCCGATAAGGGGGAGCAAGCTCGAGCTCGGTCTTCGACCGCACCCTCTACAAAACTGCGCGGCTGTAGTTGTATCTGAAGCCGAGGCCGCAGCCGTCGAAGCCGAGGAGGTTGAAGCAGCTGAACCTCTTAAGCGCAAACCTCGCAAGGCTAAGGTACCCTTCTATTATGACACATAATCTTTCGCAGTCGGTGCCACTCCTAGTTTTATTAAGCAACTGGAAAGGGAGAACTGGAAAGATTTTATGTCTTTTATGAAGGACGATCTTCGCATCGGCACAACTCGCAATCGAGGCGATCTTTATACGGAATGGTCGAGACTGATCTCGTCCATCCAGAGGATCAGGAAACCAGAGCCCTGATCCCTGTTCAAACTCTACGACCAGACGTGGTCGTAGCTGGACCAATTATTGAACCTCGACCAGACGTGGTCGTGGAGAAGAAAAGGTCCTCCGTAGGGAGGATTGCTCCAAAATTCCTGGTTAAGACCAGGGTGCAGAGGTATGTGAAATGTACTAAAGTGTAAGAACGACATTTACCTTTTTCTTTTTCACAACCTGATTTGCTTTTCTTTATTTGGTCAGACTCCTTGACCCGGGAATGCTTCTGCTGAGAAGTCCATTGCTATCCCTTCAGCTACTGGAGAGGTAGCAATGGAGGTGGTCGAAGCATCACCCTTGGCCCAGGTGGCCGATGAAGTCGAGACTCCCAGAGTGACTCCCACATCTGCTGAAGTCGTAACTACGACTCTTGAGGTAGCGGTATTCTTCGTTGAGGTGGCGCTCGACTCTCGAAGTCGTAGAAACAACAGAGGCAGTTGTGGAAGCCTCTGGTCAAGGTGGTGACCAGCCTGGCACCACTGGGAAGGAAATTGTAGGAGGCGTTCCTTCCCTTACCCAAAGAGAAGTTACAGAACCAGAAGGAGAAAATTTCAACTTCTGTGGTGACTTCTTTGGGCCTGCCTCCGTCGTAGGGTCTTCTGCTTACAGATCTCGTGACCGAGTCCCCCATCCCAAAGATATTCCCAATACGGAGAATACTTTTGATAACGAGCGCCTCGAGAAGGTGTGGTGGGACAAGGTCGCGAGGATAGATAAGCTGCAGAACCCGGACCTTGTATATTCGATGTTTGCTAGGACGACTATGAATGTAAGTATCTTCAAAATACTTATATATGTGACTTTCCTTCTCTTCTCCTTTGTTTTCTTTTTGTAGAAAGCTCTAGAGCAAATTGCTGTTGTCGGTGAGTATCATCGACAACTTTTAGAGCTAAGACAGGAGAAGGAACTACTCTGCGCAGAGGCAGAGAGGTGGTAAGTCACTTATCATTCATAGTTGTTTTTCGACTTAAATATTCGTAAAATGTTTTACGAGAATAGTCATGGAAGAAACTCATGACAAAGTACTAGTCGTAAAAAGCTTACGACTACTTACAACCAGGTAGTGGTCGTAGAAAGACTTACAACCATATCGTAGTCGTAGAAAAACTTACGACTAGGTCGGTAGTTGTAGAAGTACTTACAACCATTCGGCTGATGTTTATCTTCGTTCTTGTTCTTTGTAGGTTAAACAGTGATACGAAGACCTTAGCTGACTCACTCGACTATGAAAAAGAAGAGTCGAGGAGGCTAAGGAACGAAGTATTAGTTCTCTCGGATAGACTTCGAGAGACTGTCTCTGCATCTAAAAGATTGCAGGAAAAAATAAACAGTAAGTTCTGAACTTAAGACTGCTTTTGATCTTTAACCTTTACTCGACTCTCCTTTCTTCTCCAGATAAAGAAAAAGAGATGCGGAAGCTCCAGACCGAAGTTCAAGAAAAAGCTTTGGTTATTCAGGAGTTTTCGCGCATTACCGCGAATAAGGATCAAGAACTCGAGGGTTTTAGAACTCGATTAACGTGTTAATAAATCTTTACTGTTATCCTTTTGAGTATTTTCCTTTTCTAATGCCAATTTTTGTTCGAAAATTGCTGCCCAATTGAGAAGCCTCGAGGTGAAATCCAAGCAAAGACCTTAATCTGCAATGAGTCCGTCGCATTGCTAAGATGAATCAGAGGACATCGAGCATGGGAGCAAAAGCATCTTTGAAACTATTGCTTCCCATCGAGAAGAGGTCAAGAAATTGGATTCTCAATTAGTAGGTAAGAAAAGCTTTACCTATAATTATCTTTGTGTTATCTTCCTCTAGAAGTATATTTTTGTTTGACCGATATTATTCTTTTCGTAACAAGTGGTCGAAAACAAGAAGCTTCATGAGGCTTCGACTTGTACCCAACAGGAGATGGAGTCGATGAAGACTAGTCTTCAAGGCAACATCACTCTCTGAACAATGTGCTTAGTGAGCTACATTACGAGGAAAAACTCCTCGAGAAGATACCATAGTCGCTCACACAAGTACCATTGGGGAACAAGTCGGAAAATTGCAAGAAATGGTGACCACTCAAAGACTAATCAAAATGTGAATCAATAAGGGAAGCAATCGAAGCTGCGAGAAGTTACGCTTTGGCGAAACTTAAAGCTCAAGACCCCGCTTTAATGTTAAACCAATCGAAGCCGACTTGATCGTCCCGAATCGAGGCAAGTCGTCGATTGAGGAAATGCATCGATTGGTAAAAGGTGGCGGAGGAAATGCAATTAGGCTCTCCCCTTCGAGTAATCTTGTAACTACCTTGTAAAGCGGACAATTTTGTTAATGAGTAATATATGATCCGCCTCATTTCACGAAAATCATCTTGTCGAGTAGTTAGTAACTCAAAAGATAATAAACGAATGAAAGACTAAGAATTGAAGTCAAATTAATAACTTTATCCTAGCCCCCGACTATTTGCTTAGATTGTTTAGACAATCTAAATAAATAGTGTTTAAAATGGGGTTTCTGAAAACAAAGAGAGGTTTATTTAACTTATAGCTTTTGTTACGGTTGTCAAGCACTGGTCGAAAAGAGTAGAAACGACTTGACACTAGGAAGTTCCTTCTAGTGGGCGGGACCACGTCTGAGAGGAAAGACTTCGACTAGGTGATGTTCCCATCTCCGACTAGTTTAATCAAACCAAGAACAGCAACTTGAGTTAAACAAACGTCTTAGAGTACTTTAGTCATTCGTTCGTCCTTTTTTGGTGGACTTCGATAAGTCTTTTCCAGTAGCAAAAGTAGGAGACTGAGCGACACTAGGAAGTTTCCTTCTAGTGGGCAGGAGCACATGCAGAGAGGAAAGACTTCGACTAGGTGTGTCTCTTCCTTCGACCAGTTAAAACAAATCGAGTACACCAAAGGTGGTCGAACAAATGTAAGAAAGTGCACTCTACTTAGAATATTTTTTGAATTTACTGAAAAAATAGACTAAGATTGAGAGAGTTGGCTTTGAGAACATTACGACTAGATAAAACCCGAGCTCTTTGTATTGGCAGAAAAAGTGAGTTACGAGTCGATGTTAGGAAATTCCTTCTAGTGGGCAGAACCACATGCAGAGAGGAGAAGTTTCGACCATATGACGTTTCTCGCTTTTCGGCCAGTGTAAAGAAAACTGGGTGTTTTCATATCATAGTCGAAAGATTAAAAAGCACTACTCAAAAATAAGGCAAAAGAGGTAGAAAGAACTCGACTTTTATTGCTCGAGAAACCGGTCACACATAGAATTTGCGAATCGTCGATGTTCCAAGAGTTTGAGAGAACTCGTCCATCTTCCATTGCTAGTCGTCATCAGCCACGCCGAGTTACTTCGACCATCGTAAGGACCTTCCCATTTAGGGAAAGTTTATTCGATTAGACTTGGATTGGCGAGCCTCAATACTAAGTCACCTCGCAAGGCCGCGAGGTTGGACCTTACGATTATAGTATCTGCGCAGGCTTGTTGGTAGACCGCCGAACGGATTAAGGCTAGGTTTCTCCTCTCTTGAGTAGGTTAATGTCATCCGCTCGAAGTTGTTCTGATCCGAGTTGTTGAAGGTTTCAACTCGTGTCGACTCAATTTTAGCTCCGAGGAAGCATGGCCGACTCAAAACTAGAAAAATGGTGTTTCTCCCGTTGCTCGATTGGTGGTCGCATCTGACCGCCCATAATATGGAAGGTAATTCTTGTACCCAAGCCCCCGAGCGCTTAACAAGCTGGTCGAAGACTCGAGTTTTAATTCCTCGCATTATTTGGCCGTTTGCACGTTCGACCGCCCCATTGCTTTGGGGATGTGCAACAGAAGCATAGCATAACTTGGTGCCCAACTCGTCGCAAAATTCCTGAAATTTTGCACTTGCGAATTGTTTACCATTGTCTGTAATTATCCGACTCGGAACTCCAAATCGAGTAATTACGCTTCTCATCATGAACCTTTTTGCTGCTTCTGTTGTTATCCTAGTTACAGGTTCGGCTTCGATCCATTTTGTGAACGTGTCAATAGCCACAAAAAGGAATTCGAAACCTCCTGGAGCTTTGGGAAACGGTCCTAGGATATCAAGCCCCCAGGTCGCAAAAGGCCAAGAAAGAGGTATTGTTTGTAATGCTTGAGCTGGTTGGTGTATCTGTCTACCAAGGAATTGGCACTGGACACACTTTTTAACCACCTCCTTAGCATCGTACAGGGCTGTAGGCTAGTAGAAACCTTGTCGAAAGGCTTTACCAACCAATGTTCTGTAGGAAGCATGCGTCCCACAGATGCCACTGTGTATATCATGAAGAAGTGTTATTCCTTCGTTTTGCGGAATGCATCGCATGAGTATCCCTTGGGTTCCTCGTTTATAGAGGACTCCCTCAACCAAAGTATACATTTTGGCTTTTCGGGATAAACGATCTGCCTCAAGATCATCTTCGGGTACGGAACCCTTGTAAAGATATTCGTAGATGGGAGTCATCCAGGTATCCTCGTAATCTAATGAGGCCATCTCAAGAGGAGGTGTCTCTGGTTCTTCGACTGAGAGCGGTTTTTGGAGTTGCTCCAAGAAAACTCCTTTTGGTACGTGGATCGGGAAGAAGCCATCCGAGCAAGTTGGTCATGAGGAAATTATCCTTCGAGGATAAATTGAACCTCGAAACCTAAAAATGTTTTTCTAGCTTACGTGCTTCGATAAGTACCGAGCCATTGTTGAGTTAGAGCACTTGGTACTCTTTCCGATTTGATTCACGACTAGTTGAGAGTCTCCTCTCACGAGTAGTCGATTTAATTGAGAGTGCTTTCGCACTCGTATGCCGCCTAGCAAACCTTCGTACTCGCCACATTGTTAGTGGCCTGAAAGTTTAATTGTATGGCATACTTTAAGGTTTCTCCAGAGGAGATACCAGACCACCTCGACCCGAGCCACTTAAAGTAAGCGACCCGTCAAAGTACATCATCCACCGGTCGTGGGAATCGTCTTCGGGATCTGAACAGTTCAGATTTGTTCATTCGGCGACAAAGTCCGCCAAGATCCGGATTTTATGGCCGTTCGACACGAAATGGAGGTCGAACTCCCAAGTTCAATCGACCATTTTGCCATGCGTCCCATTGTTTCCTTATTATGGAGGATTGCTCCCAAAGGAAACTCGGGCAGCCAAACTATTTTGTGCGCTCAAAATAATGCCGCAGCTCCTCGAAGACATGAGGAGGGCATATAGAAGTTTTGGACTGAGGGTAACGCTCCTTAGGCCCGTAAAACCGCTAACGTAGTAAACCGGTCGTTGTACGCCACGTTCTACGACTAGTACTGCGCTTGCTGCCTGTGGCGTGGCAGCTAGGTAAATTAAGAGCGTCTCTTCTGGCTTTGGAGAAACCAGAACAGGAGCACTCGAAAGATACCTCTTGACATCTTCAAAGGCAGCGTTTGCCTCGTTCGACCACTCAAAACCTTCATGTCTCCTGAGAAGTTTAAAGAAAGGTAGTCCTTTTCTCCTAGTCGTGCGATGAAACGACTTAAAGCCGCCATGCACCCAAAGTGAGTTTCGACTTCCTTTTTGTGTTTGGAGGACGATCCGGAGGATGGCTTTTATTTTTCAGATTTGCTTGATTCCTCGTTCGGATACTAGGAATCCAAGCAATTTTCTGAAGAAATTCCAAACACACACTTATCTGGATTGAGTTTTAAGCGGTGCTTTCTGAGGTTGTCGAATGTTTCTTGTAGGTCAGTGATATGATTAAGTCTCTTAATGCTTTTTACGACTAGATCATCAACATAGGCTTCCAAATTCGGCCTAATTGAGATGAAAAGTTGATTGCATTAGGCGTTGAAAAGAAGCACCAGCATTCTTTAGACCAAATGGCATTTTGACATAGCAAAAGGTACCAAATGGAGTAATGAATGCGGTCTTTTCTTCATCGCTTAAACACATATTGATCCGTGGTATCGAATATGCATCTAAAAACTTAATATCTCACAACTGCGCAGCTTGAATCAACCACCGATCGATACGAGGTAAAGGGAAATCATCTTTTGGACAAGCTTTATTAAGATCAAGAAAGTCCACGCACATCGCCATTTGCCGCTTGACTTTTTGACCATTACAGGTTAGCCAACCACTGGGTGGTTGACTTCTCTTATAAAGCCCGCTTTAAGTAGCTTATCCAACTCGATTTAATAGCATCTCGCCGATCGGGGCAAATCTCGTAATTTTTGTTTTACTGGTACTTTATCGGTAGTAAAGCTAGCACGCGCTCGATCACCTCCACAGGGACTCGGGCATGTCGGATGCTTGCCACGCAAAGACATCTGCGTTAGCTCGGAGGAAGGTAATGAGGGCGTCTTCCTATTTGGGGTCGGAAGTCTCCCGATGCGAGCAGCCTTGAGGATTCTTCTGCGTCCCAGAGGAACCTCTTTGACTTGGTCGTTCGGCTTTGGTGCGACTTTGAAGGCTTCGACTTGCTAGTCGAAGGTCGACTTTCATCTCGAGTTGGTATTTGACCAACCATCTCGAGGATCGACGGCCGCAGCTATCGCCATCTTTTGTCACATGAATGGTGATCACTCCTTTGGGACTGGCATCTTAAGACATTGATACCCGTAATGAGTAGCCATTAAGAATTTTGCCAAAGTTGGTCGTCCGAGTATGGCGTTATATGCCGATCGAAATCGACCACATCAAAGGAGACTTTCTCCGTCACGAAATTACTTGGTGAGCCAAATGTTAAAGGAAGAGAAACTTGGCCAATGGGTTTGGTCAAGACCCCTGCATGCGATTCCATGAAAGGAATATCGTCTCGCCTTACCTTTGTCCCGGTACTTGCATCTCGTCCGGGGCTTTAGTAAATAATATGTTCAAAGAATCGCCACCATCAACCAACACTCGATTGACCCGACGGCTTGTTGATGGTGGGTTCGACCACAATCGGATATCGACTGATCGACTCGTAGTGATTGGGCGATCATCCTTCTCAAAAGAGATGGTAACTTCCACCACTTGATAATTTATTGACAAGAGGAGTATGTATAGAATTTACCTCTCGTCCGCAGACTTTAAGTTGTCGTTTGGAGTCGTATCTGATGATCCTCCGTAGATGTGCTCAACGGTATGTTGCGGATCTTGGAACGGCATCTCCTCATCATCCGACGACTTTTGGCCACTCGTATGTTCTACCCGCCGAGAGTAGGGAGTGGTGCTTGCCGTTGTAGTAGTCCTCGAGCTTTCTTTGGAAAACTTCGGCGATTCTATGAGGTCATGTCCTTCCTTTTATGAAAAGGACACCACCTTGGTTTGTCGTTCCTACGATCGTAGCTTACCTTTGCCTTGATCGAGTATGACTTAGTGGTTTGGGGCTCTCCATCTTTCATGGCCAGAACCTCCTTGGAACCACTGATTTGTGATTTTTGAATTTTTATTTTCTTCTTGGACTTTTTTGCTTTTTTATCCTTACCAACTTCACCTGGCTCTCGAGGAGTATATGTTTCTCGATCGATAGTGTTGTTCCACTCGACTGCCTCAGAAGCAGTTGCATATCGATCGGCCATCTCGAAGAGTTCGGCAACAGTGTTGGGAGGATTCAAAGCAATGTCCTCCGTTATCCTTCTACTACGGACTCCTTGCTTAAAAGCCCTGATCACAGAGGAATCAGAAATTTCCGGAATTGAGTTACGAACCTGACTAAAGCGTTTGATGAATTGACGCAAAGTCTCGTTGTTGTTCTGTTTTATCCGGTGCAAGTCGTCTTCTTTTCCAGGGCGGTTGTATGTGCCTTGGAAATTCGCCTGTAGAAGATCACAGAGGTGTTGCCAAGAGTAGATGGACTCGAGTGGTTGGTTTAATAACCACGATCGAGCGGATCCTTCGAGCACGATCGGAAGGTAATTCGCCATTACATGCTCTCCTCCTCCTGCTTTGCTCGGACGGTGTTGTATAGATCTGAAGAAATTGATGGGATTTTGAGATCCATCAAATTTCTCCATGTTCATTGGCGAAAATGAGGTGGCGTGAACCGCTTTCGAGGTCGGCGAAAATGCGGCATCCGGTAATCACTTCTTGCGCCTTCTTTGTAGGAAAGAAGGGTTAATGTCACCAGTGATCGTATCGACGATACCGTGAACAGTGACTGCTCGTAGTAGGTCTTAGTTCTACGAGGGAATACTCCTCGTACTCCACCCGTTAGAATTTCTTTGTCGAGTGGTGAATGATCACCTCTCGAGGGGCTTCTTGATCTTGGTGATCGAAATGTATTTCTCTGAATAGGATCGATTCGACTTATGGCGTGTCGATTCCTCGTGAAAATATTCGATTGGTCAGTAGCCGAGAAGTCGTATTGCTCGACTACCCAATGTTGTCGATGAGGTACCTCCGATCTTGTCATCACGATTCAAGTCTTTGCGTAATTTCTTGACAAAGAGATCGTACCACAGCGTTCGAGCAAGCTCTTGGTTGGGATTCTCGAGCAAGTCGTTGATGTCCCGGAGTTCTTGTACCTCCTCCGTGATGTTGAATGCGCCCGAGCGAGTTCTTACGGGTCGCAATTTTCTTTCTTGATGACATCAAAATCCTCCTCATCGTGTCTTTGAGGCCTTCTTAGTGGAGTGCGAGAATGTCGAGGATTTCCCTCGCGTTCATCAGTGTTGGTTCTCTCTAGCGGTGGTGCCCTTGCCATTACCACGAGGGGCGCAGTGTGTGATCTTGGGAGTGTTCTTATCTCGGCCTCCATGAGGTGACCACGATTTGGGGAAGGGCGAAGACCTCCGTTGATGATTCTCACTTGCGCCGAGGCCTCCCGCTTGAGGAGTGCTCGAGGACACCATCTGGCGACTTGGAGTAATCCCCTCGGTAGGGAACTCGGGTTATAATCGCTCCGTTCGCAAATGAGATCTGCGGGAGGCGGTCGAATTTGCAGAAAAGCATGCTTGATCCCACCCTCTGGAGTTACCACGAGAGAGGATCACTAGATCTTTGTGGAGTCTGGAATGGTGGCTCCCGAACTTGACTTACCAAGTCGGACCGTCTTAAGGGATTTGAACACTTGGAGAAAAACTCTCGTTGCATTGTGAGTCCTCACAGGGGCGGTCTGGTCGGATTGACCCTTGTCCTTTGAGGGAATTGGCTCCTCTGTTGGGCGTATTGTTGTGGGGATAAGGATCCTCCTCAACTCCATTAATGGGATGGTTTCTGGAGAATAATTTCCGGAGACAACATCACCATCGTGGATGCATCACTCGGCTCGTAGTCGAAACCGCATCCATGTCGACGTCTGCGTGACTGCCAAGTCAAACCAGTTCTCCTCGTTCCATTCTCCTGCCATGATTGCATGAGATTGGAAAAAGAGAGTATGTTGACAAGAGATTACCGAAGATCCCCACTGACGGCGCCAGCGTTTGTATTAGAACCGATCTTACGTAAAGATTGTTTGATTCGGGGTCTCCTAGAGATGAGATCACGCAGAGTGGATTGACACGGGATGTTTAGACAGTTCGAGGCCTTCTCCGAGAGAATAATAACCCTAATCCTGTGTATGGTATTCTTGATGATCAAGTAAAAGACTAAGACTATTACGAGAGAATAGCACTTGTGTTCCTACTTGACTAGCTCTTGTTATTGCCTTTCGCCCTTTTATCCCTCGATTGATGCCCTTATATAGTCGTGAAGAAGTAGCCGTTTTGCCTGCGGAGATGCGCCTAATTAATCCATGAACGGCGCATGATGGCGAATTACCGCGCCGGCTTCTTCACGCCGTCGGCAATTATCTTCCGAGATAATGGGGTAATTACACACCATTAATAAGCGGAATAATAGTGCGTGCGAGACTGTTCGATTCCTTAATCAATTGGACCCACTCACTTTGTAGGTTTGATTATAAGGTGGTCGTAGTTTACCTGGTCGTAGAAGAACTTACGACCAGGTAGCAGTCGTAGAAGGACTTACGACTATGTAGTAGTCGTAGAAGGACTTACGACTATGTAGTGGTCGTAGAAGAACTTACAACCACTTATTGGGCTTCTCCCTTATAGATAAGGGGTACCTCTGGGGACTATGTGACATCATTTTTACCCATAATAAGAATTATAGATAAAAGATAAAATGAGGATTATTAGATCCTCGTCAGGAGGTTTGAAAAAAATACTTTTGTTTTCGCACAAAGGCACAACTTGATCCATAAGCAAGAGAAAGCAATGGAAATGACCAAGCTGGCATCAGAATACCATAGGCATGTGAGATAAGGCAAAAGAAAGCATAAAAACTTTGATTTCCAGAAAAGAGTCAAAATTCTCACATGAGGTCCATATGAAAGAACAATTGTTCAATTGACCTATGATCATTGTGAGGATAAATGAATGCAATTCAAGTTCAGAATATTCAATAAGACAATAAGAATGCAACTCAAGAACTCCCCCTCACTATGATCATCGGATTTCAGAAAATTTCAAATTCTTCAACTTTCTCCCCTTTTGTATAAACTTCTCCCCAACATTGAAATATCTTCTCCCCCTTTGACAATGGAGTCATCAAGGAATCACGCCTTCCTCTCATCCAGAGATAACAAATGCAGAATGAAAAGAGAAGCAAAAAGAAGAAGAATGCATGAAGTGCAATGGAGTGGCTTTATTTTTGTAATTTTCAATTTTTGAGTACAAGAAGCTTTGGAGATTACCCAAAAGAACTAGCCAGCATTTCTAATATTGCACAAACAACATATCACGCCTGACAGCGCTAGCAAGATCATGGTAAGACATATATATCAAAGCTAAGCACAAAGGCTCAAAAGTAAAACAATAGATTTGATCAATTTAAGCAAAGCTTTAAATTCAGCAAATTCATCAACAGGGATCCTAAAATGAAATTGGCCATGTCAAAATGTCAAAGTGAGATCAAAAATCTAACAAAGACCACATTAAGAGTCAATCAGGTCCTGTATTGAATCATTTTGCTCAGTATTTCTCAAAAGCCCATTTGTCAACAGTTTTCTCATATGCATTGAAAATTGAAGTTGACTAATGATCTAACTTAGTGACAAGATCCTGGATTAGAAGCCATCCACAAACTCATCCTAAGCTTCGATCAGAAGTTGATTAAAGGTATATCTTAGTAAAGAAGATCCTGGACTAGGAGCCATCCACAAACTCTTTCTAAGCTTCTACCAGGGCGACAAATCTTGAGATTCATGTCATTTCTGACAAGCAATCCCCATGAGATCGTCTGGATCATCAAACTATCTCCAAGTTCATGTCTTTAACAAGCAGTCTCGTAAGAGTGGTTTGGCACATTTTAAGCATAAGACAATCTTGATTTTTATTTTCACGGGCAGCGATTTAGAAACTCAAGAACACAAAAAGCTCAAGTAATGGTCAATTTTAGATTCAAGAGCTAACAAAGCAAATCTGACAGGGCCAATGTCACAAAAGGAGCACTAATTGCGTGTAGCGTCCTGTTTTTCGGAGTTTTTGAAAATTTTGAAAGAGAACCATTTGCTTCTATTTGCCAAAAGCTTAATTTGGAAATTTCAAAATCAATTACAGTTTAAATATGAATTAATCAAACTTCAATTAAATTAAAGTTGGTTTAATTGAGTTTTCTAGAATTTAAAATCAAAATTATTATTTTAAGAATTTTCTGGGATTTATTGGATTTTAGAAATTTATTTTTGTTTTATCCGAAATTAAAAATTAATTTATTTGTAAAAGAAAAAGAAAATTTAAAGTTAAAAGTATTTTTATTAAGTCTAGAATAATTCAAGGAATTTCTGTGAATTTTTCTAGAATTTTTGGAGTCTATTTGCTATTTTCTAAATTGCCTTTTGATTTATTTGAATTTCTGAAATCAAAAATGAATTTTAATTCCTTTTCCTGTGCGTGGGCCGAAACCCTAGCCGGCCCATCACTGTTTCCCCGCCTCCGGCCCACTCCCGCGGCCCGCCTCCGCTCCGTCGGCCCATTCAAGCCTTCGCCCTCACCGTCCGACGTCATCGTGTGGCTCTCGCCGCTGCCGCGTCGCCTTGCTCTTGGCCGTTGGATCGCGATCCGATGCCATCGCCTTCGCGCGCCCCTCCGTCTCCCCATCGTCCGTCGAATCGGACGGCGCCTTGCTCATCTTCCTCCGCGCCTCCGTCTTCTCAACCGTCCGACGAATCGGACGGTATCCCTTCACTCGCGCTTCTTCCGCTCCCACCGTCCGTCGCAATCGGACGGCGTCCGCTATCGTTCTCCCGCTCGCCGCTCTCTCTCCACGCCGCCAAGGCCTGCTCCGCCGCCCGCGAATCCCGCCCGTCCGTCCGCCGTCCCTCACCTCTCGCCGCGAATCCCGCCACGGATCCGCCGCCCTTCCGTCCGTCGCCGCACCGCCACGCCGCGCCCATCCGTCGCCTCTTGGCGCCTCCGCCGCGCCGCGACCTCCTCCGCCCCCCGCCACGGCTCCGCTTCTTTCCCCCTTTTTTCCCTCCCGCTCGCTCTCTCCCTCTCGCCGGCCGCCTCGCGTCGCCTCCGTAAGCGTCGCCGCCGTTCCCGTTCTTGCCGCCGCCCGTCTTCCCAGCTCGTGCCCGCCGCCACCGCGCCCTCCCGTCTCTCTCCTCTCTCTCTCTCTCTCGACCATGGCCCGAGCCCACGTGGTCACCCACGTGGCGCCACGTCGGCGCCGCGTCAGCGGTTTTGCCCGCGTGGCTGCCACGTAGCGCGCGCGTGTGCGCTGACGTCAAAACCGGATTTTTCAATAGAAAAATAATTCCGAAAATCCGAAAAATCCAATTCCATCATTTTATGTGATTTGAAACTTCTTTTGGCTATAACTTTCACATCCGAACTCCGATTTGGGTGATCCAAATTTCTAAATTCATATAAATTCATCCTCTTTCATTTGGTACTGGTTTTGCAATTTTTGGAGTTCATTTGGTTCTGTTTTATTTATTTGTTGCTATTCTCGCACGTGTAGATTCCGGCGTTTCGGAAGATTTCTTCGACCCGACGACCGAAGACCCTCTCCTCGTCAACGAAGGCAAGTCGTAGGCCTTTGACCATGTTGAACCCATTTTACAAATGTATATTGTATTAAATTATCATGCATGGCTAGTTTTATTAAAAATGGTTTTGGGAGTAGATAATTACCAAATTGCCATTATGCCTCCTTGATAAATTGAAAATGAAATGTCCCCTTGAATGACATATATCCTTGGACACCTTAGGATGGTTAATACTAGTTGGACATAATTGTATACCAACTTGGGAGCGTAGTATTGCTTAGACATGCTTTAGTTACCCGCGAGACTTTCGATCACATGTTCAATGATTATTGAAATTTGACTAATGGAACTATGGAACAGTGGTGTGAGGCCACTTTTATTAAAAGATGTTGTGCCATGGCAGGGATTGCCATTTGGTCGGGTTTGAACAAAAACGATTTATGCTCGGGCTTGAGGTAGGAAGCTAGAGTGGGTGCGTAATGCACATTGGGTTGTGGTAGACTTGTCCGAGCGACCAACTAAGGACTTAACTTTGCAAGTCATTGATCCGGTCACCTCGTGCAACCATAAGTCCGGTATGGAACGGACTGCCAATTAATTAGGAAAGTTTTGAGTCGGTTCTGTTGTGGTGTTTATTGGCGCAAGAGGGGTGATGGCGAAACCTTAGCGAGGCGTAACCGAGGCAAAATGGAACTTTGTAAAGCCTTGTCACGTGCTCTAGACTACTCACCAAAGGAAGTGAGCGGTGGTATCGACGGATGCCAAACAAACTAGAGAATTCATGTCTTGTGGGTAAAGTCAGCAACCTCTGCAGAGTGTCAAAATCTATTCGAATAGTCGTGTCCCGATTCTACGGACATGCGGTGATTTCGCGCAAGGGGTAGTATTTTCAAAAATGTGGTTTGGTTCGATGGAAACGTTGGTTGAATGGTTGGGAAGTGAACGGATGTTCACCGCTTGATTCAAAAGAACTTGGTTATCTATGTATTATTCTTTTAAAATCACCGCTTGCAATCTAATTATTGTATTTATTTGTTAAACTTGCTTTCTCGCAAATTAACCATAAAACCACCCTTACTTAAGCTGGGCATGAATACTATGTGCATACATTTCTCTCGACTTGCTGAGTACTTTATGTACTCACGGCTTTATGCCCTTTGTTGATCAGTCCCAGCAATGAAGAATCAAGAAATGTTGAGTTCTATGAAGAAGGCTACTTTGAAGACTTTGCGAACTAGGCCCGTCCTCCACTCGATTGCTGTGGGCATGTCGATTGGGCTCCACGTATTTTGAGATTTCCACGCGGATACTCTGTTGTTGCTAAGCCCTGTGAGGCGACTTTTGTAAGAACTTGACCATAAGGTCTTCGTTGTTTTAAATAATATTACTTTGTCTGCTTCATTAGTTCGTTGTTGAATGGTTATGATTACATCATTGTTGCAACTGTGCAAGCTAGCTACTGATCTTGGGACTAGCTTGGTATGCACAGAGGGTCTCGGGGTTGTGTGAATCCCCGGGGTCCGACATTGCGCAACTCGCTAAAACATCCACAAATTGCAATTTTTAGTTCGAGTTGTTTTTAAAGTTCTAGCTCATATAGCAAAGACTTAGCTACACATGTAAAAGCATGATAATTCTAGCAAGTCAAAGAACTAGACATTGCATTGAGCAAGAATTGAAATACTAAAGCTCCAAAGGGTAATAGGCAAAGCTTCATCAATTTTAAAAGATAAGTAGAAAATCTTATATTACAATGCATCTTTTTTGGATTTTTCATACCACTTGATATATTTTTCATATGAATGCAATATGATACAATGAGATGCAATAAAAAGCCTAAAAACCTAAAAAGTTGAAAAAGATCAATAAGTTCCGAAAAAGAACAATAAAAGATCAAAAGAACAAGGTAAGATCAGAAAAGATCGAACTCCCCCTCAAACCAACCCATAGGGATAAATTACCCCTAACTCGCTTCTCAAGGTGGCAAACCTAGTTGGGTCTAAAGTCTTGGTGAGGATATCAGCCAGTTGAGCCTCGGACTCCACGAAGTGCAGCACAATATCACCCTTCTCGACATGGTCTCTAAGGAAGTGATAGCGAATGTATATGTGCTTGGTCCTAGAGTGTTGCATGGGTTCTTAGCAATGTTAATAGCGAAGTGTTATCACGTAAAAGAGGAACACTAGCAAAATTTAACCCATAGTCCTTAAGAGTGGATACCATCCACAAAATCTGACTACAAAGAACTAGCGGCAGACTACATATTCACTTTCAGCGAGATTGTGCAACAGAGGACTGCTTCCTTGAAGACCAAGAAACAAGAGAAGTGCCTAGAAAGTGACAAGTGCCCGAGGTACTCTTCCTATCAAGCCGACGACCGCAAAATCGAATCGAAAACCCCGAATGGACAAAGAAGAAGAACAGAGTACCAAATGCCATCTTGGAGGGTAGAGTGTAAATACACGAATATGCGCTAATGACTTGGTGATGGGAAGCTCTCGGAGATACCTGAAACCTCGCGCAGAGGCATACTGTGAAGTGGATGTCCGGTCTTGAGGCCGTCAGGTACAGGAGGGAGCCGATCATGCTGCGGTACTCGCGTTGATCCACGGCTTCTCCTTCCTCATCTGGATCCAAAGCAGTCGAAGTCGCCATGGGAGTGGCGATCGGCTTGCAGTCACCCATGTCGAAGCGTTTGAGCATGAAGGACCGAAATGGCAACAGAGGGGGTGAATGGTGCCTTAAAAATTAAGATCACCCCTCTCAAGTGTCCACACAGCAACTCACACACTTCTGATAAACAAGAGACGTGAAGTGAATCAAATCCAAAAGGTTTAACCAAAAACTTGACTGTTCTCTCGGATATCGGAAGTTTCGATTTTACCTAGCGGTAGTTCCGCACTGCGGTAGTTCCGGGTATCAGTGCGGAAGTTCCGCCTTGGACAATCGGAAGTTCCGATTGTCCCGACCGAAGAACAGTGCGCTCGGATTTTGCCCAAAAATCCGAAATACTAAATCTTGAATGCTCTTCTCAGGTCAAGTTTCACAGGACATCATCCTAAACAACATCTTGACCTCATGGAGAAGAATAGCAGACAAAGATCCATTAATCAAAGCAAAAACAGATTTCTTGAGTATTAGGCAAGAACAACCAAAAATCCACAATTTGCAAGATTCTTAGATTCTCGGCTCATGAGACTTTGAAGATATATTAGCAATATCAATAAGACTCTAAATATCAAGTTTCATACCATCTCATAAGAGGAATCAAAACATTCACCAAAACCCTAGATATTCAACGTATGAACAGAGAGACGAAAAGAGGCATAAACAAAGAACCAAAACCTCATAGTTTCATTGATAGAAATCAAAAGATTACAGAGGGAAACACAGAGGAATGATTAGACAAATTTCAGTTCATCCTCTCCAACTCAACAAACTCTCAAAAAGCAAAACAACCTGTCCAAAGGCTCTTTAGCTAAAGCTAACCCTAATATTCTCTCTCAAAAAGTCTAACCCAACAACCAGGGGTTCACCTCTATTTATAGCCCTTGGCTAACGGGTCTCCAACCCATTAAGCCGGCTAAACCCTAACGGAGCCCGCTTCCACTTGTGCCGCTTTGCGAAATTATCCTTTCGCCCCTCGCACACCTTCTGCAAGCTCCCGCGTTTCTTGTTGTTCACGACTCGCAAACACCTCGAGTGCACGCCGTCTTCGACACATCTTTACCGTTCTGACCTCAACGCCGCCTGCGTCTAGTCCGGTCTCCACGTGTCTCGCCACGACTCCACCTCGATGCCCTGCAACCAGTACAAACAAGAAACACATCACATAGCATTGCTCAAGTTAATATAATCATCATTTGCATTTAACTAAAAGCAATTCACAACTCAAAATCAAAACTATGCCTTTCTGCACAGTTCTGCCCACAATCGGAAGTTCCGCACTTCCATGGCGGAAGTTCCGATTATCGGACCGTCCGCACTCCCAGGTTGGAAGATCCGATTGTCGTCACAGTAGAATACTCACGTTAGTATTATCGGACATACCGCGTTCCCAGGTGCGGAAGTTCCGATTACCTCAACAGAACACAAACGTCAGGATAATCGGAAGTTCCGTTGTACCAAAGCGGAAGCCGTTTTCCAGAACCGGAAGTTCCGCACTTACAGAACCAAACCAGCAGCAGCGCAAACGCAATGATTTCAATCACAAACTTCTCACCACAGCGTCAAATACTCATCAATCAAATGGGGACCCTACTCACATGGTCTCTCAATCTCCCCCTTGATGAGTATATTGACAAACACGAAAAAGCATATAGAATAGTTTGTGATAAAGACCAAACACGGTCTAAACTAGGAAACAAGAAGGCTTAAGACCATGTTTGTCAAAAGAGAAAGACTGAAGCTTGAAATGAAAGAGCAAATTTTTTGCAACGCTCCAGAAGACTTTTTCTCAGGACTTTTTCTTTCCAAACTAACTTCTCCCCCTTTTGGCAATAAACACATCAAGAAGTATTACAGAGAGGAAATGACATGATATTCATTTTAAGCATTAGGAGCCATGAAGATTATCCAAAATGACTATTAGAGTATTACACCAAGCCATAACACATAAGAATGCTATCAAGATCATGACAATTTATGTATAGAATAGCTAAGACAGGAAATCCATAATCTGAGACAAGGTCCAATTCTTTAGCAGGTCAAATAAACCAAGATTATAGTCTAGCTAAAGGTATCCAAGGATGATACAAGCCATGTCAAATACTCTAAGTGGAACCAAGAAGCATAATATTGGACAGTTTAGAGTGCTGCCAATTGAAGAAATACTCATTTGATCAAGTACTTGGTCTGTTCGAAGATAAGCATTTTTAGCACAAGTTTCTTTTTCTGGAAACATAATTATGGCTTTATCTTAGTGAAGCAAGTCCTGGACTAGGTGCCATCCACAACTGCCTCCTAAGCTTCAACCATTTTTTTTCAAATCTTAACCTTGTGCTAGATCCCAAGCCTTATATGACCACTCCAAGCAACAGACTTAAGGAGGTGATCTTAGATCATCCAAGGCTCCCCCTGAGTTCATGCCTAGTGCAATGGCAAGCAGTCTCATGAGAAAGAGTTAGTGAGATCAGTTTTTTCGCACAAAAGAGATCATTTTTGCTTTTGAAGTTTTTAGACCAACGATTAAAGATAAGTCATGTTTCTTAACGAACTGACATAGCTTACTCTGAAACTCAATAAAGATTCAAGACTCAACTCAGCCTACTTGACATGGCGAGAATCATAAAAGGATAACTTCAACCAGACTAGTCTCAAGAGCTATCATGACAAGAATTTAAATTCAAGTTGAGCAAATTTTAATCACCTTAGCATGGCAAAGACTAAACTACACATATAAAGTCATGATAAATCTAGCAGTTTAGCATAAATCATGGCAAGATGTAAAACAGTGAAAACAGATCATAAGGGATAATAGACAGGGCTCCATATGATTATATTACAATGCGAGGATGAAATGCACGAAAATCCGATCCCTTGAGAATGAGATGAATCTTTTAATTCGAGGTTGAGTTATGACAAATTTAATAACTAGAAGAACCAAGATGAACTCCCCACGAACCAAAGGAACAAAAGCGAGCTGGAGCGAGAAAGAGAAAAGGCGTATTAGAGCATAGATAAGATATAGAGAATACCAAAACTCGGTGATTCTTATCTACCCCATATGATTCGAGGACTATTAGGTGATCAACTAACCCACTAAGGAGCAAACATCGTCCTGTCTACCCAAGGGTGGCCCGACCCTCGCTAGAACCTATAAGAAGTGAGTAAGCTCAACTTAGAGAAAGGAGAAACAAATAACTAATAAGCGATCCTAGAAGCACAAGATAAGAATTAGCAATCAAAACAACTTGGCAAGAGAAACACTCTAACCTATCTTTGGAAGGACTTAGACCCAAAGCACCCAAACGAAATCAACCGAAAAGAGAAATAGCATAATTAAAATATAATCTGATAGTAAAACCCAAGCTCCCCACAACACAGCGTCAGTGGACAAACCACTAAGCTCTCCCGCAGAGGCAAACCGAGAGTCAGCCGGTGGCTTGGTGAAGATATCACCAACCGGTGTTCACTCTCCTGGCTGAGCACAATGTCACCCTTCTCTACATGGTCTCGAAGAAAGTGATATCGATATCAATATGCTTGGTCCGAGAATGTTGTCTTTGGGTTCTTGGCAATGCAAATCGACGTGTTATCACAACAGAGTGGAACACGGTCGATTACTAACCCAAAGTCTGCAAGGTCGAGACCATCAAAGCACTTAGCAAAGACAGCGGCGCGACAAGAACGTGCTCGGCCTCTGCGGATCAGGTATGCAACGGATCGCTTCCTTGAAGACCGAGAGACAAGAGAAGTGTCAATGAATTGGCAAGTGCGGAGGTGCTCTTCCTATCTATCCTCTGACCAAAGAAAATCAGATCGGAGAAGGCTCTAAGAGATAGACAAGAAGAGGAAGAGTACCGGATACCATAGTCAATGGTAGCTCGAAGGTACCGAAGATGCGCTTCACCGCCGACGGTGAGATACGCGAGAGAACCACGAAGCGAGAACAAAGACATCTGAGAAATGTATGTCGGTCTCGAGGTGTGAGTACAAGAGAGAGCCTATCATGCTTCGAACTCCTTTTGATCAAGCGGCTTGCCGTCTTCATCTGGTCGAGTGAAATTTGTTGAAGCCATTGGAGTTGACACTGGCTTGCCATCACTCATGTCAAAGCGTCTCAGGAGATCACGAGTGTACTTGCCTTGGTGCAGAAAAGTACCTTCCCGAGTCTATTTGATTTGGAAGCCAAGGAAGAAACTCAACTCGCCCATCATGCTCATCTCAAATTCTGAGCTCATGACATCCGAAAAGCGGGAGGCGAGCATGCGAGGAGCCGCCAAAGATAATGTCATCCACATAAATCTGGACGAGCAGAAGATCAGTGCCAAGACGACGGATGAACAAGGTCTTGTCAATTTTACCCATTTCAAAATCTTGACTCAACAGATAAGACTTAAGCCTTTCATACCAGGCTCGAGGAGCTTGCTTAAGTCCATAAAGAGCTTTTGAAAGCTTGAAGACATGATTAGGGTACTTGGGGTTTTGAAACACAGGGGTTCGACATAGACTTCTTCCTCAATAAGTCCATTGAGAAAGGCACTCTTGACGTCCATCTGGTAAAGCTTGAAGCTCTTAGAAGCTGCAAAGGCAAGCAAGATTCTAATGGCTTCAAGTCTGGCTACAGGGCAAAAGTCTCCTCAAAATCGAGACCCTCGACTTGGGAGTAACCCTGAGCTACCAGTCTAGCCTTGTTTCGAATGACTACCCCATCTTCGCTTTGCTTGTTCTTGAAGACCCACTTGGTCCCAATGATATTGTGACCTCGAGGGGGCTCAACAAGCGTCCAGACCTTGTTTCTGTCAAAGTTCTCCAATTCCTCATGCATGGCATTGATCCATGATTCATCAGAAAGAGCATGACAAACGTCTTTAGGCTCAAATGAGGCAACAAAGGCAGAATAGAGACAGAAGAGAGACATGCCAGTTTTTGAACGAGTGACTCGCTCAAAAAGATCTCCAATGATCTGCTCTGAAGGATGATCCTTTTGAATGTGTCTAGGAGGTCCAGGGTGAGATGAAGAAGTGGCCTCTATCTCATGAGCCGATGAGATAGGGACAGAGCCACTAGCTTCGGAAGCAGCAGACGGCAAAGGCTGATCTCCTCGAGGTGCGGTAGAAGAAGGCACCTCAAGAGGAGGAGAAAGAACTGGATCGGGTAGACAACCCTCATCTCCGTCTTCCTCATCGTCCACAAAGATGGACTCGCATGCTCTAGAGAACACGAGATATCAGGCCTAGTCCCCGGACTGGCCTCATCGAAGGTCACCTCACAGGTTTCTACCATTTTGCTAGACTCGCAGTTCCAGACTCTATAGGCACGAGAAGAAGTCGAGTAACCCAGAAAGATCCCATCACACGATCGTGACTCGAACTTATCTAGGTTCCCAGACTTCAGAATAAAACACTTACAACCAAACACACGAAAATACGAGACACTGGGCTTTCGCCCATATCTCAACTCATAAGAAGTGCGATGCAAGAGTGCCCTAAGAAAAACTCTGTTTGAAACATGGCATGCAGTGGCAATTGCCTCAGCCTAAAACTTCCTAGGTGTAGAATATTCATTTAGCATCGTCCTGGCTATCTCGACCAAGGTACGGTTCTTCCTCTCCACAACGCCATTCTGCTGAGGGACGTGCAGAGAGGAGAACTGGTGCTCTACACCTGTCTCACCACAGAAACTCTCAAAGTAGGAATTCTGCCCACAATCGGAAGTTTCGCACTTACCATTGCGGAAGTTTCGATTATCGGACCGTCCGCACTTCCATGGCGGAAGTTCCGATTATCGGACCGTCCGCACTCCCAGGTTGGAAGATCCGATTGTCGTCACAGTAGAATACTCACGTCAGTATTATCGGACATACCGCGTTCCCAGGTGCGGAAGTTCCGATTACCTCAACAGAACACAAACGTCAGGATAATCGGAAGTTCCGTTTTACCACAGCGGAAGTTCCGATGATCGAACTTCATTTTCGAGCGGAAGTTCCGCGCTTACGAACAAACCGGCGGCCAATAAACGCAATGATTTCAATCACAAACTTCTCACCACAGCGTCAAATACTTATCACTCAAACGGGGACCCTACTCACATGGTCTCTCAGAGCAGATCCTTAGTATACTTCCTTAGTATACTTCGTCTGATGGATGAAGATCCCTTCCTTACATTGCTTGATTTGAAGCCCCAAAAAGTAATTGAGCTCTCCCATCATGCTCATCTCAAATTCCCTGGACATAGTCTCAGATACTGTAATCTCCTTCAGAAAAGAATATTGTTCCGTTTCATCGACTCGACCGGGTAGGTTCCCTATTATAGTTGAGCCCACCATTAATAATTGTAAGGTCAATAGAGTCTTGATAGATGGAGGTAGTTCTTTAAATATATTATTCTCGGGAGCTTTAGAAGAAATGCAAGTTCCTAAGTCAAAAGTAAAGCCAGTAAAATATGCCTTCCATGACATAGTCCCTGGCTCTACCGCAAAACCGATAGGACAGATGTCCTACGATTATATTGGAAGTCGATAACTTCCGAGCGGAAAATTTCGTTTGGCGTGGTCCATTTTGAGACGACCTATAATGGGATCCTTGGTCGTCGGCTCTAGCAAAGTTTACGATAGCCACGCATTACGGTTATCAGTGCGAAGATGCTAGGACCAAAAGGTGTCATCATGGTTCGGGGAGATCAAAAAATAACTTATGTTTGCGACCGAAGATCTTTAGAACTGGTCGATGAACTTCCGACCAAAAATACTGACTCTTCTGCGATGCAGGTCAAGCACTCCAAACCAAAATTGACACCCAAACCCTTCGATCAGACAAAAGAGGTGCCCCTCGACAAAGGCGTTTCTCAAGAGGCGCCAAGGTTGGGAGACATCTACAGGGTTAGTTCGAAGTTACTGATCGGAGAAGGACTCAACCCTAAATAGGAAGAGTCGCTCGTCTCTTTCCTCAGAGCAAATCAAGATGTTTTAAGCAGCAGCGTCCGACATGCCGGAGTTCCCGAAGTGATCGAGCACAGGTTAGCTCTCCAACCTAATAAAAAGCTGGTTAAGCAGAAGCTCCTTGAAGCTGGGTTTATTCGTGAAGTCCATCATCCTCAGTGGCTCGCCAATCCTGTAATGGTTAAAAAGAATAATGGGAAATGGCGAATGTGTATTGACTTCACAGATCTTAATAAAGCTTGTCCAAAGGATGACTTTCCCCTTCCTCGCATTGACCAGCTTGTAGACTCCACCTCCGGGTGCGAGTTGCTCGTTTTTAGATGCATATTCGAGGTACTACGGATAAATATGAGTAAAAATGATGAGGAGAAAACTTCCTTCATCACACCATATGGCACTTACTGTTATGTCAAGATGCATTTTGGTCTCAAGAATGCTGGTGCAACTGAGTTAAAGAAATAACACAGCCTAAAGATTGCCACTCGGACCTTATTTGGCAAGATACTCCTAATTGCAACAGGAACCATCTGTGTCATCAGCACATGACAATCATGAGACTTCATACCAATTAATTTTAAATCTTTCATGGAAACAAGTTTCTTAATATTGGCGAGTATGGCGGGCGGAGCTGTCACACCGTGCAAGCTTTGACACAGTTCATTTCTCTCGGCCTTGGACAAAGTGTAGCAAGCTGGGGGAAGGTACATTCGTCCTTTATCGGTCTCTTTCGGTGCTAACTCGGTTCTTATGTTCATATCAACCAAGTCACGCCGTGCGTTAACACCGTCTTTTGTTTTGCCACTAATATTCAGTAAGAGACCAATCAAGCTATCACATACATTCTTCTCCACGTGCATGACGTCGATGCAGTGGCGAACTTCTAAGTGCTCCTAATAAGGCAGTCCTAAAAAATTGACCGCTTCTTCCAGATATTTTTCTGAGGGGTCCTTAATTTACGTCCCTTTCCGAGCACAACATCGATATCCTTAACCATATCATAGACCTCTTTCCCTCTAAAAGCCCTTGGAGCTGAACCGTTCTCCTTATTTCTGTCTAATTGTTTCTTCATCTTACGGTACGGGTGAATCCTGGGAAGAAACCTACGGTGACACATATACACAGTTTTGCATAAGTTGTTCAGCCATACACTCTCGGTACCATCTAAGCGGTGCGGACGAGCTTTGGCTCCTTTTATCTTGAACCCGACGAGTTACCAAGGCGTAAAAATCATTGGTGGTGCAGAATAACAGGGCGCGTAAAGTGAAGTTCTCTCGTTTGTACGCATCCCATACTTGGACCCCCTTCATTTCAAAGTGTCACAAGATCTTCCAGCAATGGTGCTAGGTACACATCAATATCGTTCCCAGGTTGCTTCGGCCCTTGGATAAGTAGTGACATCAAAATGTATTTCCGCTTCATACACAGCCAAGGAGGAAGGTTGTACATACATAGATTCACGGGCCAGGTGCTATGTCGTTGCTCATGTTCAGAAAGGATTCATTCGTCCGTACTCAACCCTAACCTTATGTTCCTCGGTTCCGCACCGAACTCTTTGAAGCTCCGATCGAAGTTTCTCCACTAGGCAGAATCAGTAGGGTGTCTGAACTTCCCATCTTTTTTACGCTCCTCCGAGTGCCAACGCATCAATCTTGCCTCCTTTCGGTTCGCAAATAAACGCTTCAAACGTGGGATCACAGGCAGATACCACAACATCTTAGCAGGAGGTCCTTGCTTCGCCTTAGTAGTATTCTTACGCTTGTATCAGGATGCTTTGCACACGGACATACAAGCATGTCTGCATACTATTTACGATAGATGATACAATCGTTCGGACATACATGTATTCTTTCTACTTCCATTCCCAATGGACAAATAACCTTCTTAGCTTGGTAGGTCGTGCTGGGCAACACGTTTCCCTCCGGAAGGATGTCAGCTAAGAGACATAACAACGCCGTAAAACTCTTGTCGAACCAACCATTGCTTGCCTTCAATTTCAGCAGTTCAAGCACGGTTGATGACCTTGTGTATTCCGGCTTGCAGCCAGGGAACAAAGGTTTCCCCGAGTCCTCCATTAAGCCCTCGAATTTACAAAACTCTCTCTCACGTAGTTCCCTACGCATCGCGCGACATCGATCAGTTGTCATCATCGACCTATCCTCATCAAAAGCACATTCCATACCACGCATATCGTTGACTTCCTCGGCGATGTCGTCATTCTTGACTTCGGTATAATCTGCTCTTCCTTGTGTTGCTCCAACATGTATATCCTTTTTGAAACCCCTTCGTATTAAGTGAGCTTGATCTGCGCGGGTTGTTAAACATTTTTATATTACCGCAATCAATGCATGGACGATTACATAAATTTTATCTCCTTCTTCAACATATCACCTTTCGATGACTCTTCTAAAAGCAAACACGCCATTAATATACTCTTCACTCACACGGTTCTCAATGTACATCGGTTTGGTCCATCTACACGTATCGCACGTAACAAATTAATTAGTGTTAAATTATATTAATAAACCGCAAGTACCCTTCATAATGACCAAACATTAGTGATTAGTCTAGAGTAAAAATAAAGGGTTCTGACTCGTTACCCTTCTCTCAAGGTGGCGCAATGTGGGAGGAGGCGTGAGAGGTGCCGCAATGGGGAGGAGGGCACAGGTACTGACTCAAAGCGGGGAGGAGGCGGCGGCAGCAGGTGGCCAATGGGAGGAGGCGGCATCGCGAGGTGGCGGCGCCTCAAATGGAATGGAAAGGGGCTGTCGGGAGCATCTACTTATAGTGCTTGTATATCACATACGGTTCTTTACAAGAAGCATGCGTGATACTTCATGAGCAGTTCGTATAAAGAACCATCTGTGATTCTAAGTGTTATCCGAGCGGTTCTTTATATGAACGTGCATGAAGTATCCTGAGCGGTTCGTATAAAGAACCGCTGCGTGATACTATTATCCTGAGCGGTTAACGAAGAACCGTGCGTGATAATTTATCCTGAGCGGTTCCAAAGGAACCGTGCGTGATAAGTGTCTAGTATAGTATGTTTTGTAGTAGTGTATCGTCGAGGAGAATGATATCTTTGGATGTGGACTATGCTTTGAATGTGGAGTACGTCACGATGATAATCTGGATCGGATGCTACAGCGATGCAAAGGGACTATAGTGAGAGAGTTTGGTAAATTCGAGGGCTTAATGGAGGACTCAGCGAAACCTTTGTTCCGGTGTAAGTCGGAATACACAAGGTTGTCATCGAGCTTGAACTGCTGAAATTGAAGGCAACTAATGGTTGGTTCAACAAGAGTTTCACGACGTTACTAGCCCTCCTAGCGGACATCCTTCCAGAGGGAAACGTGTCGCCCAGAATCACCTACCAAGCAAAGAAGGTTTTTGTCCATGGGGAATGGAAGTAGAAAGAATACATGCATGCCCGACGATTGTATCCTCTCAGTAAAGAGTATGCGAGACATGCATGTATGTCCGAGTGTGCAAAGTATCCGATACAAAGTGTAAGAATCACTTCGATGACGGCGAGGGCATTGAGGTGAAGCAAGGACCTCTTGCTAAGGTGTTGTGGTATATGCCTATAATTCCCTGTTTGAAGCGTTTATTTGCGAACTAAAAGGAGGCAAGATGACCTATGAATCTATGTATGTACAACCTTCCTCCTTGGTTGTGTATGAAGCAGAAGTACATTTTGATGTAATTACTTATCCAAGGGCCGAAGCAACCTGCGAACGATATTAATGCGTACCTAGCACCATTGCTGATTTTCAGAGAGTATCAAACACTCGAAAACACACTCTCTGTATTTTACGTACAGCCATATATTTTTCGATTCTACCGAACTACGGTAGTACCACAGTTCAAATGCGGTCGTTCTGATTATCAGAGAGATTCAAAACATCCAAAAACATGTCCTCTGGAAAATATGTACCACCAAGCGGATATTGGTACTACCGACTTGCGATAGTACGCTTATTCAAAACGGTCATCTTGTTTTTTAATAGTTTTCCACAAGCTCAAATCAAAGTAATGCATGAACTGTAACAATTTACAAAACACATTTGCATACTTAGATCATGCAACAAAGAGTAGGTACACGGACTTCAACCGTTTGCAAAACATATGTGCAAAGTATAGTCACATGCAACAAAGACTAAATGCATGAGCCTCGAGTATTTGTAAAACACATTCGCAAATACTAGCATCATGTCATCGTGAGCTAGACCAAGCAACATTGAGCTATCAATACATGATGAGACTCGAGATACTAGGCAACACCCCTCTTAATAGTACAACAACCTGTACTAGCAATCCGGTCTCCCAACCAAACACCGAGATCGGTAAAAGACTAGGAACGCATCCTTAGCCCTAGCTAGTCATACCTTTGCCTTGCACATCCTCTTGAAACTTGATGACGCATATCTTCACTTCAAGTCCGGGTTATTCACTTGAATATCATCAACATATCATGATTTTCGTCACTTTGAGATCTTGTCTTGATGCTCATCAACACATGATGCTATCCTTCATCTTGAATCTTGACTTGAATATCATCAACACATGATGATCTCCTTCACATGCTCTCCATCAACACATGATGGGTCTTCTATTGATTTGATGATTAACTCATGATCATCTTCTCTTTGAGAACTTGATATGTGTCAACACATGATGCACCCTTCCCTTGACTTGATAACAATCAACTCGTGATGACATCCCAAGTCATCGTCATCATGGAACTCAACCTATTTCACCAACTCATAGAAAATGTTAGTTCCACAATGTGATTGTCATTAATTACCACAACATATCATTAACTCATAATGGTGGGTCAAGATACTTCATTCTTTCCCTCTTTGGTAATTGATGACAACCATCACAATTAGAAATAATTGAATATAAGAACATATGAGTATATATGAGCTACACAAGTTATATATACTCAAGAGTATGTTTCAAAGTAGGGATCCCAAGTATATGTCGATAAAGAAATATGGATAAATACCAATGAAACCACAAAATATAGAGTGAACCCCCTAAATGTGTGCATACACGAATGTGTAAAAAGAACATATGCATGTATTCAAATTAGACTTCTGGTGGAGTTCAACCTATATTTTAGATCCGAGGAATGAAACAAGATATAAGAAAATGGTGTCGATGCATACCTCTTTGATTTTCACCTTTTCATCTAATGTAGACTAAACAATAGGTATAACAATCAAAGTGTTAGTCTCATAAATATATTTGTCATTAATCACCAAAATACTCAATTAACTCATAATGGCAGGTCTAGATTCTTCAATCTCCCCCTTTTTGGTGATTGATGATAAATCCTTTATCAATAACAATATTTAGATATAATTCAACATATAAGATAAAAATTTAAGTTATTGAACTATATACATGCATGTCATTAACTATTTAAGACTTATGCACATAATGCATTCTTAAGCATAGCACTTAGAAGTTCGCCACTGTATTGACGTCATGCACGTGGAGAAGAATGTATGTGATAGCTTGATTGGTCTCTTACTGAACATTCATGACAAAATAACGCATAGTGTTAACGCACGGCGTGACTTGGTTGATATAAACATAAGGAATAAGTCCATTCTTCGTCCCTCAACTATACCCGATGATTAATTTTGGTCCCTGAACTTAAGTACCGGATATAATGCACCTCAAACTTTCCATACCGGGCAAATCGTGTCCCTCCGTGCGTGCGGCGGTGATGCAGGCCGGCGTGGCATCCACGCCAGTCGGCCTCGGCCTCGCGACTCAGTGGGTCTGTCGTATGCCCTCGCACTCGGTCGCTCTCTCTCCTCTCGCTCACTCTCGCTCTCGCTCTCCCTCTCTCTCACGTGCGCGATGCCCTCCCGACGAGCAATCTGCGAGCCCCTCCCGAGCTCCCAGCGTGTAGATTTCCCCCTCATTTGGAGGCTGCGCCATGGCGACAAGGAGCTCCGGCCCTTGATCTGCGGCAACAAGAAATCCCAGGATCCCAGCGGATAGGATCTGCGCGGTGAACAAGGGCGGGGCTAAAGGTGAGTTCTTCAATCCTAGATCTGGCGCAATTACTCGGTTGTTTGTGGAGCTACTTGATTAGTGTTGTTCGTAGAGTAATGGTTGGTGTTATTTTGCATGTAGGTATATCACGGTGGTGATTTCTTGCGGTTACTCGATTTAGCAATGGATAATTTGGACAAGCTAGTTGTTAGGTTCCATTTGGTGGGGATTTCTTTGATGATGGGAAGAGATTGCATTATTGCGGAGGAAGAGGCGGCATGTCTTACATAGATCGGGATAAGTTGTCGCTCTGGAGGTCAAGGCCATTTGAAGGACCATTGTGAGGATGTGGAGTTGGTACTCATGCCTTTGGCGGTTTCTGGGAAAGCATTGAAGATCGGATTGAGGCGCTAACAAATGATGAGGACGCGGACCATGGTGGTTGTATCAGCGATGGGGTGTTGTGGATATATTTGTTGAGGCGGTGGGAGTTGATGATGATGTTGGCTCGGATGGTGATGGTGTTGGTGACAAAGGAGATGAAGGCAGTGATTGGGAAGATGAGAGTGAAGCTTGGATGCACACAGATGATGATGAGGAATTAGATGCTTCCAAGGAGGTGGAGGTGATTGAGGTGTCACCGGTAGATATTGCAAAGGATATTGCACATAGCGGAAGTTCTACAATACATTGCACGATATGAAGGGAAGGCAAAGGTGACTACAAGACTTGCGGTGACTACGAGAAAGAGGTACAAAATTTGGGCATTTGGTGGCCATTGATGAGTCAAGGGACAAGGAGGAGACGATGGCGGTGACACTTCTTACTTTTACGAGAGTGAGGAAGAGGGCAGCTATGAGGAAGGTGGCGGTGATGGTGAGCTCTGAGGAGAAACCCAAGTACCCTAGGTATGACCCCAAAGCAAGTCTCCTACTTTTAGCTTGGGCATGGGTTTTAGGCTGCAAGGGGACTTCATTCAAGGCATTAGGCGGTATGGAGTAGAGAGGAGACATGTTATTAATTTTTGCAAGAATGACAACAAAAGGGTTAGGGCTCAATGTGAGTGGGCCAAATGTCCTTGGTTTATCTTGTTGTCAAATAACAAAGATGGGACGAGAAGGATGGATAGTGAGTAGTTTCAAGGATGAGCACATGCCCCCCCAAGAAGGGACAACAAACTTGTCACTTCGGGAGAATAGCTGAAAAGTTTGAGAGTGCCATAATGGGAAACCCAACCTGGAAGCTTGAGCACTTGAAGCAAATAGTACAGGAACAAATGCATGCAGATGTGAGCATAGCTAAGTGCAAAAGAGCTAAGTCCATTGTAATGCGAAGGTATTAGACTCCAAGAAGGAGAGTATGGTAGGGTCTTTGACTACCAAATGGAGCTTCTTAGGAGCAATCCGAGTAACACATGAGTGGTTAAGCCGCATCCGGATGCCCAGTACATTTTTCACAGAATGTATATTTGTTTGGATGCTTGCAAAAGAGGTTTCTTAGTGGGTGTAGGAAAGTGATAGGTTTAGATGGTTGTTTCTTCAAAGGTCCAACCAATGGGGAGCTAATTTGTGCAATGGGAAGAGATGCAAACAATCGGATGTACCCCATAGCATGGGTTTGTGGTAGAGAAGGAAACTAATGAGTCATGGGACTGGTTACGTGGGATTTTATTCAAAGATATAGAAATTGGAGATGGCGAAGGATGGGTAATCATCTCGGATCAACAGAAAGTAAGTCACATTAGTGTTTATTCATCCAATTTGTCATATGCGATTACTTAACCACATTTGTTTGTTGCGGGGCCTACTAAATCTTTATTCATATTGGGTACCCAAAGTGAGCATAGGATGTGTGCAAGACACATCTATGCCAACCAGGAAGACTTACAAGAACAAGGCTTGGCGAGAAGAAGTTACGGTTGTGTGCCAAATCTCCATGTGTCAATCTTTTCAACTACCATTGGGCAAGGCTTGCAAAGGATACCCTGAAGGTGCTAATGCAATCATGAGGACAGATCCACAACATTGGAGCGGGGCATGGTTCAAGTTGGGATCATCTTTGTGAATCTGTGGACAACAACATGTGTGAATCATTCAATCATGCCATAGTTGAGTCAAGGTACCTCCCTATCATCGGCATGTTTGAGTGGATAAGGAGGAAAGTGATGGTTAGAATCCATACCAACAAAAGCAAGGCAAAGAAGTGGGCCAGTGTGACATGCCCCAATATTACGAAGAAAATGAAGGTCTACATCAATGAGTCGGTTTTACATTATCTTTGTGTACAATGGTCGAGAATGGTTTTGAGGTCACACATAGAGATCATAGGTTCTCAAAGTGAACTTGGATAGTAGAACTTGTTCATGCAGATATTGGCAACCTGCTATGCGGTTTGCCTTGCCCACATGCCATTGCATGCATCAATTGGAGGAGCAGTTCCTTGATGACTACATAGCACCATGTTACTCCATTGCAGTACAACAAGACTTATGAGCACTTTGCTTGCAACTGTTGAGGGCATGACTTGTTGGCCCACATCGGAGAGACCAAGACCAAGGCAACCAAATAAGGAGAAAATGCAGGAGGCCAAAGAAAGATAGGAAGAGAGCAAGATGAGAAGCCTAAAGGAATAAGACTGTCCAAGATTGGCACAATCATTAGGTGCGAGCTTTGCAAAGGAATTAGCCATAACAGTCTAGGCGTGAGAGGAGACATGGCCAATCGGAGCAAACATCGAGCCAGCCGGGATCAACAAGGTCATTGTGCAAGTGTTGGCAATTCTACACCAAGCTGGTCTGTTCCTGGTACAAAATTCATTCCTTCATTTCATGCATTTCCTAAGTTGGTACAAAATTACATAGTTTAAGCACCTTTCACATTGCAGGTTGTGATTCCTCCACCACAATGTAGTGTTCTAGCATGACCAAGAGAAAGACCGGTATAATTCGGTGAACACACCACCTCCATCCAAAAGAGTTGCCTTTGGGGTAGGAGTATTGTACTCGAGACAGGGATGTGCACAATTTTTCGTAATGTAGGTGCATTCCAAAATTTCCATATCTTCATTTATATTCTTTGCACTTGCAAACTACAAACCTCTAACTCAACATGGTGGTTACTTTCTGACTGGTATGCGGATCGGAGGATCATCAAAACCTCACTCTTGCTAAAGTCACTACACAACATGGTGGTTCTAGCACTATGAACTTGGAGGCAAGTGTGGCGTCTGCGAGTGCAAAATCAAGTGTGAACATCCGAGTAACCCGGGTTACGCCTCTGTAAAGTGCGGCCCAAGAACCACCTTTCAAAATAGGAAGAAGTCGAGTCCAACCAAGAAGAAGCAAAGTTATAGTTCTAAGCTTGCAAAGCTTTTGGGTATCCCAACTAATGAGTGATGTTCTAATGGATTTGCAGACGTTATCTTTGTTAGTGTTATGTAATCTTTTGAACTTGTGCCTTGTGGGTGCAGATTATCTTTATTAGTGTTATGTAATCTTTTCAACTTGTGCCTTGTGGTGCAGCAGTTCTGCAGATAGTCACTTAGTGTTATGTAATCTTTTCAACTTGTGCCTTGTGGGTGATAAGCTGTGTTTATTTACGAGAACCAATCGATATCTTTGTTTATTTACGAGAACCAATCTCATTTGTTTATTTATGAGCACCAATCTCGACTTGCTTATAATTGAACACATGATCCTTGGTTACATTAGTGTTGATGTTTATATGGATTGAACATCTTACAATGCATTCCAGTTCTGTTGGGTTCACATTTCATCGAGTTTACATTTCATCCAATATTAGAGAGCATCGAGTTTACATTTCATCGGTATTAGAGAGCATCGATATTAGATTACATTGGGTTCACATTTCATCGAGTTTACATTTCATCGTGTTTACATTTCATCCAATATTAGAGAGCATCGATTAGAGAGCATCGAGTTTACATTTCATCCAATATTAGAGAGCATCGATATTAGATTACTGTTGGGTTCACATTTCATCGAGTTTACATTTCATCCAATATTAGAGAGCATCGATTCGAGCGATTATCTTTGTTAGGTTCAATCATGGTACCTTGTTGACAAGCATCGGTATTCTGAGCATCAAGCTGAATGGACAATTTGAGAGCAACACAGTTCCATTACATAATAGATTGCGCACGAGTTCAATTACATTCCCTAATCGAACTCTAACTACCATCATTGCAAAAACAACAAGCAAGACAAAAAAGTCTCCTCTCTTTCTCCAATTGTGCTACCCTACCAATGAGTCCAACAAGCTGCTACATCACGTTCTCCATGCAGGACTCGGCCACACTCAAATCTTGTTCATTGTTACGGTTCCTTAACGCCCTAAGCTCATGGTTCTCCTTCCTCAACGCCCTAACGATGTCGCGCAAGTCCATACTACCGCCTCAAGAAGGGGTTGGTTCATCATCGTACCATGCCCAAAACTTGCGACCTCCGACCTTCAATTAAGATTCACAAATAAGAAGAGCCTCCACAAACCAAAATAACGACAAATTGGTGAAGATTACTTACAGAGCTCGCATGCATGTCATGTACCTCCGTCTTGGGTTAGAGTCGCTCCACGAGATCCACCGACCAGCCTTCTCCCCGCAATGGCAATGGACCGTTGGGCGTACTCGATGGTCTCTCTGTATGGAATCGGCGAGGTGGAAGCCCCATAAGCTGTCTTGACGGAGGGTGCGACATCTTTGCCGACCTTGAGCTTCCTCCGATGTGTGAACTCGAGCTCCCTAAGGTGGCCATGGCGCGACCTCGGCGAGGGGGAAATCTGCTGTGAGGGGAGCTCGGGAGGGCTCTGCAGATTGCTCGTCGGGGAGGATAGTCGGCATGAGCGCGAGACGGCCGGGGGAAGTTATCTTGGGTCGCGGCCGGCCACCAAACTACAAACCCTAGTCGCCGCCGGCCAAACCCTAGGCGCCCGTGAGAGAGAGGAGAGCGAGAGCGAGTGGCGCGAGAGAGAGAGAGCGCGGCCGAGTGCGAGGGCATATGACAGACCCACTCGAGTCGTGCGAGGCCGACTCGGCCTGGCGTGGATGCCACGTCGGCCCAAACCGTCGTCGCCTTGCGGAGGACACGATTTGCCGGATGGAAAGTTTGAGGTGCGTTATATCCGGTATTTAAGTTCAGGGACCAAAATTAATCATCGGGTATAGTTGGGGGACGAAGAATGGACTTATTCCTAAACATAATGAGCTAGTTAGCATCGAAAGAGACCGATAAAAGACGAACATACCTTCCCCCAGCTTGCTTGCATGGTGTGAAAGTTTCGTCCGGTTACTTCACCAACATCAATAAACTTATTTCCATGGAAGATTTGAAATTAATTGGTATGAAGTCTCATGATTGTCATGTGCTGATGACACAAATGCTTTCTATTGCAATTAGAAATATTTTGCCGAACAAGGTCCAAGTGGCAATCATGAGGTTATGTTATTTCTTTAACTTAATTGCTCATATAGTCATCGATCTCGAAAGACTAGATGCTTTGTAGGCCGAGGTGGTGACGACTCTATGTCATCTTGAGATGTATTTTCCTCCTTCACTTTTGGATATCATGGTCCATCTCATTGTTCACCTTGTGAAAGAGATAAAGATATGCGGCCTCGTGTTCCTACGTCATATGTACCCGTTTAGAGGTACATGGGAATTTTCAAGTCCTATGTACGGAATCGATCTCGATCGGAGGGCAACATCATCAAAGGTTATACAACAGAAGAAATCATTGAGTTACGCATTTACTACATGGTCAGTGGAACCGATAGGTGTGCCTCTATCTAGTCATAAAGGGAGGTTGGAGGTATCGGGACCATCAGAAGGAAAGCAATCACTCCCGATGTGAATACGTACGCTCAAGCCCATTTCACAGTCTTGCAACATATGAACGAAGTGTCCCCGTATATCAATGAGTACAAAGACATGGTACGCCAACAGAATCTAGGCCGGTCGGAGGTTTAGATCACGAGATAGCACAATTGTCGGTTCAACGAATGGGTAAAGGCGTGATTCACTAGGAGGACATCAAGTGATAAGACGCTGCCATGGTTGGCACAAGGGCCAAAATTTATAATTGTGACATGTCAAGGATACGATATAAATAGGTACACATTTTTTACAATAGCTTGGGATACGAAGAGCACGGTCCAAAACAACGTTGTCCACATAGATGCGTTTCACGAGCAGTTCAATACTGTTGGGCCAAAAATAATGAAATGTGGGTACTATATGTTCATAGAGGAGATTTGGGAGCTCGACAACGTACTTTTCAAGATCCCCCTATTTCGGTGCCATTGGGTGAAACTTCCATAGGGTGTGAAGGTCGATAAGTACGGCGTCACTACTGTGGACATCGAACGTGTCAGATACAAGGATGAACCATTCGTACTTGCTAATCAAGTTGTTCAAGTTTTTTTTATGTAACAGACCCGGCAAATAAGATACCTCACATGGTTCTTTATGGAAAAAGAAGGATTATCGGAGTTGAGAATGCTGTGTTTGAGGAAGAGTACAATCAATTTGATGAGCTGACTCCTTTCGCAGACGGCATCAAGCTCGAGGAAGAACCCAATGAGGAAGCCAAGTGGATTGATCTCACATGGTGAAGACCTATTTGGAAATTGTTCCATTGTAATTAAGAAACTCAGTATGTAATTAAAAAATTATTCTATTGTAATTGATTCAGTAATTAAGAAATTATTCCATCTTTGATTGTATCTGCTTTCTTGTTTTCAAAGGGCATGGATAGCATTTTCTGAGGCTAGCCGAAAAATAGAATATTTTTAGCTATAGAAGGAACTATCACCGCGCGGTTTAGTGGAACAAACCGTCGTGATATGTATCACATATGGTTCTAAAGTACAACCATATGTGATATGGTCTCATTCACGAGATGGCTCTATTATGTAACAAATGCGATAAGTATCATAAACGGTTCCATAATTTATTCATCTGTGATATGAGACCATATCACGAAACAGTTCTATTATGGAACCGTCTGATACCCTTTATTAGTAGCCCTACTAGGGTTTTGGCCCTTACTCCTCACTTGCCTGTTTCCCTCCCGAGCACCCTTAACTCCTCACTCGCGCCTTCCCTTACGCCCAGCGTCGGCCGATGTCGCCCTTCCTGATCCCGTCCACGACGCCACGCCTTCTCCCCGATCCCGGTGTCGACGTGGTCCTTCTTCTCGTATCTGCCGGTCCCTCATCGCTCCCCAACGCCGCCCTCTCGCTCCCGATGCCACTCGTCCCTCACCGCTTCTATCGTCCATCTCCCTGACACCGCTAGTCCCCGCTACTTCCCAATGCCGCCCTGCTTGTAGGTATTTGCTTGTACCTCATGGTTTACTGCTTGGTTATTGCTAGTACTCGTGAGAGACCATGTGAGAGGTCCTCCACTCTGAGTGATGAGTATTTGACAAGTGTGTTGATTAGATTGAGAGTTGAGGTTTTCGGTTTGGGTTGCTTTACAAAAGTCAGGAAATCGGAACTACAGCTGTATGGGCGGAAGTTCGATTCATCTGAACTCTAGGTGTTGGAAATAGGAACTTCGATTTATCCGGGTTTTGCTCTCGGTGAAGGAAATCGGAACTTCCGCACAAGGGTAGCGAGTGTCAGATATCTTGACATTGAGTGTTCTCGAGATATTAAATCGGAATTAAATATCGGAAAGTCGGTTATTCGGATATCGGAAGTACCGCAGTGATGTTGAGCGCGAACTTCCGATATTCTGACAAATCTTGGATGTTAGAAATCGGAACTTCCACGTGGTAAATCTTGAACTTCGATTGTGTCGAGCTGTCGCGAGAGAAGGTTAAATTGTGATTTTGATTTTGTATGAGTTTGAGTCTTATACAATTGTTGATGCTATGATATTGTGCAATGCTATGTGATGTGTTTTTGTGCGTGTTGTTGCAGGGCATCAAGATGGAGTCGTGGCGAGACACGTGGACCGGACTAAGCGCGGAGGCGTTGAGGTCGAGCGGTCGGGATGTGTCGAAGGCGGCGTGAATCTTGAAGCGGTTGCGAGTCGTGCACAACAAGGTGTCTGGAGGCTTCGGAAAGGTGCGCAAAAGGCGAAAGGGTCTTTTCGCATAGCGGCAAAAGTGGAGGCGGTTCCGTTCGGTGTAGCGGGCTTAATGGGTTGGAGGCCCATTAGCCAAGGCTATAAATAGGGAGAACCACAGGTTAGGGTTAGACCTTTTATAGAAAATTAGGGTTAGCTCTAAAAGGAGGTGTGTGTTGCCTTTTGAGAGCTTGTTGGTTTTGAGAGAATGAATGAAATCCCTTGTAATCTTTCCTCTGTGTTTCCACTTGTAAGCGTTTGATGTCTATCAATGAAACTACGAGTCTTTGATTACATGTTTATGCCTCTCTTTATTCCCTCTCTGTTCATGTTGAATATCTAGGGTTTTGGCATATATTTTGTTTCGTTTTATGAAATAGCATGAAACTTCATATCTAGAATCGTTTTGGTATTGCTATTACTTCCTCAAAGTTTCATGCTCTAAGAATCGAGAATCTAAGCTTATTATTGTTTTGGTCTTTCTTGCCCTTCTTCAAGAAATCCGATTTTGGCTTATTTGTTGAATCTTTGGTTGCGATTCTTCTCCATAAGGTCAAGATGGTGTTTAGGATGATGTCCTGTAAAACTTGACCTGAGAAGAGCATTCAAGATTAAGTAGTTTGGATTTTGGGCAAAAACCGAGAGCTCGTTCTTGATCGGGATAATCGGAGCTTAGATTTTGTGCGTGAAGTACATAGCGGAACTTCCGCGCTATACACTCTATGGAACTACATAGCGGAACTTCCGCACTCTACCGCGGAACTTCCGATTTCGGAAAAACGACTGAAACTTGTTTTTGATTGTTTGATCTTGCTTCATTTACTTTCTTTAGATCTTCAGAGATCTTTATAGGCTAGTTTTAAATACAGTAAAGGGGAGTATTAATTTTTAAGGCACCATTCACCCCCCCCCCTCTGTTGCCATTTCGGTCCTTCAACTCGGTGCTTGGTTTTCTGAGACAGCGGCTTTGGACGTGCCTTGTCCGGTTCTACTCGATGGCTTCAATTGCCATCCACTTTGTGAGTTGTTTCTGTTTATAATAGTGCTTTACTTTGCATATATGTGCTGTACTAGTCTAAATCTGAATTTGGATTAATTCTAGTACTGGGAGATATTGTGTTGTACTATTGTGGGTTCAGTTTACTGCACGGTGATGATTTTTGTCATATTATGAAATTAAATTGATAACAAATTAGACTTGAGCTGCTAGGATTGCTTACTGTTGTCAGATTATACCTAATAGCTTGCCTCTGTTGCTGAAATTAGTGATGTGTTTATTCTATCAAGTGATTAATACTCAATTTGCTTATTGGTTTATGTTTTAATCAAGTGATTCTTATGCCTTTATTAATTGTATAACCTTCTATTGGTTGAAAGTAACTTTGCTTTTGAGATAATTCTTAACATAACCAGCAGAGCATTAAATTCTAAGCTCATAGTCTGATCCATTGTTATAATTTTAAATTAGTGAAGAATCTCGACAACAGTATTGAGAAAGTCCAAGATTGTTCCTTCTGCAACTCTACATCCGAGAGCAAATTTAAAACATTCTAAATCTGAGCAATATGTTTATTTTGTATGTTTTCATGTCCTATCTTTCAAGCATATTCTCATGTTTAATATGCTACCAAGGAGAAATTCTCCATGAAAATACAAACTAAAATTTTAGTCATTGGACTTCTGCAAATTTAGTTCTTTGTGTGTGTATCTTCAGAGATGGCGTCATACAGTCTTAAATCGCCGCCACCCGAATGTGTATGGGGTTTCGATGGATGCGTCACCATCGCTGAATGCGTCTGGCGCTCCAAGAAAAGGGGCCACTAAGCGAGACGGCAGAGAAATATCAAAAATGCCTGAGGGCCGAATGACCATTGTGGAGGTCATGGACATTGGGGTCCCTCTGTACCCCAAGAAAGTAGTGGCAATATTCCGGACCACCTGCGGGATACTTGGAAGGGAATGAGTCCCCATCACCACATCAAGCTAGAAGTTTCTGACGGACGTAGAGAGAGACCAGATATGGGCTGAAAGTTCACGCTCATTCGATATCCCAGGAGAAGTCCACGGACTCGTGCGACAGTAGTCGTTGCTCACAATAGGAAAAGCATGGAAAACCTTCAAGAGCACGCTTGTCACGAAGTACGTGAACAAGGATCAGACGCCCTTCACAAAGTATAAATTTGTGTCGTGGGATGTATGGGACGCCTTTGTGAGGATGAAGACGACGACTGAATTTTAGGAGCAAAGTGCGACGCACAATCTTTGTCGGACAAAAAACACTCACCCCCACGGACTCGTCTTTGCTGGGTGCAGCGGAAAAATCCGAAATGGGCGAAGGGGACGAGGAGGTAGACCCGATGGGAGATCTCCGCGCCATTTCTTTGGAATCCTGAGACGAGCGCACCAAACCGTTAGGCGAGGTCATCAAGCACGTCTTTAGACGCCATCTCTTTCAAAAACCTGACAGACGAGGGAGTGTCCCAACGTCTAGTAAGATTTGTCGAACTACCTAGTTCTTAATAAGTCTATAACTTCGTAGGATCTAAAATAACATGATGACCTCTTGCAGCAAACATTGTCTACCAAATCTTCCCAAGGTTCCTTCAAAGCAATCAGGGAGGTGGATATGCTATTCACGGCCCTGGGAAATAAGGAGCACCCAGGTTGCACGCTAGGACTTGGGGTTTACGTACCTTGGAGGCAAGGATTCCCACACGAGTCCGATGGGTATAGGAGTAGGAAGAGATCCAACGTCGAGCGCAAGGAATGGTTGAAAAATAAGATTCATGTGGAAATGAGTGCAAGGATTAGTGCAAAATTTTAAGTACAAATAACATCATTGCACCAGCAAATGAATCAACTCATCAACCAGTCGCAAGCCGTCCCATGATTTTTGGAGCCAGTCCTCCTCAGCGTCGGAGTAGCTACACGTCCACGCCACATCTTGAACATGGCGACGTCTAATTACCTATCAACGACATCCAGGTAATGTATATCTCTAGAATGCTCCAAAGATAGACTTGTAGGACGTCTTAGCTAATTGTGTATTGGTTTGTAAAAGCTCACACCCTGCAGGCTCCAAGTGAGGCTGGTTGGGTCCATTTCTATTGAGGCTTGGTGGGGGATGTCATTTTGATGACAAGGGACAGTGTTGCACGGTCCCTAGCTGGCGCAGGGTTACGCCAAGGTCCAGATGGATATTGTACATAATAATTTCATAGTCGTCCCGCTGGAAGAGCTCCGAATGAAGACATCGTAAGACTAGGGGATGCCGTGCACACTTTTGTCTAGTGGCCCAAGAGAGACATCGCCCTGGACCCTGCAGTGCCGCGATTGGAACACGACTATGCCTCTCCAACAGATCCCTCGATGACTCCACCTCAACCCCCACTTCAGAAGGCCTCCATATCGGCTCTCGTGGAGACGACGACAAAGAAACAAGAAAAGTGTGTCGAGTTGTCTCTCAGGAGGTCAAATACCACGTGAGATGCTAATGCCAAATCGAAGAAGATTAAGGCGCCTCACAAGCCAGGACATTCTCCCTCGAAATGCCATTGGTCCCCGACACACTATTACCCCGCTTGGAATGGATTGCGTGACTTTGCATGCCTGGTACATGGAGATGATCAACAAGCGGAAGAAAAACCGTCCTACTGGATTCACCGTCAGCTACACGGGAAACCATTTCCTCCACAAGCCGGGCTACTTCGTCGTGGGCTTTGAAAACTTATTTGAACTATTCAACCATGACGTCCTCGACGCCTCACTTCTACGATGCTGGACACTGTAAGTGTGTATAATCAAGTTCTACATTCACGTAATACCGATAAATACCATAACTCATTGCTTATGTATAAATACACAATGCAACAAGCTCGGCGAACGCGAGAACCGGTAGGTTTTCTCGACCCATAGTTGATCTCTGAGCAATGCATCAACCAAGATGCATCCTATGTCGAGAAATACATAACGAAAGGGTTGCTTGCTCATGGCGATAAGGACAACATACTGGAACCCTACAACCAGCGGTAAGTGCTTCACTACTTACTATACAAATTTCATTTGTACAATATACGTAACACGAACTTAGGTTTAATGACTTGTTGTAGGTGTAAAAATCGAACACAGGTGAGGGGGTGGACGTCGGCCGTGTTACGGGCCGTCGTCCACGAGTGAAAAAATGACACGAGGGTTTATCTGAGTTGGGGTCCGAGAGTACCACCCTACTCCTGTCGGTGAGCCAACGGGGGTTACCTCCAGGGAGGGAGTCTCCGAGGGCTCACCAGTTTGAATATGCATCTTTATTGCTCTCTCGAGCTCCCCTCAAAATGGGAGTTACATAGGGTATTTATAGGCCCCCAAGCATGTATAAATGACTGAAATACTCCTTGGGGGATGGCTACGCTATGAGTACAAGCAAGGGGGTATTATAGTCTTTTATGAGTACAACAGTATTTCTTAGACCTGTACACACTTCTCCTGCAAAGCGAACCCTAGATCTAGGAGAAATGAATTATTCTTCCAACAGTAGCCCCCCGGCCCTTTGGTGCTCCGGGAGGAACGCCAAAAGGGACAGTATGGAATTGTGCTTTTCATGCGGAGGCTGAACTTTCGAAAAAGTCTCGATAGATTCGAACGGCGGTTTGCATCCAAAAATGTGCTCCAAAAATGCAACACCCTTGGCGAGTCCATAATCACTAGACTGTAAAGGATTATCACATGTTGTACCACGCATATCAAGGTGATCTCTCGAAGCTTTCCAGCAGACACCCTGCCCAGAAGCTACTCGAAAGAAGCATGCTGTGCCAGTTCCCACCTGGCTCGATTGATCGAGTTCAGCCGGTCATTGTATTGGCGCAAACTCTATCACAATAATAGCCTCGCAAGTCGCGATATGTCTGGGCCTCATCGATTAGGCAGATAATTTTGTGGGCTCACTCAGTAAAATCCTGCAAACTTTCTGCACAACCAAATCATGATCACCCCGTTTCGGCCCGACGTACTTGGACCATGCTGCGGAGCCGTGCCAAGCAAAGAATGCGGGCTAGCATAGGGTGCTCTGCCTCCACTCATTCTTTGTGTTTAAACGGTCACTAAACTATCTTCTTTTGCTTTTGGAGTGTCCGCCTCTATTCGTTTTTCCATGTGAATCTGTGGCTCTGTGTTCTCACGTGTACAGTGGAGGTTATTTAATGCAATCTGGAGATGCTCAATGGCAGTCAGTGGAATCCAAGGCCAGTGAAATATTGTCTCTGGCTCCTCTTCCCCATTTATTACCCCTTCTCTCGGCGGCGTCGCTCGATTCGGCCCGACTTGTGCGCCTTGACTTCCTCGGTGGCCCGACACCGCGGCCGCCTCAGGCCGGGCGCTCCACGGCTCTCTTGGTTCATCCGGTCCCTGGGCTACCTTCTCCGGCCCCTGCGCTGCTCGTCCCGGCTCCTGCTATGGCCGATGATAACTTTTTGGAATCACGTAGGTCGTTCAGCGCCTATGTTGCCGGGGAGGGACACATAAGGAACTGAGCGCCACACTGCAACACAAAACGCAATTTTCAGAACCCGCTACAACACAATAATCCTATATCACACTTCGTAACCTGGCCTTTCAAACTGACTATACCTGTATATGTAATTCTATTTTTGCAGTGCCACCATCAACTATAAGACAACATATGTGCATTCTACGTTTGTCATCTTATGCAGGAAATCATGAGCACTAAGACAAAAGATCCAGATGTTTGTCAGTCAATCTCGCAATAATTATTTCCTAATTATCAATTTAAATATATATGCCTACTAGTTTACTCCTAGCGATAGGGCATGACAATCGAATCAAGTACATTCAATCTGGATGAACTCTCGGACGTTCGAGGACGGCTCGCCACCTTTATCAAGGGGGAGATCATTAACTCGAATAGATAGTTTCACTCCGGCGACACTGATTAATATATGTTCAATTGTAATTCACTTTGAGTTGTAATTCAATTGTAACTCTAGCAATATGTGAACATTCTTTTGTAATTGATATTAAGTTTTAAATCATTTTAAGTTGTTCTATAATAAATCAATTATGATTTATCTGTTTTGCTTGTTTTCAGAGGGCATGGCTAGCATTTCCTTAGGCTATCCAAAAAATAAAAAAAAAATGGTATAGAACGAACTATCACAGACGATTTTGTGGTATAAACCGTCTGTGAATTCATACTATTACAGACGGTTACCACCAACAACCGTGTGTGATATGTCGAATATCACAAACGATTATTTTTACTAGCCATCTGTGATATGTAGCCGTTTGTGATTAGATACATATCACAGATGGTTAGTAAAAATAACCGTTTGTGATATTCGTCTGTGTTTGTTGGTGGTAGCCGTATATGATAGTATGAATTCACATACGGTTTATACCACAAAATCGTCTGTGTTGTGACATACCACAGATGGCTTAGAAACCGTTTGTTTCCACTAACACACAAATTCAGGCAGTTCAAAAATTATATGTGATGACTGGCGAGGATTAAAACCTCTATTTATTATTTAGAATATAGAAGACCATACGTCTTCATGGTCGTAACCCCTCAGACTAACGTCCTCACTGGTCGTAAGGATTTCAGAGGTTACATAATACATAGCATGGTCGGACAAGGTTCCTGACCTAGTCTCCGACCAGTCAAATGCTCACAAGGATTTGAACTGGTATCTGGATCTGAGTCCAGGTATATGCTTTACCGTGTGACAAATGGAACATGTGCTGTATATTCCATACCGCGCGACGCTACGTGACTCTAAGACACAGGAATACGATTAAATGACTCACTGACATATAACCGCATAACAGTTGATACATTGTCAACTGACTCCTCTCTCCGACTAGACGTGCTACTTCTCAACAGGCGTATCTCCAAGGGACAACTGCTAACGCTTCATCAACTACATAAGGAGGACTATGGAAGGAGGAGTGGAGAGACCGAAGAGAACATCGATTAGAATTACTCTCAGAAGATAACCAGTCGATTAGCTTGCAAAGTCATAGCAAGTATTATGCTCCAGTGTTAGGAGAATTAGCCTTTGGTCTAGATTGTAGACGCATTTTGTAATAGTCAGTTCATCTCAATAAAGAGTAGCCACATTTCTTGCCAAGAGATACGTACCATTTTTTCTCTGTCTTTTTATATTTGTAAGTTCGATGATTTGATCGTCGACAACGATGGTTTAGAAATATCTGTGATAATCTTCTTTTATAGTAGTACGAGTATACCCTGCTTGAAAAATAGATTTGAGTGACAAAGCAAAACATACGAATCTGAAACAACATTCAACACTAGGCCGACAAGCGAGCTCCGGCCCACGTGTCGATGCCAAACAATGTTATTTCTCAACTCACGTGATATTTATGTGACTGCCGAGCAACAATTGATTTACCTTTTTCTCTCTCTCTTTAAGAGCAAGTAGCTAATTCCCATTATTTCCGCGAGATTTTGAGTTTTTGTCGATATATATGTTAAGAAACGGCCCGGGACTGCGGAGAGTCCTCGCTCAAGATCTGAGCCAGGACCGGAGAGTCTGGCCCATTGAACTCCTCATCCGTAGTCTATAAATAGAGGTCACCCCCTCTCATTGTAACCTGATTGATCCGAAGCAATAAGCGGACCACGAAGTCCCGCATATCTACGTGTTCATTCTCTTGTTGTGTTCTTGTGTTCTTCATCGTTCTTACGATTACGATCATTGTATCGAGGTACCGTTCGATTTGGACTCGCCAATGACGGTTACTCAACACGTTATCGGCCGATCGACTCTCCTCGCATCGAAGGTAACCGTCGAAGAACGACACTCGTAGATTGAATCGTATTTTCTAGATTGCTTTCAATTACGCAAATTTGGCTTTCTAGATTGTTTTTCTGATTGCAAATCATTTCTAATCTACCGCGGTGACTTGAAGTCGGCGACACAATGTCGATCGGAGATTGCATGAAAGATCGGATGTTGATTATGCAGTAGATTGCAAATTCGTTATAATCTACCGCAAGTCGACTCGAAGTCACCGGCCGTAATTGCACGAATTGCATTGGATGAACGATGATTTTCATGAACGATATCACATATGCACGAGTACCTACGAACAAAAAATCACGGTCGGCGCCACGACACGAAGTCGTCTTGCCGACGACTTGCCCCCACGGCCGCGCTCTCGACCGCCACCCTCCACCCCGACTTGCGGCCGCATGGTGCCAACCCGGCCAAGAAGAACCCCGCCCCACGGCCGCACCACCGACGGTGGCCTAGAGCCGCCATTGCCGCCATCACAAGAAAAAAAAAGGGGGGCGGGATCGGCCGTGCCGACGCCGCCAAGACGCAGACCAGCTTGAACCGTGACGCCGCATCACGAAACAATCACGGAAAAGGGGAGAAGGAAGAGCTGCCGGGCCGGGAAGAAGCGCGCGCCGCCGCGCCGCACCATCCTGGCCGCTTGAAGCCGCCGTCGGCGTCGGGGCGCCTCCTCGTGTGCGGCCGCCTCGGGCCGGCGCCCGGCCGTCGCCGCTGCGCCTCCACGCCGGACCACCCAGCTTGAACCGCGCCGCCATCATCGCCGCCGCCAGTGGGCGCCTCGCCCGTCGCGGCTCGGCCGGGCCAGCCGCCGCACTCATGGCCGGCGGCCGCTCGGCGAAACGCAACGGCAGCAGCGGGCGCTGCCGCCATCTGCTGCCGTCGTCGGCCCAGCCGCTCCCGCCTGAGCGCCGCCTTACCGCCCCGGCCACCGCCGCTCAGGCTGTGCCCGACCGCCGCCGCCCCCGCCTCCATTGCCGCTCGCCGACCCGGCCGCTCGAGCGCGTAGGGGCGCTCGGGCCTCCGCCGGCCGGAGCCCATGCGGGAGGCTCCATTGCCCGATTCTGGCGGCTCCCAAGGAGCCACCGCCAGAGAGACTCGGGGTAGAAACCCTACCCCGAGTCCTTATCTGGCAAAACGGGCTGTTAGGCCGGCCGTATAAACCGAACGCAAGAAAAAAAAAAGGGGAAAGAAAAAAAAATGGCTATTTTGCAAAAGGCCCTCGAATTTCCATAAATTACGAAAAATTTCTCAGAACTGAATTTTTCACGTTTTAGCCCCTAGAAATTGCAGAATTCACCAAAAATTCATATTCAGTGAGAAAAGGGTCTCGAATTCAAATTTTGAATCGGTTTTGCATTTGAAGCATTTTTACCTTGTTATTATTATTTCTATGCAATTTATTTATTGTATTCTTGTTTTGATTATTTGTGATTATTAATATTGCTTTTAATCATTGAAAATAGCGATAAATCATGAAAATGCATGAAAAATATGAAACACACGAATCGGGAGTTCAAGAGTATTATGAGAATTTTGCAACCATTTTATGTAAATTACCGGCAGTAACCCTATGAACTTTTTGCATGAATATGAAAAATGACTAGCATCACGAACCAGAAGTTCGAAAGAGTTGGCCCAGCATGGCCAGAATTTGTACAGTCTTCAACTCTGTGATAAGGTAATCACGGATGAGCAGAAGATTGACAAGACCCTCTCTACCTTCACCCGAATGCGGTGCAATCCGCGCGCAATTATTGTCAAAATGGCTACAAGTATGCCACATTAATTGACACCGTGAAAATTGCGAAAGCACAAGATGATGTTCTAAGGAAGAACTACATCTCACAGCCACCTAGTAGCAATGTTGGCCATGAAGCCAATACTAGTAGCTACAAGGTAATGAAGCCTCTCACGAAGGAGAGGGGCAAGAAGGGTAAAGTCGTGAGTCACACGTAATTGGTGTTTTTACAGTCTAAGAAAAGGAGCAAAGGATAGCATGAGGCACACCTCACCATTGCAAACACGGAAGATCCACACCCATTAGTTGCACTTATGGATGTGGACAGCCTAGTAGCAGCTCCCATCATGCCTCCTTTGGACATAGCAGCGGCCACAACCGTAATTGCCCAAGAGGAGAAGATCGCCATGTAGCAGATTAAGGCAGAAGTTTCTGAATACTTCGCTGATTCGATCTAGTGCACGCATTGCACTTAGATCCTTTTACAGTCACTTCCATTTTGTGATTATGATGAAACTTTGAATAATGGTTGTAGGCTCTAGAAGAGCAAAGCATTAAATTCTTATGATGAGTCCTGCAAGACTTATATTTTCCGTATTTAGATAGCAAGTTATGTTCTAATATAAAAGTATTTTATTTTATGTGTTCTTTGGATTTACGCTACATATTAATAAAGTACATTATATTAGATCGCATGTAGCGCCCTATGGAGGAAGTGTGCTTAGCAGGTAGCGGCACAATGAATACCACCTTGAGAGAGATGGAATTTTTCAACAATCGCATGCGTGATACATGTATAATAGGCTTAGGAAGGGCCACAATTATACTCCGACGGACACAACTTTGGTCATTAAAGAAGCCTTGTTGTGCCCATAATCGACTAGAACTCTCAAGTATATTCGCTAACGGTTTCCACGCAGAGATCAAGAAGAGCATGGTAAGGAATACCGCTCATTCTGAGCGTGACGAAAAAAATGGTATTAGAATGACTTCCTTCATTTAAAATGGACTATACTACACTAATATTAAGGCATCTGCGGCCTATCTTGCCTCGAAAACTATATTTAGAAGCTCTAAACCTCTTCTATCTCGGCATGATAGATTATGTCACTTAGGTCTTAGGATGATGAGAAATATAATTAACAATTCACGAGGACATAGTGTCAATTTAAAGAACTTCCGAATCTTGAAGATTTTGTGTGCCTGCATGTACCATCGGAAGCGACTACTAGACCCTCTACTCGAAAGTAAAGGACGAAATCCTGCATTCTGGACCGTATCCGAGGAGACATTTGCGGTCCTAAACAGCCCCTGTAAGGGTCATTTAGGTATTTTATGGTGCTTATCGATGCTTCCTCGAAACGGTCGCACGTTTGTTTAATGTCCACGAGAAACCCCGCTTCTGCAAAGCTAATCTCGTAGATAATTAACATTAAGAATAATTTTCCTTATCATCATGTGAAGTCCACGGAATGGACAGCGCCGAGAATTTACTTCAAGGGCATATGATGATTATTGTGTGAAAATGAGAATTAAAATTGAGCATCCCGTACCACATGTCCACACCCAGAATGGACTAGCAGAATTGTTATTTACCAACTAAATGTTGGGGACACGCAGTCCTGCATGCAGCAACTCTCATCAATTTTAGACCACCGGCATATAACATACATTCACCTATGCAACTAGCGCAAGGGTCAACACTGAAAATTTCTCATCTTTGAAGGTTTGGTTGCAAGGCTTATGTACCTATACCACCACCACGGCAAACTAAAATGGGCACTCTCCAAAAGTCCAGGATATCGTTGGTTATGAGGCGACATCCATAATCGGTATTTGGACCCCACGATTGGAGATTTGCATGCAAACCAGCCGATATAGCATATTAGATGAGAATTATTTCGTCATTAGGGGAGAAATCAACCCTTGATGTAAAATGTCGAAATAGAAAGTCGAGAAGGCAATTGAAGTCTAGAAGATAATTGAAGTCTAGAAGATAATTGAAATCCATGCATATGACCTGCGCACTAGTGAAGCAAATAGAGAAGTCCAGAAGATAATCGAAGTCTAGAAGACAATTGAAGTCTAGAAAATAATTGCAGTCCAGAAGATAATTGATTTGCAAGCATTAGCGAATCAACTGCCTAACCACTTTAGTGATTTGAAGAGCGTGACCAAGTCGCATATGCACATGCGCAATGCAGGAGAGGGTTGAAATACCGATGAAGGTATCCCTAATCCCGCCCTAACGCCTCGAAAGGGCGAGAACTCCGGCCCCTCGAATCCGAAATGCCGGGGCGCTTTGGTGAAAAGGATAAGAAGGACTTGACACTGACCGATCACCAAAGTACCCCATAATCGGAAGGGAGCCGGTTGAGACTGGTACGATATGGAACCTTGAAAAGGCATACTAGAATTGAACATCCCCATGAAGGAGGCATCGGCATGGATGTGTGCGCACACATCGGAGTGAAAAACTAAAGGAACTTGCCCCGCAATTGAAAGTAGCGATAAGCAAATAGAAGCATAAGAAATATCGCCCTTGAAAACATAGCTATAAACTTTATGATCTTGAGAGAATCTATGAATAAGCCAACAGCCAATGTCGACATTTACTTTGCAAAGAAAATTGTCACAATCATCAATCTTGATCCAGAGCCTGCATCGCTCGTTGAATATAAGAAAAGATCAGATTGAGAAGATTGGAAGAAGGCAATAGAGCTGAATTGTTCTCTCCGAATAAAATAGAGGTGTTTGGGCACATAAACCGTACACCTCCCCATGTGCACCATGTAGGGCATAAGTGGGTATTTGTTGAAGAGAAATGAAAGAAGCAAGGCTCGTTGCACAAGGTTTCACTCAACGTCCAGGAGATTGTTATGAAGAAACCTATTCCCCGGTCATGGGCGGAATTACCTTTAGATATTTATCTCAATGGCAGTGAACTTGAAGTTAGAAGTGAAATTGATGGATGTGGTAACTGCATACCTTTATGGAAATTTGGTTTGGACATTTATATGAAGATACCGAATGTATCCTGTCCGAACCAAGATAGAGCAAATAGAAATCTATGAGTGTGCAACTCGAGAAAGTCACCGTATGGACTTAAGCAATCGAGTGAATGTGGTATAATCGCTCGAGCGACTTTCTATGCAAGAAAGGCTACGAACAATGAGAATTATCCTGTGTATTTATCGACGATCCGGGATGGATTTTGTATAAATATCGGTGTATGAAGATGATCTGAATATCATTGGAACCTTAGAAGGTATTAAGAAAGCAAGCTCTTACAGGTCGAGTTGAAATAAAAGATTTGGATCAAACCAAATCGCCTAGGCTTGCGGCTTGAGCATACCGGAAGAGATTCTAGTACATCGACCAACCTACACTCGAGAAAGTGTTGAAAAGGTTCGGCTTTGAAAAGGCATATCCTTGAAATCGCCGATGGTCGGGAGATCCTTGTAGCAAGACAAGGACGTCTGAGATCTAAAGAAGAGGGGAGGAAGTCACAGGACCAAAATTCCCATACACGAGTGCGATAGGAGCACTTATGTTTTAGCAAGCTGTACTAGATCGGGCATTGCATTTGCCATAAACCTATTAGTAAGGTATAGTCTGAGAACCTACCAAAGGCATTGGCGAGAAATAATGGACATCTTAGTTACCTCCAAGAAAGCAAAGAACTTAGTCTATTCTCTGAAAGAACCAAGACTTGTGTATGAATGACTATGCAGATGTTGGGTTCTGTCGGACCCACATACAACCAAGTCATAAACAGGCTATGTATTCCTATGTGGTGGAACTGTAATTAGTGAAAATCGTCTAAGCAAAGTCTTGTATCGACTTGACGAACCACTCACAAATCATAGCATTGCATCGAGGCCTCACAAGAATGTACTTGGCTTCGGATGATTCACCACATCCAAAGATCATGTGGATTGAATCTGTGCAAACCCCACTATTATCTATGAAGATAATACGACTTGCGTCGCACAAGAGTAAATGGGTTATGTGAAGAGTCCCTTACAAAGCATATCAATCCCAAGTTCTTCTATGCTCACGAAATGCAAAAGATGGGCGAAATTAAAGTCTCAGATACTAAGTCATGTGAAAATCTTGCAGATTTATTCACTAAGTCACTTCAGCGTCTAGTTTTGAAAGATGCATCGTGGAATTGGAATGATAAGACTTAGACAAGTCACGAGTTCGGGGAGAATCTTCACGAACTCATTATTGAATCTTGATCACGAAGATCAAATACCCAAAGAATAAATCACGGAGATTAAATGAAGCGGGGTGGATTGTACTCTTTTTCCTTGTGAGTTTTACGAAGTTTCGACTAAGGTTTTAATGAGGCAATTAGTGCAACACAATGAGCATGACATGTACTCTTTCTCTAAATTTTTCCCACTGGGTTTTTATGGAGTTTTAACGAGACATGAACATGTTGGATGAGTGTTCAGGGGAGTGTTAAGAATCGCCCGGACTGGAGAGTCTGGCCCGATCTGAGCCAGGACCGGAGAGTCTGGCCCAGTTGAACTCCTCATCCGTGAGTCTATAAATAGAGGTCACCTCCTCTCATTGTAACCTCGATTGATCCGAAGCAATAAAGCGGACCACGAAGTCCCGCATATCTCGTGTTCATTCTCTTTGTTGTGTTCTTGTGTTCTTCATCGTTCTTACGATTACGATCATTGTATCGAGTGCCGTTCGGATTTGGACTCGCGGCGACGGTTACTCAACAATATACACCCATGGTGGGGCCCTCAGCTCTCTCCACTCTCCAGCTACTCTGTAGCTCCTTGTACCGCACCATGCTGCTACTACAAGAAGCGTTATGGCAGCACATCGCATTGACCATTGGTGGCGCACAACACAAGCAGCTCGAGTCGACGCACATCCGCCCGCGCCAACCATGGAGCCGCCGTCGCCATCCCAGAGCCTCAGCTCCCCATCCCCACGCGCCGGCGTGCCTACCGCCCATTATGCCTCGCCGGACCCACGGCTGTCCTCCGCCGCCGGCACGCCCCCGCGGGCCAGCGACGACGGGTGCGTCGTCAATGATGTAGACGCCTTCGCGCGCACCATCGCCGCCATCCGGTCTAAGCCCGTGGCCTCGCCCGCCTGCTCCTCTTCCGGCGGCTCCGACCACCTCGCCTCCGTGCTTTCTCACTACGCGGCCAGGTGGCTCCCGGACGTCGCGTCGTCCCCTTCCGGGCGCTTCCTGCTGCCCCCGGAGAGCCCGACGGCCACGTGGCTCAAGAAGCGGCTCCTCCTAGAGTCCCTCGTCGCCGCGCTCCCGCCCGACGCCGACAAAGACAGGGACGACGGCATCACGTGCGACTTCCTGCTCCGTCTGCTCCGCGCGGGGAGCATGGTGGGCGCCGACGCGGCGCTGCTCGGGGACCTCGAGGCCCGCGCGGCACGGCGGCTGGACCAGGCGTCGCTCGGCGCCGTGATGATCCCGGCGTTCGGGCTGGGGCACGGCGGCGCCGCCCACGACCCCCCCGCGCGCCCGTGCGCGACGCTGCTGGACGTGCCCCTGGTGCTCCGCCTCGTGCGGGGCTTCCTGCGGGAGGGCGCCAAGGCGGGCGGCGGCGGCGCGGCGGCAGCCAGGGTGGCGAGGCTGGTGGACGCGTACCTCGCCGAGGCGGCGCTGGAGGCCGGGCTGCGGCCGGCAGAGTTCGAGGAACTCGCGCGCGCCGTGCCGGCGCACGCCCGCGCCGCCGCCGACGGGCTGTACCGCGCCGTCGACACCTACCTCAAGGTGAGTGCGTCGCATTCGCAGGCTATTGGGGCAATGATAGTTATCTCTATCTCTATTCGGTTAGTGATGTTTATGCTTTGTTTGGTTAATTAATCTCGTCCGTGCATAATCATGGAAGTGATCTCGTCCGGTCTCTGGCGCTTATAATGGATGGACCATGCGTTCATGCCAAAACGCATGCTCTACAACGTTCAGCTTAATTGGAACGGTTTGGCCGTTTGAAACGCGGGAATTAATCTGTTTCTTATGAAAATCTTGCAAAATTTCTACAATATTCGTATGTTCCAAACGGTGCCTTAACACGTGAACAACCAAAAAAAAAGGTGCGAAGTAGGAACATAACATATCTCTGTGAAATTTCTCTTTTGGTTTAATTGATCGTAGGGACCGCTAAGTAATATAATTTTTTAAATACCAAATAAATATGGTTATTATAGTGGTCAAATTGTTGGACCGGAACATAGACTAGGCGTTGAATACACCTTTTCGACCTATACAGTATTCAACTTCCTTTTCACCTTAGCACCTATAAAAGCTATAACGATAAAAAAAAACAAAAGGATAGCACAAGGAAATCTGAATTATTTTTTTTCCAAAAATGAGGATTTTGTCAAACGATTTTGACGTTATTACTAATTGATAATTACAGTGAGATTAGAAGTCCACACAAAATTCACTAAAAAAGCACTAGGACCAGTCAGCAGTGTAAGTGTAAGTGTAAGATAACGGAGGAGCAACGTGTGTGTAGCTGATCATGGGACAAATCATCCAAGCATGGCATACGTGTAAGTTTGCGATGCCCTTTTCCCCTATCGCCTTTGTTGATGGGAGAAGAAAAAAAAAAGGCCAAAAAGTGTCGGATGGTGCACGAAGTTCCATGCAGAGGAGAGGTGTTCGTTGGCAGATGTGTGACCGTGCTGGATGCATGCTATGCTCGAGGTAAAAATAAAGAGTAGAAACCATGGAAGTAAGAGCGCCAAGTACACACATGCTTCTGTGTGTTTGACCACAGTGGTTCCAAGTTGGACCATCGCCCTGATCAAACATTTCATTAGATTAGCAGTAATCTACTTTATCTGATTTAAACTTCAGAACCAAAGAAGGAAAACCGGCATTAATATGCCTGAACTTTGAGAGCGTGTTGTAGAATATGCACAAATTTTATAGAAATTTTGTAGAGAGCAGTGTAATTTGTATACACCTGCCCGTTTGTATCATTCCAAACACGTATAGTCTAGTCACATCAGAAAGTAAAAAAAAGGAGCTTTGTTTTGGCCTCGCAGTCTCCGTGTTTAGTACTACTTAACGAGGAGAAACACAGAAGAAAAACACCTGTGCATGCGATTCTAAAAACAAAACGAAAGAAACACAGAAATCACGTGAGCTAGCTCAATCTGCAAGTGCTAAACAACAAAGAATCACCTGTCCTTGCACATGGCGACGGGCCTGTAGATGTTGGTAGAGGTGGGAGCGGTGCACCGGCACCGGCACCGGCACGACGGACAGTGGGCCACAGCGGCCGCCACGGTGAGCTTCTTGGGCCGGGTCGGTACGGACATCTGTTGACGAGGCTACATGTTGGTCTGGCGTGCCACCGTCGGGCACAGGCACGGCGCAAGGTACATGTAGTGTGGGCGCGGAGGAAGAGGAAGCGGAGCAACGCGGAGGAGGTAGCGCGGCTACCGAGTGCTTTCATATTAACATATTAAAATTAGTGCCCAATGTCTAAAAATTATAGTATTTATTTTGAAATAAGGTAACACTAGCTAATGCTATTATTAGCTAAAGTAGATATGTCAGTGTAAAACTGTGGAGTGCTCACTTACGCTGTATACGATGCAAAGACCATGACCATTCGTTGTTCTTTGCGTCGGTGCGCATGGGTCATCATGTCATGTCACCGCTCGGCTATCCCGTGAAAGGAATGTATATCTCGGTGGGCGATGGGTGGCTGCCATTCATCAATGTTTTGGTCTCGTAGAATGTCTTTGATGTGCAATTGTTCATACGATGATGGGGTAGCCTCAATATTTTAGCTAATGGGGAGCAGAGTTGGGTTCTATGGTACATATGGTACAAACTTTTAGACTAATATCATCTAGTAATAAGTAAACCACATCAATTATATTATAGTAAAAATACTAAATTTTGCGAGTAGAATGTACAATTTTGATATATTAATTATTTCTTTTTGAGAAACCACAATTATGTAAAATTATGGACACTTAAAAATTAGGGGGAAAACAAAATTTTATTGATATTTTACACACATTATTCTTGCCTCATTAAAAACCGTGCGCCCAAAGGTTGGGTTTCTCTGGTAAGAAAAAAAATACAATAACTACATTCATGCATACGTGTTGGCTACTCGACATTGAAATCGGCTAATGCTTCTACGATCTGAGGATCCTCCGATCGATGCTAATGTCGTTCTTTTGCCAATTCCCAGTCCTTAGGCAGGTGATTGCCTCCATCTTGGGCGTGAGGGATGACCTCCTTTCTTCAATTATTCTTTCTACCATCTTTGAGCACGCCGCTCAAGAGACGGAGGACACCGCAACCAGTAGAATATCTCGTGCGAAATAGCACAGCACAGTTAATATTCACTTATTGTTCTCCCACCAATCGAGCAAATTTAACTTGTCTTCGTTAGAAAGATCAGGATCCATGTTTGTAAAATCATTCTCCAAGTAGTGGTTCATCTCGGAGGTAGAATTCTACTTGGACGAGCACTGAGGCCGAGAGGGTGAAGAACTAGACTTTCCTTGACTTCTTCCACAAGTGTCTTTGTCAAGCTTGTCTTACTTTGATGTGTCTACTATGAGGCCTCCGATCTCGTCTTTGTAGCCAAGCTTGTCATGATACAAGCGAAAAATACGAACAAACTCCTTTTTGACGTGTTCGAAAGCTTCGGAGAAATCAAGGCCGAGACACTCACCTATTCCCTCCACAACCATCTGCAAATTTGCTAACTTTTTTGTAGGATCCAAAATGATAGAAAAACAATATAGGTGTGAAATAGATCCAAAATATTTAACAAAATTTTCAATTTTCCTCCATTGCTGCAACAACATGACCTAAAAGGGGATGCCCTCTAGATTTAGCAAACTTTTTTGCAATTAGCAAAAAAAATCTATAACTAAGTAAGAGATAGGGTAATAAATACCGGAAAAAGCCTTAGTTGCTTTGCAAAAAGGTCTAACAAACTCTTAAAAATAACTAACAATTTTACAGTCCGAGTTAGCAACTATCAACTTATCTGCGTTAGCATTGACAAAGACATATATAAGATGTTCATACCCTTGCACCTTCTTCAGCATGATGTATGTCGATTTCCACCTCACCTTCATGTCAAGACCAAATTTTCTTGGGGCTTTGTCGTTGGCTATGCAATATTCCACAAACCGGGCTGCCACCACCATTGAAGTTGAGAGGAAACGAAGGGCATCGCGAATATTGATAAAATAAACGTCATTCACCTCCATACTGTCTTGCACAACGAGGTTGAGGATGTGACATACACATCTCTGGTGGAGAACATATCCACCGATACATGTATGCAACCTTGGGGTGAGGATGTTCATAGCTGTCATATTCGCCGATGCGTTATCAAGAGTTATAGAAACAATCTACTTCCTATTTGAAAAATCATCAATTACCCCTAGTATGAGCTCATCAATGGCATCTCTCGTGTGTGATTCAGTAATTAACGTAAACCCTATGAATTTCTTGTTTAGCTTATTCCCGTCATCTAAATAATGTGCTACAACACTAATGTAGGCAGTTCTCTGGTGTGATGATGTCCAAATATCCGATGTTAAAGCAAAAGAGTACCGAACTTTTAGAAAAATTTCTTTTAGTATTGCTAGCTCTCTACTATACATCCCTAAAATATCAGACAATGTTATTCTCCTACTAACATGTTGGTACTGTTGACAAAAGCCGCGTCGGATCATTCTTTCGAACGAGCGACTTTCACCCATCCTAATCGGTTGATCATCGTAAACAATGCATCTAGCAATTTTCTTACGGGCATAATGAGGGTTGTATGCCCAAGTACTTACAGAGCCACCAGCCTCGAAGTTGAGCTACATCTATACTCCTTCACCTCGCGTGTGTGCCCCCATCTTTTCAAAGCATGCTTTGTAGTGCCGGTTCAAGTACTCCGTTCCTCCACCTATATGAGCAGTTAATTGAGCTTTGCAATAATTACAAGTTGCATTCTCTACCATTTGGCCGCCTCGAATTTCCTCACTACAGTTCATGTGCTTCCATCACTCTGCCCTTCGCTTGGGGCTACTGCTGCTCGCGGACCCACCAATATTGCCATCCGTGGACGGGGTACCGAAGTTTGGCATCTTCATTGGGTCCAGACCGTGTTGGTACTCCTCATATCCCTCCGTATCGTCCATATGATGGTCATCCATGTTGTAGTCCCTCATGCCCGGGGAGAACTGACGAGCATCAATGGGAGAGGTGGGGGGAGGACTAGGGGAGCGGCGGGAGATTGAGCGACGTGAGGCTGAGCGTCTCCCTCTCCCCGCTACTACTTTCGTGCTACAACTCCTCGATAGCATAATGCTACGAAGCTTCGCAGCTCCCTCCGCTGGCTTTATGCTTCAACTCCTTGGTAGCATGTTTTCTATTGTACAGAGCACTAGTGCAAAGAGAGAATCAGAGAATGAAAAATGTACTTCGCTCGGTGGTGAATAAATGAGAAAAAGATAATAACTAAAGCAAAAGAGAAGTTGAGATTCGTGTGGTGAAGAAATGAGCTGCAGATGCTTTTTATAGGTATAGAGCGTCAGAGAGATTCTCGCGTAGAGGAGCGTGGTGAAGAAATGAGCTGCAGATGCGTTTTTATATGGAAAGAGCATCGAAGAGAATCTCACGTAGAGGAGCCGTTGTCTTGCTACCCGTTACCTTCTCTTTCTGCTCTATCTTGTCACCAGAAAGAATCTCGCGTAGAAGAGTCGTTGTCTTGCTGTCCATTACCTTATCTCTCTACTTCATCTTGTCACCGAAAAGAATCTCGCATAGAGGAGCAGTTGCCTCTCTCCCTCCTGCCTGTTGCTTCTCTAATCTCCATGTCTTGTCAGTTGTCACCAATCCCTCCACCCTGTTCCCCGATTCCCGTTGCCTCCACTTTCCACTCAAGTACTCCACTAGTCCATTGTCCCTCTTCCTCTCTTGGTCTCTGCTCTCTACACGATATTCTTCCCGGTGACATAGAAATTACTGTAATATAGTTGCAGACGGTTTACTTATTACTAGATGTGATCATTCTAAAAGTTTGTACCACATGGACCACTAATCCCAACTCTGCTCCTAGTAGTTAAAATATTGAGGCTCGCCCATCATCCTATGCACAATTACACATTAGCACATTCTACGAGACAAAGACATTGACAGAATGACAACCACCCATCGTCCTTCGAGATATAAATTCTTTTCACAGATGGTAGATAGCGATATGACATGATGACCCATGCGCACCGACACAGCAACAACGAGTGTCATTGGTCTTTGCATCGTGCGGAGCACATGGGAGCACTTCACAGTTCACAGTTTCGCACTAACATATCTGCTGTAGCTAATGGTAGCATTAGCTAGTGTTACTTCCATTTCAAAATAGATACTATAGTTTTAAGATAATAGCCACTAATTTTAATATGTTAATATGAAAAGGCAACAATAGTTTTGCTTCAGTGATGCTAACAATCCAAATACTTTTACATAGCAGGTGCGACCTGCTATTCGCCTACTTTGCTACTCATGTGTCACTCAGTGGCTTGGTGCTATTATGAGATTCCCGGGTCCGCCCCAGGGCGTTGGCGCAAAACTAGCAATGTCTTCGTGCACCAGCAAGGCGCCCATGACTCTTGACTATATCCAATTTAAAAGCACATAGCCAAGCAAACACCCAGTTGTATAGTGCACCGCGCAGGCTACTCACTCACTCTCTCTCTCTCTTCCATTATTTCTTTGGTTCTTCTTCTTCCTCGAAGGCCCAATCTCCATTCCTCTTCCATGGCTCTCCCTCTTCTCCTCAGCAGCTCAGCCCGCTACCCAACGAGCTCAACTGCCCAAGGCGGCAAGGCCCCAAGTCGTCGCCTCCCGCCTCCAACCCTAACCAGCTCTGGCCTCCGGGCATCTCCAAGACTCCAATCCCCAGTCTCGGTGGCAACAAGAAGGCGAAGGCGAGGAGAAGAAGTATCACGGCAGTCTCCTCTGTGTCGTGCCACCCCCTCGCCCGAGCCCCGAGGCACCCTCGATGGCCGCGCTACAACTGCCTTGTGTCGTGCTCAGACGCAAGCATGGCCCGACGGTGGCATGGCGGGCCAACCTGCCATGCTGGGCTTCGCCGGCGGGTGTCCGTGCTGGCACAGCTAAGCCCGAGAGTTCACCGTGTCGGCCGCCGTGGCCCGTGGCCTGTCGTACCAATGTTGTTCCGGCACGGCACGACTCCCACCTCTAGTCTGCAACATAGCATGTAGGAAGAACACTACAACCATCGCTTCCTCACTTCATTTACACCTCTAGCTTTTGCTACCATGGTTGTCGCTTCCCCGGCTCCCCCACCTCCCCATCTCCCCATCTGGCCATCTCCCCCTCTCCCGGTCTCCTCCCGTGGCCAACCCCAGCCTCCCCCTGGAAGCCTCTCCCCAGCGCCTCCCCCGACGTCTCCCTATCCCCCAGTGCTCCCCGGCTCCCTCCACCGCCCTCGGCTTCCAACTTCTCCCCTACCGCCTCCACCGGCCTCGGCTCCACCTCCCCTACCGCCCATCCGCCTTCCCCACCACCAACTTTGCTCCACCGTTCCACCTCCCTCCACCTTGTGCGCGGGTGGGGCGGCGTCTGAGGTCGTGGAGGCGGGTGCGGCGCGCTGTGAGGTGCAATGTGGCGGCGGCAACAATGCGGATGCGGTCGGCGGCGTGGAGCGGCGGCGCTGGCGCGGCGGGGGACAGCGGCGTGAAGGCGGCCAAGTGGGCGCGACGTGCGTGGCGCTCGTGGGCGTGGCGCGGCGTCGCGGGCTTGCGGGCGAGTGGGAGCTTGTCTTGCCGCAGAGGTGCCGTCGTGCCGGGCCGACCCAAGCATGGCCCAACTCCCTGTGCCGTGTCGTGTTGCCCGACGGGTCTCGTCCTCAGGCCCAGCACGACTCTATCGTTCGTGCCGTACTAATCCAACCCACCACATCGCATGTCGTGCCGTGCTGACTGGGCCTTGGGCCGGCCAAAAAGGGCACGGCCCAAGTTTCACGTCTATATGTTGGTGCTGCCGGGTATAAACTGGATCCTCTATTACTGAATAGAGGAGCTATAGCAAATCACTGTTTGCAAAAGCATCTGATTGTACTGCAAAACCGTTTTTTACTGTAGCATAGATATTGTGTCAGGATCTGAACTGTTAGATTCCAATCTGATGATCCGAAGATGATCCTAAGCATAGACTATTCATCATCTGCATTTAGTGCGTAGAGGATGTCATTCCCTCCTCCGTCTCCTTGCGAATTTTTTCTTCCGATCTAGGCTTTTCCTTTTCCTAGCTTGGGCCAAGTAGCACGTTGGCTACGAAATGAAAAATGAGTTGTGCTATCTTAACGTCATGTTTGAAACACGGAATCTCCCTTGATTCATTTTTGGCCATGTTTAAAACACGGGAATTTTCACTGATTCATTTTTGTAAAATTCTCTCGTTTTAAATAGGCCGTCAGGCAGCATCGTAAGGAAATGGGTGATGTATGTATCGTAAGGTTATGCGCCGTTGATTTTGATCGTTGAGATCCGTACACGGCTGTACGTGCATGAATGGTCGTTAATGTTTGTGATACACGTATGTACGTGCAGGCGCACCCGCGCGCGAGCAAGGAGGAACGGCGGTCACTGTGCCGGCTGATCGACGCGAGCAAGCTGTCGGCGGAGGCGGCGGCGCACGCCGTCCAGAACGACCGGCTGCCGGTGCGCTGCGTGGTGCAGGTGCTCTTCTCGGAGCACGGGAGCAAGCTCAACCGCCTCGCCGAGTGGGGCGGCTCCTTCCGCTCCCTGCAGATCAGGAGCCCCGCCGCCGCCCTCGACCTCCCCTCCGCCGCCGCCGCACGGTGCCCCTCCAAGCGTGAGGTCCTCGCCCAGCACCACGAGCTGCGCCGCCTCCGCGAGGACGTCGCCAGGCTCCAGGTCCGTACGTACAACCATATATACGGATATACCTAGAGCTCGCAGCTTATTGACGCACGGATTAAATGGGCGGCTGCATACGTGCGTGCGTGCACTCAGGTGCAGTGCCACGCGCTGCAGGTGCAGGTAGACCGGCTGAGCTCGGAGCGGCGGCGGCGGGGGATGTTCAAGTGGGGCGCGCTCCTGTTCGGCGGCGGCGGTGGTGGCGTGGGCGCGGACGCCGCGAGGGTCGACGACTCCGACAGCGGCATGGAGAGGACGCCGCTCAGCGGGACGAAGAAGGCCCGCGCCGCGGCGGGGTCGACGCCGACGTTGGCGAGGTGGCGCCGGTCGCACTCCTGAACGCATGGGAGTGGGACTCGACCGGGCAAGCGTCCACGAGCTCGGTGAAAGTTTACTCTATTTGTTTTGTTTCGCTTGGTTTTGTGCCTTTCCGTTTCAAGTGGCTCGATGGCTCTGTTTGGTTTGGCATCGATCTAACTAGCTAGTGTTGATTTTTTTTCTGTCTGGCTGTACTGAAAGTATAAGATCGATCGGTCGATCAATGCTGGATCGGTGAGGGCACGAAAAACGGTCTTTCTTCTCGTGGCGACACCTTTATTTCCTTCTTTTTATGCCGTCTCTTATTGACCATTAGAGCTTGCGAAACCAAATTGATCACACTGTTAAGAAACTCTGGATTAAGGTTTGATAAATATAATACCGAAAATATCTCTAATGGGTTTTAGTTTATAAATAGAACCTCCCAGTATACAGTAAGAGATTGATCAGTGAATAAACAGGTTCCTCGATATTGTGTTTTCATCTATTATCTTTCTGATTATTGTCTCTCGTTGGCGGCGATTGAATTGCTTGTCTCCCTGCGACGACGACTACTTTATTTAACATGTTATCTTTTATATTCTTTGTAATCAGATCAATCTCGTTATTTTAATCCTAATAGCAGATTGATCTATGTTTTGTTCGCATGGTACACGTAGGCGAACACCGGAGGCAGGCCTATCAATTCAGCCGCACGCTCGGGCGATTGTCTTAAACCATACGGACTTTTCTGATTCAACCGTGCGCCTGCACCTGGGTCTGCTAATCGTCCAGAACCCAAACCACATTCAACCCAGATTAGAACAACAACTTGCATTGTCCCAAATCAATCCAATCCACTAATCATCCGTCAATACCAACCCAACCCACGTAATACTTCAATCCAAACCAAACCAATTCTCTTTGCTTCACCCCAAACTCCACACTGTGCAAATCACCGCCTCCGGATCCGCCACCAGGGGCAGCGGAGCTCGACGCCGACCACCATGAATTTGCTCCTCATGCTACCTAGATGCTCCTTATCCCCTTTCCCCCCTCTGGATCTGACATCCTAGTGTTCTTGATTTTGATTTTGTGTCTCTTTTGCCAAGTGTTGGTTTGGCATTACATAAGCTATGGTGGTTTCTTTCAATTGGATTATTATCCAGTGTTACTGAGTTGATTTTCATTTTAGCATGCATGCCTAGTTTGGTTAAGACAGGCGGTGAGGAAGAGAACGTGGCATGCACCTTTTTCTCCTTTTTTTTTTTCTTTCCCCCCGCCGATGGTCTAGTCTTTCTTTCCTTCTTCCTTCTTTTCCCTCATTCCTTCTTTTTTTTTTCACTTGTCTTCTTCTAGAGACTCCTCCCTCCGGTTCCTCTGCCTTCCCTCCGGTCGAGCCGCCCCACCGAAGCCGCCGCCGGTGCCACTCCAACGAGTCGCATCGCCACGGCGCCGCCTCAGTCTTGCTCCCAGCCCGCCTCGCCACCGGCCGCGCCCTGTTGCTGCTCCCACGCCGCTCGAGCTCCCCTTCTCTGCTTCCTTCCACCGGGGAGGAGGGGAACGGGGAAACGCAAAGGTCTCGAGGCCTCGGGGGCGGAGGAGATGCTGACTCTACTAACTATTGTTCAATCCAAACCACAAGAATCCGTGGGTTCAATCTGAATGGAAATGAAAATATTCCACCCAAACCAACCCGCTTCACAAGCAAACACCCAGTGGCGGCTCCGACGGCTTCGTGCCAGCGACTGTGCGGCTTCAGGCTGGCAGCAGTATGGCCGTGTGGGCCGAGCGACGGTGTGGCCGTGTCGGTGGCGCTCCCACTGCGCCAAACTTTTTGTCATCCAATCTACAATACAATTAACATCTACCATTTCATACAATCTACCGATCAGTTTGGCCGACGACTCCAAGTCGGCTAGCGATAGATTAAGGCAAATTTGAACTGTAGAAAATAAACTAGAAAGCAAAATTTGCAGAATTGAGAACGATCTAGAAAAATGATTCAATCTATGAGTGTCATGCTTCGACGATTACCTTTCGATCCGAGTAAAGGATGCCTAGAGGTAGGCCAGAGCAGTTCGTGCTGATAACGTGTTGAGGAACCGTCGCTAGCGAGTACAGTCCGACCGATCACCTCGCGGATGGAAGTAGAATCGCATACACAAGTACAGAAAATAAAAGATAGAGATATGGGTGACTTCTTCTCTCTTTATTCCTCATGTGTTCAACAATACATACAAATGATTAGGACCCCCTATATATAGACTAAAGGGATGAAGAGCACTTACAGGTCAAGGCTGGCCGGCCAGGCCCAAGTTTCTCGACACAAGCAACAACTGTACTAGGCTTACACGTAAGCAACTTTTCTGCCAGGTTAGCATGCAGTACACGTGGCATCCAAAAGACAGAGTGACGCTTGTCCAGACGACAGCAGATCAGTGCCAACTATGCCAGCATGCATGCGTGGACTTGTATACTACTCCATATGTGAGCGATTTTTCTGCCACGTAAGCATGTAGTACACGTGGCATGTAAGAATACAAAGGGTGACGCTTGTTTGTACGTTAGCCGATCAGTTTCAACTTTTGCGGAAAGGAGTAGATGAAATCTTGTGAGAAATTAAAGAAGGCTGAACCGGGGGTACAAGTGACGAAGATTGCGTTTCGTGGAGGTTTGCATTTGCACATCTAGTTGTGTTTCAGTTTCCATTGCTTTGTCTCCATTTAATTCTCAAACAAAGTGCACCCCTTTAGTATATCGCTAGAAATAGGGAAACCAGTGATAAATCTATAGCCTTACGAAATTACTACCGAAATGTACTCAGGTATGTACCCCCTATATAGAGCTGGGACTTGGGCCGTGCTTTTTTGGGCCAGCCCGAAGCACGGTCGGCACGGCACGGTCTAAGCACGGCACGACACGTGGTGGTAGGGCGACGGCGACACGAACAACGGTAGGCGGGCCGGGCTCGAAATGCGACCGTTAGGCGACGCGGCCGACACGATCAATTGGGCGTGCTTGGTAAACGCGCGACGGAATAGACCCAACCTTTCCGTTCTAGCCCAATCCTCCTCACCTAATCCAATCACTCCCACACCGCCTAACCCTCGTTCTAGCCCAATCCTCCCTTAGCCTAGTCCAATCACTCCCACACCGGCCTAGCCAACCAATCATCCCCTTCGCGCACCCGACCAACCACAAGTGTCTTTGTCTTCACAGACGGCGGCGGCGGTTATCGTCTTCTCGGCGTCTATAGTTACTTAGGGCGGGCACGGGCGGCGAGCGCGATCGATCCCCAAGACGGCGGGCTTTGGGCGTGCTTGGGCCTAACTAGAGCGATCTGGTAAGCGCGCGCGACGCGATGGAATAATGACCGGGGTAGCCGCACACGACGCGCGGAGGCTGCGGTGGGCTGGTAGTCTGCGACGCACTGACGCCCAATGCCCACCTCTACCCTATATACTAGAAATACAATCGCGCATGCTTAACAACTTTTCGGACCCCCTTTTATATATTTTTATTTTTTCTTAAGAAATGAAAAGCTGAACTTTTTTTAACGATTGTGTCATGTGGTTAACATAAATGTTTTTTAAAATGAATAAGTAAATGTAAGAGGAATATTGAAGAGCCCTTTTCAGTTCTCTTCTGTTTTGCGAATCTGATATGGGGCTCGAAAACCCAACAATTCCAATACGCCAGCTCCAGTAGGCAACATGTTATCTTTATACATATATCGAATCACTAAGGCGATCACATAGTTGTATACACAAAAGATCCTTGCTGCCATTACTGCTCATGATCCACCTAGCTTGTATCCTCCATCTTGGATCGGTCGAGGTACAAAAGCTCCGCGCCATGGACCTTACGCGGTGGCAGTGATAACCAGTCAGTGCGCACTCCTACAAGCATGTTGTCCTATGTAGGTTAGCTAGTATATTGATGATTAGTTGTCAGTTCTATCTACTTTAGCAAAACCCTTAGTCTACATGTTCTAACCAAGTTATATATATTATAAGAAAAACGTTGGACATAAATACATGTTTACAGTAATGTCTATGTAATCCACTCAAAAAAAAAAGGAAAAAAATGTCTTCCTATATTTCAGTTACTCGCCTTCTGATGCATCAATTGTAAACTTCGATCTTAAGATTGTTACTCTGATAATTACTGCTATCTATAAAAGGTTTAAGCGTCGGTTGTGATCGCCAAAAGCACACTAATCCACTTGGGATCATATCCATTATATAATACTATACATGGAGATATTATAGGAGAGAAGAAGGGATCTGTGATCCGATTTACATGGGCATCGTGGCTATATACAAGGCATGCATGACGTTGCCTAACAAACTGTCAAAACACACTAACAAACTCTAATCGTCCCCCTTAATCACAACTGAGATCTCAAGTTGAGATCGTGACAGATGAGATTGAACGGTGCCTTGGACAGTGCTTTTTTGTAAAGATGTCAGCAAGCTGATCCTTTGAGGATACAAACCGGACCTTCATGGCCTTGCATGCAACTTGTTCCCTGACTCGGTGAAAGTCAACTTCGATGTACTTTGTGCAGCCATGAAACACGGGATTAGCCGTGAGATAGGTTGCTCCTAAATTATCACACCAGAGTATTGGTGCCTTGCCTTGAAACAACCCAAGTTCCTTCAATAAGGATTGTATCCAAATTACTTCAGCTGTGACGTTGGCAATGGCTTTGTGCTCAGCTTCTGTACTAGACCTTGAGACGGTTGGCTGCTTGCGAGAGCTCCAAGAGACGAGATTCGAACCAAGGAAGATAGCAAATCCACTGGTTGATCTTCGGTCGTCAGGACACCCTGCCCAATCTGCATCGGAGAAAGCATTCAACGTTGTCAATGAAGATTTGCGCAGCTTGAGTCCCTGATTTAGAGTTCCTTTAATGTACCGGAGAACCCGTTTCACTGCAGCCCAATGATGATCAGTAGGGCACTGGAGAAATTGGTAAACTTTATTCACGGCAAAGGATATGTTTGGCCGGGATATAGTCAAGTACTGGAGGCCTCCTACTGGAGGCCTCCTACAATGCTCCTGTAATGGAAAGCTTCCTTGTTAGTTAGAGATATACTTTGTTCCTTTGACAATTTTTCCCCTGTTGCCATTGGTGTTGAAATGGCCTTACACTTGTCATGTGTGCCCTTTTCAGCAGATCACCTGCATAACGTTTTTGTGAGTGTCAAACCTTCTGCATCCTTCTTCACTTCAATTCCTAATAAGTACTCCAGAGAACTAAGATCTTTTACGGCAAAATCATCAGCTAATTGCTGGATGAGCTTGTTGGTGGCACTAGAAGAGGAACTCATAATGATTATATCATCCATATAGACGAGTATGAACATGGTGGTGTTATCTCTGTTAAACACAAAAAGGGAAGCATATGCCTTTGAAGATTTGAAACCAAGTTCTTGAAGTTTGCCAGTCAGCCGAGAATGCCACTCTCACGGAGCCTACTTCAATCCATAAGTGCCTTTTCCGAGCGACAGACAAAATTAGAGGGCAATCTAGGATCTTCATACGCTGGGGGCTACTTCATGTATACTTCTTCTTGTTAGACATTATGCAAAAAGGCATTTTGTATGTCAATTTGACGCATTGTCCACCCTCTTGAGACTACAAGTGATAATATAATCCGGACTGTTGTGGGCTTGACAACTGGAGAATAGGTGTCAAGATAATCAACACCATATCTTTGTTTGAATCCTTTTGTGACTAAGCGCACCTTGTACCTGACAATTGTCCCATCTGATTTTCTTTTGAGCTTAAACACCCATCTACTGTCAATTAGATTCATACCTTTCTTTGGTGGCACAAGCTTCCACGTTTTGCTTTTAAGTAGTGCTAAAAATCCAGTGTCCATCGCTTGCTTCCACTTAGTATGCTCTAAGGCCTCCTTGAGTGTTGTCAGTTCAATGACAGTGACTGCAGCAAACGTCCTGGCATTCTCCGGATAGCGAGTGGTGCCATCACGAAACTCCTTCGGTTGCCGGATGTTATTGCGCAGCCGTGTGTCTATTGATTTGAAGAACATGGAGGATAATTTTCAGAGACAATGAACAGGAAGCAGCAGCAATAGATGAATTCCCAATATGAGCAATTGACAAACCTGTCCCGTGAGCGACTTGAACCTGGTCATTTCCGTGTAGCGCTCCCGTGTCGTCAGGCGCTCTAGATCATGTGTGATGTGATCCGTCGCACCCGTGTCGACATACCAGCTTGAGTCAATCGAGTAAGATGAGTTTGCAGCAGCAGCCACCTTGTCTTGGGCTGGTAGCCATGATCAAAGCGCTTGTAGCAGCGTAGTGCATCGTGCCCTATCTTTTTGCAGATTTGGCAAGTAGGTCTGGGGCCGCCTTGACTTGAGTTCCCGCGACCACCAGAGGACTTGGCTGGACTGGTGTTGTAGTTGCAGCCGCATGCACAGCCACTCTTCCCGTTTCCACGGTACTGAGGTTGGCTCCTGTTGACATTGTTAGCAGAGGACATTTGAAAAACAGTGTTATTGTGATCAAGCTCAGCTCAAAGCTCATCATGTGAGCATACAAGTCACCAGAGTGGTGGAATCATTACGAGGTAGTGATACTCGTGTCAAGAGGACCATATTCTGATCCCAACCCTGCCAAGATGTAAGAGATTATTTCCTCATTGGGGAGAGGGCTCCCAATGGCTGAGAAAGTGTAAGCGAGATTCTTCGCCTTGCAAAGTAATCCGCAATGCTCATGTCCTTCTTCTGCATCATGGAGAGCTACATGTGAATCTGCATGCTACGGGCTCGTGAGCCCGACGAGAACATCTTCTCTAGTGCCATCCACAACTCCTGCGACGTCGGCAAGAAGATAACATGGGACAGCACATCCTCTGTGAGAGGACAGCAAAGCGCTCAAAATGAGCTGATCTTGTTGGAACCAGATGTCATAGTCTGGGTTGGCGCCGACGGATACATGCTCGCCTTCTTTAGTTGGTTGCTGGGCCACGGTTGGCGCAGGGCACACAATGGTGCCGTCAACATACCAGAGCAAATGTTGGCTCCAAAGGTATGACATCAGCTGTGCTCTCCACAGCAAGTAATTCTCACACGAAAGCTTCACGTTAATCATGTGGTTGAAGCCTGGTGTGGGCAAGAGAGCAGCATTGGTGGTTGATGACGAAGAGTTGGTAGCCATGGCAGCGATTCAGAGTAGATTGGATCGCGGTTGGCTCTGATACCATAAAAGGTTTAAGTGCCGATTGTGATTGCCAAAAGCACACTGATAGACTTGGGATCATATCCATTATATAATACTATACATGGAGAGATTACAGGAGAGAAGGGATCTGTGATCCGATTTACATGGACATCGTGGCTACATACAAGGCATGCACGACGTTGCCTAACAAACTCTACAGACTGTGCCAAAACACACTAACAAACTCTAATAATTTGCCTATTTATTAGTCATCTTTGCATATAAAATGATATTTCATCGATGTTGCTATTGTATGCACTAGTGTGATTCTAAACTAGTGCAGTATACACAGTGAGTTAAGATTTGCATATTTGATCCCGACATGCTATATATCGATGCAGAGTTGAAAACCATGTGTCATCCGGCCATACCTGTAGGTCGAAATTTAGCGAACCCACTGCATGCTAGATCTTGATGTATACAGGCGAAGCAACACGGCGTGATGCTTCAGTGATCTTGAAGTGCCAACTGCCGTCTCCAGTGGTAGCAATCGCAGCATGGGTGTAAGACAATGAAACAGATGAGAACGGAACTGATGTTAGCACAAATATCACGACATCCAGGACAGTTAGGTGTAATATTGAAAGCTAGAAAGTTACCCTCACAGTCATGTAGGCAGCCGGGATGGGATCGATGAAAATTGTCAGTAAGATATGCTAGTCTACATCTATTATGGGTGAAGCTAAGTTGATGAAGATATTTGGCAATGTTGGAGTGACCCTCAGGAAAAAGCATGTAATTGAACAGCCTTTCTCTTCTTTTGGCAATCTGAAAAGAAAGTCGAATTACTCCATCTCAGTTATGAACTACACAGCCCCATAGGATCTCAATAAGTTAGTCAATATGTTTTGTGCAGTATATGAACACACCAATTGCTTAGTTAGGTTTACAGATATCTAAAGTCTAAACTATATATTTATTGTCACCAAGTCTATACGAAATGTAAATAAGTAACAAATCTGAAATACACCATGCAAAAGAGAGTCCAGCTCGAAGGAAGACACATAAAAACAGCCTCCATGTTGTAGTGTCATTAACTCATGATGCCTAAGTAACCTGGGAAAATAAAATAATAAGCTTGAACAGCGGGCACAGATAACAAATTTGCAGGAATAATGATGTGCAGAGCTGAGAGACAATCATGTTATTTAGGTCCTGACTCTTGAGTAATCATAGCTTTTGGATGAGGAGACCTAAAGAAAAATGCCTTCTTAACAGGACTATCGCTACTATCTTATGTCAATCTTATAAGAACAGGACGTCTGAATCTGAATTGAAATTAGACAACCACTCTATCAGGGAAATTTTATAAGGGGGGCAGACATCATGGTATATTGCATAACATGCTGGAAATCCGTGATGTGGCCTAAGATTAACTGTCATATTATTGTGGCTCCCCATCACCACTGACATTCACACCAAATGTGCCCACCTGTGATTTGAACACTAACAATTGCATGGATATAAAGCTACTAGTCACTTAGCTGAGCTAATGACTCATTGAACAGCAGTTCCTACTTCCTATTATTAACACTTTCGAAGAGAGTAGTACCCTACTGCCACAAGCCAATGTACATGATCTGATAAGAAAAAGCTGTAGACAGTTGGTGCAATTTGATATCAATAAGCTCATCTAGAAACATGTGAGTGAACGAAGACAAAAGTTCAATAATGTGTTGGATTACTGCATGCACACATACTGCATGGATTCAAGCAAACTATGAGGAAGGCAAAAATAGAAAATAAGTATCATGGGAAAAGGCAATATTTGGTGTCTACCATTGACAGGCAGGCAGCAGCTGTGCACAAAATAGGGGGCAACATAAGCAGTTCGTTATTTTACTGAAAAAGAGAAAGCTCTAGACAATACTTACAGGCTACACTTCCTTTTGCTGGAATGAGAACTCTTTTAATGTTTTGTAGTGTTTAATTCTCAACAACACAGAAATCAGTTACTACATATGAAGAAGCTGGTTTTGGGGGCATCCAATTTCCAATTGGCTATAAGAAAGGACGAACCTGATATCAAATTGGTAACATAAATGAAATGAGCCAGCTGAGTTTGGAACATGCAAAGCACCTTGACCTCTGATGATTGTAGCACTGATGATAAGACTTTTCAAATTAGTGTATATGAACATACATGGAAAAAGTGTCTAACCTACAGCAACTAAAACTTTCATAATGTTAAAATGCATTAATGCTAATCCACTGCATAGATTGGAAGAGATCACCACCTTTAATTTTTTAACATTTCTTATCTCTCCAGTAGAAAACTATTATATTGTCACTTCTTCTCAGGAAGCACAAATCTGCATTTCCTTCAGTGAAAAACAATGGAAGATGCGACAATTTGATTAATACACCCAAAACAATTTTAGCATAAATCAAAGAGGATTAGTACACAGCTAATGCTCCTCCTATAAAGTATATGGCCTACTTCTTTAGATTTAAAAAAGAATTCACTGGAAAGGACAATGGGCACTGCTTCTCTGACACTGGCTCTCTACTTAACCGTGGACATACTCTAGACAAGAAAAGTGCTAAACCAAGTGCAGGGAGATGCAAACACATTTGGGCATTGCGATATCATGTTGCTCCACTGTTTCATCTCTCTTTCCAACAGGCAAATATGTATTTGTCATCAGATTTGTACAATTTAACCAATGAATAGTAAATTTCGTAAGAAATCTATCAGAAACAGCAGAAAAATGGTCCTGGAGCCAAACCTATTTTTTTTCTTGGAACTAAAACTACACTGATCAATCGATCGTGAAAAGCAACCAGCACTATAGTTGTTCATGTACTTATTAGATTTATTAGCTTGGAGACAAACAGTGGCAAACCTAGCTGTTGTTATCGACGACAGTGTGCACGTATGGCACAGAGTGTCGGGTCTGCACGGGCTTGGCCCGGAGCAGAGCTTGCTCGCCGGCATAGCTGACAGCCCTGCGAAGTGCCCGGCACGAGCGTCCCCCGTCACCGACCAATAGAACCGCCACCGCCAGCTTTCGTTAACCAAGCACCTCCCTACCTCATCTCCGGTGGCTGAAAGGCGGTGGCCCAAGCACTGAGCATGGTAAGAAGGGAGAGGGGGACGCTGGGGCACGGGCGGTGGTGGTTCTGGAGTCGGGATGACGTCGATTTTTCGGCGTGGGCGGCGGAATCGAGCTGCGGCGAGCCGGCCTGAGCGGCGGCAACAGGGGATTCAGCCGCCAAAACCCTAGAATCGCGTCGTGCGGCATGGTGAAGGCGGCGTCGTGGGGGAGGGGAAGCGGTATCACGAGGGAGAGGGGGTGGCGGCGCGGGGTGCAACGTTTGGTATGGCTCTGCTCCAAGTTTTTGCAACTCCAACTCCAGCTTCACTCTTGGATCTCTTTCTACGAGAAGTTGGAGTAGTCGAGAGGTGTTTGGTTAGAAAGGTAACTCCACTCCATGAATGGGAATGATCTATGTAAGATGACGAGTACCCTTGGAGTTCTTTGTAATTTCGGTTTGGGTGAGAAAGATGTGTAATTTTATCCAAGTAGTAAGGAGTGTGTCAAATACTTTACATGTATTTTTATCGTATTTATTCTTGTTTATGTGGTATTTTCAAGATGTAGCATCCGTACTTGCCTACTTGTATTAAATGCGTGATTGTATATGAGAAAATCCATAAACTCAAACATCTGAAGGAAATAACAAATGTTCTAATTGATGAGTATCATAACAAAATGTCATAACAAAGAATAACATATGTCTTGATATAAAATAAATGAGATCTCACATTATCTTTGCTAAGCGACTTTCATACCATACCAAGTCACCAAGAAGTAGCTATGCCAGTAGCAAAGTTCATCCCAAACGTATCCATATACCTATCATTCGATTGTGATGTTGACCCATCCAAAGCATGTTGAGAAATTGCATATTTTCGGTATCTAGAAGGAATGGTAGGGACATAGTTAGAATCTCGGTCGCACCTACTGAAATGCCAATCCCGCTACCATGCTCACGTATGAAGTTGTGGAGTGTCATGGTGGCGCAACAATCATCTTTGCTTGGTCATTGGATAGCTTGGCATCTTGAGTAGAATTGGCCACTTCATCTTCCATACACCAAATGTTCGCTCAACTATGTTACGCACGAGGAGTGTACCCTATTGAACTTTTCCTTGGCGTTAGTTGGTTCAACACCTCTGTGGAACTCAGGAACATGATACCTTTCGCCCTTGTATGGGGCTAGGTACCCCGGTCGATTAGGATAGCCGGCATCAACAAGGTAATACTTGCCTGAATCAAAAGTAATATAAAGTTAATGACACAACATGATTTAGAAAGAAGTAATTTATCCAAGAGCGAATAGAGTTACCCAATGGAGGATGTGGGAACACATCTCGGTCTACTCTCAATGCATGATATAACACACTAGTGTCATGCATAGCCCACTGTTGACCAATGGATGCATAAGTGAAAGCATATCAAAGTCCACAACCGCCATCACATTCGAGAGGATTTGGACCTTCAATGTATCTCACTTGTTGTTCTAGTGGAAGAGTTGCACGTATATGAGTCCCATCAAGAGCACCTATGCAATCCTTCAAATGTGGCCAAGCCCTTGATCATCTCTAATTCTACTATGGATGGTGGAGAAGTTTGGATCCTTTGATTTCACATAATCTCTGACATTGCAACCACACATTCTAGCACTTCTTGAAACTTCCTACTAATGGTCTCACCCAGAGTGCTTGAACCGGTTTTGTGTTTTCCTATTCGATTCACCTCCACCGCATACCCATAAGAAGATTGCAAGTGCCTCTAATGTACTCATATTCTTGGTAGGTTTAAGCTTATACCTACTAACCAACAAGTCATGTAGGTCAAAAAAAATTATTTGGTTCATACGAAGCATCCTATGAGTCTCTCCCGGAGTAGCCAATGTCTCCTTCAACCAACCCATCCCACTGAGGCGTGAAGTCCGTGTTTCCGCCTTATCCATGTAGGTTGCATAGTACTCTGCAACAATGGATGCCCCAGCTAGAGAAATGACATCCATAGCATGCTTTGCTCGTATGACCTTCTCTCTAGCTTTGTTCTCTTCATCACTATCACTTTCGTAAGACGACATCTGTACATTTTATAACAATCGTGAGAATGCAAACAACAATATAGACAATGACAAAAAAAGGAAGGTAACATAAAAAGCAAGCTAACATAAAGTTCATACAATATCCAAACATAGGGTTATCTGTCTTACATAGATAGAATATGGTTCATCTAATATTGTAACATGCCATAATAGGGTTATCGGTTTTACATAGATAGAATAAAGTTCATCTAATATTGTAACATGCCATAATCAATTCCCATACTCCTTCTTGTACTTCCTCTTAAGCCACTCGAAACGAGCTTGTGGGGTGTGCAAGGTTTTGAACATTTGCCTTTGCTCCCTCTTCAAAAACAACTCAGTTGCAATGAAGTGCTCATCACTACCTAACGAGGCACCGCATTCTTCCACCCAGTTCATCACAACATCTATGGAGCAAGGGTCATCTTTTCTTGCAAAAGACTCCAATGTTGACTGAGATTTCTCAGCCATGTTAGCTATCTTTATGATTTGGTCTTGCATGACTTGAGCTGAGCTTGACTTAGGTTTTTTTCCCGTCCCAATAGGTGCACTTGCTACTCTCTTGCCTTTGCCATTCGAGGGGGGCTCGTCCTCAAGCTCGGTCTCATCCATATCCTCAATGTCATCCTCAACATCAAGGTTGACAGTTTGAGTATTATCAGCTTGTGTTTGAGGCAATATACCCATTGCCGGAGACCAATGATCTGCACCATCATTGGTGATATCTTCAAACATCTGCCTTAGAAGGCCGTCATTTTGAAGACCTTTTTTGCGAAACTTTATTGCCCCTGGAATTTCCTATGAAAAAATGGGATACCAATTAGTATAAATAAAAAGTGTGTGCTGCCAAAGTAAATAAAAATAAAAAAATAACTCTTACTATGTTAACTTTCTTCCACCATAGAAGGGGTTGAGAAATTGTGCCTTTCTCATTGTCCCATCCAGAACCGGTCTCCCTTGTGGTAAGTTTTTTCCAAATGGCGTAATCGGACTTCAACTTATCCCATTTATTCTTGAATTGTGTCTTAGTGTAATCAAGGCCCGTTATATTCTTAAAGCTCTTAGCTACCTCGGCATATCCTACAGTGTTCAAGTGGGTGTTTGGCCGATTCCCTATCCTAACTTGTTCCGCAAATAACTCACACACTACCCTAAGGTGTTCATCATTCCACTCGGCGGAACCTGCCATCTGCATGTTGTAACAATATGGTGGAAGCACTGTTACACAAAATCACAACTACTGGTCATTGCCAAACGGAGCCTTACTGATAAACTTGTAAAATAATTCAAGGAAAACATTCCACATTGCTTCTGGATGAATGCATTCCACACTATGTTGTAACAATATAGTGTCTAGATTTCTTCTGGATGAATGCATTCCACATTGCTTTTAAACATTCGAAGCTAGTAGAGAGTGCTTACTAAGCTAGTAGAGAGTGCTTACTCAATATGCATTCCACATTTCTTCTGGATGAAAACACAGAATTTTTTTACTCACATCTGACTAAGCTAGTAGAGAGTGCTTACTCAATATGGAAATTAGTAGCAGCATAAGTGATGTATACGTCTTGTGTAATACTCCTAGCAATAATGTAATCCAGTACATTCTCGAGAGAAAAAATGCAATCCAGTACTGCTGGGGGACATAAGTCGATCATTTCTCTTGTTGTTCAATGATGGGTAGCAATGGATGTTTTGTGGAATTATGGGAGATAGACTATCTTTGTTGACATGGAGAGTAGACGCAAAGGAAGAAAAGACTAAAGAAAATACTTAGTAATCTATACCTTGAATCAAATTGATCATGGATGAGTGGATGTCTTCAGAATGTGTTAATTGAAACTACACTGATGTTCATATCTGAATGTTTTACATACAGCTTCTTCAGAATGTGTTAATTGAAACTACACTGATGTTTTTTTAATCATACCTTGAATCAAATTGCTAGCATTACTATTTTTATTTTTTACTTAGTTCATATCTGATATCTTTAAAATTTATCTCATCATATCTCCCCCCTTTTCTAATACCTTCATTAATGCATGCACATTTTACATACAGCTTCTTCAGATGTTGAGTGTTCATCAACAGGGATAACATATAAATCAAGCTCAGTCTCTTTTGGTGGCAACTACACTGATGTTGTTGAAGGTTGGCTGAAGGTACCTTGTTATTGAGTGGTAAATGCAGAAATATCAGTTCTGGACTTCAGGCTTACCTCTTATTGTTAACTTTTTGCTCCTTCGCTGATGTTGTATTTGTCTGAATATCAGGAATGGGGATTCTTATTCACCGAGCTCCTTGAAGCCACCAGCTAATACAAACATCAATGAGGACGGCTTCGATGACTTTGATCCTCGTGGATCTTCTCCAAATGGTAAAAAAAATGTGTGGTATCAGAATACAGGTTCTGAGCTACATCGCCTTGTTCTTACCTTGAAGATGCTGAGGAAGGCGGAGGCCGAGGGAGGAACGATAGCCGCGGAGGGATGAAGAGCCGCCGTCGGGGAGCTCGTTGAGGACCGGGCGGAGGGAGGGAGACGAGCCGCGGAGGGGAAAGGGGGGTGGACGGAGGGAGGCGAGCCGCGGAGGAGGAAGGGGGGGGGCGAGCAGCGGAGGCGGAGGGAGGGAGGTGAGCAGCGGATGGGAAGGGGGTGGGGCGGGCAGCGGAGGCGGAGGAGGAGTCAAGCCGCGGGCGTCGGTGGAAGGGTGGGGCGGAGCCGGGGCGAGGCGGAGGAGGGGAGGCGGAGGCGAGGCGAGGCGAGGCGAGGCGGAGGCGAGGGAGGAAGGGGTGGGGCGGAGGCGGAGGGAGGCGGAGGCAGAGGAGCGACGAGGAAGCAGGGGTGGGGAGGAAGGGATCAGGCGGGCTCAGTGGCAGTGGAGAAGTCCGGAGGAAGACAGACGGGCGGGCTCAATGAGCGTGGAGAAGTCGGGAAACAGAGGGGGGGGGAAGGGCCAGGCGGGCTCAGTGAGGGGGGCTGTGAATTCGGGATGGGTATAGTTCAGTGGCAATTTGTGGGTAAATATTTGAAACTTCTATAGGTATTTTATTATACTAGTCCACAACTCCCCACTTGGAGCAAGGGTTTATCTGCTCCTACAATTTGCACTAGAGAGTCACTCCACTCCAAGCTACTCCAACTCCAATGGTTTTGTGGAGTTAGCCCGTTTGGCACAGCTCCACCTACTCCAAGTAAGAAGCTGGGAGTTGGAGCCATACCAAACAGGGCCTAAGTAGAGCTGGGTTCGCTGTGCCGGCCCAGGCATCGGTACCATCATATAAATATGGTATGGTCCACATTATTTACGGATTGAGTTAGCACGGTACGTTTAGATAATCACTCCGACACAACAAACTGATATAATACGATATAAATAGTGCTGAGCCTAGCTCGGTACGACCAAGGTGCGATACTATTTTAATATAAATATATAATTTTATTTACAATTATTAATATTTATATGATTTTCTTTCTATTTTTAATACTTGTATAGTTTTTAAATTTTATATAGTTCATGTTATAAGTATATATAAATTTTTTTTGGTTTTTCAAATATATATATTTCTAGGATTGGTTTACATGTTTTTCAATGTTTTATGTCTTATGAGTTAAATGGCAAATGTTTTAACGAGTCAGTTATCTGAATATTAATAAAATTATATCACATTTTCAATATGCTTATCTCATTTATTACGATTTTCATATGTATATTTGAATTCTATACATTTTTATGATTTTTGGATTATTTTTTGGATTTTTCTTGTTTTTCTTGGGTTTTTTTTCTGACGGGTCAAACAAGCCAGACTTGACCCGATGGGCCAAACAGCCTCGTGCCAGCCCAGCATGGCATGAAACTCTAATGGATTGTGCCTGGGCCACCTCCTCGATACGTGGGTTGGCCCGGCACGGCCCATCTAATAGCCGGACCGTACCGGTCGTACCCGTGTCGGGCCGGGTCGGGCCACCCATTTGACCAGGTCTGAATGTGAGACCCTCTCCATCGGCCGATGATTCCACCTCCATCAACAAATCAAACGACTGATGAAGTAGGGTATCGCACTAGGCCCTCTCTATTATATTTTCTTCTACGCGGGTGGGATGGGGAGGCGGAGGGACCAGAGGGTCATATTGTAAAAAAGAAATGCATGAGGGAGAGTTGGTAAGTATTTGTACATTTCTCAAAGGGCATGGGTGCTATTTTGCATGGGGGATGATCAGATCCAACGACTATTATGAAATTGTAGCAATATCGGACGACTGATAATTACTAGATGACATCGTGTGCGGCTAGTTTGCTAGAAATCGCTCGACTATAAGATAATAGATAGATGGGCCAGAGAAGTTGTATGAATCGATTATTGATATACAATGTTTATATGGGCTAGAAACGTTTATGAATCTCGTCTCGGAGGGGGGAAAAGGAGTTTTTGAATCGTTTGACTGGGAGGTGATGCGACCAAGGGTTATGTTTCATTATTTGATTGGTTACATGAGATCGTGTGCGCTAAGGGAACAATATGCACACATGAGCCTGACTCACTCGTATGCTACATATGAGCCTGACTCACTCGTATGCTCAAGTCAAGCTTCCCTCGTAGCCAGGCCGAACAATCCACCTTTGCATCACTCGGCCTAGAGGAAAAACTAATGAGACACACTAAGCATAGCAATTGTAGCCAAATAGGTTACGTATGACCTGACTAAGTTTTGACGAGAAAATAAACTATAGAGCCTACAAAAAAGGTAATCTTTTCAAATTTTTGTAACAAATCAGATAGAGGCCAAATCAGGTCAATGTTACCGAATTCTGGTAACCGAAACTTCGGCAACCATGCAGGTGCTTCAAACCAAACATGAAACGCCCCCGGTAATATCAAACATGAGCCTGACAAAGCTTACTAGGAATCTAGGATGGAATACTGGATCAGAACAATGCATTCATTTGGCCAAGATACACCAAATTTACAGTATTTCACAGAGCCTTGTCAAAGGAAAACACACCAATACCATACATGAGTAACATGATACACACACAGACAGGACATAAATTCAGTTTTTATTCGAACAAGCAGCACTGCCTGTTTACTGAGATGAAATGATATGGCCTATAGGACAGCGATGAGTGTCCCAATAGGCCACACCTGCATGATGATGTCGTCGATCTTAATCAGCCGCAGCAGCAGATGCACTCCAGGCAGTACTCGCAGGTCTCGTAGCAGCAGAAGCAGCAGCACAGTGTAAAAAGGCTGCAAAGAAGAAGCTTCCAATGTAAAACTCACAATTAAAAAAAAACTGTGTAAATGTAAGTAACAAAGAACTGATTCATAAATTAAATTGAAATTTACTGCATTAGTTCTTATAAAACTATTTGAAAACTACTTTCATTTTGGATTGTGGCAGGTTATTGATCCCAGTACTGGAGTTTGAAAGACAATCCTCCTGGTAGGTCTAGGCAATGTTACATGAAAATGACAGGTAACCACCACATTGCCCATAGGATTCCATTTTCCATTTGATCAGATGAGCCAAAGGTAGCACAATATTGGGAGACTTTGTGGTGGATATCTCTATCAGTAAAGCAGGCGCTATATTACTTCGTAGTACATCTCTTGATAGCAATCTACCTCACAGGGGCCTTGGTGATGACGGGTGCTGGAAACTTTTGTTGTTCTGAAATCTTTATTGGCTAGCTTGATGCTCACAAAAAGGAGGAACCAACTTTGTCGAAATAAAGTTTTGCAGAAGAGGAAAGTTAACATATCAAGGTGAAGTGTCGCACATGATTTGGGGCTAAAAGAAATAACGAATCTGATCAATTCAACTAATATACTTCCCTGAAAAAAGAAGCCTTTTTAAGCGCTATTGTTAAGGAAGCCATATCTTCCCTCATCCTAATTTTTTATAGGGACTTTTGCCCAAATCACTTTACTCATGTTCTGAATCCTAAAAGACTAAAACCACAGAAGAAGGAAATTTTGTATAGAAAACTAAAAAAACGTTTTGAAATACATGTATGACGTTTTCTATAAATGGAAAAGGCCCCTTTTTTAACCTTCAACTATTAACTGAGTCCGAATTTCAATATGCAACTTTAAAACCGTCTAAAACACAACCCTTAAGTAACAAAACCGTGTGAAATATAACTCTCGATCCATTCCAGAGCGGTTTTGCCCGGACATGGCGCCCACGTGGAACCGGTTTTGCTGACATAGCGTCCTAGTTGGAGCCCGCCCGTCAGCCCCTGCCTTCTTCCTTTCCTTCTCTTCCTCCTCTTCTCTCCCCCCTCTCCTTCTCCATGGCTTCCAGGGCGGTGGCTTGAAGTAGACCACGATCAGCAGCACGAGCGCGGCAAAAAATTAGTACGGGAACGCCGCATCGTCCAGGTCTGCCGCCGCGGTAAACTTCGGGCGCGGCGAGGCATCATAGGCCGACACCGGCGGGAACCTTGCGCGCCCCGGCATGGCGTGGTGGTGCGCACTGCCGAGATGGAGATGTTGTGGAGAGGTGGCCAGCGGCCGCTTCTCGTCAGGCTCAGCCAGCCTCTCCAATCTCCATATACCACAAATCAAGCCTAAGAAGCAGATATCAAGATGCGATCAATGGGCAGATCAAGAAGAGATCGATCCATCTACCATAGATCGAATCAAGAAAACCTCTCCATCCTTTTTTTTAATTTGCTGATTTATTTGATGGTGTGGCAAACACATAAACCAAAACCGCTTTGGAATGAATCAGGGGTCAAGTCACCTAGTTTTCGTACTTCCAGGTTGTGTTTTAGACCGGTTTAAGAGTTGTAGGTTGAAAAACAAATCGTGATCATAGGTTGAAGGTTGTAAAGTTGTTTTTTTTTTCCTTTCTGAATTTATATTGATCGATTTGTGGGTTACCTATCCCAATTAGGTATTGCCAACTATAGATTTAACCACAAGACGAGACTCTGCAGATATAAAAACTTACACTACGTAAAGTACCGACAACCTAGTTTAGTCTTCTTGCATATGTTAGAACGATCTTGTCTATGTTGCTCTGAACAAATTAGTGACACAAGTGGTTAAATCCATATTTTTTTTAAAAAAAAAAGAATATTGAATCCATATCCAACGTGTTGTTGCAAATATTAAAGAGAGTAATAAGAGTAATCGGGAAGAAGAGCATAACAGAAAGGTTACCATGCATATAAGCAGCCTTTCTCCTCATGGCGCCTCTGAACATGATCGTAGTAGGACATGTCCTGCGCACTCGGAGGGTTATACATCTTGCTTTGTCTCCCTGTAAAAGTATCTCCAGTATGCCGAGACAGAAGAAAAAGGATTATGAACGAAGCAGGAAGATATACAGAGTGGCTAGTAGCTAACTGTGTTGGATGTGAGGCCGCCTTTTATTGAGTCCAGCTCAAGCTTGCAAATGTGTCGGTTTCAAGCATCAGTGGAAACAACAAAGACATGACCAGGGGAACAATAATTGTGGCAATTGGTGTGTTATTTGTCGGTGTATGTAATAGATATCCATACTGGACAATTTTGTTCAATAAATAGTGTGTGGAAAATTCTTGTTAAAAGAAAATACCAAATAGAATAGCATCTGTCCATTTTACCAGTGTATGAACTCCATTTCAGATCCTTGGGATCATTACTAAGTTGATTTAAGTACAAGTACTAACTATTGTAGTAACAATCAAGCCTATCAGTATTCATACCGAACCCTGTAGAATTGGATCTTTTCTTCGGATAACTAGACAGGTCACATCAGAATTGGATTGGACCAAATCCATAGTGATGACAAGAGGCAGATCTCTTTCTTGTATCCATCTGACTGAAAATGTGCACTGGGCTCATAGATGGATGGAAATGATTTAACATCGAATATTTAGGTGAAATTAGGTCCCTTTTGCATTCATGGCAGATGGTTGCACCAGGGAGGCAGGGACCATGCTTGATTTTGTCAGCTAGGTCCATCTGTCGTTATTCATGAATGGCAACATCCATTGATCCATGAGTACAGTAAGGCATGAAATTCGTGCTGGCAAGGACAAAGAAAGGTATTTAAGAAAAGAGATTCATATCATGTACTCTGCGATTAACCTATTGCAAAACAGCTTCGATAGGTATAATTTTATGCGGTGAACTGGTAATATCAACCCTAGAGGTTAAACTATATGGAACAATTTTCCGTTTAGAACAGCTTGTGGTTGGGAGAAACAAACACAAGCGCACATAGTTGTAAATAAGGCCAAGACTTTGAGATTTATCTGTAAAAGGCCAATCATCCTTATTTAATGCGTAGTTACTACTCACTCTGTTCTCAAATAGATATCGTTTTAGAATACGTGTAATTGAATTATAAAATTTTGACCATTAATATACACAAAGTGGCAAAACTATTTTGATTTGGCACATGGGAATTATATTAATAGATCTATCATCACAAGTACTTCCATGTTAAGCAGAAAAGGAAATAATGCAATTGAGTTATCAAAACATGAAAAGCACTATGGACTTGCCTCGTTGTATGTTCACCCATCAAATCTGGCATTTGAATAGATCCATCAGAATCCGAGAAATTGAAAAATACTGGCATCCACATGACACCAGCTGCACTTGGAAGTTTCCCAAGAAAATTTATCAATCTCTTGTATTCTCAGTTGTTCACAGAACAGTCGGATAGAATTGGACATTATCTTGTCAAATAAAGAAATGCCCATCACTCGAGAGCGGGGGGAAAAATCCGTGGTAACCGGCCGGTAAGGTCCGAAAAGTTTTAAATTTAGAATTTAAAATTGTAGCAAAAAGTGTGCATAAATGATGCATACTATCAAACATATTACCTCCAACGGGTTGAGCACTATTCCATGATTAGTTGACACCAGTGCAAACAGATGGTACTTTAGTACCTGGTGTTCTCATTATCAACGATCGTTGGTGACATCCAACTTCCTCCTCGGTGTTGTAATATTTTATTGATTGCTAACTAGAAAAGTTATGTCAAATGAGGTTGTTTCCTTGTTCACCAGTAACCGGTCAATTTCGGCTGGTTACCGGCCGGTGACCAGCGGAGAATTCAAATGTTCGCTTGATGAAATTTGGCCAATTTTAATTGGTTCCAGGGAGGGTTTTATATTTTCTCCGTATCCGGTTTTTTCATCCTTGATCGAGAGTACACCATGAAAGAAGGAGATTGGTAGCGTCCGTGCATCTGAGGAAGCAGTTTTTTCCGGACGTCTTTGCTCCACATGGCCTAACCACCACCACATAAACTCTATATGCTTACTTGACTAACCCGAACCGCTTCGCTCTGCCTCTTTCCGCTTCTAGCTACTTCTTGCTTTTCTTCCCCGGACTCCGCCTTAAGCTTGCTTCCTTGAAGACTTGCATCTATCGGCAATGGCGACTCCTCCAATCTCACACCTTCCTCCGCTGCTTTCCCAACACGAATTCACTCATCACAACACAAATTTACCCCCGTTGCCTCACGTCAACGCCCAAGACACAAACCATTGGCAGTGTAGGGGGTGTCGTCACGCCCTGACCCAACGAGCTCTGGCCGAGACGCATGTCGTCAAGTAACACACAAGCACCCTACTCTAGCAAGCTCTAGTCATGGCGCACGAGCGAGCTCCATCGACGTCTGCCTTGAGCTCCCGTAGCATCTCGAACTCCACAGTCGGCGATGGCCTCCATGAGCAGCGCCTGAGCTCCACCGTCGTGGGATCCTCGCCGGTGCCGTAGCAACACCCTCGATGATGTGCTGTTACTACTCGTCGCCATTCAGGTGCCTCCTCCTGATACAATTTGTTGCAAGCGTTTACTCAATTTGTTGCAATAGTTGATTTGAAATGTTGCATAGAGTGTTTTTTATTGTTGCGATGTTGTTACGACAAGATGTATTTTTTTGTTGCAATGGTGTTTTTAATTTATTGCGAGAGTAAACTTTTTGTTGCAGCCCTTTTACTATTTGATTGTACATCAGTGTTTCAAAAATATTATAACAATTATTTTCAGATGTTTCGATTGTTATTTTCAAATGTTACAATTTTGTAACATCACAATTTGTTTGTTTAAAATATTTGAACTAGTCTTTAAAAACATAGCTAGGTTGTATACGGATGGTTTCATGAGAATATGATATTTTTTTCCATTGTATTTGCTTTTTGTGTATTTTATAACACACATGGATTTAAATTATTGTACACGTTGTCTACGAATATTGTGCCAAAGCGTACTATAGGAAACTTCCCATCGATGGCGAGCGCTAGTTGCTCCCATGAAAGAATCAAGCGTCCGTCCTGAAACCAGCAACTATTAATTACAGACTTAGGCACAAGGGGCTTACAAGGTTAACAAAATGCCCTACGCAGCACCAATAGCTAGCTAACAATGGAGTGGAATGAAGTACATTTGAACACATGTCATATTATGTCATAGTGGGAGCTACCAGAGGAGCAGGTGTAGGAAGAGCAGCAAAACTGATGTCTCCAGTTACTGGATGAAATGCGGCATTCCTCTCGAGGTGCTCCCATATAAGCCTTCTCCGCTCCTCCGATGCGGCTCGCTTCTCTTCCTCCCCTTGGAAATTGCTCTGACAAGCCAAAAGCAATCTCTCGTCCATGTTGAAGAACATTTTCTTGACGTTCATTGTAACATTCAGAACTGATTGGTTCCAGTGCCAACGGGCATTCCTTTCCAGAGCTGGATAAATGATTGGCAGTATAACTTGGCGGTTTTGGGAGATCAAATCGAAAAAGTGTTCGTTGTTCCACAGGAATAAAGTCCTTTCAGCAACCTGTTAATAAGAAAGGAACAATATTCTTGAGTTTCTATGTTAACCAGTAGCGTACAAATTATAGAACGATGCATGTGACAAAGCCACACTGTTGCATGGCACATACAAGTCCTTAGCTTATCTAAAGCCTCATATAGGCATATGAAAGAAAGAAAATTTTCTCCAACGAACAGCAAAAGGAGAAACAAAATAATGTATACAATAAGATTTCTTGGATATTTCTTTTGGAACAATTAGCATTTGCCTTTGTAGCCAATGCCTGGTAGCTACATTCATTATGTGGTTGTTGTGAACTACATACTAAAATTTTCTTCCTAGGAAATGAGAAAGATCTCTTCCTGAACCTGGGCAATGGTTAGACACAAATTTAAACAGTAAGCTCTGTAATGCCCAGCTGACATGTTGAATCATCATGCCTTAATTTGCTGTTGATGGATTCTTGCTTCTTCCCTCTAGTAAACAACTATAAAGCCAAAACAGGCCAAATTTATCTTGCTGACTCGTATTATAGTTTTCTTCGTCATTTTATCTAGTTTGGTATTTCCAATATGGGAGTGTATATAATCAGGTGCTTTTTTTCCATACAAATCAGCCACTGGTGGTTTTGTTTGGTACCCTATGTTACTGCAGCAAAAAAGAAAATTTGATTCAACTTGAAATTTTACGGATATAATGGGGCAAAAAATTAGGGTTCACGGCTTGGTGCTGCATTAATTCTGAAGGGCTTTTAATCATTCAAGTACAACCATGTGACCTGTTTGTTGCTTATGAGCAAGATAACGTGCAACTTCTGTAGTCCACACCCCACACATAGAGAAGGAAAAAACTAGAAGCCAAACTGTTGTTTAGAACCAAGAAGTAGGTTATTTCTAGTCTTCCATTAAGAAAAAACACATGACAATGTGAAGGATCCCCAAAGGGAACTCTTTGAGCATACTAGAATTTGAAAATAGAAACCAACTGTCAAAATATCTTGGCGGTAAGCTGCTCGTTAGGAAATAAGGAAACCACAGAAAAATGAAAATGAATCGAGAGATCCTCAAATGAAATAACTTGCTGAACTGATAAAACTGTCTGTTGGCAATCCCCCAGCTTTTTTACGCCTAAAGCTAGCACTTGTTGCAGTGATACTTCATAACAAGATACACTAAAGAGACTTAAGCAAACAAGCATTGAACAATGGGCTATTTCAAAATTTAAATCCGTGGACGAAATTTTACCTGAAAATGAGAGCTATTCAGACAGTGTGCAATCCTCCGAAACAATGGAACCATGCACTTCTGGAACTCAGCCATTTCTGTCAACTCTAGCACCTCCTCCAACTCCCCCAAGAACATCATCTCCTTCTGACTGTTCGTCACTGGCCAGTACTTCAACAGGCCTCTGATCACAGTCCCTGCGAGCTTCGGTTCCTTCTCAATAAATTGTGCAATGCAGTATGTCAACTGCGGCAGATACATGCCCACTGTTTTTGGTTTGTGAAGAGGAATCAATGCCTTCCACAGAAATAACTTATGCTCCTCCTTCAATGGCTTCGCAAACCCACTAATCACGCTCCCAAACACCTCCAAGAGCTCAGCGATCCCATTATGACGATCGGTCTCGAACACGAACCTATAAAAGATATTGCTCACGGCCTTGCGGATGAACGGCCGATTGCCCATGAATTTGCCATATATCCTATGCAAGACTGTCTTCAAGCAGTCCCTTTCTCTAGGATCATCCGAATCGAACAAGTCTAGAAGCCGTGAGATGAACAAATTGTCCATGTACCTCCGAGCAACTTTCACATCGACGACTGGAGACGCGACGAACCGGAGGAGCAGCTCGTACACGACCTGCAGGTGGTACCATGACGGGTCAAAAAACGGCTCATCCTCGACGGCCTCCGCCGCCCCCGCGGTGCCCGACCGGACCTTGGGCGGGAAGACCCTGAAAAGGTTGATGGCAAACATGCGCACGCAGGCCGAGACCATCGCCTCATTGAGGGGCTCCTCCGCCGCGCCGACGCAGTCGACGAGGGACATGAGCACCTGCCGCTTCCTCTCCCTGTCCGGTGAGTCCCTGCCCCGCTCGGCGGAGAAGTCGAACACGACGCAGCAGACGTTAAGCTTCCGGAAGAACATGTCCTCCCTGGTCCCCCCCTCCGCTCCGGCGACAGCCGCGGGCGAAGCCGACGCCGGCGACGCACTCAGCAGATCCGCCTCCAGCCCATTGGCGCCGTACAACGGGGGGAACTTCCCCGGCGGCGAGCCCCCGCCGACGCCAGATTTCGGCGACTTCCACGGGAACTTGCCAAGAAACTGCTTCCACATGCCGGCGGCGGCAACACTGCGTGGCGCCAACCGCTCGTGTCAGGAGCCCATTTCAAGAAACCATGGGCGGGCCGGGGAGAAGTATCTACTACCCACCACCCACCCAAGAAACGGAGCAGCAAAGTAAATCTTGCACGGCAAAGAACACCGCGGTCGCCGCAAGCAAACCGTGCTGCGGTCGGAGCTGAGCGTCAGTGACAGATCCCGCAATGGTTTGGTGGGCTCAGATCCGGAGGCGAGGCGCCGAGGCCTCCATGGATGGGGGATGGGGGTGGGGGGCGCAAAACGCGCAGAGCTTTCGGCGTTTGGGGCGGATTCGCAGTGGGGGCGAGGAGGGCAGAGCTGTTTACGTGGGTCGAGACTCGAGAGCCACCGGAAGAGGAAGGGGTGGATTAGCAGCGGACACTGTATCGGCTTGTCGGCTTGGTTATAATAATGATATTTCGGTCGGTCTATATTGTGATATCGTTTCAGATTTAATATAATAATAAAAGTGTGTATATATATATATATATATATATATATATATATATATATATATATAACGATCTAAGATTTAATGGATAATTCATCTTAAAGTGGTATACTACCAATTGACCATTGGATCTGATCTTGGCCGTTGGAGGTGGGAGTATGCATATTGTTTAATGAAGACGTATTAATGAAGGTGCATTGAAGGTGAGAGAATGCAAAGTGATTAAATGGTTTAGAGGTGGTAGCACGCGTTAATCTTGGTTGTTCAATTCAGATCCAACATTCAAGATTGATACTGGCACATTAGCGCTGAATTACCCATTAGCACTAGATATGTTCTATATATATATATAGGACGCCCGTTTCGTACTCCCGGGAGTACATACTCTCGCGTCGAATATACCACTTAAATAAATATATTATATATTTTTTTATCATTTTCAGTATACTTAAATACCAATTATGAGATACTCCAATGCGACTTGATTGAAAAAATTTCATTGGAGTCCTTTATTTTTGCTATATACCCTTTTTCATATATAGAAGAAGTATATACACAAATTTAGCTATAAAAGGTGGACTTTAATTATTTTTTTTTCATAAAACTCACTTTGGGGTATCTTATAATTATTATTGGAGTATGCTCAAATAGATAAAGAGGTATCATCATACGATTTAAGTAGTATATGAGATGCGGGAGTACGTACTCCCAGGAATACTATATCATTTTCCTATATATATATATATATATAATTATATACACACTAAATATCACTTGTAGTATTATTCTAAATATATAGTAGTACCATCAAATATAACATATAGTTTAATAGATAGTATTATCAATTCCACCAGTATGACCGGTATTGACCGATATTTAGGCTGGTATGGTACGTATGTCTACTTTGTACCTGTGTAGATAGTGGTATGGTACGTACCGGCCGGTATGGCCGATACCGGTACAGTATTGATAACTATGGTGGACAGTGATGTATCGACTGTTTGGCCTAAATGGTACCGTTGGCGATGATTTTCACATAAGTATATGATGTAGCGCTGTATTGCCAAAAACGACACCACAAACGTATTGGTAGCCGATACGTGTGCAATTTCGTGCTTCCCGCGCACGATAGTAATCTCCGCCACACCCCCATAGACCGAACTTCTCTCATGCCGACACGTGGCCATCTCCGCTCGCCCATCGCCCGGACAAGCTGTCTGCACGCCCCTCGCCCGAACAAGGCCACCTCCGCACAACCCTCGCCCAAACGCGTCACGTCTGCACGCGTGTTGCCTAGACCCGCCGCTGCCCCACGCTTATCGCCCAGACAAGGCTCTATCCGGCCCCCCTTACCTAGCTGTGCCACATGTCCCTTGTCCGCACCTCCCTAGCTCGGATTGTCATACACGTCGCACACGGACAAGGCTCTATCCTACCCTCCACGCTAGCCGCGCCATGTGGCCTACTCCCGCACAACCCATGCCCGGCAGCGCCTCCGATTTTCTCGCCACCATCACGCTACGCTGTCTACGGGAATTGCCTTCGCGTAGCTATAAATACCGAAGTCGCTCCCGCTCTCAGTCATTCTCAATTTCATCATCGTTCTCGAGCTCGTTGCTGAAAACACAGAGAATATAATAAAATTTTTTGAAGATTAAAGAGTGTTTGGAGTAGTTCTTAAGACCGTATCAATATATAACGATCCCCTTGAAGGGGAGGTAATTTTTTCTCCTCTGCATTTGTCATTATTTCTGTAGTCGTAGTTAATTAATCTTAATCAACTAGTCATAATTAATGTAGTTTGTAGTCATAATTAAATAGTCGTAGTTTATTCCTGCTTATTATTAAGAGGTAATGAATTAGTCATAATTAATTAAGCATAAATTAGTTAGTGGTAATTAATAAATCATAATTAGTGGTAATTAATAAATCATAATTAATTTAGTGGTAATTAGTTAGACATAATTAATTTAGTGGTAATTAACTAGTCCTAATTAATTTAGTGGTAATTAATAAATCGTAATGGTTTGAGTCGTAGTTTATTAGTGGCAATTACACTAATGCAAATGAAGTATCGAATTTACATGACCATAATTAATTAGCTGGTAAGTAACAACTCGCAATTAATTAGTGGTTACTAAATAAAAGTAATTAATTATGATTAATTACATCTATGCGTAGTTAATCCATCTTAATTAATTAATCATAATTAATTCAGCGGGAATCACTTAGATGTAATGAATTACTTGTAGGTAATTTATTAACACGTAACCAATTTGTTGCTAATTAATTAATTAATCATATGTAATTACGCGTATTTAATTGCTTACTTGCATGTAATATGTCGTAATTATTTATGTCAAGGGTAATTGGTGGCATATAAATTACTCGTAATTAATTAGTTTAGTCATATTTAATTTTTGGTAATTAAAGAAATAATCCCATATAAATAGTCGTGTCTAGTTATTCAATTAGTGCCAATTACATACCATGTTTGTTATATTTTGTACCGTAAATCGGGTTGTTGTGGCTTGAGGTAATTTTGAACATGCAAGACTTGGTAGTGTTTTATGACGACGATCTCGTATAGGTCGGACCCGATGGGTTGGACCTGTCGAGATGCTAGTACAAGGTGGTCCGGGCGGAGGGGCTCGATGCGATAAATATTCACGAACTTAGGAGCTGCATCCGGAGGGAGTTCAAGACGGAGCCAACGATGAAGAAACTTGTGATTGAGGCGATCACCTGCATGAGTAGGGCAGGGCGTATGGGAGCAAGTCAAGGTGAATGGAAGCGTAGCATGTGACCAGTACATGCAGATTGCTTCCTAGCCCGAGGCGGTGATATACGTGAAGCCGATGGGTACATGAATTTCGTACGTGGGCCGTTGGTAAACCTTAATGATGTTGGTGCCTCGGGAAGCGGACAACCACAGGAGAGCTTAAAGACACTATCACGGAATGTGATGTTTTGGAGGAAGTCCATGAGAGAAGACTTGCACATAATTTTGTACAGAATGAGGGGCTGGACTGTGGTGGTCGGCCCGCATTGACTACCATGAGTATCTACTGGATCAGCCTCTAGGGTTGGAGTCCGACGAGGACGCCGACCTAGGCTTGGATGGCAGCAAAGAGGACGCACCCGAGGGTAGTAGACTAATTGGCGGAATTATGTCTTCAGAGGTACCTTACGTGGCATCTAAACTTGATGATATCGTAGTGCAGTCGCTCGTAGTGCCGCAAGAAGAAGGGTCCCAGTGGGGGTTTAATGCTAACATCCTCTTAGTTGGGCAGCACTTCCCTAGCGAGGTGGTTGTACAACAAGCTATAGCACGATACGCCTTGTCTGTTAGCCGTGTGTACCAGTCTAACCCAAGACATTACACAATGAAGTGCCTATTGGAAGGCTACCCTAGCAAGGTCAGCGCTCACCGAGCAAAGTTCTCCGGCTCAAGTCTTCAGGGTCAAGGTGGTGACCGATCATACTTGCGAGCTTAGCGAGCCGCTGCGGCAGCATCGAAATGTGACTTCCACATATGTTGCAAGCCTCATCAGACACCTAGTTGCGGAGGACGTGTTCGTCTCCCCCGAGATGCTATCGTTAGAAGTCGCCAATCTGGTTGGTTATACAGTTAGCTATAGCAAAGTCTGATGGGACAAGCAGAAGGTTATCGAGTCCATGTACGGGACATATGAAGAGGCGCACAACCTTGTGCCAAGAATGCTTCACCAGATTGCCCAAGCAAACTCAGGCACATACATAAACAAGGTTAAAAGTGAAGATGTTGGTGGAGGCCCCAAGTGCTTCATACTAGACTGGGTATTCCGGGCTTTCGCCTAGGCTATAGAGGGCTTCAAGTTCTGTTATCCTGTGCTCACGATGGATGACACTTTCCTCACGGGGAGGTACAAGGGCACCATTCTCACTGTGGTGGCGGCCGACGCGAATGACCAGCTTCTCCCAGTTGCTTTTGCCATCGTAGAGAATAAGAATACATCCAGTTGTTGTGGTTCATAGTGAATGTGAAGTAGACGGTTGTGGGAGACCAGCCCAACGTATGCCTAACCACAATGTTGGGTTGTTGTCGGCTCTAAACACTATGAAGAATGGGATAAAACTCCCTCACCGGTGGAACGACGTGGAAACCTGGTGGTGCGTGAGACATCTTGCATCAAACTTCTTCACGCGGTTCCCCAATCAGGAAATAATGAAGACATTCAAGGCATTGTGCATGCAGAATCTGATGCGAAAGTTTGAGTCCATTTGGATAGACCTCGAACATCGGAGTACGAGGCATAGAAGAAAGTCCCTTCTGGAGGTACAGGAGGGACAACAGGCCATGAGCGGGCAATCCAGGAGCACCATAAGTTGAAAAAATGGTCCCTAATGTATGACACAGATGATGCGAGGTACGGAATTATAACGACCAACATATCCGAGGTGTACAATAGCGTGCTAAAAGGTGTATGGTGCCTCCCTATTACCGCAATCGTTGAGGAGACATGGACTCGCACAGTCGGTTACTTCGTCAATAGAGCCAGCATAGCGAGGCGATAGCTGGAAGAATGGAAAGTGGTCCAAGAAGATGAAGAGGTATATAGACCAGAAGATATAGAAGGCCTGAATGCACGACATCTGAATGATCGATGGCCTCAGGAGGAAGCACGAGATCAGGCTAAGGCAAAAATATATCTACAGTCATGCCAGGGGGAGGAAACATGCTTGCACTCTGGGTGATGTGGCTACATGCACCTATAACAAGTCGAAACTCATGCACAAGTCATGCTACGACATGCATCATCTTTTGGGTACATGGAGTGTAAAGTTTCACTCTTATGACGTGGACATGAACAATAGGGATCTTTGGCCGGACATGGTGAAATAGGGCTCGAACAAGGCTTAGAAGTCAACTGGGAAGGGACAACGGCAGATGCTGCACTTCCAGAACGACATGGATAACAACCAGCGTGGGTGATACGGGGTCGCCCGATCTTCTCGATGTAGGATCAAGATACTCACGTATAGTCTCTCGAATCGTAGTGATCCCCCGTTGCCAATGCAAGAACGAACACTCTTTAATTCGCGAGAACACACGCGCCGAACTTCACGACCACCAAGCGAAGCCCTATCGCGCTCCCAATTCCTAGCGTAAAGGTTGAACGATCTTGATTAAGATGAACTCTCAATTTCCCCTCATGATGAATTGGTCACCATGGAAGAACTCTCAACGTAATCTATTATTCTCAAAAATATATGGTGTCCGTCGTACAAAGGAGGGGCATAGTATTTATTGCGTTCGCGAGTATCACGCACGCACCTGGCCCAAACATGGAAATCGACTCCTATTCAGCCGGCCCTCCAACCGACTCAACAATAAACAAAGCATGGTTCGGCAGGACCTTGGCTCGCAGGCCATACCGAGCGGACTCAACAAATAAATGAAAGGAAACATGACTGTAATGAGCAGTTCGGCCAACATGTGGTCACGTAATGACTTTGGTCAATGGAGTCTTTGACCATGTATTCTTCATGTGATAGAACTGTATGGATCTTGGACCAGCTGTGTAGAGCCATGTGATTGAAACGTATGGGTATTAGACCAGCCATGTAGAGCCATGTCAAGGCCGTGAATCTCTTGGTGTCCAGCCGCAGGGTACTTGGCCTTCCTTATCTCCCTCTCGGTTCCAAAGCTTGCACGTCCTGTGAACCTAAGAATACACAAGAAATTGGTTTGAGGTAGTATATCGTTCTCACTAATGGAAGGACATTCATCAAGAAACAAATTCACCTGCTGTTGTAGTTTCTTTGCTCGTGCTCTTGTAATCAGCCCTGTTGGTTCAATGAGAGGCGATGAAGGGGCATGTTCAGCGGGGATATCCTCATCAGTGGGGGCCTAAGACGCACGACGAAGTGCAGGATATGCAAGACCCTTGGCCACTCTATGAAGGATTGCCCCAACAGACCGAGCTCATCTAGTCATCATTCTGTGTCTTAATTTATTGTATTGTCTGCATGTACTGGGACCGTCATGTCATGTAAATGGGTAGTATGCTCATATTTGTGTATTTCTGTACGTCATTATTTCTTAGCGTGTACATACATCAACATTGTATTTGTACTGAACTAGTTCGCCCTTGTTCTGTGCCCAATAGCAAAACATTAGGTCGCCCTTGAATATGTTGGACTCGTCGTCGAACTTTTATGCGAACATACTGCAGAAGCGAAAGTGGCTTGCCAAAAGGGCTAAATCCTACCCATATTTTTCTATGAAGGACGCACCGGTACCACCAGAGTTTCCACGCCCGTGCGAATAACCGGCGAAGATCATTCAGTCCACACACCCCGCCATCGCCGCCTGGGCGTACTACATGTGCGGGAACGTCATCGTAAGATAATCTTACGTACACATCGATTTTTCACACCTTACATTGCATTCCACATATTTCTGAATTCATCTGTGTGTAATGGCAGCCCGAGATGCATTGCAACTTCTTCCAATGGATCGATGGCTCGATGATGTATGATAGGGTGTTCATCCAGCAGAAGTACATGTTGAAATACGCGATGCAAGTCGAGACCTTCCAGCGATGGAAACCTTACGTACCGGACCCCATTGAACAGGCACCGAAGGAGCCCAAGACAGCAGGGTGGTGGTGGAGGACCCTCGAACTGGAAGCTAAGTACGACCGGACACAGGGCACGACAGACAAAGTGATGGCTCCTGCTATTGAGACCGGCGGTCGTCGTACCGTTTCCTATCGCCCGGGCGCACTCCATATCGAAGAGGTGAGTTATGTATAATTTGCATCTTGATTATGTATTTCGCCTTTCATTCTGCTAACATCACACAATCGTCCAGTCCGTTTCGCAGAATATGGAGGACTTCGACACCTGCCGCCGAGTGGGCAGTCCAGAGACAAGGGGAAGGCTCCTGCAACTGAGACCGGCACTTAACGTAGTGTTTCTAGTCACCTAGACATACTCTATTTTAAAGAGGTGAGTTATGTACAATTTGCATCCTGATTATGTATTTGGCCTTACGTTGTGCTAACATCATGCAATCGCAGAACATGAATGACTTCGACACTTGCCACCGCCATGGGCAGTCTTGAGACAAGGGGAAGGGGCTGATGCGTCGCGAATACTAATTTTGATTATCCTTTTTTCCGATTCAAAAAATACACGCGTGTATCTTAGGTCTTTTCCTATTTGTTTAGTCGTGTATACTATCGTTTGTAATAAACGTAAGCAAACCACGCGCGACATGTAATTCAGAAATTATAATGTGCATTTTGAAATATCGTTAATTTAATTTATAAATTTGTTTATTGCAACTCCACATGAAATGTCGAAACTCGCATGACTTCCCCCCGATATAGGGTTTTATGATTTTATGTGAACCCCCGAGTTTTATGATTTCACATGAATTTGCAACCAATCAATTCTGACAATATGCACATAACATACAAAATATGCATACGAATATAGCGCAAGAAAAGCACATAACATCTATGAAGTGCAATTACACACGAGATATAATATGGCTCACTTGTTTGAACCACTGCTCGTTGCGTCTGTGTGCGTGTCCAGGTTTTGCGTTGAGCGTGTCTCGTGGGATACATTAACCAGTCCGTAGAGCACGAATCGATTCGAAGGGGGTACGGAGACCATTGAGTGGGCAGAGGTGCATAAGCAAGCTGACTCTGGCCCAGTTGAGTCTGTTCAACATCAATATCGTCCAGTTGAGTCATGGCAAATTGGTTACCACCTGCAATCATGTCATTAATGAAGAAATCAAGAAATTCACACCCGGATTGTCCACCCCCAGGTACGATGTCTACAAGTCCCTTGGTATGGAGGAGTTTTGGCCTTGACCGTGCGATGTGCTAGCGACCCCGGAAGAGCTCTGCCCTTGGTACATTACTCAGTACTGGTCAACGTACACTAGGGGTGTGTGCCCTAGGTGCCACAGTCTAAACCCTGGTGCCGTGTACTACGCCATGACAGCAGCTGGGATGGTCGTATCCTCATCGGTTGACAGATGGCCTTCACCCCACACTCAACTGAAGGCTGCAAGATGGAATGATGTTAGGCCAAATAAATATTCAAGACCTAAACTAAACACCTCGTACCTCCTGGATGTGCAGTGCGGATGACCAAGGGGAGCGCAAGTCTGAGTATGGGGTGCAGACGGTAGACATGATGCATCCCGACGAATGTGCGGTTGGAAGACGACATGATGTTAGCACAACCTAATGCGTAATAAAAAAATAGGATATAAATTTGTACATAACTTACCTCCCAACCGATCTGTAGTGCAGATAAGCAACGGGGAGCGCTGCGACGCCCGTCGATCTGACTAGGCCGTGTCGACCTAGCAGGTGAGCATGGTCGGCCGACTCGGTGCACGGCGTGTAGGATGTCGTCTCTTGAACGATCGCAACTCAGGTTCTTTATTATATTTTTCAACTCTACAAAGATGTACTTCATAGTGCTCAAAAGCCGCGGTACAGTGTGCGTTAGGCTGCCAGTGGCAGTCTCCGATGCACTTGCAATCTGCTGCACCCGCTCAAACTGAAGTGACAGACAACACTGGTTCTGTAACAAATAATATAAATATCATCAATGAAATGAGCCATGGTTGTAAGTGTTTTACAGTGTCATCATGCCGCGAAGCGCTGTACCGATCGAACGAGTGACGGAGCCTCTCCTGGTGCGTCACCTACTCCGAACGCTCTGGTGGGGGATGGATGAGTCTGGTGCGCGACCGTGGTACGTACCACTCAATGTACTAACAGTATGTCCATACGTCGTACGGTCGTTCCTCTTGCAGGATCTCGATGTGCACCATCTCCGTCCAAGCTATAACCCACTCATGTTGGACTACTTGTCAGTCCTCAGCATGTCGGCCCACCCTCAATTGCTTGCATTTGAGAAGGATTGATGTTACAATAGCATATATAGTTATGAAGTGTAAATATTACTCAGATGGAGTTGAACTCACAAGTGGACGGCTCGCTGCAGAATCCTGCCGTCGGGAGGGGGCACAACCTGGTACCAATCAAACTATCATATTACGCTCTGCGGTGCATAAAGCTCCACCATATGGGTAAACATTAGGTGGCAGTTAGTCGCCCATAATCTGACTTCCTACGTGCATTGCACGGACAGTCCATGTGGCACTACCATGTTCATGAAATCTGGGCTCCATGGAGCCCATATGATGTTATTGTGCAACGACTCAAACTCGTTGTAGAACAACGAGTAGCAACTCGCCGGTCTTGGCCCAACGTAACTGGGCAGTAGTTCACCGGTAGCTCATAGTGGGCTCATCTATTGGATCGTGCAACTCAGGGTACAGGTGCACTGCTTTCTTGAAGGATGGTCGCCCAATAGGGATGTGCTCCCAACTCCACGCCTACGAGAGCACGAAAGGCGAGCGATAATGATCAATTTCACACCAGTGTCGCGCCACGAAGTGTTATACAACCCCCTATATGAGGTGCAAAAGACAGCTGATCCTCAACTGTACTGAGGCATCGCCCCAGCCTTTGCATCAACCAAACACTCGGCGATGCAGACGAAGCTAGGGTACACCCAATCGTCGTTTATGGTGGGAAACATTACCGAACCAAAGAGATGAAGAAGGTAAGCGATGAGGTGCATCCTAACAACCTCGTCAGGTGGATCCACCAGGTATTGACTGAAATTCCTCAGCCATGTTCGAGGAACACCATGGGCGCTGTCCGGGATAGGTATGCCAAACCGATGCCCCAACCGGGCCTTCTAGTTCACCAGCGGACGGCCTGGAACAAGTGGCTCACCCCTGATCGGAAGACCGGTCAAGAATGAGACGTCTTGGAGAGTGGCCGTCATATCTCTCTCCACCGAAAGTCGGATGTGTGTGTCGGGTCTTCACCTGTCAACAAGTGCCGACATCAGACTGCCGTCTAGGGTGAAGTAGCGTCCGACCGAGAGTAGTCTCACAAAGGGCAAAAAGCCGTGTCCCAAAGGATTGGGACGTAGCGAGTGTCAAGCTGCCAGTAATGCCTCTCAGACTGAAGCACGAGGCATGGAGGGCCATCCGCGTACCTAGTGATCCACAACTTGCACCGGTGATGCTCGTCGTAGAAGGGTGCCAGTAGCTCCAGCAGAGGCATGGCTTGCAAGAGATGAAAGACAGAGATTATTAGTGAATAAATTAATAATAACGATGAATTACTAGAAATTAAAAATTATGACTAAATACTGGCAACAAATTAATATATACTAATTAACTACGACCAAATTAATTATGACTAATTAAGTATGGCCGATTAATTAATACTTAATTAATTGTGACAAAATAATTACGACTAATTAATGACAAATAATTCAATACCACTAAATTGATTAGGACTAATTAATTACCACAAATGAATTACAAATAAATAATTATGACTTAATAATGACAACTAGATTATTCAGGACTAAATTAATTACGATGAATTAAATAGCACTAAATTAATTATGACTAATTAATTACCATAGATTAATTACAAAAAATAACTATGGATTAACAAGGCCACGAAATTAATTATGACTAATTAATGACAGCTAATGAATTAAGACTTAATTATCTACGACTAATTAATTCTAGTTAATTATTTATGACTAATTAATTAACTAACACTAACTAATTATGACTAATTAATTCATAACAAAGTAACCATGCCACAAATAATTACATAAGATTAATTTAAATATGACTAATTAATTATGACCTAATTAATTACAACTAATTAACTCACACAAATTTTATCACAGAAAATTGAAAATGACTAAATTCATTACGCCTAAATAAGTATAACTAATTAACTATTTATAATTAACTAAGACTAATTAACTAACTACATAGTTAATAAAGAAAATCATGTAAGAAAAAATACCTGCTAATATGACCACTAATGACGGCTCTAAACAATCCTTAATCGTTTACGAAAATGAAATCGACAGAACGAGCAAGAAGGAAAGAGTGAACGAGCGAGGATAAGAGTTTGTGAAGCGTCTCGCCGCTACCTCGAAATTTATAGTTTCCCAACGCAAATCGCGGCCGACCGTGAAGCGACGGGAGGAATCAGATTCCCTCCAGCGTGTGCGGCTTGCATGCATGCATGCACAGACAAGACATGGATGGATGGCGATAGGGAATAAAGCATCTGGGTTTGGGACGAGGCATCCAGGGCAGGGAAGAGCGGACGTCACCCACCTGGCGCGTTCGGGAGAAGTCCGAGCGAGGGAGGGCCACCAGAGCTGGCCGGTCGGACGACATGCGTGTGGACGTGCCTTGTCCGGGCGATGGACGTGCGGCAGAAGTGTGTCTGGGCAACACACATGCGGACGTGACGCGTTCGGGTGGGGGGCACGGATAGTCTTGCCTGAGTGAGGGGCGCGTGACAACCTTGTTCGGGTGAGGGTCATGCAGACAACCTTGTACGAGCGACGGGCAAGCGGAGGTGGCCACGTGTTAGCACCAGAGAAGTCCGGTCTATGGGGTGCGGCAGAGATTACTACCAGGCGCGGGAAGCACATAATTGCACACATGTCGGCTACTGGAATATCCATAGTGCTGTTTTTTTGGCAATATGGTGTTGCATCAACTATTTCTGTCAAAAGCGTCACAACAGTGCCATTTAGGCCAAAAACTAGTGATGTATGAGCCGTTTGAGTGTTTTTGAGTTTTATCGTGGTTTCCAAAGTGTTTTGCTGCTGACGTGGGCCGGTGAAAATGGGGTGTTTTCCAGGTAGAAAATGCATTGCTTGCATTGTGTGAAAAGTGTATGCCATATGGCTAAATGCACATTAGTTTAGTTCTTGGACACTCCTGACTCTCCATTCTAGAAAATCAAACATGTACCACTTCTACATTGGAGGGAAGAACTTCACGAGGCAGAACACTTCTAATTACTATTGTATCGATAGTGGTGTTTTAGAGTGAGAAATATAATAGTGGTGTTTTAGAGTGGGATTGCAAGACAACAGAAGAGGAACAAGTGTGGAAAAAAAAAGCTCGTTGGTGGAGCTTGCTGACTCGATTTAAAATTACTCTAATTACACTTGTTAATTAGTTAAATATTAAAATAAGTCAATTTCAAATAAAATTAAATTTTAATCTGACTCGGCTCGTTTCGTTATCTCGGTTCCAAAAATACTTTCGAACTATAAATAAATTAAATTAAGTTAAACCGTGTCAATTTCAGAAAAAAAAAACTCGATTAAAAGAGCACCTGACTCCATACCCACCCTAACGAGGAGTGATGACATGAACATTTTTTCGAGTTAAGGCTAAGGTTTACATACACAAAGGGTTATCACTCTTTTCTTTCTAATGCCATAGACAAAAGTTGCAGGGTCAATGGCTTATGGTTGGTAGGTTTGTTTGATCTTTTTTTTTCTTTCCAAAAGCAACATCCATATGATCTATTTGGGGTAATTAATTAATATGGTACAAAAAGTACACCCAAGAATGCGATGGATTTATGGGTGGAAGTCTGGACTTCGTTGTTGCGGTAGTTTGTCAAGAATGTTGCGATAGGTAGATGGCATCATTTCGAATCAGCTACTGCAGCAACAGGCATCAGCATTTTGTGTAACTAGCTTCATAACGTCGATATAGCTGATTAAAAATGCCACACTTCTGTAAATTTGTTACACATTATGACTAAATTTTTTTTGCACTGCAACACTATGAACACACAGCTTCAGCAAAGTGTTCGATGTTTTCGTGGTTCAGAAAATGTGCTTTCATTTGGTAATAAAGCTATAGTCAATTCTTTATTACACGAGGCGGGAGCAGTTCATAATATAACTTTCTGAATTCGTTGATAGGAATTTCGATTTGACTATTGAGAACTACCATTACTAACTTATTAGCTTGGCTAAATTGATAGGAGTAATTATATGAGATATCGAAAAGAAAAACATGAAAGAGGAATGATATTGTCGTTATGAAATAGAGAGGGCTTCGTCGAGGGAGAAATGATTAAGCTGATGTGTGCACTATATGTATTAGAATGTGGAAGGTACAAGGTAAAAAAAAAAGTACTCACTCTATTCGAGAATGTATAACGCTTTGGACAAGACATAGTCTCCAGTAAGGAACATTGATCATCAATTTTCGAGTAATATGCTAAGTTAAAAATATATAATATTATATTACGGAAGTATTTCTCATAATAAATCTAATGGTACAATTTTCATATGATCAATCTAAATAGTTTTGTGCATATCAGCGGTCCAACTTAAGAAAGTTTGATCACTCAAATTTAAAAGGACGTGTATTTATGAACGAAGGAAGTAGTAAGTAGACGTGAGGAAGTAGTAAATAGATGTGATTTTCGTCCAGTTTCTTCATCAGTTTAACCTTGAAGTTGCATCAACTCGGACTAGCCGCGCAATAGTGCGAGCATTCCAGCTGGTTAGAAGTCTCGCAAAAAAAAAAAAGGAAAAAGAAACACATCATGGATGGGCCAAGGCAGACATGGCTACACTAGAGATGTCCTTTTCTTATCGAGAGAGAGAGAGAGAGAGAGAGGGAAACACGATGGAATCGCAGCTGATCCATCGCTGCCACTCTCCCATTTAACAAAGCAGTGACAACCAATTTAGACAGGTCACGCATAAAACGAAAGAGAAAAAGGAAAAGGAATAAGCCAGGTCGATGTGTTGGCTCAGCCATCGATCATTCTATCCATCCATCTATCTAACTAGGAGGTAAGAGCGCGCTACGCCGCGCCGGTGAACTAACAGGTGGAATTAATAGATGCGGATATTATAGATTATAAGTATCTTGCAAAACCCTAAACCTAAATGCAAATTTCCTGACTAATATGGTACAAATGATTTTATCTGCCTGTATTTTATACTACCTAGATAGAAGCAAGATTGTCTATGGTTTTGTTCATGTAGACAAACAAGGGAGAGATCATTTTGTAGAACAAAATTAATTGCTTTCAGGTATCTAGTAATTATTAAGAAATGTAGGTTCCTAATGATGGAGGAGTTATTCATTGCAATCTATCTGTTTCAAATAGATGACTACATATTTCTCTGAATACTTGAAGACAACGTTAGAGATAAACCAATAATGTATATCCATACAATCTAGTTGTTCATTAGCTTGCAGAAGATTGTAGACATCATACGACAAAATGCTTGGAAATTATGCAAAAGCATGCTTTGAAGTAACAGCGGATGGAACAAAAACAGGACACATAAGGCAGTTCAGACAGAACACTGCAGTTGCATCCAAGGTACATTATATATTGCTAGTTGTTGATTGTTACCGGCAGGACTATACAAATTGCTTTAGCGGAAATAGAAACCTCTGGTGCTTAAGAAAAAAAATGATGGAAACCTTTTGTGAGGATATCAACCTCTGCACTTTGCTGGCGTTCATGAACCTATACATGGAAAAAAAGGAAAATTGAATCAAACCAAAAAAAAGATATACATTTAGTGTAAATTGTAGCAATTGATGTGAAGATATTAAAATGTATACCTTCATCAAATTGTTGGAACTTCGAACCAACCCAACAAAGACAGATATCTAGACGATTGGAATTTAACAGCTCTACATACATAACAGACAAATGTACATTTAGTGCCTTGAGAATCATGTGTAAGCACACAATAGAATGAAACATAGGACATGCCGTTGAATTCATGATTCAGGGGGTTTTTTTTTCTTACAAATTACAACGATTCAGCAGGACTGACATCAACATTAAAAACAATTCTTTCTCTGGTAAACAAGTGAAATGGCTATAATACAAAAATGATAAACATACAATTCTCACAATCTCATTATGAATTTCAAGACGGATTTGTTACCGTCGTGTCTAACAAAGCATTTGTTAAATATGTGCAGCAACAAGTTCAATCACCTTCTCAGCATCGTTTACACGGTCACTTGAACATCATGACACAACATTTCCTCACCCACGAGCTACAACAGTAGCATGATAGGTCATACCACCTCTTGCTGTAAAAATTCCAATGGCTACGAGCATGCCACCAACATTCTCTGGGCTAGTCTCTGTCCTCACCTTTATATTCATAAAGTACAAAAGAAAAATATCAGGATACAATAATTCAAGCATTACAATATGGAGCTTTTCATGTACAGCTCAAAGAGAGTTGTGAATAATGGGGAGCAACTATTCTAACATGGACCGGGAAACAAATAGATCTTCCCATGATAATTAGCAACCATTTTGGAACAAAGCAAAAGTCTAATCCAAAATAACATAAACATGACTTCTTGACTTAAAATGGAGAATGAAAAGGACATGTACCAGAATAACACATCTTTCCCTTGGGCGTGCCATGCTTCAGCATTTTCAGCAGTAAATACAATTTGGCCCACACCAGCCCCAGGTGATGCAGGTAAGCCTGTGGCAATAACTTTGTCTTTGTACGCTAATGGGTTCTCAAGCTGGTTTTCATAAGATAAGAGCAAAACAATTGTGTCAATGCATTGCCATTTATCTAGATGTGGACTGAATCTCAATTCTCACGTAAGGCATGCTATAAGTCCTATATGACTACTTGGTTACTTGTGTCCTGAGCATTGCAAACTGTTTAAATTGAACCTCTGCACTTCGCTGGCGTTCATGAACCTATACACAAAAAAGACAAATTCAAATCAATCCAAAAAAGAGAGACATTTAGTGTAAATTGTAGCAATCAATGTGAAGATATTAAAATCTATACCTTAGTGTCTTGAGAATCATGTGTAAGCACACAATAGAATGAAACATAGGACAGGCCGATGAATTCATGATTCAGGGGTTTTTTCCCCTTACAAAATACAACTATTCAGTAGGACTAACAACAACACTAAAAACAATTCTTTGTCCGGTAAGAATAGAGTCTCTGCTTATGTGCAAAAAAGGATATTACTCTGTAAAGAAGATAATCTATCATTCAGGCATATCAGTACGAAAGACGATGGCACACTAAAGGATGCAAAAGTGAACTGCAGAGTAAAAACAAAAAAGTTGATGACATGGCCCAAAACAGATTGTCTGGTGGAGATAACGGTATTCTTAAAAGGAAAACATGGGAATGAATAAGGCCACCATTTTAGGCTGGGCAATCATCATTTGCAAACTGGTGGAACTTCTAGGAGACCGATGGCTCAATGTGTTGAGAAATTCCACCTTGATACCGAGAGGGAGCAGCACGATGTGAAGGTGGAAGGCTGGATCACGAGATGGTATGGTTGATGCTGAGTATGGACAGCAGTCGCACGACACCTCCATCCTCTACCAACGAAAGGTAGCAGGCAGCAGACGCAGCACCGCCACCCGTGCCGCAACAGAAAAATAAGCAAGAGGAACACACATCGAAGAAGAAAACAAATCAACATCTTGTGTGGTGGACGACCCATCAGAATCTTAGTACTACAACGAAAGAGAAAGGAAATGAAATTAACAACAAAACGATGCTAAAGGAAAAGATTTTTGAAAAAAAAACCCACAATGAAGACTGTCTAACTAATAGCCACAAAACATGACATGCAAGATACTGAGCGGTTGAGCACCATAAAAGAAAGAAGGAGTAATATTATACCTGAATCGTGACTTGTGAAGATGGAATGCGAGTTGCTGTAAATTCTGGCAGGCTGTGAGAAGAATTATCTTCGATATGCCAACGGATGGGGTTCACGACGAAACACAGATGCGTGTCTAAAGGATGGTATAAGCAAAGTGTAATAAAAGAGATGTTATATCCAATGAAGAAAATAATGAAAAACATAATAAACAGGATATAAAAAGAATTAAAAAGGGTCTCAAACCTGAATTTAGATGGTGCATGGTGGATATTCTAAGAGGAACACTGTCCAATAGACGCAACTGCTTAGGTAAACTATCGAAGACTTCGAACAAAGCCCCAGAAGAAGAGACTGTGTTTGCATATTTCCAATTAAGCCCACAACCAATGACATGTAAAGCACCAGATAGAAAGATCAAAACCTTACCTTGTCCACCAAATAGGAGCCAAAAATTAAGTTGATCAACATGAATCAAATCTTTCTTCTACAATGACAAATGCTTGCTAAGCACATAATCAGCAGTTCTTTTGATTATTGTACGCTTCTCACAAGACTCAGAATCCCACACTGCAGTTTAGAAAGTAGCATCCATTAAGAACTGTATCTTTAAAATCTATGCATGTTTGATTTTGCTAAGAAAAGGAGGAGGATGCATGGTAATTCTTTAACAAATGCTTGTTAAGCACATAATCAACAATCCCTTTGATGATTGTATGCTTCTCACATGACTCAGAATCCCACATTGCAGTTTAGAAAGTAGCATCCACTAAGAACTGTATCTTTAAAATCTATGCATGTTTGATTTTGCTAAGAAAATAAGAAGGTTACATGGTAATTTTGTAAATCCCACTAACCCTCCCATTATTTCAAGCAGGAAAACCATTGGGCAAACGGATCATTTAGACTAATAACATCTATAACTATTGCACAGAAGCTCAAAGTTGGAGAGTCTGATGGAGCTTCAAATAGCGAAGAACATTCTGAAGTCTTAACTTGACCAGAGGCTAATGGACCTGCAAGCCGCTGATGCAACTCATAAATTGATGGAGGCATCACGCTTCCATGTTCAGGTTCCCTCCATTTCCACCCAAGATTCTTGATTCAGCACCATTTTCCGCACCATCTGAAAATTGAAGCATAACTGTAAACGAACTAAAGGCCGAAACCTAAGAATCTATGCAACTAACATTTTTTGCGCTAAGCATACTGAAATAAGCAAAAATTCCATGTCGTTTACCTCTTAGCCTATTGGAGGACTGCTCACAATCTCACAGCATGACGCAACCGGCGGGGACGACGCGGGTGGAAGGGGAGGAGGGGGCACTGTAATCGAATTGTCGCAGCAGGACGCGGCCGACGGGGGCAGCGCGGGTGGAAGGGGAGAAGGGGGCGGTGTGGGCGAAGGGGAGGAACCGACCAGGGGCGGCGCAGGCGAAGGGGAGGAGCAGACCAGGGGCGGCGCAGGCGAAGTCGAGGAGGCAAGCAGCGGGGCAGCACGTGCGAATGGAAGGGGCATCACACACACTTTGCGCTAAGAATACTGAAATAAGCAAAAATTCGATGCCATTTACCTCTCAGCCTGTTGGAGGACCGCTCACAATCTCGCAGCAGGACGCGGCCGGCGGGGACGACGCAGGTGGAAGGGGAGGAGGGGGTGGTGCGGGCGAAGGGGAGGAGCCAACCGGGGGCGGCACATGCGAAGTCGAGGAGGCAAGCGGCGGGGCGGGGTGGCCGAAGGGGAGTGACGCCGCGCGAGGGCGACGGCGATGCGCGGGAGAGAGGGCTGGGAGGAGGAAGCTGTAGAGAGGAGCCGCTGGAGGGGAAGGGATGGGAGGCGCAGCTGCGGAGAAGCCGATGCGACTCGAGGCAAGAAATCGAGAGCGAGAAGGGCAGACGGAGGGGAAGGGACAGGAAGAATCGAGAGGCTCGCTCCGCTGGACACAACCACTAGGCTTGCCGCGATCGGATGGCTACGAACATGCTCACACGCGATTGGTGGAAATTTAGAAAATACCGACGTGGACACGCTGGGAGACCGGCGATTCTTCCAGCCTTAAAGAGAGTAATATAGGCAGGACCATGATGATGAACAGGCACCGCACAGAACCATTTTAGAAGACCAACCGCCCTGCTAAGCTGATTAGATCACATCAAAAATATGTTTCAGGGCATCACCCACTTGCCAAGACGAAGGAAGAGAGAAGAAAGAAACTTTTCCTTTGATGTTTTTGCGTATGTAAGGATCAAATCATTACCGAAAGAACATGTCCCGAATTCTGAGCCATAGGAAAATGCATATGATGAACAGTCAAGCATCTGATCCAATGACCACGCCACTGCCATAACACGAACACAATGGTCTAACTGAAGAGGGGATATGTCAACAATTCTGAGCTCTTAGGATTGGTCAATTCGAAAGAGCAAAGGGACCAGGTAGATATATATCAGCGTTGAAGCCTAGATGAAGCCATTGACGGTTGACAACCGGAGTCCAGAAGCATGGAATCGCTAGCAAATATCTGCACAAACAGTTAAATGAAATGATCCATGATGAATGATAGGCAGACGAAAGAGCATGGTCGATGCAGTCAGTGGGGGCAACGGCCCGAGGTGTGGAGAGAATAGTAGAGGTATTAGAAAATTCTCAGTCCACGGTGGACCAGCCCGAGGCCAAGCAAACCCCAACCAAGTGCCCCTGCCTCCTCTCCTCACACGAGCTGTCGCCCCCAACGCCCCTGCCTCCCCCTCCTCACCCGAGCCAGCGACCCTGCCTCCTCTCTTCACCCGGCGCCCCCACCCCCAGTGCCCCCCTCCCTCGGCCCTCGGCCGCGTTGGTGCTCCCCCCTCCACGCCCCTCCCTCGTCCCTCAGGCTAGCCGCGCCGCTCCTCGCTCCCAGCGCCCCTCCCTCGGCCCTCGGCCGCGTCGTCCCCCACCAGGAACCTCTTCGATCTCCTCGATGACTACGACGAAGAAGACAAGGTCCATGTCTCCTCCGCGCCCTCCTCGTTAGGGTTATACTGGATTTTGGACTACTTCTCCAATCTAATCGTTGTCGAATTTTCTGCGCTGATGACTGGTGAGTAATTCTGATGTTTCATTCAGGGAATAAGAACAACATTTATGGGGATAATCTATGCGAAATGTTGGTTCGTCCATGGGAAGGATGGAAGCAAAGAACTTGCACCGTACATCCTAATGCAAAGGATTTTTCCACCAGCATCCCTCTGCTATCTTGTTCGTGAAGGCACTTGTGTTAGGGACACATTTGTGTTAGGGATGAACAGCACAACACTGGATCGAAGAGGGTGAAGTTGACATGGTCGAAGAAGTTTCGATCACCTAGTCGAAAGGATTCGACTCTTTGATTTCTTCCATCCTCCTACTCGAGAGAATCACGCCCAGAAGCACACGCCGACAACGATGACTAATCTTTCTTGGAATAGATCCGATATGTTATTACTGAATCATGTTCTATGGCTACAAAGTGCTCTGACAGCACCCCTCAAACCCTAACACGAAAACACCAAAAACGATTTCTAAAAACAGTCGCCAAAAAACCTCCAAAAAAACACTCGTATAACTCTTAACATCTTCGGCCTTTATATGCTAGAGCCCTAAACCGCGTCTTTATCTACACGAACACATAATATTATCTCTTCCGAAAAACAAGGGACCCGAAACTCCTCAAATCACGGGTTTTCTAAAATCTCTAAACCTTTCGACTATGAGCACCTTTCATACGTCCTCACGAGTCAAAGCCTTCGGGCCCGCACCTCCTGTAGCTTCCCCACGCATCATGCATTCACCTTTGATCTCTATGTGCCCCAGCGTGAGCCCGACCAGACATCCACGACCACCTGAACCTTGGATTTCCCCATCCTAGTTCCGGTCCTCCTCATTATCGACCATGACCGTCTCCACGCCCAACCTGCACATGCAAAGATCAAAGAAAGTTTTCCCAGCACAAGTTCTCAAACTTGACTAATATCAGTTCACACACGCATATCACACTCTCATCTATCAATCGACACGAACCAGATCATCCACGACCTTAATTTTTATGCTTTCAGGAAACAACTCGAAACCACTCTGTAAAACCGGTCTTACCGCTGTGTACACGCTGGTCATACCGCTGGCCGACTAGGCACGAGTACTCGAAGATTACAAGAATTGAAGCACTCCAAGCCTACGACTATCGATCAGAGGCCTATTGTCAGACTCCAAATTTAGAACTTGGGACCTACTATGTTAATTTATGTCATTTCCTTGATCAGTAAATAGCACACACAGTTACATTGTTGATTCAAATACATATCACAAAAAAGCATAATTATTGCATAATATTAAACAAATCATAAATATACCTTACGACTTTTAGCTGCATAATAGCCGGATAGGCCAAATATTCTAAAAAAAATAGCAGCGGAAGAAGAATCAAAGTATAACATGTAGAACCCTCACGATATGCCCACCGATAATCGACTGTAGGCTCGCGACCTAGTTCTTAGCCTTCTTTATCTTCAGTCTTGATTAATACTCAAAATATTATCTCTGTAGTCTTCTTTGGTGCGCACTAACTAAACGAATGTGAATAGCGAGCATGGGTACACAACCGTACTCACGAGCCAACACACAATGCAATTATTATAGATGCAAGGCTAATCAAGGGGAGGTTTGTGGTTCTTTTATTTGCACAAGGCCAAGTTTGAATTAGATTAGGTAGTAGCAAATCATGAGACTTAGAATTTTAACCAACACAGGTTTTATAAACTGAGTTTTTGTTTGCAAAGTACTAGTGGAGATCCCATCTCCTATACCATTGGGTGGCTCTATCCACCCAAAGCTCAGGCTATCCCGTATTTACCAATGGTCCCAGACCAGGCTTCCACAATTCCAGGGCACCCAGCCCACCCTTCTCATTCCACACACACACACACACACCAAAGGTGTTGTAAAAATGAAAACTATATCAAGCAAGTTCTTAGCACCGCTCTTGATCGTGAGCACAACTATCTAGACAGTTTTCTTACTCTGCAGATTTTGTACACTTTACCCACAAGCGATAAATCAACTTATACTGCCCCGACACACTTCTGTAGGTGTGTGGCTAAGTTGACTATCACAAGGCCTTTACAATGCCCAACCTCTTTGCGACTTCGCACCGCTAGGTATAACCTCCTTAGGGCCTCCACACACCCACGGAAGGTCTCCCTTTAGTGCCGTGCAGTTCCCATGGCTTCGTTCTCCCCCGACTATCTACCCGCATCCACCAACGTCGAAGCCACGCTGAGGTAAAAAAATTAGCTAGCCAGGTCGTATGTGTTACCGACTTGTGGTTGCACTGTTTTACATGAGAGGTCATCACCAGATTGGGTCCTTAATTGATTTGGGCGGTACATCCACATACACACATCCTCTCGTGCCCCCGACACCAACCACTCTTTCCATCCGCCCAAGTTGAAACCGGTTTTTCATGTTTTGGTTTGTTTTGAAAATAACCTTTAGTCCAACATACCAGCCAGGCTCCCAGCCTCGACTACTCAAATCCAGTTTTCATGTTTGGAAAGATTGATGTCGGGCATTTTAATGCCCACATGACAATATATCTAAGCAAGACTATGCATGACACTTAGATACAAACTTATTAACTAGTATGTAAACTATTAAGTCTAGGGTGACAAATGATAATGTCCAAGTTCAAGGATTAGAAGGTTATACTCAGTTATCATTAAGGCATTAACTATGAACTAGATCAATATAGTTGTATAAATCATAGCAATGCAATTTCATAATTTAAATCAACATAATTTGCAAAGACTGTGTGCAATTTGATCAAAGTATTGACTCGTCTTGTTCAATATTCTGATAACCCCGGTCTTGCTCTTGTGCAATGTCCTGATAATAATTACGATCAACAAGCTGATAGTCATCCTGTTCAATATTATGATAATCTTGATCTGAACCTCGCCCTTGTTGGGGTTGTTGTTCAATCATATCTTCATATTCTAATTATGCAAAATACGATTGAACTCTAGAATGACTGAAAATAACCAAATAAAATCCAATAAATCCAAATACATTCCAGCAAATGAAAATACTTCGAATGACATCTCACATATCTAACGACAACTTGAAAGAACGAAATACTTCAGATCAGACTAATGCATACTCATCTGGAGTTGATGAAGGAATACTTCAGACGAAGTATAACCAGGAGAAGTTGATGAACCCAACAAAGAGTAAGAGAATGTCTAAGGGACATTCTTAAAGGCTTACTTGGATGAGAGGTTACCCGGTGCGGTACGACTCTCTGATATGCTTTCGGATCACAAGGAATTATGTTGGAATTGGGCACATATGTGTAAGGGTCCATTCATTCCTATAATTACACAACAAGCAATTTCTTGTATCATAAGTATTAGACCAGTGTGGTCGAGGTCTTAGACCAATGTGGTTGAAGGCCTAGACCAGTATGGTTGAAATAATCTGATTGAAGCCATAGACCATGGTGGTCGAAGCTGAGTGGTCGGAATTCAGTGATCAAAACTGAGTGGTTGTAGTCTTAGACCAGTGTGGCAAAGCCATAGATCAATGGGTCAAAATACACTGGTCTTAGTCAGAGACGCGTATAATCGTGGATCGCTTAAACATTGCTTAATTACTATTAATTGGTTTTAAATTAGCAGTTACCCGTGGTTCAATTGGTGCTTTATTGTTCAGGTACTAGAGAGTAATGGACTCGACCTCAAATAGGATTTGGAGATGTTTAGCCCACCTGTGATTTCGGGCACTTCCAATCTTCCTATACCATCCTGGGACCTTACCAGTGTAAAAGATGACCAGGGTGGTTTAACTCCTGGCCCCAAGGACACATGGTGATACAATTAGAGAAGAAGGAGACCCTTCAGACCAATGCCGATGTGGTGTCGGCAAGAAGTGGCGCGGCGGCCGAACTTGGAGTGTTCTCCAAGCTTGTGTGCTTGCTTTAGGGATGTAAGGAGCTGGATGAAGGATGTTCGACTACATTCCAGGCGAAAGGAGATTCGACTACCTAGTCGGAAGTTTCGAGTATTACTCATTGTTTTGACTATTGTTCATTGTTTTGTCTACTGGTTAACGAAGTATCGACTATTTGGTCAAGGAATTTCGACCAACTGGTCGAACAAAATTTCAGAAGGTGTTTCAACTATTGGTCGAAGGAATTTTGACTTTTAGTCGAAGACATTTCGACAATCTGGTCGGAGGAGTTTTTGACTAACTGGTCGAAGAAATTTCGACATGCTGATCAAAGGAGAGTTTCGACATACTGGTCGAAGAAGTTTCGACATACTGGTCGAAGAAGAGTTTCGACTAACTGGTCGAAGAAGTCTTCGACATGCTAGTCGAAGGAGAGTTTCGACTAACTGGTCGAAGAAGTCTTCGACAGGCTGGTCGAAGGAGAGTTACACCTACGACCACTGATCCTAAAATCTACGACTACCAAACACGAAATCTACGACTACAGATCTTAAAGCCTACGACTACCGACCATCGACCAGGCACTGTAGCTTTTGACCATCGACCAGTCACTGTAGCTTTTGACCATCGACCAGTCACTGTAGATTCGACCATCGACCATGCACTGTAGCATCGACCATCGACTATGCACTGTAGCTTCCGAATATGCAACTCCGACTATCCTTCGTACTCGGTACACACCTCGACTTACAACTGAGTATATTACTCGGTGCTCGGAGCTACAGTACTCTAAATGTAATACTCCAATTGTTTCTAAGGGAAGAAAGCATGAACAAGAGGGAGTAAAAAAAATTATAGGGGGTTTTTTGCAAAAAATCTGCCAACCTGGGTCTCGGGCCACATCCCAGGAGGGCCAAGTGGGGGCGGCTAAAGGGGGGCGCCTCCCTCCCCCTTAAACCCTAGCCGCCCCTCTCCCTCCTCCTTGCGCGCTGCCCCTCTCCCCCCATAGGCCGCCGCCCCTGCCACTCCCCCTCCCCCTTGTGCAGCCCCTCCCCCAAGGCCGACACCACCCTGGTCCAGTAGCTCCCCGGCGCAGTATCCCTCCATTGGTGCCTCCTCGTCGCTACTGTCCAGGGGTACGAGGAAGAGAGAAGCCGGGATGTGCCAATCGAAGGTGAGAGGCAGGAGGACCGGGAAGATGATGTTCCTCGTGTGAGATCTTCAGCAAGCTTTGGTCGCGTCTTCAAAGGGTAACGATGATCTCCCCACTGGTTGAAGCCGATTTGATCTTTAAATTTTACCGATTAGATAATCGTGGAGCTGTTGCGCTTAGGTTCAGTAATCTGTACTCGGTTTGCTCGTCATTTTTTGTGTAGTTAAGGTCCGAATCTGAGGATAAGGTCTCCTAGAGAGTTGTGGGGCTTGTTCTCCGCTTTCCACAGAGTCTGAGAACACTTAATTCTGATTTGTGGTTTGGGAGATACATTAGTTTCTTTACTGCTATCCAGAAATCCTGGTGGGATTACAGCAGTCGCCTTGTTTAATAGATAAGGGTTAGATTATGGCCGATTCAGGGGAGACTCCCAACACAACTTTCGTGGAGAATTTTATTAGCTTTCCAGATTGATACATAAATTTTTGATAATCCAATTGAAAGATAGGGATTTTTCTTGTACTGTTGTTCCTTCAGACTGTCAGATTCTGACATCAAGTTTTCAATTGTAGATTAGATCATGTTAATGGTGGAATTAGATAATCACGTCAACTATGTTATTGTAGATAATTTTATTATGTTTCCAGAGAGTCCTAGACCACCGGGTTTGGATGTATCAAATAGAAGTTACGAAGTTTTCAAGTCAGTAGTACCGAAACTAACAGAACGGTCTTCGGGATTAAAAACAGAGGCATAAATGGGGGAAACTGACTTTTCGGTCACCTGAAAGGTTGTAGCTATGCCTGTGTAGATTCCAGGAAAATTGGATTCATAACTTTTGGAGTTTTGACTCAAAAGTTATGGATTTTCCTTTGACAGCTGCCTAGTTGGACAGAATGTGGTTTGGAGTGCGTCGGTTAAGTTTGGGTTGCGATTAGGAGCAAATGATTTTTATTTTGGTTCTATTACTGTGCTATACACTTTTTGAGTGGTATATTTAGTATACTTTACAGTTTCCAAGTGGTGGTGAACACCGGGGTTGAAGGCTTCCTGTCGTCGTCATCCGTCTCTCGGTTGAGGCAAGTACAAATAGTATAGAATGAATTAGGATGCAGTATTCATGATAAATGCCATGGTTTACTTATGAGTTTATTTTTATGCTATTGTCGTGGAATGCTATGTCTCTCATGTTGAAATGAGATTATGAAATTCAATTGCATCATGGCATTCACTTCTGATTCTTGGACTACTTGGTAGCCAAGCCTTGTTTCTTTTGAGATCCCTGTTATACATTGGATGGGCATGAGGTCCCCGTCATTCATTGGATGGGTATGGGTCCCCACACTCGTAGAGTGTGGGCTTGAGGTCCCTGTGCCTGAAGACACATGCTTGAGTTTGCATCGACGGATGTACTACTTCGCATTACCGATAACTACAAAGAAGAAAGGCAGAGCATTCATGTCATATGTATTGCATTCCAATGTTAGAGATGTATCTATAATTCCTTGCTGATGTTCATGCGATGATTTGACATTCCTATTGGCTTCTCATGCTGTTTGGTTTATTATCCTTGTTGTACTTTGTTGAGTCATGGACTCAAGCTTGTTGTTGTTTTCTTTTAGGTACATTTCAAGGCAACAACATGCATGGGAAGGGGTAGATTGGTGCACTTCACCTATAATCACCCGTGGCAAATAAATTAGCTTGTTTACCTAAGTTTCACACCTGTACTATTATTTGTTTATGTTTCGGACTGAGTTCACTCTTCGCGTTGACGGATTTATTTGTATTCGTAGTAGCCAAGAATTATGATGGATGATTTCGATTGATGCTTTAATCTTAGTTTTGATTGGTTGGTTTCATTTGAGAGAATAATATGAACAACTTGATTAGTTTTCCTCCTCGTCTTCCTTGCAAATCCTGGTGATTTAGGCTTAATTGATAAGGAGTTACTCTCGTTATGATCTTTTATTCTTTTGGTTCAGTTTGGATGAGAAATAGCAGGAGTCATGCCTAAGTATTCATTAACTGATTTGTGGTAGTCATATTGCTATCTATTTGAAGCTTGTGTTAGTTCTTATTTATTTGAGTTAAGTCATTCATAGATGTATGTTTTGTGGAAATATGTTTTAGTAAATCGAAGTAAAATATTGTAGGAAGGTTGTTTAGTAGCATCTTAGGCCCTATGTCGGGCTGGGGTGTTACACTGAACTCGATTACTCGGCACTTTGAGCTACAGTACTCTGAGTTACTGTGGATATCATGGGGATATGCTCCAGATCTTAGGATGATGTGACAATTGGCAATGGCGTTTACGGTTTGCCGTTTCACGTGTTTTCGGCAAAGGTTCAGTTCTGTCAAGTCTGAACCGGTCTGACCGACTAGGGTGGGCGGTCTAACCGGTTCTCACTTGGTTTGTCGCCCGTCGTGGCGGCGATTCTCGGTTCTTAGGTCAAAGTCATGAGTTTCAGGGCATATATGTTGCATGATGCATGTTTTGACTAACATGGGTCAAGTTGTGAAGAACTTGTTCTCAAATTCGGTTTACTTGTCTATTGTTGTGCAGGTTGCTTGGTGGTCAACAACGGTCAACGGCGAGGATGATCGGGACTAGGCTTGGACAGCTGAGGTTCAGAACGATCGACGATGCCAGGTGATGTTAATGTACTCAAGCGTGGTGCAAGATGGACAAGGGTGACTTATTGGCTGATCCGAGGCGCAAGATAGCGCAAGGTGTTGCTAGTTAGGTCAAGGGGAGATAGAGACGGCGCATTAAAATGCGTGCGTAAGTGTCCCGTTTGTTTTGGACCTTAACGGGAGCCCAATTGAGTCAAACTTCTAGAAGGTCTAAGCCTCCACTATAAATAGGAGAGGGAGGTGGCTGCACCTTCACTTCCTCTCTTTTGCAATTTTTGTAAACCCTAATTTTCTTAGGGAGAGCTTTTGTGGAGGCTAGGGTTCTTGATGTTTGATGTGATTTACGTGCTCTTGGATTGAGCATTGTCCTCCATTGATGGAGAGGCTATAAGCCCATATCATATCAATCAATCAAAGGAAAGTTTGATCAATGTTTTGTCTCGTTGTGTTCTTTCTCTCTATTTGATGATTTTGGGTCTTTCTTTGACCCGTGAGTTTTTGCTTGTTTTCTTCATGTGATCTAGCTTGCTGTGACGTGTGAGAATCTATCTAGGATTATCTTGATCATCAATCACCCACGAGCAAGAGCTTTGACCTAGTTTTCGTTTTGACCCGGTTTTGAACCTCTCTTCAATCAAATCGAAAAGGATCGCTATTCTTCCAAGAATTATCACAATCTTCAATTGGAATAGCTTCCTGATATCATAGAGAAGGTGTGTTCCAAGTTTCATCAAGTTTGGATTAGTAGATCAAAAGTTTTATCTATTTTCATCTTCGTCATCGTGGCTGTTTTTCATTATGAACACGGTCGATCGACCGCAATCGATCGGTCGATCGTAGGAAATCGGTCCGACCGGTATTGTCCCAGCGGTCCGACCGCCAATGCATTAAGTTGCTTCAATCTTTGTTGATTTTGTCTTATTGCTTAGGGGCTTAAATTAGATTCAATATTAGTCTTCCGCTGTACTGATATACTGATCTTCATAGCTTCCATAGCTACTGGAGTAAAGTTTTTATTGAATCAATTATTTGTGGAAAAGTGAGCGTGCTCCTATTCAACCCCCCCGTCTAGTCACCTTTTCAGTCCAACAAGTGGTATCAGAGCTCGGATAGTTCAATTTTGATCTTAACCGGTCACTGAACTTGGCGATGGATAGATACTCCACGAAGCCATATATCTTTGATGGGCACGACTATGCCTATTGGAAGAATCGCATGCCAGTCTTCCTTGAGAGCGAAGGACACGCTATATGGGAGGTTGTTTGAGTCCCGCTCGTTGTGCCCGAAGTTGTTACGCCGGCTTCAGAAGCCCTTTTGGCTAACAACAATAAGGCTTAAAACCACTTGTATGGTGGGCTTGGGAGACAGGAGTATGATCGAATTTGCAATCTTGAGACTGCACATGAGATTTGGAACACTCTCGAAACCTATCATGAGGGTTCGTCCTAAGTCAAGAAAGTACGCCAAACAGTCTGTAAGCGTGAATATAATAAATTTGAGATGCGTACTGATGAGAGCATCGATGATATTTTCAGTCGCTTTAATAAAGTGATTAATCAGATGAAAGCTGTTGGTATTGAATATTCTCAGTCTGAAAATACCACCCACCTCTTGGCTGCAATCAACACCAAGGAGTGGGAGATAAAGGCTACTGCCATTGAGGAGAATGTCAATCTTTCTGATCTAACTTTGGAGCTGCTCTATAGCAAGCTTAAGACTCATGATATCAAGAGGATTGATCCTCCCAAGAAGGAAAATATGACTTTGGTAGCAGACCCACTCAAGAGAGTTTCTGATTGGTCTTTTGAATTTTCTTCTGAATTTTCGCTTGCTGGCTTATCTGCAATCCATGAAGAGGAGTTTGAGAGTCTTCCTGAGACTGAGTTGGCCCTCATAGTCAAAAAGGTTACACGGGCCTACAATAATATGAGAAACAGAAATGAGGAGGTCCCGTGACTTACTATGAGTGTGGTGAGCTTAATCACATCCGGGCAAATTGCTCCAAGCTGAAAGGTAAGAGCAACCACAAGGAGGGAAAGCCAGCTTGGAAGAAGCCTCAATGGAACAAACCAAGGTTTGATGTTGCCAAGCTGACAAAGGCCGCTCACCGGGTGCTTGCCACTTTTGAGGATCAATCCTTAAGCGATGTGGACTCCGGGAGCGAGGAGAACAAGGAGGAGGAGATCCCTCAAGACAAAAAGAAAGGGAAGGCCAAGGACTTCACCGGCTTGTGCTTCATGGCCTACTCCGTTGACGACGACAACAATGAGGTACCTCCTCCGCTGATAGATGTGAATCTATGTTTGAGTAACTTATGAGTCAGGATAAGGCTTTAGAATATGTCATGGCTAGGAACAAAGATTTAGAGTCTCAAATAGGTAACTTGACTTTAGAACTTGAGAATGCTAAGAGTCTTGAATTTGATGAATGTTCATCTTGCCATGCTTTGCATTCAGAATTTGCTAAACTGTAATCTGCTCATAATATTGCTTTGCAACAACTTGAAAATGCTAGGACTGAGCTTGTTGAGGTTAAATCTGCTCCATGTGAAAAATAATTAGAGTCTAGCAAGTTAGTTGTTTCTGGAGCTGTTGATTCTAGCCTTTGCACTTTCTGCTTAGAACGCGAACATGAAGTCAAAGATATCTTAGAAGCGGCTAGACCTAAATATGCCAAGCTTAAGGACAGTATTGAGTCTTCTACATGTGCTTCATGTCCAGCCCTTAAACTTGAAACTGCTTTATACAAGGAGAAATATGCTAGAGTCATTAAAGGTAAAACATGTGAATCATGTGTTAATCTTAAAGATGAAAATGCTTATCTTAAGGATACATTAGAAAAATTCTCTAAATATAAGAAATAATTAAACATGATTTTGGACAAGTCTAAAACTCCTTATAAGAAACAACGATTAGGATACAATCATGTTCAAAATAATTCTAACCCAAAAGTTACTCAAGTCTTGGAAAATGGGCTAATTGAATTCAAAACACAACCTGCAAAAACTATATTTAAATCTGCAGGTATTGCCCAACCATCTGTTAAGTCTAAGGGTGCTTCTCCTAGTGGTATTAAGTATCATTGCACCTATTGTAAAAGGGACGGGCATTTGATTGAGTTCTGTTGGCGTAGGTTGAAAAATGATAAGAAAATTTTTGGTAGAATTTCATCTAATCAACCTAGAGCTTTTATGAGACAAGGTAACATAGAAAAGAAGAAACCTGGTTTATGATTTGTGTCACATGCTCGTCATCATGTTCCTAGACAGGATAACTCTCATGTTACTTTAACCATTGCTCATAACAGAACTTCAAATAAAATCAAGGATAGCACTTCTGCTTTGCATACTACTCACAGACGTGTGTCTCAGTACTAGGTTCCTAAGTCTTGTTTAACTAACCCCAGTATTGAGACATATCGTTCTTCTGTTCCTTAATTTTTAGGATTACCGCGGAAAGAGGAAGGACACGTGGTTCGTCGACTCTGGCTGTTCACGCCACATGACCGGTGATGATTTCACCACCTTTGGAGATGATAAATAAGGGCGGATTGAAGGAACTGGATCGATCAGGGTGAACGACAGTTTCATCCTCAAGGACGTCGCCCTTGTGGACAAGCTAAGGTTTAAGTTGCTTTCTGTCTCTCAACTTCTTGATGATGGATATGAGACTATATTTAAGAAAAATACTTGTCGGGTGCTTGATTCAACTGGTGAGCTTGTTTTTGGAATTACTAGAGTTGCTAGGATCTTTTGAGCTGGCTTTTCTGAATCTCTTGCTGGTTCTCTAAAATGTTTGATTTCATCTTCTTCTTCTGAGTTCTGGCTTTGGCACCGTCGTTTGGGGCACATTGGTTTTGATCATCTGACGACCTTGAGCTCATGAGAGGTTTTCCCAAACTCAAAGCAGTCAAAGATTTGTTTGTGCGCTCTGTAGGCATGGCAAGCAAGTTGTCGCCTCACACCCTTCAGTGACTATGGTCATGACTGACGGACCGGGACAGATGCTTCATATGGATACTGTTGGTCCTACTAGAGTTTGGTCAGTTGGTGGAAAATGGTACATTCTTTTCATAGTCGATGATTTTTCTAGATATACCTGGGTGTTCTTTCTTACTTCGAAGGATGAAGCATTTGAATTTTATCATGATCTTGTTCTTCGTTTAGCTTCTGAACTTCCGGGTGCCTTGAGAGCGATCCGCAGTGACAATGGCACGGAGTTCAAGAATGCTTCATTTACTTCTTTTTGTGCTGAGCGTGGAATTGAGCATCAGTTTTCTTCTCCACAAGTCCCTCAACAAAATGGCGTTGTGGAAAGGAAGAACAAGACCATGGTCGAGATGGTTAGGACAATGCTAGATGAGTATAGCACCCCAAGAAGGTTTTGGGCCGAAGCTGTTGCTACTGCTTCACATATTGCTAATCGTGTCTTTGTGAGACCTTCTTTGGGCAAGACTGCTTATGAGCTTCGATTTTGTAGAAAACCCTCTGTCTCGCACTTTCGAGTCTTTGGATCTAAATGTTTTATTCTGAAGACAGAAAATCTAGATAAATTTGAGTTAAGAACTTTTGATGGTTTATTTCTGGGTTATCCTGCACATTCGAGGGGTTTTCGAGTTTTTAATGCTAAAACTAACCTTGTTCAGGAGACATGCAATGTCACATTTGATGAGACTAGCCCTGGAGCTAGATCAGATATTTCAGGTGATACACAGGTGACAGAGAGCATATTCATAGAGGAAGATGATGAAAGATTTGATGTTCTTTCACCTGCTACTGCTGATGCTCCTATCCAGCACAAGAACCTACTGTGACTACTTCGCCTTCAGATGAGGCTCCTGCTGCATCTTCATCATCAGCAGTGCCTGCGGAGGTTGAAGAGATGTTTTCCTCTCCGGGTGCACCACTTCACATTCAAAGGCAGCACCCTCCGGATCAGATAATAGGTAATCTCTATGAGCGAGTCACTCGCTCCAGGATAATGATCCAAATCTCTATTCTCACTCTGCATTTGTTTCTTCTTTTGAACCCCGTGATATATCATATGCTTTATCGGATTCTAGCTGGGTTAACGCAATGCATGAGGAATTAGAGAATTTTGAGATGAATAAGGTTTGGAACCTAGTAGAATCTCCTAGTGGACATAATATTATAGGAACCCGCTGGGTTTTCAAAAATAAACAAAATGAGGATGGTTCTGTAATTAGAAACAAGGCTAGGTTGGTAGCTCAGGGGTTTAGCCAAGTTGAGGGGTTGGATTTTGATGAGACATTTGCTCCTGTTGCTAGACTAGAAGCCATTCGCATTCTGCTTGCATTTGCTGCATCTAAGGGCTTTAGATTATATCAGATGGATGTTAAAAGTGCATTTTTAAATAGTTTCATTGAGGAGAAAGTTTATGTTAGGCAACCCCTGGGCTTTGAGAATTCCAAGTACCCAAATCATGTGTTCAAGCTATCCAAAGTCTTGTATGGTTTTAAGCAAGCCCCTAGAGTCTGGTTTGATAGACTTAAGACCTTCATGCTTAAGAATGACTTTGAGATGGGTAAAGTAAACAAGACTTTGTTCATTCTTAGGCGTGGTAATGACTTCCTGCTTGCTCAAATTTACGTTGATGATATTATCTTTGGTGGTTCTTCTCATGCTCTTATTTCCTGTTTTTCTGAGACTATGTCCAGGGAATTTGAGATGGGTATGATGGGAGAGCTTAATTACTTTTTGGGACTTCAAATTAAGCAATGCAAGAAAGGGATCTTCATCTATCAGATGAAGTACACTAAGGACTTGCTCAAACGTTTCGACATGGGTGACTGCAAGCCAATCTCCACTCCCATGGCAACTTCGACTGTTTTGGATCCAGATAAGGAAGGAGAAGCCGTGGATCAACGCGAGTACCGCAGCATGATTGGTTCCCTTATGTACCTGACGGCCTCGAGACCGGACATCCACTTCACTTGCGCCTCGCTGCGAAGTTTCAGCGCCTCGAGAACTTCCCATCGCCAAGCCGTTAAGCGCATATTCATGTATTTACACTCTACCCTTCTGTATGGCATTTGGTATTCATGTTCTTCATCTTTGTCCATTCGGGGGTTTTCTGATTCTGATTTTGTGTGCTGTCGGCTTGATAGGAAGAGTACCTCAGGCACTTGTCACTTCCTAGGCACTTCTCTTGTATCTTCGTCTTCTAGGAAGCAGTCTTCTGTTGCACAATCCACTGATGAAGCTGAATATATAGCTGCTGCTAGTTGCTGTAGTTAAATTTTATGGATGGTAACCACTCTTAAGAATTATGGGTTAAATTTTGCTAGTGTTCCTCTTTTCTGTGATAACACTTCTGCCATTAATATTGCTAAGAACCCTGTGCAACACTCTAGAACCAAACACATAGATATTCGCTACCACTTCCTTAGAGACCATGTCGAGAAAGGTGATATTGTGCTACACTTTGTGGAGTCCGAGGCTCAACTGGCTGATATCCTCACCAAGCCTTTAGACCCAACTAAGTTTGCCACCTTGAGAAGCGAGTTAGGGGTAATTTATCCCTATGGGTTGGTTTGAGGGGGAGTTCGATCTTTTCTGATCTTACCTTGTTCTTTTGATCTTTTCTTGTTCTTTTTCTGAACTTATTGATCTTTTTGAACTTTTTTAGGTTTTTAGGCTTTTTATTGTATCTCATTGTATCATATTGCATTCATATGAAAAATACAACAAGTGGTATGAAAAATCCAAAAAGATGCATTGTAATATAAGATTTTCTGCTTATCTTTTAAAATTGATGAAGCTTTGCCTATTACCCTTTGGAGCTTTAGTATTTCAATTCTTGCTCAATGCCATGTCTAGTTCTTTGACTTGCTAGAATTATCATGCTTTCACATATACAGATAAGTCTTTGTTGTATGAGCTAGAACTCTAAAACAACTCGAACTAAAAATTACAATTTGTGGATGTTTTAGCTAGTTGCGCAATTAGTGCTCCTTTTTGTGACATTGGCCCTGTCAGAATTGCTTTGTTAGCTCTTGAATCTAAAATTGATCATTACTTGAGCTTTTTGTGTTCTTGAGATTCTAAAACTGCTCCTGTGAAACATGAAAAACCAACATTGTCTTATGCTTAAATTGTGCCAAACTATTCTTACGAGACTACTTGTCAAAGACATGAACTTGGAGATAGTTTGATGATCCAGACGATCTCATGTGGACTGCTTGTCAGAAATGACATGAACCTCAAGATTTGTCGCCCTGGTAGAAGCTTAGGAAGAGTTTATGGATGGCTCCTAGTCCAGGATCTTCTTCACTAAGATATACCTTTAATCAACTTCTGGTAGAAGCTTAGGATGAGTTTGTGGATGGCTCCTAGTCCAGGATCTTGTCACTAAGTTAGATCATTAGTCAACTTCAATATTCAGTGCAAATGAGAAAACTGTTGACAAATGGGCTTTTGAGAAATTTGAGCAAAATGATTCAATACAGGACCTAATTGCCTCTTAATGTGGTCTTTGTTAGATTTTTTATCTCACTTTGACATTTTGACATGGCCGGTTTCACTTTAGGATCCCTGTTGATGAACTTGCTGAATTTAAAGCTTTGCTTAAATTGATCAAATCTACTGCTTTACTTTTGAGCCTTCGTGCTTAGTTTTGATATATATATATATATATATATATATATATATATATATATATATATATATATATATATATATCTTATCATGATCTTGCTAGCTATTTAGGGCTTGATATGTTTGTTTGTGCAATATTAGATATGCTAGCTTGTTCTTTTGGGTAATATCCAAAGCTTCTTGTAATCAAAAATTAAAAAATACAAAAAAAAAATAAAGCTACTGCATTGCACTTCATGCATACTCCTTATGCTTCTTTCTTCATTCTGCATTTGTTATCTCTGGATGAGAGGAAGACGTGATTCCTTGCTGACTCCATTGTCAAAGGAGGAGGAGATATTTCAATGTTGGGGGAGAAGATATATCAATGTTGGGGGAGAAGATATATCATTATTCTACAAATAGGGAGAAGATATATAAAAATGTACAAAGGGGGAGAAATTGGAGAATTTCAAATTTTCTAAAAATCTGAGGATCATAGTGAGGAGGAATTTTTGAATTGTATTCTTATTGTCTTATTGACTTTTCTGAAATTGAATTGCATTTACTTATCCCCACAATGATCATTGGTCAATTGAACAATTGTTCTTTCAAATGGACCTTAAGTGAGATTTTTGACTCTTTTCTGGAAATCAAAGTTTTTATACTTTATTTTGCCTTATCTCACATGCCTATGCTATTCTGATGCCAGCTTTGTCATTTCCATTGCTTTCTCTTGCTTATGGACCAAGTTGTGCCTTTATGCGAAAACGAAAGTATTTTACTTTTCAAACCTTCAAATTATATTTTATGGATTATTGCCAATGTGTTCATCAAGGAGGAGATTGTGTAAATCATGGGGATATACTCCAGATTTTAGGATGATGTGACAATTGGCAATGGCTTTTACGGTTTATCGTTTCACGTGTTTTCGGCAAAGGTTCAGTTCTGTCAGTCCGAACCTGCCGACCGACTCACCGTGCGCGATCGACCGGTCCCAAATCGGTCCAACCGGTTTATAAGGGGCGGTCGGACCGGCCATTATCAGTAAGTGTTGGATTGAGCTGGGCCAAAAATAGAGGGTGTAGGCAAGAGAGGGGATTCTATTACAATTGGTCCCATAATTTTTGGAGTCTCCAGTCAAAAGTTCTATTGGTCTGAAATTTTCAGTAGGTTTCGGTTTTCAGAGGTTGAAAATCGGTTAAGTCATCTTCGCGGTCCGACCGCCAATAGTCAAGCGGTCGATCGGCGTTAGGGCGGTCGACCGACCCACAGAGGCGGTCGACCGATTCTCACTTGGTTCGTCGCCCGTCGTGGCGGCGATTCTCGGTTGTTAGGTCAAAGTCATGAGTTTCTGAGAGACCATGTGAGAGGTCCTCCATTCTGAGTGATGAGTATTTGACAGCGTGTTGAATAGGTTGAGAGTTGAGTGTTTAGGTTTGGACTGCTTCTTTGAATCGTGAAATCGGAACTACCGTGTATAGAGCGAAGTTCCGATAATCGAAACTACCGTGTTGGAAATAGGAACTTCCGATTAACTCCGGTTTTGAGTTCTATTGAAGAAAATCGGAACTTCCGCACATGGGGTAGCGAGTGTCCGATAATCTCGTGTTAAGGTTCCTCCGAGACGAAAATCGAATAGAAATTTTGGGCGTCGGATGTTAGAAGATCGGAAGTTCCGCCGTAGTAATCGCGAACTTCCGATAATCCGACAAGTCGCGGACGTTCGAAATCGGAACTTCCGCGTGGTAAGCGCGAACTTCCGATTGTGTCGAATCGTGCGTAGAAGGATAATTTGTGATTTTGATTTTGTATGAGTTTGAGTCTTATACAAATGTTGATGCTATGATATTGTGCAATGCTATGTGATGTGTTTTTGCTTGTGATGACTGCAGGGCATCGAGATGGAGTCGTGGCGAGACACGTGGACCGGACAAGGCGCAGGAGGCGTTGAGGTCAGAACGGTCGGGATGTGTCAAAGACGGCGTGAATCTTGAAGCGGTTGCGAGTCGTGCACAAGAAGGAAGACGGAGGCTTCCAGAGGGTACGCAAGGGGCGAACGGTCTTTTCGCAGCGCACAAGTGGAGGCGGTTCCGTTCGGGTGTAGCGGGCTTAATGGGTTGGAGGCCCATTAGCCAAGGGCTATAAATAGACATGAACCCCTGGTGCTAGGGTTAGACCTGGAGAGAGAAAATTAGGGTTAGCTCTAGCAAAAGGTTTTGTTTTGCTTTTTGAGAGTTTGTTGAGTTGGAGAGTATGAACTGAAATCTCTTGTAATCATTCCTCTGTGTTTCCATCTCATAAGCGCTTGATTTCTATCAATGAAACTCTGAGTTTTGATTACTTGTTTATGTCCTCTTCCTTCTCTCTGTTCTTCTCTTGAATAGCTAGGGTTTTGATGTATCTTTTGATTCGTCTTATGAAATAGCGTGAAACTTGATATCTAGAGTCGTTTTGATATTGCTAATCTATCATCAAAGTTTCATAAGCTAAGAATCTGAGAATCGTGTCTATTGTGGGTTTTAGGCTTTCTTGCCCCTTCCTCAAGAAATCCGTTTTTGGCTCGATTATTGAATCTTTGGTTGTGATTCTTCTCCATAAGGTCAAGATTGTGTTTAGGATGATGTCCTGTGAAACTTGACCTGAGAAGAGCATTCAAGATTAAGTAGTTTGGATTTTTGGGAAAAACCCGAGCGTTCTGTTCTTCGGTCAGGATAATCGGAGCTTCCGATTTTACAAAGCGGAACTTCCGCAAGCGGAACTTCCGCACTGGAATTTCGAAACTTCCGATTTCCGGAACTTCCGCACCTTACTGGCCGGAGCTTCCGATTTCCAGAAGAACAGCCCGAGGCTTGTTTTTGTTATTTGATTTCGCTTCATTTACTTTCTTTAGATCTCCAGAGATCTTTGTAGGCTTGATTAAATACAGTAAAAGGGAGTTATTAATTTTTAGGCACCATTTACCCCCCTCTGTTGCCATTTCGGTCCTTCAGTTTCAGTGCATATATGTTGCATGATGCATGTTTTGACTAACATGGGTCAAGTTGTGAAGAACTTATTCCCAAATTCGGTTTACTTGTCTATTGCTGTGCAGGTTGCTTGGTGGTCAACGACGAGGATGATCGGGACTAGGCTTGGACAGCTGAGGTTCAGAACGACCGACGATGCCGGGTGAGGTCAATGTACTCAAGCGTGGTGCAAGATGGACAAGGGTGACCTATTGGCTAATCCGATGCGCAAGATAGCGCAAGGTGTAGCTAGTTAGGTCAAGGGGAGATAAAGACGGCGCATTAAAATACGTGCGTAAGTGTCCCGTTTGTTTTGGACCTTAACGGGAGCCCAATTGAGTCAAACTTCTAGAAGGTCTAAGCCTCCACTATAAATAGGAGAGGGAGGTGGCTGCACCTTCACTTCCTCTCTTTTGCAATTTTTGTAAACCCCAATTTTCATAGGGAGAGCCTTTGTGAAGGCTATGGTTCTTGATGTTTGATATGATTTTCGTGCTCTTGGATTGAGCATTGTCCTTCATTGATGGAGAGGTTGTAAGCCCATATCATATCAATCAATCAAAGGAAAGTTTGATTAATGTTTTATCTCATTGCGTTCTTTCTCTCTATTTGATGATTTTGGGTTTTTCTTTGATCCGTGAGTTTTTACTTGTTTTCTTCATGTGATCTAGCTTTTTGTGACGTGTGGAAATCTATCTAGGATCATCTTGATCATCAATCACCCACGAGCAAGAGCTTTGACCTAGTTTTCGTTTTGACCCGGTTTTGAACCTCTATTCAATCAAATCGAAAAGGATCGCTATTCTTCCAAGAATTATCACAATCTTCGATTGGAATAGCTTCCTGATATCATAGAGAAGGTGTGTTCCAAGTTTCATCAAGTTTGGATTAGTAGATCAAAAGTTTCATCTATTTTCATCTTCGCCATCGCGTATCGTTTTTCTGTTTCAGACACGGTGTCGATCGCCGCAATCGACCGGTCAGACCGGCAGGAAATCGATCCGACCGGTGTTGTCCCAGCGGTCCGACCGCCAGTGCATTAAGTTGCTTCAATCTTTGTTGATTTTTTCTTATTTCTTAGGGGCTTAAATTAGATTCAATATTAGTCTTCTGCTGTACTGATATACTGATCTTCATAGTTTCCATAGCTACTGGAGTAAATTTTTTATTGAATCAATTATTTGTGGAAAATTGAGCGTGCTCCTATTCACCCCCCCCCCCCGTCTAGTCGCCTTTTCGGTCCAACGATTCTGAATCGAGTCCAATAAAAGGATCATCGAGTATCACCGATTGGACCAGCTAGACTGAAAATTCCAACAGTCGAAACTTTCACATACGCAAATACCAAAGAAACCCAAAAGTTAATTATTCATCATCACTAAATTTACGACCAGTCCACATGGTCTAACAATCTCCCCCTTGATGAATACATTGATAAAACTTCAAAAGCTTGAGTTGTATTTTGAAAGAAAAGGAACATTTGCAAAAAGAAAGTTTCAAAGTTGCAAAGCAAGGAATTTTAACAAAAACACAGCAGAAGTCGAAAAACTCCCCCCTCAACACATCGGAAGAAGAGCAGCAGTCGAACAGTCACAGCAGTCGAAAAACTCCCCCTCAACACAAGGGAAGCAGAAGATTAGCAGATTTCTCCAATTTTTCTCCCCATTTGACAATGTAATCATTAAGAACTTCAGAGAAGGAAAAAAATATCAAGCAAGGAGCAAGGTGGGTAAAAATCAAAAAACTTTGTAGATTATCCAAGTCATTGTGCATTGATTTAATAAATTGACCAAGCCATCTTTTCGAGTAGAGCTATCTAGATCATATAAAGTCATATACCATATAGCAATATCAAAACAAAGTCTTTAGAATGATTAAGCAATTTAAATTACTGATAGACATCTCAACAATGACCGACAGACATCTCAACAATGACTAAACCGATTATAAAGAGTACAATGAGATATCACAAAGAAAAGTTAAAGCCTAAAACTGAAGCAAACTTTAGATCTAGCCAAGCTAGCAGTATCATGTAACAACCTATTGCTCCAACTCAAGTCTTCAGCATGCGACATACTTGTAGCATACTTCTTTTCAATGATGGCATGCTTATAGCATACTTTTTTCAATAGTGGAAGGAAATCGTTCTGGCGTTCATTCATATACCTTGGTAAACAGAAGGTGGATCCTTCTGAGAAGTACACCCGAAACTAGGTACAAGTTCTTAATTATACAAACCACGCATATATTGCACACTCTTACACACTCTGACTCGTAGGATCGAGTCTTTATTTAGGATAGATACTACTTATTTACACTAAGTAGTCGAGTGGTAGTTGAGACTTTGATGGAACAGTGGTGGAGGTGATGAGGCGAAGTGGTAGTGGAAGAGGAGCGGATGTCAAGGGATGTCCTTCAAGCTCAGCTTCGTGCCCCTTATATAGGGGTTGCCACCCTTCAGGATAAGCATGGGCAGAGATTCCCATGATGACGCCTTTTGACCGTAGATATGTTCTTCACGATGACACCTTTTGATCGTCGATATATTCTTCATGATGACGCTTTAGACTTCAGGTAGTCATGATGAAGCTTTTGGACTTTGGGAAGAATATTTGTCATGATAACACTTTTGACCAGACTTTATTCCATCTGCAATAGTTCAGATTCCATCTGCAATAGTATATAGTACTCCATAATTGTCCTTGCAATTATTCTTCTTGTCGGAGATTATTCGTAGCGAACAATTATTGCTATTCGCTATCGTCATCTTTTATTATTGGTGCAGAGGTTGTGCCATCGACTTCATCTGGTTGAAGTATTTCATATCAATCTAGCATTTGCCGATATTCTTTCCTGATTAAGGTGTCTTGGCCAAAATTTAGTTTTATCAAGCGTTGAACACTTTTGTGTAAGAAACCATTATTTCCACCACACCATATCTTCATTATTTGGTTATGAAAAACCATCTGGTATGTTGTGTCTAGATGAATGCTTTCTTCAATTTCCATGGCTTCTTTGAATCATCACCACTTATCATGATTCGTGTTCTGAGAGAAGAGTTCTTTTTGTTCTTCTGTCGGGACATCAGTCCTTCTTCTATCAAGAAAGTTAAAACAACCTTTGAGAATATAAATATCATGCATTGCCGGCCTTATTGGTGGTATGAACCTTGGAGGAGTAGAATAGAAGATAATTTTGTATCTTCCCCTAGAAAACACCAACTTTTGCTCTCTTTTTTTACTGCGACCCCGAGGTCGAATTGAAGAATTTGATCTAGTGTGCCATAAATGACATGGACTAGACCCTGATCTATGATACCCTGAAGAGAAATATATTTGTGGGTTTGTGTTTGTAGCCCTTGGAAGAATTTGAGATTTATCTCTGCTCTCAATATTATATATTTGTGGTATGGCTGGAAAATCATTTGGTCGTCAAAGTGGAGGAGTGGAAAAGTGTGGATATTAACTCTGATACTGGGGTTAATTCCTCTCCCCTCGTATAGGTCAATGAAGTACCCCTAGGCAAGACAATGTTTGTTTGGTTTTAAAACACAATCCGGAAATAAGGATTTCATGAGTAGTATTGCTAAAGGATTTTTTGAGGTTATTCTCTCTTGGATTTTGTGGCTACAATTCTATCTTCTCACTTATTGTTGGTGGCTACATGCAATGTCATGTTCTGTTGTGATGCCATCTGGGTTGATAATTCAATAGATCTTATATGTGGAAATGTCATAAGTAATTTTCTTATATCTATGCAAGCTGGAGATGCAATTGTAGTGATGCATATGTTGATTTGAGAGTGGAACCATTGTTTAGTGAGCTATTATCTAGGATCAACATTTTTGAATTATTTGGTGATCTCATATCAAGATCAAATATCTTTGACTTTGGTGATCTAGCATCTAGATCCAATATTTTTGAACAATCTGGTGATCTCATATCTTTGAATCACTTGATAGTGACTCGTTATTCAAGCTTGGTATTTTTGAATTGTCCGGTGATATGGCATCCAGACCCAATACTTTTGAATATTTTGGTGATCTCATACTGAGATCCAATATTTTTGAATCACTTGATGGTCTGATATCCAGATATGATATTTTTGAGGATTTCAGTGATCTGGTACCCAGATCTAATATTTTTGAAGATCCTCCTTTCCTCTTGGGAAGAATATCTGGAAAACTTGATCCAAGAGCCCCTTTATCTTTGGGCATATGATTGAGATAGTAAGCCAATCCATTTAATGCATTAGCTTTTTTTTCTTACTCTTTGCTTGCCAATGTAAATTGAGCAAGCCTTGTTGTAATTCTGTTGCTGGAAAATTATGATTGAAGCGCTCAGGATTCCCCTCCCGTAGTTGGGGTAATTTCCAAGAGTTCATTTGTGTAATCCATTCATACCTCAATTGGGACGTCATCTTTCTGTAATACAATAAGGAGGCAACTAACTGGGTTAGTTTGTAACCATAAAATGGTGCTTCATACATTACCTTTCTAATGTGATGTTGAATGACATTTTCATGAAGGATCCTGTTTCTTTCAATCAATAATTTGAGGAGAATATAATATAGCATTATATAGTGCATCCAATAATATGCATAGCTCACCCAGTATCTTGATGCTTTCATAAGGATGTTATGAGCTATAAATGTTTGATGATGATTCTCATTATCTTTAGCTAACACCCAATCAATGATTAGATAGGTCAAGTAAATATGCATGCATATCATATAAAGATGCTGGCCTAGAGAGGTTTCATGATCAACCCATGACAGCCTTTCTTTCATTATAGGTACAAACCTAAGGAGACAAGAATAGGTAGCCTTTAGAATTTGGGTAAAACTAGAAAGGAAACAATATGGCTGGCTATTTTGCATGCGTTGTAATACCCCAGTCCAACATTGAGCCTAAGATACTACTAAACTACCGTAACGAACAATTTATCTCAATTCACTTTCAAAGTTTCAGCAAGCTATGCAATGACAAAAAACTAGAAATAAGCTAAAGAACTAGAACAAACTACACCAAGCCAGTCCAAAGGGTATCACTAATTGAATAACAAGGTCCTAGGCGTAGAACTAACTCTTACTCATCAAGTTTATTCGGAGTTTTACTTGGTAGCAAGACTAAACAAGTCATTTGAAATACTTTAACATGTAAGAGTGTAATAAATTGAAATCTGCAATTTTAAAACATGAACAGTAAACACCATGAGAAAAACTTGGCTAATCCGACTACAAGTCCATCAATCATCACGAAGGATGAGCACAATCTTATAACTAAAATAGTAACTTGATTTAGTTTAGACTTGAGCATATGAATCATTTTTATTTGTCATGTGTGATCTTAAGTGATGTGCTCCAATGGTCTACCCCTGCCCATGCATGTTGTTTCCTCATAAAGTACCTAAGGAAGGCAACAACAACAAGAATGAGTCCATGACGCAGCAAAGTACAACAGTGTATATCATCAAGCATCAACAACAAGAAAAGAATATAACAAAATTCTCATATAAACATCAGCCATGATTTCATAAATGGATCTCTTCTGCTTTCATGCGATGTAGATGACAAGAATGCACTTTCTTCCTTCTTTGCAATTACCGGTAATGTGGAGTAGTACATCCGTCGATGCATACTCAAGCCTATGCCCTCTGGCACAGGGACCTCAAGCCCACACTCCACGAGTGTGGGGACCTTTTGCTTGTCCAATATATGATGGGGACCTCAAATAAATCAAATCTTGGCTACCATGTAGTCCAAGGCTCAAAATTGAATGCCATGATGCAAATGAAAATAAAATTCTTAATCAATCATGAGTGAATAACATTCAGCAGAAAAATCATGAATAAAATTTCATACTAGTAAACAATAGCAATTTTCATGAATTTATCTCCGTGTATACTATACAATGCTTGCACTTGACTCAACCGTGCGATGGGTTACGATGGGCAGATGATTCTATTCCCGGTTTATCACCGCCACCTAACATTGGTAAAACATACTAAGATACCATCCAAAAACGCATCACATAACAATAAAACTAAATAAATTTATCCACTCCTATTCGCAACCCAAAACAACAACATTCGTTCCCAATTGCCAATCTGCCCAAAACGGACTGTCATCTTGAAAAAACCATAACTTTTAATTTATAGGTCCAAAAATCATGAACTTAGCCTTTATGGAATATACACACATAATCCCAAAAATTCTCAGGTGATCAAAATTTCAGATTATTTAATCTAAACCCTTGATTATATCTACGAAGACAGTTATGTCATCTTCGGTGTTATCGACATAAAAAATTCCTTATCTTTTAACTGGTAACTCAAAAAATGATGATCTAAGACATTCTGGAATCCCCATATAATTAGCTTCCAAAATAAAATTAGTCCAATCTTTCTTTCGTGCAAGAAAACTTTCTAACAAAACAATTCTTCCGATCGTCCCCAATCAAGGACGAATCGCCTTGCATGATTCAAAAATTCATAACTTTCGTAATACTTGTCCAAAAAAAGGTGATCTTGGTCCCTCTGAAATCCCAATGGAGTTATCTATCACATTCATGAAGACCAAAAGTCCAGATTCGTCCATTTTCAAAATTTTATTTACAAAACTATGTTCGCTGCCCGAAACCCAGGAACTAAGCAGACACTCGTATTAAAAAAAAATCATAACTAATTGTATACTCATCCAAATAATACGATCCTTGAATTTACAGAGAGCTATTGAGATAATCTACCTATTTCTAGGAGGCACAAAACCTTGGTTTCGCACTTAACTAATTTCAATCTACAGATCAAACAAAGCTACAAAATATCGATCTTCTGACAGCAGGGTGCCAAATGGATATTCAACAACAAATCGCATATAAAAAAGAATGAAACTAGCTATTGGGAAACAAAAATTACTGTAGAACACCACACTTGATCGCTGAAGTTCCGGTGAGAATCCCCTTTTCCTCCCTTTCTTCTCCCTCCTTCTCTCCCTTCTCTACTTGGCCGGTAGCAACAAGGAGCACCTTTCTTCCTCGTGGCCGGCAGCAAGGAGGAGCACTAGGGGAGGGTAGGAGAGGAGGAGGTGGTGCTGGTTTGGGGAGGAGAAGGGCGGCCAGCAGGGGGTGGTGGCCAAAGGGTAGGGGAGGGGAGGCGCAAGGGAGGAGGGAAGGTAGGGTTTGCTGCCCACATGGGCCAAGTATCTAGATCGACAGTTCGATTGATAGTTGTGACAAGCATCAACCACTCAGAACCTAAAGGTCTCAAAATTTTAGTCGTGTTATCTTCATCAGTAGGAATAGCAATAACATCGCGTAAATTACTCAATATTTTTTCAAACCGAGGAAAAAAGATCATCAATAGCTTCACCAGGCTTCATAGCAAAATCAGAATATTCTTTTTGATAAAGATTTTTACGCACTTTCTTAATTTTAGTGGTTCCTTCATGATAATCGCAAAGAGTTTTCCATAATAAGTGGGCAGACATAATATGAACTACACGATCAAATTCTTTGCGTGAAATCCCTTGAAACAGTAAGTTACGAGCTTGAGCATTTAAATCAACATCTGTTTTATTTAGATTAGTAATAGTAACCGGAACCTTATATGGTCTAGCAATCTTATTCCAAACATCATTACCTTGAACCTCAATATAAGCTTGCATACGACACTTCCAGAAAGCAAAATCAGTATCATCTAGCATGGGGGGCGATTCACATACCTCTCTAACGTCATAGCAACCTGCTCTCATACCACTTGTACGATCGGATACGACAATCAGAGGGGGGTAAATTATTGTAGTGCCTTCTTTTCGAATTATCGAAGAGGATTAGTGATGGATTTAACCGACAACTGAATACACCGTACTCATACGAGATTTCTCCTCATTGTCGTGGTCAAAATTGCACTGATATGCTCTACTAGTCGATGCTATTGTCGAAAATAGGATGAACAACACAGCACTGGAACGAAGAGGGTGAAGTCGACATGGTTGAAGAAGTTTCGAACACCTAGTCGAAAGGATTCAACTCTCAAATTTCTTTCACCCTCCGACATGGGAGAATCGCGCACTGCAAGGAACAAGAACAAGTCAAAGACGATGAACAAGAACAAGTCGAACACAATGCCCAGAAACACACGCCGGCAGCAATGACTAATCTTTCTTAGAATAGATCTAATCTGTTATTACTGGATCATGTTCTGTGGCTACAAAGTGCTCTGACGACACCCCTCAAACCCTAGTACAAAAACACCAAAAGCAATCTCCGAAAACAGTCGCCAAAAATCCTCCCAAAAAAAACCTCGTATAACTCTTGACCTCTTCGATCTTTATATGCTAGAGTTCTAAACCGTGTCTTTATCTACACGGACACATAATCTTATCTCTTCCGAAATACAAAGGACCCGAAACCCCTCAAATTATGGGTTTTCCAAAATCTTTAAACCTTTCGGTTATGAGCACCTTCCATACGTTCTCACGCATCGAAGCCTTCGGGAATACAGTACTCTGAGTCCAGTCAAAAGGGATTATCGAGTATCACTGATTGGACCACTCAGACTGAAAATTTCAACAACCGAAACTTTCACACACACAAATACCAAAGCAACCCAAAAGTCAATTACTCATCATCACCAAAGTTACGACCAGTCCACATGGTCTAACAACATTACACTTGCAAACTGACTCAATGATATGCATAGCAATTTAACAACAAACGCACCCGTTTGAGAAACCATTGCAAGGTACAGTTTTCTGTTGCTCTCTTTCGACTCATAGTATTCAATGGAAAGCTTTAATTCCATTGCTTCACTCTGTTAAGAAATAACACGTTTGAATCATAGGTGCAAAACATCACAGTACAGATTGCACTCTATCCAACACAATAGGCAGCTTCTGGCAGTGTTAGTACGAACAGTGTCCGCCAAGAGCCAAAAACAAGCTGCATATGCAGCAGCAGAAGCAAGAACAGCAAACATATCGTATATAAACACCAAGCAGTCAACACAAACTTAGAACAGAATCGTTACTCAACATGACAAGTGTTATAAAGGACACACACTTGTACTCAAGAGATCAAACAATAACAGATTAGTCTTCCCCTACCTCCGATTGGTTCAGAGCCTTGTTGCGCTGGCTGGGAACAAGTCCCGTCCGACGCACGAGGGGAGGGTGAACTCCATCGCTCTCCTTATCCTCTGTTTTCTAACCCCAATTCCCGTTCCCGTCTTCTTTCACCCCTAAACCAACACCTAAAGCCAAGTCGTATCACTACGACCTTTTCTGAATAGCATGCTGGAACCAAAAGTAGAAGTCAGTAGCTGTACACATTTCTCTCACACGCATGGAAGAACCTCAGCAAGCAAAGATGTGTCTTCCTCTCAAGCAGTATGTAGAAAAAGGAGCAGGGATGGTGCCTCGTCGAGCAGCTCTTGGTGCTGCAGGGAGAAGTTAAAATTAGATTTATCCAGAAAACACAGTCGAACTATATAGAAAGTCACCGCCACAGCTCTGCAATTTTAAAACATGAACAGTAAACACCATAAGAAAAACTTGGCTAATCCGATTACAAGTCCATCAATCATCACGAAGGATGAGCACAATCTTATAACTAAAATAGTAACCAGATTTAGTTTAGACTTGAGCATATGAATCATTTTTATTTGTCATGTGTGATCTTAAGTGATGTGCTCCAATGGTCTACCCCTGCCCATGCATGTCGTTTCCTCATAAAGTACCTAAGGAAGGCAACAACAACAAGAATGAGTCCATGACGCAGCAAAGTACAACAGTGTATATCACCAAGCATCAACAACAAGAAAAGAATATAACAAAATTCTCATATAAACATCAGCCATGATTTCATAAATGGATCTCTTCTGCTTTCATGCGATGTAGATGACAAGAATACACTTTCTTCCTTCTTTGCAATTACCGGTAATGTGAAGTAGTGCATCCGTCAATGCATACTCAAGCATGTTCCCTCTGGCACAGGGACCTCAAGCCCACACTCCACGAGTGTGGGGACCTTTTGTCCGTCCAATATATAATGGGGACCTCAAGTGAATCAAATCTCAGCTACCATGTAGTCTAAGGCTCAAAATTGAATGCCATGATGCAAATGAAAATAAAATTCTTAATCAATCATGAGTGAATAACATTCAGCAGAAAAATCATGAATAAAATTTCATACTAGTAAACAATAGCAATTTTCATGAATTTATCTCCGCGTATACTATACAATGCTTGCACTTGACTCAACCGTGCGATGGGTTACGATGGGCAGATGATCCTATTCCCGGTTTCTCACCGCCACCTAACATTGGTAAAACATACTAAGATACCATCCAAAAATGCATCGCATAACAATAAAACTAAATAAATTTATCCACTCCTATTCGCAACCCGAAACAACAACATTCGTTCCCAATTACCAATCTGCCCAAAACGGACTGTCATCTTAGAAAAACCATAACTTTTAATTTATAGGTCCAAAAATCATGAACTTAGCCTTTATGGAATCTACACACATAATCCCACAAATTCTCAGGTGATCAAAATTTTAGATTATTTAATCTAAACCCTTGATTTCATCTACGAAGACAGTTCTGTCATCTTCAGTGTTATCGACCTAAAAAATTCCTTATCTTTTAACTGGTAACTCAAAAAATGATGATCTAAGACATTCTGGAATCCCCATATAATTAGCTTCCAAAATAAAATTAGTCCAATTTTTCTTTCGTGCAAGAAAACTTTCTAACAAAACAATTCTTCCGACTGTCCCCAACTGAAGGACAGAACTGCACTGCATGATTCAAAAATTCATAACTTTCGTAATACTTGTCCGAAAAAGGTGATCTTGGTCCCTCTGAAATCCCAATGGAGTTATCTATCACATTCATGAAGACCAAAAGTCCAGATTCGTCCATTTTCAAAATTTTATTTACAAAACTATGTTCGCTGCCCGAAACCCAGGAACTAAGCAGACACTCGTATTAAAAAAAATCATAACTAATTGTATACTCATCCAAATAATACGATCCTTGAATTTACAGAGAGATATTGAGATAATCTACCTATTTCTAGGAGGCACAAAACCTTGGTTTCGCACTTAACTAATTTCAATCTACAGATCAAACAAAGCTGCAGAATACCGATCTTCTAACAGCAGGGTGCCAAATGGATATTCAACAACAAATCGCATATAAAAAATAATGAAACTAGCTATTGGGAAACAAAAATTAATGTAGAACACCACACTCGATCGCTGAAGTTCCGGTGAGAATCCCCTTTTCCTCCCTTTCTTCTCTCTCCTTCTCTCCCTTCTCTACTTGGCCGACAGCAACAAGGAGCACCTTTCTTCCTCGTGGCCGGCAGCAAGGAGGAGCACCAGGGGAGGGTAGGAGAGGAGGAGGTGGTGCTGGTTTGGGGAGGAGAAGGGCGACCAGCAGGGGGGTGGTGGCCAAAGGGGTAGGGAAGGGGAGGCGCAAGGGAGGGGGGAAGGTAGGGTTTGCAGCCCACATGGGCCAAGTATCTAGATCGACAGTTCGATTGATAGTTATGACAACCATCAACCACTCAGAACCTAAAGGTATCAAAATTTTAGTCATGTTATCTTCATCAGTAGGAATAGCAATAACATCGCGTAAATTACTCAATATTTTTTCAAACCGAGGAAAAAAAGATCATCAATAGCTTCACCAGGCTTCATAGCAAAATCAGAATATTCTTTTTGATAAAGATTTTTACGCACTTTCTTAATTTTAGTGGTTCCTTCATGATAATCGCAAAGAGTTTTCCATAATAAGTGGGCAGACATAATATGAACTACACGATCAAATTCTTTGCGTGAAATCCCTTGAAACAGTAAGTTACGAGCTTGAGCATTTAAATCAACATCTGTTTTATTTAGATTAGTAATAGTAACCAAAACCTTATATGGTCTAGCAACCTTATTCCAAACATCATTACCTTGAGCCTCAATATAAGCTTGCATACGACACTTCCAGAAAGCAAAATCAGTATCATCTAGCATGGGGGCGATTCACATACCTCTCTGACGTCATAGCAACCTGCTCTCATACCACTTGTACGATCGGATACGACAATCAGAGGGGGGTAAATGATTGTAGTGCCTTCTTTTCGAATTATCGAAGAGGATTAGTGATGGATTTAACCGACAACTGAATACACCGTACTCATACGAGATGTCTCCTCATTGTCGTGATCAAAATTGCATTGATCTGCTCTACTAGTCGATGCTATTGTCGAAAATAGGATGAACAACACAGCACTGGAACGAAGAGGGTGAGGTCGACCTGGTTGAAGAAGTTTCGAACACCTAGTCGAAAGGATTCGACTATCAAATTTCTTGCATCCTCCGACATGGGAGAATCGCGCACTGCAAGGAACAAGAACAAGTCGAAGACGATAAACAAGAACAAGTCGAAGACGATGCCCAGAAACACACGCCGACAGCAATGACTAATCTTTCTTAGAATAGATCTGATCTGTTATTACTAAATCATGTTCTATGGCTACAAAGTGCTCTGACGACACCCCTCAAACCCTAGTACGAAAACACCAAAAGCGATCTCCGAAAACAGTCGCCAAAAATCCTCCCAAAAAAAAACCTCGTATAACTCTTGACCTCTTCGGTCTTTAATGCTAGAGTTCTAAACCGTGTCTTTATCTACACATACACGTAATCTTATCTCTTCCGAAATACAAGGGACCCGAAACCCCTCAAATCACGGGTTTTCCAAAATCTCTAAACCTTTCGGTTATGAGCACCTTCCATACGTTCTCACGCATCGAAGCCTTCGGGCCTACAGTACTCTGAGTCCAGTCGAAAGGAATTATCGAGTATCACTGATTGGACCACTTAGACTGAAAATTCCAACAACCGAAACTTTCACACACACAAATACCAAAGCAACCCAAAAGTTATGTGTCTTTGCACCAGATGCCTCGCCCACCTCACATCACATAATCTAACAAACTAGCAATCAACTCGAAATTACAGGGGCCCTGCATGCCTGATCTTTATTTACCAAGAGACAAACTGTAGGTGTATTTTTAGAGCATCACCGCCTTGGTCACCTATATGTAGAGACTACTGACAGCTGGTAATGAAACTACAAACTACATGTTACGGACTCTTTCTTTGGCAAGAAGTATCAGTGTCGCCGAGGCGCCCTACGCCATTAGACACCGTGAGCATGCGACAAGACATCCAGCGTAGGAGGCAAGGACTCCTTGCGCACGGAGAGAATACAGAGGTAAGATTAGTCTATTTTCGGTATTAGTTATTTTAGGTAATATCCCTTATGGATACTTGAGATTGTTAGCTATCCCTTCCGGATATGATTAGTTAGTTAGTCCTCTATATAAAGGACACACACTTGTACTCAAGAGATCAAACAATAACAGATTAGTCTTCCCCTACCTCCGATTGGTTCAGAGCCTTGTTGCGCTGGCTGGGAACAAGTCCCGTCCGACGCACGAGGGGAGGGCGAACTCCATCGCTCTCCTTATCCTCTGTTTTCTAACCCCAATTCCCGTTCCCGTCTTCTTTCACCCCTAAACCAACACCTAAAGCCAAGTCGTATCACTACGACCTTTTCTGAATAGCATGCTGGAACCAAAAGTAGAAGTCAGTAGCTGTACACATTTCTCTCACACGCATGGAAGAACCTCAGCAAGCAAAGATGTGTCTTCCTCTCAAGCAGTATGTAGAAAAAGGAGCAGGGATGGTGCCTCGTCGAGCAGCTCTTGGTGCTGCAGGGAGAAGTTAAAATTAGATTTATCCAGAAAACACAGTCGAACTATATAGAAAGTCACCGCCACAGCTCTGCAAAACAAGGTTCAGAAGAAAGACTGGGAGGAGCATGTACCTAAGTTAACAGCCTCAGAACTTTTCATGAGACGAAGACGCTGGCAGGTCTCCACAAACATTCTGTAGGAAAATATAAGGAGGTCAGATACATCTTGGAGTAAACTTTTTTTGAGAACATATCATCCTTTTAAGATATTTCAATGCCCATGTGAAGCTCTAATTCATTGTAATCTTACAAAAAAAAGACGGTACAATGAAAAGTAACATATAATGAGAGCTCAGCTATGTTCCTAGATAGGAATCAGATCTCCTACAGCTGCAAGTTGTCACGAACGGAACTGTTGGAGAGTGGATTGGATCGGAGGGGGTAATCGTGCTGAGTAACGGCACACGGTCCTGGACCTCGGCGGTGCGGCTGGGGAACCGTGGTTACAGCTGCTGCGCGGCAAAGGCCAGAGAGAGCACCCGGACAGAGGGAGAGAGATTGGGTTTTCCAATTTTTCTTCGTCTCAAAGCAAAGTGTCTTATCTCCTTTAAATAGAGAAATACCCTAACAAACTTTACTAACAAGCAAATATGAAATTATGGAAACTAATCTATAACTATTCCTGATTTAAATAAAGAGTTCTAAAAGGAAACTAGTGTAAAATTGAGTAGATTGGATTTGATTTTCACCGTACTGTTGGATTAATTGGGCTTGGACCATTTTAATTTAGCAATTAATCAAATGAAATTCCTAGGCCCACATGGAAAAACTTGATAGGTCTTTTTCGGTAGTTGGCTTTGCTGCGTCGCTTAAGCCGCACCCTCAGTTTGATGGTTCCAATTTTAAGAGATGGCGTGCACGTGCTATCCTGTGGTTTACTGCCATGGAATGTTTTCATGTTGCACAAGGCAAGCCCGCTGAGCCTCTATCTGCTGAGGACGAACGCAAGTTCAATTTAGCGGATAACTTGTTTCGAGGTGCACTTGTCAACATACTGGCAAATAACATTATGGATGTGTACATGCATTTGCCTACGGGCAAAGAGATGTGGGATGCACTTGAGGCCAAGTTCGGAGTTTCCGATGCTGGCAGTGAGTTGTATGTCATAGAGCAGTTCTATGACTACAAGATGGTCGATGACCGTTCTGTAGTAGAACAAGCTCATGAGATTCAGAGCGCCGCAAAGGAGCTTGAGCATAATAAGTGTGAGTTCTGGACAAGTTTGTGGTCGACGGTATATCGCCAAGTTACCACCTTCTTGGTCGGATTTTGCTACCTCTCTAAAACACAAGAGGCGGGAGTTCGAGTGTTCCGATCTCATTGGCACTCTTGGTGTTGAAGAGAAGGCGAGGGCAAAAGATACTCGTGGCAAGAAAGTTGCTGCTGAGGGAGGGTCTAGTGCTAATTTGGTGCAAAAGAAGAACCCTCAAAGCTATCCACAATAAGAAGAAAATAAACCTTTGTCAAGCCTAAGGCTATCTGAGTTTAAGAAGAAAGGCAAAGGAAAGGGCGGCCTTTGTGTGCGGTGATTCGCCATTGGGCTAAGGATTGTCCGCACCGCAAGGATAAGCGTAAGAAGTCACCAACATGATTATTAGTGATCTTTGGAAGAACATCGAGTGCGGTAATTATTTACCTACAGCTTCTCTCGTTTGTCAATCACCCGAGTGGTGGGTTGACACCGTGCTAATATTCATATGTGTCTTGATATTTCCTTGTTTTCATCTTATCGTCCGTCGAGGTTGCTCCTTGTTGATGGGGAACGGATCGCATGCACTGTTCATGGTGTTGGTATGGTCGATCCAAGTTTACTTGGAAAGACCGTGCATCCAAGAACGTCGACATGTCCCTCTATAAAGAAGAATCTCGTCGTGGATCTCTCTGTGTAGAGATGGTTTTAGGCTTACATTTGAGTCCAATAAATGTGTCGTGTCCAAGTATGGAACATTTGTTGGTAAAGGTTATGAGAGCGAGGCTTGTTTCGTTTCTCTTTGATGGATTCCTATAATAAAGTTGTGAACCATGTGTGTAACGATGATGATGAATCTAATGTTTGGCATTCACGACTTTGTCATGTTAACTTTGGGTGTATGACGCGCTTAGCCAATATGAGTTTAATCCCGAAATTCACTTTGGTCAAAGGTTCTAAGTGCCATACGTGTGTTCAATCGAAACAACCTCGCAAGCCTCACAAGGCAAAGAAAAAAGGCGAGGAATTTGGCACCGTTAGAACTCATTCATTCCGATTTGTGCGAGATGAATGGCGTATTGACTAAAGGTGGAAAGAAATATTTCATGACGCTTATAGATGATTGCACTAGATTTTGCTATGTGTATTTATTGAAAACAAAAGATGAAGCATTTGATTTCTTTAAGATCTATAAAGTCGAGGTAGAAAACCAACTTGAGAGGAAAATCAAGCGGGTAAGGTCGATCGTGGGGAGAGTATTTTTAAATGAGTTTACTTTATTTTGCGAGGAACATGGAATTATTCATGAGAGGACGCCTCCCTATTCTCCGAATCAAGCGGGGTTGCCGAAAGAAAGAATCGCACTCTAATCGATTTGGTTAACGCCATGTTAGACAACTGCGGGACTTTCTAAGGAATGGTGAAGTGAGGCTATATTGACCGCGTGTCATGTCCCGAATAGAGTTCCTACAAAGAATAAAGAAGTAACACCATTCGAGGAATGGGAAAAGAAGAAGTTGACTCTCTCATACTTGCGCACCTGGGGATGTTTGGCCAAAGTTAACGTGCCAATTGTTAAGAAGCGCAAACTTGGACCAAAAACTGTAGATTGTGTATTTCTTGGTTATGCTATGCACAGCGTGGGTTATAGGTTCTTAATTATAAAAGCTGAGTACCGACGTGCGTGTTGGTACAATCATAGAGTCCAGAGATGCTACATTTTTGAGAATGAATTTCCTATGAAATGTGATGTACTTAGCTCATCTAGTCAAGAATCTATAATTTCCCTTGATTCTTTTGTGACGATAGAACATACTGAACAAACGCCTATGGAAAATCCTGAGGAGGATAACAATGAAGTTACTCGAAAGAGTAAGAGACAGAGGATTGCAAAATCTTTTGGCGATGATTTCATTGTATACCTCATGGATGACACTCAAGAACCATTGAAGAGGCATATTCTTCTCTTGACGCCGACTCTTTGGAAGGAAGCGATGCAGTGAGATGGATTCTATTATGTCTAATGGAACTTGGGAGATCGTTGACCGTCCTTATGGGTGTAAACACAGAGGATGTAAATGGGTTTTCAAGAAAAGCTTAGGCCTGATGGTACAATTGAAAAGTACAAGGCAAGGCTTGTGGCCAAGGGTTATACTCAGAAAGAAGGCGATGATTTCTTTGATACTTATTCACCTGTTGCTCGATTGATGTCGGACCCGGATTTTGTAAATCCAAATCCTCAATGAAATCAACGTGCTATTCCTCGATCGATAGCTAGCACTCCACGGTACATTCTTTGAATCAAACCATACATGGCGCAAATTTTATTTCATTCATTAATTTACACATCGAGTTTACATAGACCACTTGGGCCAATTTTACAATAAGGCAGACAGGCCAAAAGAATACATTACAAAAGATAGCGGAAGCAACAACTAAGCAAAGGGATGAGGGCACATCTTCTGCGAGCAAGTGATAGGGAACAGATGCGCCGATATTATCCAAAACTTGGACAATATAGGAGGCACACAAGAACCAACGAAATCGGCTAGACTGGGTGAGACTAGAACAACTAAGGACTAAACTACGCTTCAACATTCCTCGGGTCTTCAGACTTCTGGATCCTTGATGCAGTTGACAGCTCTAGAGTTCCTGTTTCTGAGGGTTTGGGGAAAAGAGCGAGGATGAGCACAACTACCGTGCTCGCGAGCCAACACACACAGATGCGATAATATACATGCAAGGTGTAACAAGGACGGCTCGGGTTCTTTTATTTATGTAAGCAACATTTGTAAATACAAATATTAGAGAATCCTATCACTTAGCATTTGGACCAAATTGCATTTTTAAAGAGATTAATTGTGCAATAATTAATAAAAGCAGATGCTACCTCCACCTTCATGCTTATATTTTGTTGGTGGTCATACCCACCTATTACCAACACCGGGTAAGAATACCCAGGAAAAACCAATCAAGGGCTAGGTGAGCCCCGCACATTTTCATCCCAACCACAAAAGTTTTTGAAATAGAACTATATCTTGTAAGTTCCATTGCAGCCCTTGACCGTAGGCACGCACCGTCCAACAGCTTTTTTTTTATTCTCTGCGAGAGATTGTACATCTTTACCCACAAGAGATAATCGACGATATGTACACATGTTTAGTAGACATGTGAATCAAGGGAGATTATCACAAGGCCTTTACAAGGCATCCCTCATTGCTCATTGCACCCGCTAAGGATTCATCTGAGAGTGGTTACGCTCTCCCTCTGCGTCAACCATGCCCCCAAACCCCTCTTGCGCCACACGGCTTTGCGCTGGCGTCACGACCCGTGTCCACGACGGCTTAAGCCGACACGACTCGTGGGTCACTCCGATGGTCCAACTCACAATGGTGGATACAAATTAGTCGGCGGTCGACACCATTATAGACTTGTGGTTGTCTTGTTTTACAATAGGAGGTCATCACGAGATTAGGTCCTTAAGATCATCTGGCGGTTCTTACCACATACCGTCCACAAAATATCTGGCTACATTAGCACCCAACCATTTACCCGCCACTTACCATCCGCCCAGATGGGTATTAGCAAATTTTAGAGTTTTGGAGAGGTATAAAACAAATTATCCAACCAATTCAGTCATTCTCCCCAATGACTGCCCAAAACAATTGATGATGATTAAAGGATGATGATTTGGGGTAGTAATACCCGTGCTTAAACAAGTCTAGCATGGCATTTAAGTACGACCTATAACTAGTATGTTACCAGATATTTACTAGGGTGACAAGGATACTGGGAGTTCAACTTTCAAGGGAATGGCATAATAATTTATTAATCAACAAGTAGGCCTTTAACTACCTTAGAGAATTTGACATACATTTGCATAAAAATTTAAGCATGCAATTTGATACTTTAACAGAATATAATTTGCATAAAATGTGGGATCAATATGATCAAAGTGTTGACTCGCCTGGGCTATTTTACCGTGGCCTTGATCTTACTCAAAGCCTGATTAGACGGAGGTTCGAAGTCTTGATCGGCGTCCTTGCTTGAATCTTGGATCTGCTGGAGTCGTCGATTCTTCTGGACCTCGATTTCTAATTACGTAATAACGATTGAAACACCAAATAAATCCAAAGAATTCAAGAGACCAAATAAAACACAAGAGCCTCAGAAAGATTGCGGAGGACGGCTTGAGAGAATGGTTTGAGCGACACTGGAATGTTTGACAGAGTCAAACGTCCAGTTGGGCGAAAGGCGGAATGACAGAGAACTTCGCCGGAGGAAGGATACAAAGAGGTATGGTCGAAGTAGCTTTGCTTAATGCTCTGCTTGTGGATTCTAAGACTGCAAGACTATCATACAGGCGACAAGGCAACTTGACTACAGGTTCTATACTAATCTAGAATACTTGATCGACCCAAAATCCAATAGAAATTCAATACCAAACATAGCTGCCTGATAATACTCGTCGATTCGATTTCTAGCTACTCATCTTACTACTACTATCTACTACCAAATCAAGACACGGATTTTATTGCCAAACCACAAATCATTTCCAAATAATACGAATTGATAAAGCAATCCAATCAATGCTTCCAGCTTTCACTAATTACCATTACTCCCATCGATCATTGATCTACTGACGAAACGCTAACCAACAATTAACAATTAATTAACAAATCCAATAGACAGTACTACTACCGAAGATTAAGACTAACCCTCGCAAGCAGGAGTACAATTAACAATTTCCATTGCTACCAAGACTCTTATACTGAGGATCAGTAATCACAAATAATTAATCAAAATCAACTTACTGCCAACAACACATTCTACTAATCTATGGCGACATTTCTTAATCGTTGGATCGATTGCAACCTTATCGCTACCGCTACGAACAGGGGAAACAACTACGAATCAAACGCTGACAATTGAGACAGATGAATAACAATTAATCGCAACTTCTACGACACAACAATTCAACTGACAGATAACCAACAGGGCATTTATTAGCAATATCAAAACAGAAGCTCTTCATTGCTAGATCAATACAATGCCTACTGCTAAACAACACTCAACGCGACAATTACCAATGATCCCTGACAAAACTCTGGACTGGATTATTTACAGACAATAATCACAAGTTCACTGTCATCCAAAGATCAAGGAACTGATAAGCATTAGACATCAATCAATACTGCCAACAATTTTGATATGGGAATCAATAATCAATACAAGGATTCAATTAACAACTTATACACCACAGAGTTTTAAACTGTCAGATCACAAAATCTCAACTGATAAATCAACACAGAGGGTCTTTCATTTGCCAGTGCACAACACACTCATCACTGCCAACAAGTTCAAGTCTGATGAGCAAAACAACACAGACAACAATTGACAAACCAATCATTATCATCAAAATTGATATTCTGATTACTATCAAGCAATGCAACTGAGACTTTAGTAGGATAGCGATTAATCAAAACACAACCACTGATACTGAGCTCATTGCTACAATCTGGAGAAGCCAACAATCAGATTAATTCGCCATTAACAGTTGCTGATCACCCAATGTTTACAGAGAAGAGGTTAGCGAGAGGGGTAGAGAGGAGCGAGAGAGCAGAGGAGCTTTGGGTGGTGGCTGCCGACGGGAGCAATGACAGAGGGCACGGGGAGGCGGCAGGGGCTCGGGGGTCAAGGCGTGATGGCCGAAGGTGACTAGGGCCGGAGGGAGGGGAGTGGAAGGGAGAAGGTGGGGAGCTCACCAAGGGTTTTGACGGGGCGGGGAAGCACCGGAGAAGGGTCGGAGTCGAGGGCGGCGCGGGGAGGAGAACTTGGCGACGGTGGCCCCGAGGAAGTAGGGTCTTTGCACTGGCTGCTGGGAGGCTCAGGCGTCGCAGTGGCGCTCAGGCCCACGGGCGATCGGGCTGGCGACAGTGAAACTCCCGGTCGGCTGAGGAGAGGATGGATCGGGTTGGAGCACTTACGAGGAGGGAGAAGGGAGGAGCGGAGAGGCGGTGGGGCACCGGGCATTTATAGCCGAGTCGGAAGGAACCGAACTGGTTTGACGGAGGCGGCATGGCGACCATGGCGGCGATTAGCGAGGCGACGAGGCGGCGAACAAGCGGTGGAAGTGACTTCGGCATGGCGGGGCGGCGGACGGGCCGCGGACACGGAGGTATGGGCGGCGACGTCTTGGGGCCGGTGGAAGCGACGCAGGTGACGCGAGGTGGGGCGGAGTTGGTGGAGGCGGCGCCAGGAGTGGGCGGGCCGAGCCGAGAGGGCGACGAGGCCGGGCCGAGTGGGGAAACGAAGGGTCGGCGGGCGGCGCAATGTGAGGAGACGAAGGGAAGGCGGCGGCGTGCTCGAGGCGGTGAGGGAGGCGAAGAATCGGCGGCGAGCACGGAGAGGGAGAGATAGGGAGACGATGCGGCCAATTGATGAGGAGAGAGAGGCAGGGAGAGAAGGAGATAGGGAGTAGGCCGTGGTCGGGCGAGCAGGCCGTGGTAGGAAAGCGGAAGAAGAAGGGAAAAAGGCGGCCGCAATGAAAGGTGGTGGGCCAGAAAAAAGTGGCTCAAATAAGGGCAAGGCTTTTTAGGGGAACTCAAAAATTGAAAAAGATGAAATTCAAATTAAATTTTGAATTCGAAATTTTGAGGATGAGTTTGAAACACAACCCGCGCTTAAAGAGAGCTCGAGAAATTTGAAATTTAAGCGGCAAACGAAAATCAACGAAAATCGAAATTGAGATAACGGCGCTATTTGCTATCTGAAAAACGGGATGTTACAATTGACCACAATTCGAGTACTACTTGCCCTGGCTGCTTCTCATGGTCTTCTCGTTCATCAAATGGACGTTAAGACAACTTTCCTAAATGGAGAGTTGGAGGAGGAGATTTATATGGATCAGCCAGACGGGTTTGTGGTAGAAGGTTAAGAAGGAAAGGTGTGCAAGTTGTTAAAATCTTTGTATGGCCTAAAGCAAGCACCTAAGCAATGGCATGAGAAGTTCGACAGAAGTTTGACATCTGCTGGCTTTGTTGTGAATGAAGCCGACAGATGTGTGTACTATCGCTATGGTGGGGGAGAAGGAGTGATCTTGTGCTTGTATGTTGATGACATACTGATTTTTGGGACCAATCTCAATGTGATTGAGGAGGTCAAGGACTTTCTGTCCAAGAGTTTTGAAATGAAAGATTTGGGAGTGGCTGATGTAATTCTTAACATTAAGCTACTGAGAGGAGGTGATGGTGGGGTTACACTTGTGCAATCCCATTATGTGGAGAAGGTCTTGAGTCGCTTTGGTTATAGTGACTGCAAGCCTGTTTCTACTCCTTATGATCCTAGTGTGTTATTGAGGAAAAACCGAAGAATAACAAGGGATCAATTGAGATACTCCTGTTATTGGCTCATTGATGTATTTAGCTAGTGCTACGAGGCACGACATCTCGCTTGTCAGTGAGCAAGCTAAGCCGGTTTGTTTCGAATCCGGGAGATGATCATTGGCGTGCTCTTGAGAGAGTGATGCGCTATCTAAAGGCAACCATGAGCTATGGCATTCACTATGCTGGGTATCCAAAGGTACTAGAGGGTTATAGTGATTCAAACTGGATCTCTGATGCTGATGAGATAAAAGCCACGAGTGGATATGTGTTCACACTTGGAGGTGGTGCTGTTTTCTGGAAGTCTTGCAAGCAGACCATCTTAACGAGGTGAACAATGGAAGTAGAACTCACAGCGTTAGATACCGCCACTGTTGAAGCTGAGTGGCTTCGAGAACTCCTTATGGATTTGCCGGTGGTTGAAAAACCGATACCGGCTATCCTAATGAACTGTGATAATCAGACTGTAATTATCAAGGTGAACAGTTCTAAAGACAACATGAAGTCATCTAGGCATGTTAAGAGGCGGTTGAAGTCATCCGAAAGTCGAAAAACTCGGAGTGACAAGATCGGACTATGTCCGACGACTAAGAATCTGGCCGACCAATTTACAAAGGGTTTATCACGTAATGTGATAGATAGTGCATCGAGTGAGATGGGCCTGAGACCCACGTGAGTCATACCACAGTGGTAACCTGTTCTATGTGATCGGAGATCCCGTGAAGTAGGATGATGAAACAAACTGTTGGTTGACTGGGAGGAGAGACCTTTATAGGGCTCATTTCTTCAATGATGCGCTTCTTTCCTATTCTGTATGGCGAGTTGGTTTTACCTTAATGTGATCAAGTGGCTTACTTAAAGCGAGATGTCGGCCTACATGACATCTTAGAAGGAACACACCTATATGAGTTCGACTGCTGGTCACAGTCTATGAGATTTGGGTGATCTCTAGATACTCATGAATAGGCCTGGAGTATGACTTATACGCTCCAACCAGAGGGGATGCTTTAGGCAGCCTAGTACTAGTAAAGGAATTAGGTAAAACTTGTTCACACAAAACTGTCAATTCAAGGCATAGTCCATTGTTCAGTTGTGGATGAGTGTAACTTCTTTCCTAGGTGGATGTTCAACTTAATCTCCATCAAACACGGTATATCAAAACAACAAAGCAGGGTCGAGAGCATTTCTTGTGTGCCTTGAAATTTGGTGGGGATTGTTGGATTAATTGGGCTTGGACCATTTTAATTTAGCAATTAATCAAATGAAATTCCTAGGCCCACATGGAAAAATTGATTAGTCCCATATGGAGAATTGAATGGGAGTTACACCACTTTAAAAGGTGGAAAGTGGTAACCCCCTTGTGCAATTGGAGAGAGCACAGCCTGCCAGGCTCGCTCGCTTCGCCTCGCCACGCGCCACGCCACGCCACGCCGTGCCGTCGTCTGCGTGCCGTAGGCCGTCGCGTCGCGTGCGGTGCGTGTCGCGTGTGCTGCGCGCACGCAGCGCGTGTCGGTGCGAACACGTTTTCTTTATCTATTCGAAAATTGAAACGCACCGACTCGCGATAAATATCATTAACGAATAGTGGCGATATGATGCGATTACTAGTGAATTATGGCTGCGGTTACTTTCGAGTAATGGAGGCAGTTGCTAGTGACTAATGTCTGCAGTTACTAGTATCTTCGTTTTTGCTGTTACTGAGGAGGAGAATACAGAAAGGCTCTCTACTCCATAAAAAAGATATACATAATACTCTGTCTGTCTCTCTTTTGTTGTTGCTGCTCTCTGCAATCTCCGGTTCAGAACCTTGCGCGCAGAAGGCTCTGGGCGAGTAGGCCTCCGAAACTCCGTTCGTCTGAATACCTGCTCGAGTAGACGGGCGATCAAGTTTTTGGGGAGCGCATTAGCGCGACTGCTCATTCTGTGACCGTCTTCATCACGGTGGTGAATCGCCGCGATCTCGCACGGCGAACATCTTCCTGCATCACGCCTCGTCCTGCATCACGCCTCGATCGACTACATCGAATAGGCCATCATGTCGACTGATGGTAACGACGCATCCGGTGTCACCGACACTGGCCCCGCCCGAGGGTATACCCTGAGAACTTATCTTATGTATTTGTTTTTGTGCGCTATGAATATGTTAATAGGATCTGCTGTTATCCTGTTCATTAGCGAATATGAATACATCATTGTTGAATCACTCATGCTCTTGTTTGTCATGTTTTATATGCTTAATTTCTGGATTAAAATATGCCGAAAATTGACTAGATATTCAACACGTACCAAACTGGTATGGTTTATCTCTATTTATATTCTCTTTGGCATTGCCGGATATGCTACAGTGTGTGTTCGCTAGCATAACAGACCAAATTACAAAGATTAGATTACATAATCAAATCTCAACAGACAATCTTAATTGACATAACTGCAGATTCTAGATTACAATGATACATGTCGTTTAACAGCCTCCCTCAATCCAAACTTGTGGATACAAGATTGAGATTGTACTTGAAATTAGCACACGGCTATGTGTCTGTTGTTTGGTCTTGAGATGAAATGAACCTAATATCAAGCATCTTCTGAGCCACTCGTTCGCAAACAAAATGAAGGTCAATTTCAATATGTTTTATGCGAGCGTGGAATATAGGATTTGCCGAAAGATAAGTGGCTCCCAAATTATCTCACCACAGAACAGGCGGTCTTGCTTGATAGATTTCTAGCTCCTTCAATAGAGATTGTATCCAGATGAGCTCTGCATGCGCATTTGCAAGCGATTTATATTCTGCTTCGGTGCTAAATCGGGATACTGTCTGCTACTTCCTAGAACTCCAGGAGATCAAGTTTTTACCAAGACTGCATAGCCACTCGTTGATCGCTGGTCATCTAGGCATCCTACCCAATCGGCATCATAGAAGGCACTAAGTACTGTGGAGGCTAAACTCTGAATTTCTAACCCAACTTCTGCAGTAAGCTTGAGATAACGCAAAATGTGTTTCATTGAACTCTAGTGAGAATTTGTTCGCGATGCAAGATTTGGACAAACCTTATTAACCAGATAAGATATATCTAGCCTGGTGAGAGTCAAGCATTGAAGTGCTCCAACCATGCTCCTGTAGTGTGAAGTTCCTTCATCTGTCAGATATTCTCCAGCATCTTTAGTCTGTCGTTCTGTCGACGCCACTGGAGTTGAAATTCCTTTGCAATTTTCCATATTTGCTCTCTTGAGCAGCTCTTTGACATACTTGCGTTGTGTCAGAGTTAAGCCATGCTAACTTTTAACTTCTATGCTAAGGAAGTAATTCAACTCACCAAGATCCTTTACAGCAAATTCTCTCTGTAATTGTACCAAAATTTCCTTGGTCGCCTATGCTGATGAACTGACAACAATCATGTCATCCACATACACAAGTATATACACTGTGACTCCTTGATGAAAGACAAACAGAGATGTGTTGGTTTTTGAAGGCACAAAACCTAACTCTTGAAGTTTATAGCTAAGTCAAGCGTACCATACGCATGGTGCTTGTTTGAGAAAACATTGCACTTTTTCAAGCCGAAAAATGTAATTGGGATGACCTTTGTTCTCATATCTAGGTGGTTGCTTCATGTATACCTCCTCAAGAAACCCATGCAAAAACGCATTTTGGACATCAAGTTGCCGAAGCATCCATCCTTTCGACACAACAATAGACAATACTAGTCGAATGGTGGTTGGTTTTACTACGAGACTGAATCTATCTTCGTAATCCAGTCCATACCGTTGTTTGAAACCTTTTGCAACTAATCCAGCAGCAGAAGCAAGAACAGCAAACATATTAGGTATGGGATGTCTGTACTCTGTTTAATTGATAAGGAGTTGTCAGAAAATCTTATTCAGATATGCCCTTAAAATGACACCAAAGAATGGGATGTCTGTACTCTGTTTCGTACAGAAGAAATGTGATCAAGAACCATAGCGTCCAAGAGTAGTCATGTCGTACCAAACTTCGCACATTTCAAGTCACATGAAATCATGAAACCCTAATTTCCGAAACGTCTCGTCCTAATTTTTGAGACTTAAACCCTGAATTTGTCGAGACAATTTCAGAGTATATAAAATTATGTAAAATTTACACAATCAAGTTCACTGTGTAGGGAGTATGGCAAAAAAAATTCATAATGTTTGGACCTCATTTGCTATATTAGAAAATTCCTACAAACATTAGACTTTAAAGAATTTTGGAGAAAAAAAAAATGCATAAAATTTCAAAAAAATTACACAAGCAGAAAAACTATACCAGGAGGCTCCACAAAAAATTTCATAATTGTTTGAGCTCATTTTGTATATTTTAAAAATCGTCCAACAAATATTATTAATTAAATTTTTTTTAAAAAATAATTTTTTTTGCCCACGTGGGGCGGCAGAGTCTTTGCTTAGTCACCCCCGACTGACATTAGTCTGACGAGGGTTATTTTTGAAATTTTGGGGACGGCAGCTAGTACGACGAGGGGTTATTTTTGAAATTTTAAAATTATTAAGATTATTTTTAAAATTTTTATTACACAATAGGGTTAAAATAGTCCAGAACTCGGAAAGAAAGTGCGACCCAATTTGAGACGTCAGACACCCCAAAAGAAAAGAAACCATGGAGAAGAAGAAAGAAGTCAAAATGCCAAAGCACCACCAAAGAGATGGGCCGACATCTCCCTCAATAGCCGAAACGGCCCATTATTTGGGGCCCATACACGGCCTAAAAGGCCCATAGTTGCTTGCTCCATTCCCAGCTGCCTCGGCCGGTCCTTGCAAAAGCCCACTTCCAAATCCACAGCTGCCTCTCGCTTCCCCTCCCATATCTCCGGCGACCGCCTCCTCCCCGTGGCCACCGACTCCAACGATCCCCCACACCGACGCCTCCGCGAGCGAAGCCTCGAGCGAGCGGCGTCATCTCGTCTTCTTGGGGTTCTCGGCGAGCTGCCTGTGCGCTTGGACGCCGTGGGGGACCCTAGGGTTCGCGCGCATCCCGCGTGTGAGTACGTAGATTCCTTTCTCTGCGTACGTTGATTCCTCTCGCCGATCACTAGTTATTGAGCTCTTGTTTGCTATCGCGCGTGGAATCGACGAGAGATGTCGCGGGGACGAAATCATGTAGGGTAACGATTTAGTTTCTGATGAAATTTGGATGGTTGGTGGTCTAATCTATACGTAAAGTAGCTCCAGTTTTGTTCTACCTGACCCGATAAAAATATAAGGAAGCGAGATATTGGAAGGATTAAGTATTTGGGGGAAATCAATATACTAGATATATATTGATAAAAGGGGTTTGGCGCCGGTTGTTCAGATTTGCCTTATAATTGACTTTATTATTTGAATGAGTGTAGTACAGGGTAAAAATCGGATACTAGGATATTGTGAAAAAAAACTCTTTATTTTTAGCTGTAACATGGTTATTGCTTTGCACTTGATGCGATTACTGGTTGGATGTACTGATATTAACATAGTGTAATTTTCGCCACTGCAAGTTTAGTTTGGCATTTCATGGATAATAACTTGTGAAATGGAGGATTTCAGCCGTTTGAGGTTTAGACCAGTTTACATTTGATTACTTGATGTCTCCAGAATCAAGTTATTTGTAGATGCTCGCTCATAGTTCTAGCTGAAGTTGGTCAATATTCTGATTAGTTTTGTGAAATAGGCTTCCTATGTTGTGCTTTTCCACGTGTGGCTAAGTAAAGCTTTCAGCTAATAAGGGAATACCTTCTCGTTTTTTTACATAATTTTCAGCTAAGAAGCGAACATGATCTACCGCAAGTGGTCCCTGCTCTCGTCCACGGTGGTCATCTGGGGTAGTGTCGCCACCGCCGGCCTTGCCGGGTTCTTCCTCTTCGGCAGCAAGGTACCACCATACTCTTCTTACATACCCAGCCCCAATCACCCATGTCTGCTATTGTTTCCCCACATCTATATCCTATCTTCTTTTCCTACGGTCTCGTATGTGTGTAATATTTTGGTTGGTTGCTTCGTGCGCTTGTCCTTGTTAGATTTGTAACATTTATTGTACTAACTACTAAGCATGGATCCGGTGGTTCATCTCTCAGTGGGGATTGACGTGCCGACCCCATTTAGAACTCTAGGTGTAGGGGCAGATTTTGGTTGTAAAAGGCGTTATTGTCTGCTAGCTAAGATTTTTCTGTTAGAGTTTAGGGCCACCGGAAACATCTGCTGGTTTGAGGCAGATGTAGTTAAGGGTTGTCATGTACTCATGTGGGTGATTAGAGTATCTAGACTTCTGGAGTGGTCAAGTGCTGTTGATTTGGGATATTTTTTGTTGCGCCTTCTGGCTTGCAAAGTCAATTATTTCATTTCAACTCATGCTGTAGCACAGCAGTATTTGCTACTCCCTTTGTTCTTTTTTAAGTGACGCTTTTTACTTTTCACGAGATGTGACTTTGACCTTTACCTTTTGCAACTTTATCTTATATAATATTATGAAAGTAGCTCATTAGCGTGTCTCTAGTGCTCTTGAATTGTGGCATCTTATTTCTTTAGTAACTGTAGTACGCAAGGCTAGATTGTGCTGTACAATCTTTTCCATCTGTTGTTTTTTCCCCATTGGCGGATACAGAACGAAAACGACGAGGTTTTTTTCTTTGGAAAATCTGAGATATTTTGGTGAAGTTGAATAACCACTTCATTTTACAGAGATCAATGAAATTTCCTTTTAGTAGGTTGCTGACTTAGTGGCTTGTCAGGTCATGTACCATGCAAGGCTAGATTATGTTGTGCAACTTGTACATGCTGGTGATTGGGTTATAATGTGACCTTGTTTAGTGATTTGATGGGAGACTAAACAATGCACTACAAACTAGAGTGTTTGGACATTGAGAACCAAGAACGGCTATTACATGGGTCAATGCTTGATAGTTCACTTAGGTCATTCCGTTTATACTTTATACTCTGGTGTCGCTCTTTTGTTAGATGCTTGTACTTGTTTGATGATTTAAGGGGAGATCAATAAATCTAATTTGGGTTTCTAGGTCCGAATATCTGCAGATCGGAAATAGTCATTACATGTATATTATTTTGGCAGATTAGATTCTCCTCTATTTAGCTTTTTGAGCCTGCAAGGTTTCCATTATAGGAAAAGGCTTGGTTTGCTCATTTGTAATAACGCCAAAGTTAGTGCACATGTTTTTGAGTCAAGTAGTCACCTATTTGCATGGAATGTAAAAATCATGAATTGCATGTTAGAATAGACATTATAATGCACTACATGGTACCAAATTTGCGATCTCAAGCGCAGTGATCTTTTCGTTGTGCAAAAAGGGATGGTTCGGCAGACAAAGAAGCTGTTTGATGAGCTTTGGAGGGGTTTCATGCCAAGCTTGCTCACATACAACGTGGTTATTTTGGGGCTGTGCGTGAACAAAGAGTTTTGGGAGACCAGGTGGGTGTGGGATGACATGTTTAAACAAGGATATGAGCCAAATGTCATTACTTATGAGACCTTGGTTAAGGGATTCTGCAGTGGGGAAGGCAGATCAACTGGTTGCTATCTTTGAAGAGATGAGGAAGAAGTGCACCCCAAGCATGTGCGAAATTTTGGTATATAATCTCTTTGAGACAAAACATGAGGAGGTTGTTGGCTAATTTCTTGAAACCGATTCTTTGAGGGGTCATGATTTCTTGGGTAGGAATTGCTGGGAAATCATTGTTAGGAAAGTGGGCAATAGAAGTGGTACTTGTAACAAGTGTATTGATATAGTACTAGGTTTGTAACCATGAATTGTGCAGATGATGGCTGGAACTTGTTATGCCTTCACTTGATTTCCTCAAGGCATTTGATGTCATTGGTGTAACATCCCACCCTTTAGTACCACATCACCAATTTACATTGAGTTCCACTAGCATATAAGACCTGGCCGCAGGGTGATACAATTGTTCTTCAGCAAATAAGTTACCAAGCAAACAGGATCTGATGCGGCACAAGAAGCAGTGCATGCATGAGGTCTGTTTGGCGCACGTGAGGGCACGCACGCTGTGCACACGTGGAAGATGCAACGTGTGAGCTTGCGCATACGCTTGCTGTACGTGGGCCGAGTGCAAGCACTGAATCTGTGGAAACAGAAACTCTTGCGCACATGAACAAGAGGAGCAGCATGTGCATGCAATCGGTCCAAGCCATGCATGTGTTCAGGTAACATTTGCACTTGAACCAGGAGGATAGGCAAAGGAGCCAGGATTAGATGCAGATTGTGACAAGGCAAGAAACGAATCAGAAAGAGAAGGATTCATACTAATCCTTGGTGCCATGCCAAAACAAGATCAAGAGTCCTGGTTTGTTTGAGTTTGCTAAAGATTTTTTAGGAGATAAATCAAGGGATAAGCAAGGAGATAGAAGGCATGTTCGGTGGGGTGAATAATAGGAAATCAGGATAATCAGGAATATTAGCTACGGCTGGTTTCTTGCTGCATGCATCTACAAGATTTTCTGTTCTCCACATCACTTTCTTTCTCTACATGCATTAGGGTGAGCTACCGCGGTCGTGTCATCTAGAGTAACATGGCACATCGGAATTATTGTTGAGTCGGTTCGTAATTTAGTTAGTACCAGTCATTTTTTTTTATGTAAGCCAAATATGAGGCTAAGTCGGATTGTTTAATTAGATTGGTTTGTTTCAGTACATCGGTTTTGGAGAGAGAGAGAGAGAGTCCTAGTCGATTCCATTGGCTGTTGGTGTGCGATGCCTATAAATAGGCAGGGTGTGTGTCATGTAAGATCAAAATTGAATTATGAGTTAAAAACACGTATGTGTTTCGATCGTGTGCCATTAGGGTGAATCCTTGGTTACCAGTCAAGAGTTTCCCATCCGGGGTTTGCTTTTGCTTCGTAGACCAAGAATTGTTACTCTTGGGCTGCGTGTGGAATCCTTGTGGTTCAACTCACTGATTCGTGCCTAAATCATTGGTACGGTTTTGTGGTGCTTGCTGCGTGACATTGTTTCTTTTTCTTGTAGATTGATTCAACGCTGTTCTACTTATCTTTACCGTTGTTTCACCACGAAAGATCGGGCAACCTACAGGATTTAATCTCATCTCTAGGTTCGATCTGCATCAGGATGTATATAGATTTGACTAGTGATGGAGTGGCCGAGTGGGAAAGGAATGGAAGATTGCCCATATTAACAGAAGTGACCAGCCTAAACATGCCTTATCATGACAAAGTTGCTATTGGTAGTTTGGCAGATTAGATTTCCCTCTATTTTAGATGTTTGAGACTGCGGAATTTCTGGTATATCTCCCTTTTGAGCAGAATGGATCTCTTTGCCCATATGTAGTAATCCCATCGTTAATAAATATATGTTTTGGAGTTTAGTAGTTGTCTATTTTGATTGAAATACTGAAGGCTTATGCGTTGCATGTAAGAATAAGCATCTTAATACTCTACATTGTAGAGGTTTTCAGGTAAGATAACACATATATCTTGGTTATTTTTAATTTGGTATGGTTTTGTGTCACAGTCATGTTTTTTTTTGTTGCTGTCCATATAAATTATATTGTTTTCCAGCTCTTACTTTTGATATTGATAATTCTGTAGTTATGAGGGTTTAATGGATAGTTGGGCACAAAATTGAGTTATCAAAACAATAATGTTGAAGTTTCCTTTAAAAAAAATCAAGTGGTTGACCTCTTGATTTGTTATATCATCCAATATTTGAGAAGCAGGTACATACTAACTCCCTATGATGCACGGACACCGATACGGCAAAAACCATTTTCCCAAAAATCCTGACACGACGACACGGTCAAACTTAGTCAAACTAAAATTATGTAATGTGTAAACTAGAAAAATGTACCTCAAAAATGACCCTCGCCTGTTCATTCTTCATTCAATCAATTCATCATGTGTTATTATTACACCAGAATTCCATTAAGGCATTGACCTGGGAGAAGAAATAGCATGATCAAGATTTCAGCAACATGATTCTTGAACAATCGAAGCAATTAAACTACAACAAACATCCAACAAATAATTGTTAAATGATAACTTGATAAATGGTGTAGCCAAGTTCAAAGTTCAAACATAGAAATTGAAAAGATAGATAGTGCAGTCAGCCAACATAGTACAACTACAAACCTCATAGCCCCAAGACAGATCACAAACCTCTGTATTGGACAAAACTAAAGAGACTGTGTTGGATTACCTGATGTGACCAAGAAGGCCTTGAGGAGGTCGCCGCCCGCTCGCTGGTGGTGGTTGCCGCCTCGCCGGCTTGCTGCGGGCTGGATGTCGGCGCTGGGTGCGAACGCGAGGGGACGCTCGCTGGTGGTGGTCGCCGGCTTGCCGCTCGCTAGATATCGGCGGCTCGGCGCTGGATGCGAACGTGAGGTTGGCTAGACGTGAGAGTAGTTGTTAGGGTTATCTTCAGCGCTATATGGGCGAGGCCGTGTCGCATGAAGAGCTCGATACGTGTCGACGGAGTATCGGGAATTAAAAATATTTATTTTGGTGTGCTAATTACCTGATACGTATCGGTGTCCCACACGGTGTTGCACATCGGTGCGGCACCTTTATGAAGTATCGGTGCTATAGAGCTAACTCCACTTGTTCCTTACTTTGAATCTCTATATTGCATTCTTAATCTTGTTATTTATATCCTAAGCCTTCGATACGATAATAGCATAGCCAGTTCCCCTTGGCAACTGACTTGCCAATGCTGATGCAGTCACCTTTTGTTGGGATGCCTAGTTGAACTGAGCCGTGTAGACTTTTAGATATGCACGTTTCTTCTTAAGTAACTAAAATTTTATTTTGAGACACTGCCTCAAGTTAATGGATGAAAAATTGCAATGTTTGCTTATCAACAAGTGCATCTTTCTGATGATTAATTCACATATTTTGTGTTTGTCAGATTACTTATTTGCGCGTATCCTTTGAACCCTTTAGCTGTTCAAAACTTCTGAGTTGTTGCACTTGATCGGCGGTGTAACCATCCTTTCTTGCATGTTGGCAGAAGAAATTCCAGGGCTCTCTCGGCCGTGAAGGTGAGAGGCTGAGGCAGCAGGACAGAGCCGCAATGGGCAAGAACTAGCGAAAAGCTTAACTCCATTTGGACGGCACAACATGTTCATTAGACATGGGATTTGTTTCTCTGTACCAGAACGAATTTTCTCCGAGAAAGCGATCCCTCCGATGGCTTTCGCTTTCCGGAACCAACTGCCTCCCCTCCATAATAAACCGCGACGCCCATGCCTGCAAAGAACTCTGGTTTCTGTTTTTGTTCTACACTCCTGAATGATTGACAATATCCCGTGGTTTGCCAAAGCTTCTGGCTTGTTTCTCAATCAGCTTGTGCGACATCATGATGTGCAGCTTGTTTTGATCTTCTTGCTTTACAGTTGGATTACATTTTGTCTGCCCACACACGCATTGCTTGCATCCACACTGCCGTCGAGTCTAAATTAAAATGGTCTAGTTCCTGTTACTTTCCTTCAATGGAGCATCGGAGTTGGCCAAGCAAGCTGTAAAGCCCAATTGTCTAGCTACTTGCTTGTATGCGGTGTACTATGCTAGCTTGACCTGATTCATGGAATCCAATAACTAGCTACATGTCACTTGGGAAAATTCTCAGTGCACATCAACCTTAAGTTTTGTATACGCATACAAAGTTACTCCCCCGTTCACAAAAGAGTAATATTTTGGATATTAATATGGTCTTTAAAATATAACTTTGATAACTAGTTTCTATGGTAGTATATTAATAACATAATGAAATTATAATATCAAGAAAATACTTTGCGAGATAAGTCTACATATATCATTTGCACATGATCAAGCTAAATATTTATCAAAATACATACAGATATCTAAAATTAGCTAAAATTTACAAAGTCTGACTGTATGTATCTTAAAATATAACTCTTTTGTGACCGGAGGGAGTGATATATATATATATATATATATATATATATATATATATATATATATAATTGAACAACCAAGATTAATACAGACCCCCACCTTTAAATCATTTAATCACTTTGCATACTTCCACCTTCAATGCACCTTTATTAATGCGTCTTCATTAAACATCATGCATGCTCTTACCTCTAACGGTCAAGATCCAAATCCAACGGTCAAGATTGATATTAGCATTTTACCACTGAATTACCCATTAGCACTAGATACGTTCACACATATATATATATATATATAAACAAAAAAAGTTTGGCGTGTTAGGCAGAGTTGTTGCGATAAACTTTATGCCTCGTAAAAGCACATGCATGCAAAATGAGTAATAAACTTTTAGTGAGGTTGTGAATTTATCGTTAATCTTCATTAGGTGTGCGCTAAAAAATCGATCTTGTGTGTAGGCGTGTGCGTGTGTATTTTCCTTGTAATAGTAAAAGCAATTCCTATCAATATTTCTGCTTCCCAAATATGCCCCGACAGATCAGGCGTATACAGATATCAGACATCTGACATGTCATGCACAAAAAAAAAAAGTGCCCAAAGCCCGCCATGGACATGGGCCGACAAGACCCTCTATAGTGAAACAAGTAATGGGCCTTATCTATGGAGAGCCGAGCGATTGGTCCATATCCTTGGAAAGCCCAATAAATCCTTGGATTCCGAGGCGTACGCGACTATCCACCTCCAAATCCACAGCCGCCTCTCCCCTCCCCTGTCTCCGGCGACCGCCTCCTCCCCGCCGCATTTCATTACTTGATGCCTCCAGAATCAAAATATTTTTAGATGCTCGCTCAGTTGCTCTAGCTGAAAGTGGTTAATTTTCTAATTAGTTTTGGGAAATAGGTTTCCTATGTTGTACTTTTGCATCTGTGGTTAAGTAAAGCTTGAAGCTAATAAGGGAATGCCTTTTCGCTTTTTTAGTTCAGACTTGCTTTAGCTGAAATATGGAGATACAGACTTCAGGGAAGCCCATTGATTTGCTGATGGAGAAGGTTCTCTGTATGAATATTCTGTCTTCTGATTACTTTAAGGAGTTCGACAGGTGAAGACCTATCATGAGGTCATTGATGAGATCGACAATCAAGTCGATCATGTGGAGCCTTGGATGACTGGCAATTGCAGGGGCCCCTCCACTGCTTTCTGTCTCCTCTACAAGTTCTTCACAATGAAGCTTACTGTTAAACAGATGCACGGTTTGTTGAAGCATCCTGACTCTCCATACATTAGAGCTGTAAGTTTCTTTGCCCTGTGCTACATTTGAAGAATGTCACGCTTCATGGTGTTCTGTCTATTTGTTAAATGTGAGATTAATGAATGCATTAGTTTGTTTATGAAGTTATACTAGAACCCAATACTAGCAAGTTTTGCAGTAGAACATTAGTGATATCCAGAGCAATCAACTCTTTCATTCCTTTCAATTCACTAATACATAATATTTTTATTGACATTTTGGTTATATCCACTAATGGTCCTATGATTCCTTGGATGACCTTGTGTATCGATTTTGGTCCTAGGACACGTGGATGACAAAGTTTGCAAGCAGTTCATAGTTGTAACATCCCAACTTTTGAGCCTTTTAAAATCCTTTATTTATTTGCTAGTTGAAAATCTCATCATCTACATTTTATTTGAGTTTATATTAAAAGCTTAATATGGACTTTCATGACAAAATGACTTGACTTAATGTGCTTAATTCCAACATCAACAATGTCCAAACTTATTTTTATTGGATTCTATATGCTTGGATATATTTTCTAGAAATTTCTGTAATTTTTCTAAAGTCATTTGCTAATTTCTATTTGCTATTTGCATTTTCTGTTTTTATTAAAAAGAGAAATCCATTTTAAATCCTCTGGAACAGTGTTGGGCGAAACCCAACACTATTCCGTTCCATGACCGACCCGCCTCCATGACTCACGCCTACCCTCGCCGTCTGCGCGCGCGTGGCTTCTTCAGCCGTCGGACGCGCCTCGCCGCGTCTCTCCTCGCCGTTGGATCACCATCGCACGCTTCACTCCGCCGCGCCGCTCCTTGCCTCCTTTCATTGTTGGTGGACCTGCCGATGCCACGTCCGCGTCGTCGTTCTCCCGAACTCCCACGCCCGACTCGCCTAAGCGCTCATGCCGTTTCTTCGTGGACTCCCGCTCCTCCGCCTGTAAAAGACCCTCCAATCCATCCAATCTACTCGCCCCGACCTCCTACACCAAAGCCCCAACTACTCGCCCGCTCCCTCGTTTTCCTGGCGCCGCCATTGCCGAAGTTCCGCCGTCAACCGAAGCTGCTCCGCCGCCTCCAGAACCTCGGCGTCCGTGCCACCGCCGCCATTGTGAGCGCAATAGTCCCAGCTCCCTCTCGCCACCGTCGCCTTCGCCCGAGAGCCTCCCAGTCACCGTTGCCGCGCCGTCCGACAAGGGTTGGCCGTCACCGCCGCCGCCTCCTTCGCCGTTGTGGATATCGTGAGGATATGTGCATGATCTTAGGATGATGAATCAATTGGCAATGGCATTGTTAGTTTGCAAAATCTCGCATTTTCGGGGTTGCTCCGTCTTTGTCGAGTCATTGGCGGTCGACCGGCGGTCGCCGGTCCAACCGGCGATGGAAGCGGGCCGGCAATGCAATGCTTGGTCTGACTGCCTAATGGTGTTGATGGAGTTTGGGGCTAGGCCAAAAATAGGCTGTGTAGGCAAGTGAGGGGAGTCTCCTGGATGTGGTCACATAATTTTTGGAGCTCCCAGTTGAAAGTTGTATTCATTTGAAAATTCCAGAAGGTTTTGGATTTTCAAGATAAAATTTTGGCTAAGTCATTTCGGGCGGTCCGACCGCCGTTATGGAATCGGTCCGACCGGCCTGAAATCGGTCGGACCGGCTGTGTGGGGCGGTCAGACCGCCGATCACTTAGAACTTGGCCTAGTTGGCATTGTTGTGTATGGAATGTGTTTTATGTATGAATTTCAATGCCTTATTGTTGCATATTGCATTGTTGAACTGACGTGGGTCAAGTTGTGAAGAACTTGTTCCCGGAGACGATTTGTTTGTCTATTCTTTGTCGCGGTGGCTTGCGAGTCAGCGGCGTCAGCGGTGAGGTGGATTGGGACTACGCTTGGAGGCGAGGTCGAAACGATCATGGATGCCGGGTGAGGTCGTGTGACTCAAGTAGGGTGCAGAATGGGCAAGATGGATCGAACGGGCAGTTCGTGGCAGCTGGTTGGATCAGGCGGTGCGGAAGTCGGTGCAAGTCTCTCGGAGGTTCCGATGGGATTCGGACGGGAGAGACTTGCCGACATGATGAGAGCCGCTGATCAACCTACACGTGGTGAAGCAGGCGATTGCTTCAACAGATGTGTGTGTGTGGGTCCTATAAGTGAAACCCTAGACCTCTCCTATAAATAGAAAGGGGGGAGGAAAAACCCCAAGCATTCATTTGGAGTCTCCAAGACTTTTCTAGGGTTTGAAGAGGAGAGGAGAGGAGAGGAGAGGAGAGGCTAAGGTTTGGAGAGATTTGTATGTGTGCTCTTTGATTGAGCTCTTGTCCTCCTTGTTGGAGTGGCTTTGACAAGCATCACATTGAATCAATCAATTCATGAATGCTTGTTCCTTGGTGAAGTCTCATTTGCTTTCTTCTATCTTTTGATGATTGTGGTGCTTCCTTGATCCGGTTGATTTTGGTTGGTCTCTTGACCTCATTTACCTTGCTTTGATGTGTGGGAATACTCCTAAAACCATCTAGATCTTCAATCTCTCACAAGCAAGTTGTGGATCAAGTTTTTCATATTTCTAGGGTTTGAGCACTTCTTTGGTAAATCCTAAAGAGATCGATTATTTGAAGTGGATCTGAACGATCGTCGCTAGAAATAGGTCTTAGATATCCTTAGGGAGGTGTGCTCCAAATTTGGTCAAGTTTCATTGGTTGAATCAAAAGTTGGACCAATTTTTCTTTTGGATTTGAGCATTGTGCATTGCCTCTGGACTAAATCGGTTCGACCCAGCTCTACAGCGGTCCGACCGCCAGGCAATCAGACCGCTAGATCTACAGCGGTCCGACCGGTCCAGTGAGATCATTTCCCTTTTGTTTGGGTCTTGTGGTTAAGGGGGTAATCAGATTCAGCACAATGCTTCCTCTGTGCGTGTACTGATCTTCTTAGCTTTCATAGCTAAAGGAGAAAAGTTCGTGTTGAATTTGATTAAGGCGAAAAATCGAGAAAGCGCCTATTCACCCCCTAGTCGCCTTTACGGTCCTACAGCCATCGCCGGTGAGTCATCGCCGCCCGAGCCCAGCCACCACCCCCAACAGCTTCGCAGTGCCTCCAGGGTCCCATTTTGCTACCTTGCCGCCACCGACTGCCACCGTCGGTGCGCGCCATCGCCGGCAAGTTCATCATCGCCGCCTCCTCCTCTGCTCAGTGTCCGGTGCGGCGTGGCGGCCAGTTGGAGTCGGCTCGGCGCCACCTCCTCGGTTTCTTTGGCGTGGCGCCAGTCAACAATGGGGGTGCACGCCCATTATTTCTCCCGAGCCATCTCTTGGTGAACCGAGCCACTGACAGTCGGTCCCACCTGTCAGTCGGTATTTTTGTTTTCTTTTCTTTTATTTTCTAGTGGAAATTCATCGCTGACGTCAGCCGACGGCATTAATCCGATTTTCCTTTATAAAAATAATTCGGGAAATCAAATTAAAATCCAAATTAGGGTTTTAATTATTTTCCAATCTTCCAAAGCCCATATCTTTTGCATCCGACCTCCGATTGAGCCCATTCAAATTTGCAAATTCATATAAAATCAAGATCTATTTAATGGTGAATTTTATTTGATTTTTGGAGTTGGTTTTACATCTGTTATTTATTTGTTTTTGTTTCTTTTGTCTCGTTCGCGTGTAGACGTCGAAACTTTGGGAAGTTTTGCAGAAGGAGCACCTCAAGACCAAGATCAATATCTAGATCTATTCCAAGGCAAGTTATACATTTGATCATATTGAACCCAGGTTTTAAAATACTTTGTTTTAATGTATTGCATTCTATTTCAAGTATTTACTTAAATACTTTTGGTTTAGTTATCAATCCAAATTGTTATATCCACATTGTCTATTGTTATGTCATATTCTTTTGTCACCCTAGGTTGGTTCATTATTAGTTGGTATTATCGTAGCACCAACGTGGGTTGGTTAGATACGATTAGACTGCTTAGCTATGCACGAGTCATCATTTTATGTGAGTCGCAATTATGAATTTGACTAATGTAATATGGAACTGTGTGATAAAATTGTGTGCTATTACTCGTTGATGGCATGTGTTGCACTTAATCAACAGGGTGGGAAAAGATTTAGACTGAGGCAAGTGGTGGATCTGTGTGATTGGTGAAGCTGTGTGCTTTAAACTTTGTGATTTGGGAAAAATTGGAAGTCTTGCCTTGGTCAATTAAGGACTTAACTTTGTGCGCCATTGAACTAAGCCTTACTTACGACCACATGCCTAGTATGGGCTGGGCCTAACTTAGTAAGTTATGGAGTCTTGACATTGACAACTTAGGTTGTATTTTAAGTTGTGTGATGGGCTGGAGGTGTGATATGTCACATCGCGGGACGGTTCGCTGCATCTCTGTCCAACGATGTGTGTCGTAACCAAACGCTGTGTGTATCGGTTGGCCGGCAGGAAAGCATATCGGGAGTATCAATGCTTGAGATGAAGTCTCTGAAAGGTTTTGTTGTGATCAACTCTGATCCGGTTGGTTTCATCGTGTGGGTAAAGTGTACAAACTCTGCAGAGTGTTTAAACCAATCTATTCGAATAGCCGCGTCCTCGGTCATTGACATGCTCAGGAATTTCACACGAGGGGTAGATTTTCACGAAACATTTGGGAAGGGTCAGCTGTGTGAGATAACTTGTACAGCTGTGTGAATAACTTGTTTAGACTGTGTGTCCTTTGTGAAACCCATTTGTTAAATTAATATTATTTAATTGTTTTCAATTATGTTTTCAATCTATTATTTGTATTCAATTGCAAATGTTGCATTTCCGCAAAATAACCACAGAAGCCATTTCTTTGGAATAAGCCATCATGTATAAATGCATTCTGTGGTATAACTTGCGAGTACGGTGTGTACTCACTCTTGCTAAACAAATCAACAGAAGTGGAGGAGTCATCGCCTGCTTTTGAAGATGGGTTCTACGAAGGTTGATCGTTAGGGTCTTGATCGATCGGTTGCTGTGGTAAATTGATGGGAGCCACTTTGGAGTTTACCGTTTCATTGTAGATTATTCTTAATTGTCAGCCTTGCATGGCTTAATAAATGTAAAACTCGACCGTAAGGTCTCAACAGTTATTTGCTATTCAAAGTACTCGTTTATTCTTATATTCGTTGTATGGATGTGATATTTCATCAATGTTGATACTGTGTGCACTAGCGTGATCCTGGACTAGTACAGAATACACAGAGGGTTCAGATTAGCATATTTGGGTCCCGACAATAGTGTACCAGTCTGTGCATTGGATTTGTGAGGATTTTTTTGTTTGCCTGTATTTATCCTGTTAAAGAATGTTGATGTTTTATGGTAATTGACCAATTGGTGTTGTTTTGCAGGTAGGATTCTTGTATCTTCGGTATGTTGCAGATCCAAAAATACTATGGACATGGTATGAACCATACTGAAGGATGATGAGGTATTGCTGTTTTTCTGTCTCTTTATTTCTTTCTTATTATTTTATGCCCTCAAAATTTTTAAGTCAAGAACAACCTCTACCTTTTTGCCATTTTTTGTACTTTAAATTTTTTTTAAAGATCTATCTCTATGATATAAGAGAAGAAAATCCATTAGAGGAGCTATATGACCTGCTAGTAGTTTGATCAAGAATGATATGCTGAGAAGGGCAGAGCAGAAAGTCATTAAACAACATCCATGGAATACAAGTTATCATTGTGGCACATTTGAGAATAAAGTACCATATAATTTCATCAGATAGATGCGCTATTTGGCAAATGGGTAAGAGCTGATTCAGCCAAATTTGTTTTCTGATGCAGGAATTCTCCCTTGGATCTAATGGTCGCATGGCAACCATGGGTGTGTGATGAGACCTTAGGTGCATCTACTATGGTGGTAAATATCCCTAAGTTACAAGTGTGTGTTAAATCTTAAGTCGAGCCTATTTTGCTTAAATAGAGAAAGAAACAAAAAAAACTAGGTTCGGCTAAGAGCGAGGAGAGGGGTAGGCCGAAGGGGGAGCTTGGGCGGATATGGGAAGACACAAAGATCGATGGTTTCACATGTTGGAAAGTTTGCAAGGGAATTCGGTCAAGAAAAGTTAAAGGACCTAAATTCAAATTTAATTCTGAAATCAATCCATTTTCAGCCTAAGAATCTGAAATGGATTTGGATTGAAGCAATTCCAATTCGAGTCTTTCTTTAAAAGAGATTAATTTTGAAATTTCTTGTAATAGGATAGTTTAATTTATTTTCAGCATTAAGAGTAATTTAAATTTCGAATAAAAGGAGTTTGCAATAGGTTTGGTTTTGGATTATTGGTCATGTGCACTATTCATTCAAGACTATATATTTAGAGGTAGACCCCATTCTAAGCAAGTTAGAGTTGAAGAAAATACAGAAAAGTCATGTTTATGTGTCACATAATGAGTACATGTGTTTTTTAAAATTCTCATATAGGGTTTTGCAATTGCGTGAATATTGGAGGGTGTTTATCTTTTAAGATTTGTGATTACTTGTGGATCATCTCACCAATTCGTAGCATCCTTAATTGCTTAAGGTTTGGTGTTGTTCTTCAGGTTTGATTTTATTTTTCTTTGAATTGATTCAACATTAACCAAGTATCATTACTTACTTTAGAGATACACTTGTTCTTCCTTTTTGCTGAATCAAGGAGGAGGAAAGCTGGGGCATTGCTTCAATCAAGATTGAAATCCAAGTACCGTGAAAGATTGAGCCACATTATGTATCAACACATGTTGATCCGTATCATCTTGGTATCAGAGCGTGGTTAATCAAAGTACGTGTAATTGTTTTCTTGGTATTTTGAGGTTGATCATCATGTCAAGAACTAGCCAGCGTAGTTCTAATGATGGATCGGACGAGGAGTCTTTGTGCAGTGATACACTATTACTGGACGTACGTGCTCAATCTGATACTACTATTGGCTATTTTCTTCGTCGCGAGAAGGTGTTACGTCATCAACTTGAAGTTCAAATCCAAGGGGTGCAAGACACGTTGAACGATTGTCTCAACGCGATTGAACGGCGTATGATGGAAGGTTTTGACAATCTGAACCTTGCTATCTGTTGCTTGGAGGAGAGGCTACCACCGCCACGAGGAGCTAATGTACCGGTGCTACTCTAACCACAACATGGACGTGCACAACGTGTTTTACACCGAGATGGAGATGACTTCTACACTGCTGATTTGGAGGAGACTCTTTCCGATGATCGTGGAAGACATCAACGACGTCCACGACGTGATTACTTTGATCGTCGAGGTGCCGGACATGGTCGACATCATAATGGAGGTGATGAATGTGAAGACGATGGTCTCGGGAGAATCAAGATCACCATACCGGAGTTCAAGGGCAGATCTGCTCTGGAGTCTTATTTGGAGTGGAAGCTGCGTGTCAATCAAAGTTTTGACAACCACTACTACTCTGAAGAGAAGAAGGTTCATGTTGTCGTAATTGAGTTCACCAAATATGCTATTATGTAATGGGATCAATTGAATCGTGCGGGGGAACGTCCTAACACTTAGTTGGCAATGAAGCAAGCTATACGGGAACGATTTGTACCAGCAAACTACATAAGGACGCTGCATACAAAGCTACAACGACTTACTTAATGTGCTAAGACGGTGAGCGAGTACTATCAAGAGATACAAGTGCTCATGATCTGTACAAGTGTGTGTGAGTCGGCGGAGGCGACTATGACATGTTTCTTCGAGGGGCTGAATGAAGATGTGCGGAACCGTGTTGATTTGATGCAATACAACACCCTGCAAGAATTACTTCATCAAGTGGAGCATAGTGAACAATGGGTGAAGGACACTCAAGCAAGGGGTGGTCGAATCACTCATAGCACTTGAAGGCGTGCAACTTCGCAAGACGGAGATGCGGGATCAACTCCCAAACTGGTTGCATCAACTACACAGGTTCGGAGTACATTCAAGGAAACTTCTAAGCCTACAAGTGTCGCTAGCAAAGAAGCCTCACATGTTGATTCTAGTGCATTCTCTACGGCTAGAACTAGCAACGTTGAATGCTTCAAGTGCAAGGGCCGATGTCATATGAAGAAGGATTATCCAAACATGAAGATGGTGTTGCTCACACATGATGGCTATGCAATGGAAAGCGATAACGATGAATTTGAACCCTCCGATGAATATGAGAAGCTATAGCCAACCATTTGTTATCCGGAACAAGGTGTTAGCTTGATGGCCCAAATAGTGCAGCGTGATAACACCGTTATTGTGCGGAAGGGATAGTGACACCATATCTTTTAAACCGATTGTAAGATCAAAGAGAAGGTATGTAAGCTGATTATTGATAACGGGAGTTCGAGCAACATGATTGGTAAGGATGTGGTGGACTCAATCTCATTGTCCACATGGAGGCATCCTAAACTATATTACATCCAATGGCTCAACAACGTCGGCAAAGTCAAGATCACAAACAAGGTGAGAGTGTCACTCACTATTGATGGCTATGTCGATAAGGTGGAGTGTAATGTGGTATCTATGCATACTGGTCATATTCTATTAGGACGTCCATGCCAATTTTATCTGAATGCTACACATCAAGGATGGTCGACAAGGGAGAATTCCATGCTTTGCTGTCCAAGACCGATGATGAAATCAAGAGTGATTTAGTTGTGGTTAGCAAGAAGAAGGCCGTGAAGACTACACTAAAACCGTGGACGGTTTTGCTTCAAGAAGAGGAGGGTGATGAGGCCCTAGGTATATCTACTACAGTGGTAAATATCTTGAAGTTGCAAGTGTATGCGAAACCTTAAGTTGAGCCTATTTTGCTTCAATGGAGAAAGAAACAAGAAATAGGTTCGGCTAAGAGCGAGGAGAGAGAGGTAGGCCGAAGGGGGAGCTTGGGTGGATATAGCAAGACACCAGAACAGAAGTCTTAGCATGTTGGAAAGTTTACAAGAGAATTCGGCCAATAAAAGTGAAAAGAGCCAAATTCAAACTCAATTCTGAAATTAATCCATTTTCAGCCTAAAAATCTGAAATGGATTTGGATTGAAGTAATTTCAATTCAGATCTTTCTTTAAAATAGATTAATTTTGAAATTGCTTATAATAGGATAGTTTAATTTATTTTCAGCATTAAGAGTAGTTTAAATTTGGAATTAAAGTAGGAGTTTGCAATAGTATTGGTTTTGGATTACTGTTCACACGCACTATTCCCGAGACGGATTACTGTTCACCACGTGCGCTGTTCGTCCGAGACTATATATTTAGGTGTAGACCTATTGTAAGAAAGTTAGAGTTGAAGAAAAGAAAGTTAGAGTTGAAGAAAATACAAAAAGTCATATGTTTATGTCGCACATGAGTATATGCGTTTCAAAAATTCCCATCTAGTGTTTTGTGATTGCATGAAGATTGGAGGGTGATTTATCTTCCAAGATCCGTGATTCTTTGTGGATTATCTCACTAATTCGTAACATGTTCAATTGCTCATAGTTTGGTGTTGTTCTTCGGGTTTGATTTTTCTCTCTCTCGTCGGATTGATTCAACATCAACCAAGTACCATTACTTACTTTGGAGATAAACTTATTTTTCCTTTTTGCCGAATCAAGGTGGAGAAAAGTTGGAGTTTTGTTTCAATCAAGATTGAAATACAAATACCGTGAAAGATCGGACCATATTACGCATCAACAAATGTTGATCCGTATCCGTGTGTATGTGCGTGATCTTATACATGGACAGGTCTGCCGCTTAACTACTTTATGCTAAAAAAAAGCACACTGTTTCTCTGACCAATTCTCATGTTAATGTTTCATGCAAATTAATAAGCCCTGTGCCAGGATAATTCTGTCCTTATAACTGAAGAAAAGTTCCTGCCTTTTTTTATCACTTGTCTGCTGAAACTAGCACCCCTTGATTCTCGTATGAACTTGATTTTTATGAGATTCCTTGTCCATGTTACGGTGGCTTCAGATGAGTTTATATCATTTTTTTTGTTCTAATGTGTGAACATTTTTTTAATTGTATTTTTATTTCATGTATGTTTAGAAACTATGCCAACTAACTGGACAATTTTCTTGGTTAGACAAGTCATGGTTCCACAAGATAGCTAGTTTATAGTCTCCTTTCCTTTTTTTTTCTTTGACTAGTAATCTTTACTACTTAAAAAGACTATAGTGGTGGTGAATGACTTGTTCTTCTTCTCTCCCCGTTACTACTCATCCGTGCCGATAGGTGGGACCAGTGCACGCCCGTCTTCTTTATCCCTGCACGGCTCCACCTCTTCTCACTCTTTCGTCGACTTCTGGACCCTCGTCTCGCGTACCCCCACGTCTTCCTCATTCTCTCCCATGGCGGTTTCTTGTCGGCGCCCCAGGTATCACACAACCCCGAGACCCTCTGTGCATACCAAGCTAGTCCCATGATCAGTAGTTAGCTCGCACAGTAGTAACAATGATGTTATCATAACCATTCAACAACGAACTAATGAAGCAGACGAAGTAATATTAGTTAACAGCAAAGGACCTTATGGTCAAGTTCTTACAAAAGTCGCCTCACGAGGCTTAGCAACAACAGTGTCTCCGTGGAAATCTCAAAATACGTGGAGCCCAATCGACATGCCCACATGCAATCAGTGGAGGGCGTGACCTAGTTCGCGAAGTCTTCAAAGTAGCCTTCCTCATAGTACCCAACTGTCACGATTCTTCTGTTGGGGTGATCAACAAAAGGGCCTAAAGCCGTGAGTACATAAAGTACTCGAGAAGTCGTGAGAAATGTATGCACATAGTATTCATGCAAGGCTTAAACAAGAATGGCTTTATGGCTAATTTGCGTAAAGCAAGTTTAACGATAAATACAATAATTAGATTGCAAAGCGTGATTTTAAAAGAATAATACATAGATAACCGGTTTCTTTTGAATCAAGCAAGGAACATCCCGTTCACTTCCCAACCATTCAACCAAACCTTTCCATCGAACCAAACCATATTTTTGAAAATGCTACCTTGCGCGAAATCACGGGCATGTCCGTAGCAGGGACACGGCTATTCGAATAGATTTTAACACTCTGCGGAGGTTATACGGACTTTACCCACAAGACACGAATTCCCTAGTTTGTTTGGCATCCGTCGATACCACCGCTCACTTCCTTAGGTGAGCGCCTAGAAACGGACAAGGCCTTTACAAAGTTCCATTTGCCTCGGTTACGCGCTAAGGTTTCGCCATCACACCCCCTCTTGCGCCAATAATCACCCACAATGAACCGACTCAAAACTTTCCTAATTAGTTGGCGAGTCCGTCCCATACCGGACTTGTGGTTGCACGAGGTGGCCCAGATCAATGACTTGCAAAGTTAAGTCCTTAGTTGGTCGCTTTCGGACAAGACCTTCCACAACCCAATGTGCATCACACACCCACCTTTACTCCCTACCACAAGCCCGAGCATAAATCATTTTTGTTCATTCCGACCAAATGGCAATCCTCGCCATGGCTCAACACATTTTAATTACGGTGGCATCACACCACAATTCCATAGTTCCATTAGTCAAATTTCATTCATCATGAACATGTGATCGAAAGTCTCATTGGTAACTAGAGCATGTCTAAGCAATATCGCACCCAAGTTGGTAATACAACCATGTCCAACTAGTATTAACCATCCTAAGGTGTCCAAGGATATATGTCATTCAAGGAGATATTTCATTTTCAATTCATCAAGGAGGCATAATGGCAATTTGGTAATTATCTACTCCCAAAACCATTTTTAATAAAACTAGCCATGCATGATAATTTAATACAATATACATTTGTAAAATGGGTTCAACATGGTCAAAGGCCTACGACTTGCCTTCGTTGGCGAGGCGGGTCTTGATCGTCGAATCGAAGAAATCTTCCAAATCCTAGGAATCTACACGTGCGAGAATAGCAACAATAAATAAAACAGCACCAAATGAACTCCAAAAAAATTACAAAACCAGTACCAAATGAAAGGGGCTGATTTTAGATGAATATAGAAATTTGGATCACCCAAATCGGAGTTCGGATGTGAAAGTTATGCCCGAATGAAGTTTCAAGCACATAAAATGATAGAATTAGGTTTTGAGATTTTCCGAATTATTTTCAATTGAAAAATCCAGAGAAATCGTCGGCGACACGTCGATGAACACGTGGCTGCTACGCCCGCGACGGCCGACCGACACCTGCCCGCGGCATCGACGTGGCGGCCATGTCGGCGCCACGTCGGCCGGCAGCGGCGCCAGACGGAGGCCGAGGGGCTCGCCGACGGGAGGGCACGGGCCGGGCGAGCACACCGGGAGGTAGAGGGGCTTGGGGATCCCATTGCGCACCCTTTCGGGACTGGCGGCGGCGGCGGCGGCGGCGAGAGAGGCGGCGGTGGCGGCGGCCGAAAGAGGGCGGCGAACGTAGCGGCCGGCGACGGAGAGGTGCACCAGACGGCGGCAGCGTGGGAAGCGGTGGTGGAGTCGGCGCACGGGAGGAGGGCGGAGGGGAGGAAGAAGAGAGGAGAGGAGGAAACCGGCGGCATTTATAGGCGGAGGAGGTCACAGGCGGGCGGGCGCGATGGGGCGGGGCGGAAGCGAGCGGCGGGACGGGGACGGGGCGGGCGCGGCGACCGAGGAGCGGCGGATTCATGGCGGCGAGCTCGGGCGCGACAGAGAGAGAGGAGAGGAAGAAGGAGGGGAGAAGAAGAAGAGGCCTGGCGCGCGGAAGGCCGTCCGATTTTGATCAGACGGTTGGCGCGAGCGACGATGGCGAACAGGAGCGACCGGATGGAGATCGAGGCGGTGGGCGGCGCGCGCGGAGGGAGGCTGGGCGGCGAATAGGGATGGGCGAAGAGATTCGCCCACGACGATAGAAGGATTTTTAAGGATTTTTGATTTTCAAAAATTCAAACAAATGAAAAGATATTTTAGAAAATATTAAATAGTCAAAATATTCTAGAAAAATTCACAGAAATTCCTTGAATTATTCTGGACTTAATAAAAATACTTTCAACTTTAATTTTTCTTTTTCTTTTACAATTAAATTAATTTTCCATTTCGGGTAAAATGAAAATCAATTTCTAAAATCCAATAAATCCAAGAAGACACCTAAAATAATAATTTTGATTTTAAATTCCAGAAAACTCAATCAAACCAACTTTAATTTGATTGAAGTTTGATTAATTCATATTAAACTGCAAATGGATTCTGAAATTTCAAAATTAAGCTTTTCGCAAAAAGAAGCAAATGGTTCTCTTTTAAAATTTTCCAAAACTCCAAAAAAGCGGGACGCTACATTTCTCCTTGTGCTAGGTCCTCTCGTTGCGATTCCTCTGTCCTCCTGCCCCTAACACCGCCCTCGGTACGCCCTCTATCCTCAATGTCATGTTTCTCATCGCCGTCAAAGCATCACAACGTAGTGCTCACCACCTCACGTCGTTTCTCGACCCATATCGTCCTGTTTGCTCCTCATACTCCATAGACGAGCTTGACTTCCTCCGTCCTTGCCGTCATGAAGTTGGTAGGCTCTGCGAAGCTCTAGGCTCACTGCCCTAAATCAGCCCGATGACTTGTTGTTTCACTGCCCACAAGTCGCTCGACGAAATGTCTTGTTCATTATTTTCTTATCTGATTGCTCTCACATCTCCTCGACATCTAAACCCACTCTTGTTCTCCTTTCTCACAATGGCTTAAAGCATGTAGCGGTCAGGTGGGAGCGGCACGGCCGCACAGCGTTGGCAGCAGGCCGAGGGTGAGGGACATGTGGCGCAGGTGCGGCTGGCCGAAGGTGAAGGCCACGCGTGACGCAAGCACAACAGGCCGAGGGCCGGCGCGACCGGTCAAGGGTGCGCGCAGAGCAGACACAGCAGGCCAAAGGCAGGCGCAACTGGCAAGCTTACGGTGAGATGCGGCTGCCTCCTCCCTGTCGTTCTCTGTGTGGGCATGTGGTACGTCTGTATTCAGTCGGGTTAGCTCTCAATAGACTTGTGAAAATTTAGAAATTGTTAATTTCACTGGCTCCTACGATGATTGTGCATTTGCTCAATTTGGATTGAAACGATACAAAAGCTAACATGACATTAATTCATGAAGTTTGACCCCATCAAGCTAACATTACTTAATTCTGAAAGCGTTTGATGAAATATTTATTGGTGCAATGTGTGCGGCGGTAGCGACGGTTATGGGCGCGCAGCGCATACTGAGAGCCAAAGCGGCGCAGAATCGCAAGCTTACGGTGAGATGCGGCTCCCCCTCCCTGTCGTTAGTTCTTTGTGTGGGCATGTGGTACGTCTGTATTCAGTCGGGTTAGCTCTCAATAGACTTGTGAAAATTTAGAAATTGTTAATTTCACTCGGTCCTGCGATGATTGTGCATTTGCTCAATTCGGATTGAAATGATACAAAAGCTAATATGACATTAATTCATGGAGTTTGACACTATCAAGCTAACATTACTTAATACTGAAAGTGTTTGATGAAATATTTATTGGTGCCATGTGTGCGAGCAGTTCGAAGGATGCTTACGGCACCGAGAGCTACACAGGAAATTAAAAGGTCTTGAACACAAGTTAGTGGAAGAAAACGATATCCATAACTTAAATATCAGCGGTTGCCAGCAAGGCCTTCAACAACTGAATTTGTTCAGTGATATAAAAATAAATACTCTGCATGTCTAATTACCACCACCAGTAAACGCAATGATGTATTTGCTACATTTTCCTAACTGTACCATATTTGTTGATGATTCATACAATCATACCTTCCAATTAGTACAACACCTGATGCAACTTTTTGTCTATCTACTAATTGGTTAACTATGCGTTTCATAAATTTGTATAACCTTTCAATATATGCTTTTTATATGTAGCAGCTAGTATACGATAAATAAATCCTCTGTATAAGCTTTATGGTTTGTTTCTTGCTGGTTTTTAATTTCCACATCAACACAATTGAATTGAATCCTCAGACTTACATGTCACCTAATTTTTATTTATCCTCTCAATAAGCTTTATGGTTTGTTTCTTGCTGGTTTTTAATATCCACATCAACACAATTTAATTGAATCCTCAAGACTTACATGTCACCTAATTTTGACAGGCGATCTCCACTTTATGCTCTTTAATAGCAAAGCCTTATGTTGACCGGCTGCTGCTTTGTTTTTTCACGGTGCAGTACTAGTCTGATAGTCTTCTTCCAAGAGTTCCGCTTCCAGTAGTTCGTCAGGTAACAGCCAATCTTGAGAAGATGAAAGTTGCCCACTAAGCTTTCTGGGGTGACCGGAGACTCAAGTTGTCACGGGACCAGAAGATACTGCCCGTCGGCCTCCTCCTGTGAATGCTTCTCTACCAGTTTCGTTTGGACAGCGTGCTCCACATCGTGCTTCCACAAGGGATTCATCCCCAGCTCGGCGAAAGGTCACCCATGATGATCATCGAAGATCGTCCTCACCGTCTGGTCGTAGTGGGAGCCGCGAGGGTCCCGACTGTGACCGTTCGAGCCGTGACCAAGAGCTTGAAAATATTTTTTTTAAAAAGAAAATTATAAAAATAAATACTCGGCTAAAAAAATAACAAAAATAGGCTTCAGCCGCCGGTTGAATTGCCGACAGATACCCTGCCCCCTACCTGTCGTCGGTCTAACTTCCTGTCGCCAGTTCAACGGTCAACAGTAACCTATCACCAGTTGAACCGGCGATATGAATTCAGTTATAAAAACCCTAGAAATTTACTTCAAACCTCATTTTAATTCCAGAAAAAAACCAGAAAGAGAGGAGAAGGAGAGAAGAAAGGTAGCGAAGCTCTGCCTGTTCGACGCGGAGGAGACGTAGACGGAGTATCGGATCCGATCGGCCATCTTGCAGGTACATTTTTTTGGAACTTTATACATTATGTCAAAATATTATCGGTTAGTAAAAAAAGCAACATAAAATTTAGTAGATTAGATAAATATAGTCTAATTATGTAGTACATCATTTGAGCTGTGTACGAGGTAGGTAGAGTATAAATGTAAATAATACTAGTTTTATTTAGCTCTTCATTTGTGCGTAGTAATTATATTATTAATACCGAAAATTAATTTTTAAGTAGAAAAATAACATGACATATTTTAAAAATTGAAAGGAAAATCCATAGCAGCTAATTAGGGTAAGTAGATCCTAATCGAATTAATCATAGCTTTATTTAACTCCCTATTTGTGCACGGTAACTATATTGTTAATGTCAAAAATTAATTTATAAATAGGAAAATAGCATGACACATTTTAAAATTACAAAGAAAATTAGTAGCAGCTAATTAGGGTAGGTCGAGCCTAATCGAAATAATCCTAGCTTTATTTAGCTCTGTAGGGTAGGTAGAGCGTAATCACAGCTTTATGACTTATCGCATAAATTTGATTTCTTTTTGTGGTTGGTAATTATTTTACTAATGTCGTTTCCTATTACCTTATTACATATTTCGTAGTCTTTATAATGTATGCACTGAATTTTTGGGTATGGCGGACCCAGACTACGTTGTCGAGTGGTCGTACGAGTTGCTTGACCTGGTGATTGACCTACATCACCGTAGCCGCCTCAGTACCACCCTCCCAGGAGGGCGAGACGCCGATTGAGCTTGACGCGTTACTGCTGCGCACGCTCATCAGGGCATGGCGGTTTCACCCAAGCAGGGTGTCGAGGTACGTGCCATTGCGATTTTCGTGTACTCATTTGTGGCCTGACTACTACGTGTGGACTAACGTTCGTTCGTAACCTGACCCGACGCAGTTTGAGGGCGGTAGGTCTCCTTCCGTTAGCACGGATGGTGGAGGTGACTTGGGAGGACGACCAGGACCGCTTTCTTGGTCTCACGTACATGCGTTTTTCCTACGACCTGACCATACTGACGGCGTTGTTTGACCGGTGGAGGCTGGAGACGCACACGTTTCACCTTCCGTGCAGGGAGACGACACCGACGCTGCAGGACGTGAGCTTCCTGACCGGGTTGTCCTGCACAGGCTTCCCCATGGCGGTGTATGACACCTCGCCCACGTGACGCATAGAGTTCCTAGCGAGGCCCCAAGATGATCTGCCGCCGGGCAGCGATTACCACGAGTTCAACAGCCCACACGGGCCGACGCTTACGTGGATATGCCAGTTTTACATAAGTCTTAGTAACTATTGTCCTCTCGGATCAGTTTATTTGTGAACCTTGCTGACGTGTATATGTCTTCTTGCAGCTTGAGCGTATGGCGGAGGGCGCACCCGACGAGACAGTGAGGAGGCACTTCGAGACCTACCTGCTGTGGTTGTTTGGGTGGGCCATGTTACTGGGTCCCACGGCGACAACGTCGATAAGCACTACATCCGCTACACACGTGAGCTCGTAGATTCGCCGGTGGAGGAGATCCAGCCCTACGCCTGGGGTCCGGCCGTACTATGCGCGATGTACCGTGCATTGTGCGACGCGTGTCGCCGGCCCCAAGACAGCTCCATCCTCTCCGGATGCCCGCTACTTCTGCAGCTGTGGTCCTTCGAGCACTTCCAGATCGGATGTTCACAGCTGGATTTGGGAGCGTACACGGTCAGCATATACGCCGAGGACAACGACGTGGACTGACACACTATGGGCACGGTGTGGTGCCGCCGATGGGTTAGTTTTGTGAATATTTATTATTTTCTTGTAATACAACCACAATTTCGTATGCTAAATTTTTCTTTGGTCTATTCCACATGTGACCTACACACCGATCACCACGTAGGGGTTGTACTTGGACTACGTCGCGATGTTCAACCAGCTGACGGATGAGGGTGTACATTCAGGAGAGGGTGTTCGCGCGCGCTCGGAGTACTATCTAGTCTGTGCACACTAGACTACGTGTACTGGTACACGCGAAAGGCCTTGGTGCACGAGGTCTTCGTGGAGGAGTACCAGGTGGCACGGGGCATGCGCCAGTTCGATCTGCGACAGCAGATCCCAACCCCGTTGGCGCAGCGACTGCCAGCCCACATCCATGAGTAAGTTCACGCTTTAATTCTTTAGTACATTCTGCGTTACATACATACCAAATAATTATCTTGCCGTCCACAGGTACACCACAGGTACACTAGGAATGGATATGTGGTACTACCACCTGGGCGGAGAAGATGTTCCCTTGGGTTGAGGGCTGGCTTAGCGCCTACGTCGACATTGTCTTGGAGGATGCTCACTACAACCCCAGGGAGTACGAGGAGTACATGGATTGGTACGCCAGTCGGACGAGGCTTCACAGCATCCGGGTCGTGGTCGACCCACCATGACACGAGGCTACAACGTCTGACACGTACCCCACACAGCCGGACTCCGCATTCCACCACGTGGTACGTATTCAACGGTCAGGAGTACAACGCTGAGCTCACAAGGAAGGGTAAATGGCCTCGGTCCACACAGCAAGTTGGCCATTCCGTAGTAGTCCCCGTCCTACCCGCCATATTTTTTTTTATCTCCTAAAGGCATGTATACTTACATGGTCCGGATGCTTGTGTCCTAGTGTACCGTAGTAGTAGTAAGGATGATTAAAGCAATTAGCGGAACCATTATATCATGTGACCACGTGTAATATTCTTCTGCCTGCGAACTCTAATGTCTTTCTGATTCCTTGCCTCACATTTTACCTTTGTTCCATAGAGTAAATTTTCTAGTAACAAAAAGTCAAGATCGTGTAAATATGAACAAAAGACAGAGGGACAAGCACAACCCAACTCCTCCAACAAGTTGGTAAGGAAGATAAAATCATACGAATTTGCCATTAATCAAAACTACGATATATCACACTGATATTACATAACATTGAGCAAAACGTCATAACACTTAGTTTTTTACAAATGAAAGTGATATTCCAGAACATTGACAATCGCATATTACAATTGTCCGTGTTTTTCCGTGGCAGTGGCCTCAACGTCCCCCATGTGGGCTGCCTCGAGTCGGGCGGCTAGATGAGTTCCCCGTGGCGACGTCCAAACTACTGGTGTCTCCTTCGTCCTAAGGATTTCTCGTTGGACATTTCTTGAAGGTGTGCCCACACTCCTTGCAAACGGAGCACTTTTTCGTACGACGTTCGTCTTACGCCGTTCATATCATTCTGATCGCGCGTACACATGCCGGCCGACCTTTCCCTTCAGCCTTTCAATGTTCGCGGCCCAGATTAGTTGCTCCCAGGTCGGATGGCCAGTGAAATGGCCAACCACGGCATAACCATACATCTCCGAGAGGTACTACCCAGGATGTTGCGCCACCATGGAATATGCGGCCATAACATGGGGGTAGGGCCTATGCAGAAGAAGGGCTTGTTGCAAGTACATACACAACTAGCACGACGTAGTGTACACTCGTGGATAATCATCTCGCGGTTTGTCCCGCGACATCCTTTATCCCTGCACATTACCTCGAAGAGAAGCTCCCTTGTCCCTTGTGCCCATCTTGAATGCGCGATGCATCTCACCCTTGTTGCTCTTCTCCATGTACTTGGTGATCATGGCGGAGTAGAGTACTCTGTCATTTGCCATGACGAGCGACGCGTTGTTGCTTCTGTCAACAAAGTAGTTTGTCGTAGCTCGAAGAATTACCTCCACAATACCAACCGAAGGGAGGCACTTTGCGACGCGTATGATCCAGTTGTAAACCTCGGCTAGATTGATTATCATGACACCATATTGACCACCACCCCTGTCATGCAGCAGCGACCACTTCTTCTTAGGCTCGTGCTCAATCCAGTCCGAGAAGCATTTCACATGCGCCCCTGTCCTCCTCGTCAGATTGGGACCATCTATGGGTAGCCGTGGCAATGCTTCGGGGGCCTGGTCAGCGCTTGGGGCGGCCCTTATCACTGCCTCCCTTCTGTGTGTCCAGGTCCGCTCATCCAAAATCTTCCAGAGTGTTTCGAACTTCCGCTGCTGGTTCTGGTTGCACAACCGCTTGAATATGTTCATCAGGTTATTGTTGCAGAACTGCTTGTATAAGTTTGCCTCCAAGTACCTCATGTACTATCTGCTCTGCAGATCCGTCCATGCAAGTGGTTCGTTATCTCATTGTTGTAGCTGGGTTATTGCACTGAGAAGGCCGGCATGCCGATCATGAATGATGCATATGTTTGGATGACCCTGTTGTGAGAACCCGGTGTATTTAACTTGTAATACTTAACCACCCGAATGGTCATAGCATTGCAAATCAAATATCTCGATTCTCGGCGCATATGTACTTCCCAAAATTGTAGTACACATACTTCATACAAAAATTAAGCATCCAAACCATACAAATCATTAATTAACCAGTCTACAAGCGTACAACATAAGGACATACAAGTTTATATTACAAAAGTAGGGCCGACCGACCAAATGATAGGAGATAACCAAAGTAGCAGCGGAAACATAAGCCATAAAATGACGATAAACAAAAGCCAAACGGTTTGCCATTACCCACAAGGCAACCGACTGGAAACGTCCAAGCTAGTCGTCGAGAGCAAAGTCGAAGTCGGTCTCACAATAGTTAACCCCTTGGGGGTTAACCTCCTCTGCAACAATTAAGCAAAGCAACTAAGTACAACAAGTACTTGCAAGACTTACGAGTAACAAGCCTATACATAGCTACATGCAAGCTGAAACAAAGGAGGACGTTATATGGTTCATTTGACGCATAAATCATCATTTTATTTGCAATAAGTAATAGATTGAAAGCAATTTGATAAATCTATTTTTAATTGATTAAATAACAGCGAGACAACAATAATAAACATAAATAACATCCTAAAGATGACTACCCAATAGCCACCATAACATAGCACGAATTACCCATTCGTACCACCCAAAATCAAGTTTTATCAAAAACTGTTGAGCCTAACTTTTGTAGAGACATAACCAAGCATGTCATAACCAAGGACTTGGCTATTCGAATAGATTATACCCTGCAGGGGTGTACCAATGTACCCACACGTCAGACCGCCTCTTTTGCCTCCGGAATAAGCACACTTTCTAAGGTATGCCGGCAAGGCTAAGTCCTACGATACATTTCCAATATTATGTATTAACTATGAGTCACCCGTATGGATATAAACCCATACGTTGTGTCGGAGTCATCGTAAAGCCTCGGTCAACTACCCCTCACGGGTAAAGCCTTGGACAACTACGATGCCCCTCGAGGTGGGGAACCTACCCGGAACTCCACCACCGCACACCCCACAACAACACACAAGTTCCTTTTTCACACAACAGACAAACCACCTCCTGCGACCTGGAGCTAACACACGCCAAAGTAATAAGTCAAGAGAGGTCCCATATCTCTCTCATGTGGTTAGCATGCAAAAACGCTTGGGTCAGTGTCCAAGATGTTCGGTTCTTGTTGACTCGGGCACCATTCACACACCCAATAACCACACCATCAAACCAATGTGCCCAAGTCTAAAACATTTCATTTTCAGTTTTAGTTTTCCAAATACAATTACATACATGAGTATCCAGACTCAAATAATTATAGTGGTGATAAAAATGACCATCGCCAAGGCGATGATCCCCATTCTACCGTTCTAAGCATTTCTAAGCAGCATCAACTCGCAAACTATATGTAACGTGATTAGAGCCCATCCATCGAACTCTAAATCACAACGAATAAAACCTAGGCTCAGTGGTAGAGGATGAACATATACCTACAGTTTATGCAACTATAGGATCAACTACTCGATCGATAATTTAACAGCAAAATAGAGCATGCATACATACACTTTGCAAACAAGATAATAGACTTTGAAAGTAATGGGATCAATATGATCAAATGGAAAACAACTGCTTGCCTTGCTATAGATAACTTTCTTGCTGCAGAGGATCACTCGTGCAATCAATAAAGTCGTCGGAACCTATTCGGAAGAATCGAAAGCACAATAAGAACGAATGATACCGAAAAGACCCAAAAATACAAATTCATTTAAAAATCTTGAAAAATTCACAGAAGGTAGATAATGATTTTAGATGAATTTAGCAACAAAAATCAATTGATTTGGATGATCCAGGCAAAAGTTATGACAGTTTGAAAGTCGATTTTTTAGAAAATCTAATAAATTGCTAGATATCACTATTCATCCAAATTTTAAAGTTTTGGTGAAAATTTCTAGAAAGGTGGTGCATATAAAATTTTTATGGTAGACAGAGCATCACATGAGATGATAAACGAAAAATGATTCACCTCATTCAGAGCTAAGATGAATTTTCTACGATTTTTCAAAAATAAGAAAGTAGTGCACAAGATATTTGTAGAATCATATTTTCAGATATAGCAACATGCTCAAAACCTATTTTACAATAAAGTACAGTAACAGAGGAACATGGTAAAATTGAGTTTACTAAAATTGGAGCTACAGAGAAATACTTATGAATTTTTGAAGTCTAAACAATTTTTAGAGCAATAAAAGTATTAAACCTAAAGCAATTTTGCCAAAAGTATTTTTTGGAACAGTAACAAGGTTCAAACCATTTTTATAATAAAGTACATGCAAAAAGGAATCTAGCAAAATTTGAATCATCAAATTTGGAGCTAAAATGAATTACTTATGCAATTTTGAATTTAATGCATTTTTCAGTTCACAAATAAAGCATTTCGGTTTTTATAAAATATAAAAGACTTTTTACACCCAGCCGAAGCTAGCCACGGTCACTGACTCGTGGGCCCCTTAAACAGTGCATTTTCCAATTTTGAAACCCGAATAGAATTTTCGGCCTGACAGGTGGGGTCCACATGTCATACTCACGGCTCACGGAACAGTGCGTGGACTCAGAGATCCACGGTCGGTCCACGAGAATCCAGTCTGTGCGCTAAACCCCATGGCCCACATGTCATACACAGAGATGACCGGGATTTAGCCCTCGTTTACTGTGTTCGGCCCCACATGTCATACACATAGAAACCAACCTTAAGACAATCATTAACTACTGAGCAATCATTAGCAGTTAATGAACGAGATTTGGTCTTAATGACCTTGCTACAGTATTATCGAAAATCCGACAATATAGTCCTGGCTTCGCCGGACTCTCGCCGGCGTTCCCGGGCACGACGGCGCTGGCCAAGGGCATGGACGGGTCCACAATACTCTTGCGTACCCAATGGTGGTACTCACGGTGGCTGTGCCGGCCCAAGGCGACGGCGCACCGGAGAGAGGCGGTGAAGAGCTACGACTAAACGTGCACGGCACAACTGAGCTCCGCATTGTCCAGGGAAGCGGGTGCCACAGCATCTACGAGGCACAGAGAGGCTACCTGAGCGAGGTAGAGACTTGGAGGAGGTCGGAGTTGAGCCGACGTCGAGGAGGGTGATGGCGGTGCGGTGCTTCACCGAGGAGAAGACAGGTCTGACGAGTGGGCCCCGTGGTGTCAGCGACTCAATGGCGCAGCGCAGGAGTGGCTTGGTCCGCAGATCTGGGCCGTTCGATTGGAAATGGATGGCTCGGATTTAGGAGAGAAAAGGCCTAAGTGGTTCGAACGGGCGCGGAACCTGGACCGGAGGATCTCCATCGGACGGCTCACAAGCGAAGCGGTTAGTTGGTTGGGCTGAACTGAGGGAGCCGGTTCGAAGTCTGACTCGGGTTCAAGCTCGAGGAACAGTGATTCTAGATTTGAATTAAAAATACTGAGATGATTTGAGAATTTCTAGAGGTAGTTCCACAGATCCAAAAATTCTGAAATTTTTACTGAGTGATCTTGACTTTAAGATCGACCGTGTATAAATTTTCCAAAATTTTTCATGCAATGCATTTCCTCCTAGAAAATTCACAAGTTGCTGGTCTAGGGTTTGACCAGGGAAACAACAGGTTTGACCAGCCCTTAAGAAATAGCAAATAATTTCTAAAAATTATGAAATTTCTCAGGGAGATTAACAAGATGGTCAAGAATTTAGGAAAAATATTTCCAGAGGGTGATCACAAGGTTTGACTAGAAGATCTTGAATTGCAACACTTCGAGTCAATAAAATTATTTGAGTTGAAGTCCACATTTCAAGTAATTTCTAGAGATTTTAAATGACAAAAAGGATGCATCCAAAAGTTTTAATTTATCCTCATTTTCATGCATTTGAAACACAACCCCAAGTTTGGGATGTTACACCTGTATAACAGAAATCCTCACATTCTTCAGGAACCACAACCAGCTCTCCGTGTTCTTGCTTTCAATGAAAGCGAATGCCACGGGAAGAACTTGATTGTTGCCGTCTGTCGCTATTGCGGTCAGCATCTGGCCCTTGTACTTTCCAGTCAGGAATGTGTCTTCTACGCATAAGATTGGACGGCAGTGCTAGAATACATTGATGCATGGACCAAAGGCGAAGAATGCTCGCTGCAGTACCCTCTTATTGGCCCACTTCGGATGTGTGGCTTCTTGAATATCAACATAAGTACCAGAATTCCTATCTTGTATGACTCGGAGTAGCTCGGGGAGGTTGTGGTAGGAATCCTCGAACGTGCCAAATCTTGATTCCACTGCCTTCTGTTTTGCCCTCCAAGTTTTAGCATAGCTGATTGTGTACTGGAACCTTGCCTCAATCGCACGAATGATGGATCGTGGCTCAAAATCAAGATTATCAACTATCTCATTGTACATAAGGTTGGCGATGAAGCCTGATGACATGTTCTTGTAGGACTGCACTGACTCAGCGACGACGCATGTGTGCGGGACCACTGTAGAGCACTTCCAGTAGGTGTCCCACTTAGGTTGAAATGCGTGCACTCGCCAAGGGCATCCGTCTATTTCACACTTCATGCCGTGGCATCTTGGGTTAGATTTGATGATTGTGAATGTGCGCTGCACCAATAGGGCCTAGAATTTGACCGCCTCCTGCACGGCCTCCTTGCATTTGTACACAACTTCTTACCTGACCTCGCTCTAGTCGTACTCCCACGGCACGCAGGGGTCTTCTTCAACGACGAAGTTGTCGAAATGGTATGTGTTCCACTCGGATGGAACCGCCAGCTAGTCCATATCATCCTCGTCGTCGGATTCTTCATCTTCTGACAATGCATTGTTGTCCCGGGATTGCTGATCCATCATTTGCACTATGGCTTCCAGCTCCTCACCCTCATCAGCTATCCCACTGGCCTGCCTAACTAAAGGAGCTACTTCTCTAGGGTCTTCATTGACAACATCAACAACTCCGGGAGCTTCGGGCACTATGTGCGCCGCACTGTGGTTGGAGTCACCGACTTCTTCTTTGGCATCACCACCCCCTTCTTGTTCAGCCACGGATGCAAGAGTGGGCTTGGCATATGCTTGGGCCAGAAGGACCAAATCCCACCCTCCCTCCCTCATCACGCGTAGATATGACTGCCATGACTTTGTTCCTTTTAGCAGCACTAACTCCCAATATGTGGGTTGTGTTGCTCGGGGGGCAAGGTAACTCATTCTCATATCATACACATCACGGTCTACTTGGAATGTGTGAAACAACTACCACATCACAACGCCCAATGTACGCCCCTCTGCTCTTGGTAGGGGCACGGTCGTCGATTGGAAATAACGCAGATCAATCCCTTCAGGACCCTCTAGAATAGTCCCAGGACTGTAGTAAATATTGAAATTGGTGACGTCTGACAAAATTGACGCACTGCACCATGAAGAATATTTCTACGATTAACCACGTATCTAAAGCAAGGTTACCCACTAAAAATATTTATGTACAACATACTGCACTACGCAACCATACAACCAAAACTATGTAATCCATTCGGTTTAAAAAATAACCTCTCAGGTGTGCAACCGGACGGGCAGCGCTTCACTAGCTTCTCTCCCCCTCTACTCCTCTCCCTTCCCTTCTCTTTTTTCTGAATACAAATGAGTCCTGTGCCGAATTTTAGGGTTTTATAGAGATTTTATAGGGAAAGAGTCCCTGTCGCTAGTTGAACTGGCGACAGGAAGTTGGACCGGCGACAGGTGGGGGCAGGATACCTGTCACCAGTTGAACTAGCAACAGGAGTCTGTCGCTAGTTCAACCGGTGACCAGAGCTGGCCAAATGGACCGGGCCTCACAGACAAAGACGAGGCACGACATCGTTGACTGCCGGGCACGGCACAACCCGCCTTGTTCATGGGCCGCGCGGCTTCAAGACGAGCCCGCCGTGCACAGGCCGCCACCTTGGCACGGTGGGCGGCCCGACGGCAGCGAGCGATGTCGGGTCGTGCTAGGCACGCCACGACCCGAGCGAGCCACGACACGGCTCGAGTGACCAAGAGCTGGCGGCGATGCCGCGCCGCGCCGTCATGGAGGGTGGCGGGGCGCGAGGCGGCGAGACCGGGAGGGGAAGAACGGCTAGCGCTCGGCGGTGCGGGAGGTGGCCGGAGCGGAGCACAGGACCGGGAGGGGAAGAAGGGTCGTAATATAAGAACTTCTGCAGGGCGATGAGTGTACATCCAAGAAAGTTCAGTTTGGACATGGAGGTAAGGTGAAACTATACTTACGTCATGCTAAGAATCTTTTACTATATAAGAGCACCTTTTCTATTTTTATTCAAACGCACTATAATAGCACTTACGGTAGTATACTATTAACTAAGCAACATTGGTTCGTTGCTGAGAATATAATGTCGTTTTTAGAAATTTTTATGAGGCAGCTGTTGCTTTGTCCGTTGTTTACTATCGAACATCTCCTATCATTGTGCATACTATTTTACGGATTGTCACTCAATTAAAAATGTATGAAAATGACTTAGTTTTACGCGATACTGTTGTTTCCATGAAATCTAAATACCTTAAATACTGGAGAGAAATTCTTTACCTATATGTATTTGCATTTCTTTTAGATCTTAGGGCTAAAATTGATGCATTTGGTACTGTACTTGATCTTCTTAGTGATGCTACGGGGCTAGACTATACTAACTATTTTGCAAAAGTTCGTTCTCGGTTATACGAGGTTTACCAAAGGTATGAAAATAAGTTTTGAACAGTCCGCTCGCAACGACCTCTAGTAGCCCTCACCTCAAATTGGAAGATAAATATGTACAGCGCGATCTTCGGTGCCTCTTCCTCCAGGTCTAGATCCAGGTCTTCTTCTTCTTCTTCTTCTACACCAACACATGCTCAGCCAAGACCCACGAGGAGCGGAGAACTATCCACCTATCTGGACAGCGATACGGTGGATTTCAACTCAGAAGGGTTTGACATCTTGCAATGGTGGCAAGCGCATAAGTTAATATATCCCGTGCTATCCATACTTGCACGTGATGTGTTAACTGTTTCTGTCCCTACGGTTTCCTCCGAGTCTGCTTTCAGTCTTTCTGGAAGAATATTGGAGGAGAGAAGAACAAGTCTCACAAGCGAGATGGTGGAGATCCTTCTAACTGTGAAGGACTGGAAACAAGCTGATTCACGAACACAACACTCTGTGAAAAATCCAGAGTTGTCCGAGATGTTCAAAAATATGTACTTAGACAATGATACCAACACATAAAATAAGGATGTATCATGTATGTATAATTGTAGAGCTATAGACTTTTTTTTTTCCTTTGACAAGGTTTTCTCATTTTGAGTTTTTACTTGCGAAGATTTTAACGAGGCAACTAGTTGGACATTAAATAAAGCTCTTTATTACATTTTCAATATGATTGTCTTATTTTTTAAAAAAAATTTCATGTCTACTTCTGAATTCTACACATTTTTTTATTTTTTCTGGATTTATTTTGTTTTTTTCATTCTGATGAGCCAAACGAGCTAAACGGCCCACACTTGGCCCGGCGGGCTAAACGGGCTCAGGCCAGCCCGACATGACACGAATGTGTGACGGGCTATGCCTAGGTCGCCATCCCGGCCCGGCACGATACGAATAGTAGTTGGACTGGAATGGACTGTGCTATGTCGGGCCGGGCCGCTCGTTTGGGCAAGTCTGCCGGCGACATGACCCATTTTTGTTATTTTTTAAATTGATTATTTATTTTTTAAATAATATTTTAGAGCTTGACCGTTCAAGCCGTGACCGGAACGGGAACCGAGACCATTCAAGCTGCGACTGGGACCGTGTAGACTGATAGGGACGTCAGGGATTATCGTCGTCACGACCGTGACAGCAGTGACCATGACCATTACAAATCCAGGCATTCGGACGAAAGGCGAGATGACCGAAGGGAGCATGACAGTAGCAGATATAGACGCTCCAGCTCTCGCCATAGGTGCAGAAGCCGGGGTCGCAGCAGAAGCAGAAGCAGAAGCAGGAGCAGGAGCAGGAGCAGGAATGAGCATCGATCTCCATCGTCTCAAGCTTTGTGAACACTTGTACTTGGTATCTCGAAATTTGTTAACAAGGATACTTGGTTTCGCCGACATTGTACGTTTGGTGACTGAAGTTAATTTCATATGTTCGAATGCATTTGCAGACATTGAAACATAGTGGATGACCTCAAATCCACTGATAATACCACAATACTGTCTACGTTGGCACACCATTGTAATTTTGGGCTCAGTGTTTCATGTTGGAACTGTATTAGGTGGATGCCCAAATGCAACTGCAAAATGAAGATCATACGCGCGCGTCGGGGTCATACTATAAGATCAAGGTCGCAAGTTGTAATATTGGGAATAAACCCTCGTGACAGGTAGGCAAGAAATCATGCATCTTCAAACGCGTATGATCAAAAACCTTTACACGTCATCTGAAAGCCACATGGGGATAAATATACCGAGGTTTCGATGATGCAGTGGGATTAATAAAGGACACGCTACCAACAAAAATAGTAGACGATAAGATATGGAATCCAATTGCAAAACTAATTGACGGGTCAGTCTTCGTTCTTGAACCGTGGCTATCGTACTGACCACGCACATGGGCAATTAGCCAGTTAGACACCGTTTGGAACACATGATTTTGCAGGAATATAATAGGAAACGGTTCAATTCCCGTAGGGTTTGGATTTCGCAGGAATATCACATGATTTGGATTTTGTAGGAATATCATAGGAAACGGTTCAATTCCTGTAGGATTTAGAAATAAATTCCCGCATTCCAAACGGAGAGGCATTGTACCACTGCCAAGTGTGATGTAAATATTACGTAAAATATTGCAACTGTTTGCTAGCTCAGATGGTGCAGCATCTTAAGGTGTGTTTGGATGGAGGGATCAAGTTGAACGAGATGGTTTCGTTCAGGATAGATGGTTTCGTTCAGGATATGGGGTCATCCAAGCGTTTGGTTGGGTGAATTGTACCAAACAATCCGAGATGATATTGTTCCATCTAGAGGAATATTCTACTTTTATGTTGTATCATCTCATACGGAAAAATCGATGGAACCACGTGATCCCACATCGATTCGTCCATGTCCAAGGGATAGGGACACCTCCCACTCAAGATGCGCACCACCAGGCGAGGCAGCGGCGGACGAGGTGCGAGGTGGTGACGGAGGGTGAGGCGCGAGGTGGTGGCAGCAGGCGAGGCAGCGGCAAGCGAGGCGGCATTGGGGAGGCAGCGGCGGACGAGGTGGCGGCGGGTGAGGTGACGTTGGGGAGGCGACGGCTGGTGATATGTAGTGGAAGAAGCGTCGGTCGGCGAAGCAGTAACGAAGAAATGAATAAAAGGAAAGGAAGGAAGGAAGAAAAGGGAAAAGAAGACAAAAAATGAAAAATGAAAAGTAAAGAAAATAAAGAAGGAAAAAAAGAGAAAAATACCATAGAGGTAATCTCACCCATGTAAGGAGGTTACCGAACCAACCTCATCCCATCAACCAAACACCATCTCGTACCATCCTAAGTCATCCTATACAGCCAACAAAACACATTCACGTATCATCCAATACAATCAACCAAACAGGCTGTCTGTACCATCCCATCCTATTTGTATCATCCCATCTCATTTAACCTCATCCCACCAACCAAACACACTCTTAGTTTTCTTGTGCGGCTAAAACACAGAGTTTATCTTCAAATAGCTATTGTAGGTATTTGGGCAAGTTGGGCAAGGACGTTATTCACTTATTGTAGGTTCAATGGGAATTTGGGATGTGATTCAATGTGCTTTGTGTTTTTTTCCGTCCCAGGAAACAAGAAAATACATACCAGAAATCAATCAATTTCCATAAAGTTGTCTTTTTTATAACTTGTTTGGGAATGTTTTTCAAAATAAATTATTTTTAACCATTTAACACAAAAAACCATGATTTATTTATTTTTTATAGAAATGACTTTTAGTCGTTGGCCCACTAGGCTACTAGACTCAATCACGCGGTGGGCCAATGATTAGCTAACGTGAGAGGCCTAGTCGCGCGACGGAAACACGACCGATGCCCATTGTAACACCCCAAAATTCCATGACAATCAGAATTGTATAAAAAGATGAAAATTTTAAATTTTTTTAATGCACCTTGTTGATATTTGAGTTTTCTGGTTTTTAGTTGGAACATTGTCATATTTTGAATCCCTCAAAATACACTATCAAAATACAAATTGGCTAAACACAAATAAATCCAAAGTTAAATTAGATGCCTAATCTAAAATCACTAAATCAGAAATACAAATTGCATTGAAAATTAAAAACAGAATTAAAGTGTCATTTGAATTTAGACCGAAATTGAAGTTAAAGGATAAAAGCAAATAGAAAGCAAACACAAAACCTCAAGATTAGGATTAGGTGCGGGCCGAATTTCGGCCTACTTCTCCTTTTCCTTTTCTTTCTTCCTTTCTCCTTTTCTTTTCCTTTCTACCCTGGGCCCAGCCCAGCCGCGTGGCCCACCTCCTCCTCCCGACCCTTTATTCCTGGCCCAGCACAACCGGTCTCCTTTTTTCCTCCCTCGTATTCCCCCACGCCACGCTTGACAACACCACCTGCCACCATCGTGCGCACCACCCACTCTCGTCTCGTCGCTACCACTGCAACCATGCCGCCGTCCACATCATTGTCGTCCTTGCCCAACTGCCGCCCCAAAGACCTGCTCTCTACTTTGTCACGTCGTCGTCGTCATCTCTCGTAGACCCCATCGCGTCGCTATCCTCGCGTCGCCGTGCACAGACCCGCTGTCAACCTCACCCTCCTCCCTATTTAAGCCGTGCCTTGGCCCCCTCATCTTCCTCTTGCATCCCCACTCCATCTTCCTCCTCCCCAATCTCGAATCGGGCTCAAAATCGCACCGCGTCCGCGCCGGTGGCCACCTTCGCCTTACCGTCCCGGCCGACACAGTGAACTTTTTCCCCATCCTCTTGCGTCAAACTGTGTTCCCAAGGAAGCTCTTCGTGTTCCCCCAACTAATTTCAGGTTCCCTTGACTACAGTTGCAGGCGGCTTTATCTTCCCCATGTGCGGATAAAATCGCCGCCGTCGTCACCATTGCTCCCATGGTGAGCCATTTCCTAATTTGTCCCCCATGGAGCATCCTCACGCCCCCTTAGTCTCTGCCCGCCCCTAATTCCGGCTCTCCTTCCCCACATCACCGCCACAATGATGAGCACGCCACACTGTTGGTGAGATCCCCTCACCTCCCTCCTACCCGTGCTCGCCTATGTTTCGCCCCCCTTCCACCCAAGTGCCACCACCCCGTTTCTTTCCCCGTCCCGACCACCTTGCACAATCGTGTAGCATCCCGTTTTTCGGAGTTTTTGAAAATTTTAAAAGAGAACCATTTGCTTCTATTCGCCAAAATCTTAATTTGAAATTTCAGAAATCCATTTGCAGTTTAATATGAGTTAATCAAACTTCAATTAAATTAAAGTTGGTTTAATTGAGTTTTCTGGAATTTAAAATCAAAAATTATTATTTTGAGAATTTTCTTGGATTTATTGGATTTTAGAAATTTATTTTCATTTTACCCGAAATTAAAAATTAATTTATTTGCAAAAGAAAAAGAAAAATTAAAATTAAAAGAATTTTTATTAAGTCCATATTAATTCAAGGAATTTCTGTGAATTTTTTTAGAATTTTTGGAGTCTATTTGCTATTTTCTAAATTGCCTTTTGTTTTATTTGAATTTCTGAAAATCAAAAACCATTTTAATCCTTTTTCGTTCTTGGGCGAATCTCTCCCGCCCAATCCCTTATTCTCGGCCCGGCCGCTCCTGCGCCGTCCGCCCGCTTCCTCCGCTGCCGCCGCTCGCTCCGACCGTCTGATCCCCATCCGCGGTCCCCGACGGCCACGCCACTCTTTCGCCCTCCGCCGTTGATCGCGATCCGATGCCATCGCGTCGCCGCGCGCCTCCCTCTTCCACCGTCCGATCGAAATCGGACGGCGACCGCTCGTCTCCCACCTCGGCCTCGCCGCTTTCTCTCTCTCTCTTATCCACCGTCCGATCAATCGGACGGCCTTCCGCCGCCGCGCTTTCTTCGCTTCCCCACCGTCCGTCGAATCGGACGGCGCCGTCGTCGTCTCGCCGCGCGCGCTTTCTCTCTCTCGCCACGTCCAAGCGCCGCCGTAATCTCACTGCGAATCCCGCGTGCGTGTTCGCCCTGCTGCTGCGCTCGCCCGCGCCCACCACGCCACGCCGTCCCTGCCGCCGTGCTTCTCCTCGCTTATAAATGCGGCGCTCGCGCTTCTCCTCTCTCCTCTCTTCTCGGTCGCTTCGCGCCGCTCCTCCTTCTTCTTCGCCTCCGATCACCTCCGCGCCGCCTCTCCGTCGCGCGCCGCCGCTCTCCTCGGCTCGGCCCGGCCGCGGCCCGTCTCTCTCTCTCTCTGACCGCGGGCCCGAGCCCACGTGGTCACCCACGTGGCGCCACGTCAGCGCCACGTAGGCGGGTTTTGCCCGCGTGGCTGCCACGTAGCGCGCGCGTGTGCGCTGACATCAAAACCGGGATTTTTCAATAGAAAAATAATTCCGAAAATCCGAAAACCCTAATTCTATCATTTTATGTGATTTCCAACTTCTTTCGGCCGTAACTTTCACATCCGAACTCCGATTTGGGTGATCCAAATTTCTAAATTTATATAAATTCATCCTCTTTCATTTGGTACTGGTTTTGTAATTTTTGGAGTTCATTTGGTGCTGTTTTATTTATTTGTTGCTATTCTCGCACGTGTAGATTCTGGCGTTTCGGAAGATTTCTTCGACCCAACGACCGAAGACCCGCTCCTCGTCAACGAAGGCAAGTCGTAGGCTTTTGACCATGTTGAACCCATTTTACAAATGTATATTGTATTAAATTATCATGCATGGCTAGTTTTATTAAAAATGGTTTTGGGAGTAGATAATTACCAAATTGCCATTATGCCTCCTTGATAAATTGAAAATGAAATGTCCCCTTAAATGACATATATCCTTGAACACCATAGGATGGTTAATACTAGTTGGACATAATTGTATACCAACTTGGGAGCGTAGTATTGCTTAGTCTTGCTCTAGTTTCCCGCGGTACTTTCGATCACATGTTCAATGATTAATAAAATTTGACTAATGGAACTATGGAACAGTGGTGTGAGGCCACTTTTATTAAAAGATGTTGTGCCATGGCAGGGATTGCCATTTGGTCGGGAATGAACAAAAATGATTTATGCTCGGGCTTGAGGTAGGGAGCTAAAGTGGGTGTGTAATGCACATTGGGTTGTGGTAGACTTGTCTGAGCAGCCAACTAAGGACTTAACTTTGCAAGTCATTGATCTGGGCCACCTCGTGCAACCATAAGTCCGGTATGGGACGGACCTGGCCAACTAATTAGGGAAGTTTTGAGTCGGTTCTGTTGTGGTGGTTTAATGGCGCAAGAGGGGGCTGTGATGGCGAAACCTTAGCGGGCAGAACCGAGGCAAAATGGAACTTTGTAAAGGCCTTGTGATAGTCACTTAGTCGCACACCCTAAGTGTGTCGACGGACATTACAAGTGATTTATCTCTTGTGGGTAAAGTGCACAACCTCTGCAGAGTGTTAAAAATCTATTCAATAGCCGTGTCCCCTTCGGACATGCCCGGTGATTTCGCGCAAGGTAGCATTTTCAAAAATGTGGTATTGGTTCGATGGAAAGGTTTGGTTGAATGGTTGGGAAGTGAACGGATGTTCACCGCTTGATTCAAAAGAAATTGGTTATCTATGTATTATTCTTTTAAAATCTCGCTTGCCATCTAATTATTGTATTTATCGTTAAACTCGCTTCACGCAAATTATCCATAAAGCCATCCTTGCTTAAGCTCGCATGAATACTAAGTGCATACATTTCTCACGACTTCTCGAGTACTTTATGTACTCACGGCTTTATGCCCTTTGTTGATCAGTCCCAGCAGAAGAATCAGGGCATGTTGAGTTCTATGGAAAAGGCTACTTTGAAGACTTCGCGAACTAGGTCACGTCCACCACTCGATTGCCTGTGGGCATGTCGATTGGGCTCCACGTATTTTGAGATTTCCGCTGTCAGATACTCTGTTGTGGTTAAGCCCTGTGTGGCGACTTTTGTAAGAACCTTGACCATAAGGTCTTTGCTGTTTTAATAAATATTACTTTGTCTGCTTCATTAGTTCATTGTTGAATGGTTATGATTACATCATTGTTGCAACTGTGCAAGCTAGCTACTGATCATGGGACTAGCTTGGTATGCACAGAGGGTCTCGGGGTTGTGTGACACCCGGGGGTCCGACAGGAGATGGTATCAGAGCCATATCGACTGTAGGACGTAGCCTTTAGTTAGATTGGTCGTCTTAGTCAAAAATTCAAAATATATTTTCTAAATCAAATCAACCAATTAACTTGACTAGAAATTCTTCTCTCATCTTATTCTGTTCTTTCTCGCCTTGTTCTATTCTTTTCTTCTCATCTTACCCTCTTATATCATTCTTGAGTTCTTTCATCTTATCTTTTCTGAAACTTGGTTTTCCAAATTTAAATTGACCTCCTCATCTCTGGATTATCCCTAGGATCGAGCCCTTCAAGATCAAGCAATGGAAGCTTTGGAGGCTCAAGGTCCGCCGTCTGATCCAAGTTGACCCTCTGTAAAGATTAGATTGGTAGCTTCCCTCCCTAGTTCTAGAGTCGTTTAGTCCGCGTAATAGGGCTTTTGTGCTTAAGTGTCCCTTTTGGTTTGCTTCTTGATAGCTTTCCGGCTATCTATTCGTTGGGTAAAACCAACTTTATCCGCATTAGGTTGATCCATCTATCTCCCTTGTTCCTCGCTCATCTCCGTGCTTTCCCTCTTATCTAAATTGCTTTCTTCTTCTCGTCTATTAAACCAGTGAAGCTTTGTCGCAGATGGTTCAGACCCGCAACTCCGCGAGCCAGGATGAGACTCCAAGCACCAATGCCCCGCCTTCCCGTGCCGCCAAGCAGTATCGTGGTTTGAGTCAATTCATGGCAGCCCAGACGCAGCTGATGAGCTCTATGATGCAGAACATGACTCAGATGATGAATCGCCAGAACCTGCATCACCGCCGCCTCGCTCGCAATGATGAATCGTAACAGCTTGCAAATGCCACGCCCACGCCGCTTCCACCCCGATGTTTCCTCGGTCTAGGTGGCGAGTTTCTAGGACCCATCCGCCCACTTTCTCTAGCTCCTCCGAGCCATTGGACGCAGATGACTAGTTACGCCCATGGAAAGAAGCTCGCTATCACCCGTTGTGATGATCGCGAGAAGGTTCTATTCCACTCACCACCTTGAAGGTACCGCCGCAGAATGGTGGGAGAACTATTGTGCCGCCATGGAAACCCCGAGAGTATCACTTGGGCCGAAGTTTTGAGGAGCTTTCCGCCACTCCCATATCCCCGATGGAAAGGTGGAAATGAAGAAGAATGAGTTCCGTGAGTCAAAGAAGGCAACATGTCGCTGAGTGAATATCTTAACAGATTCACTCGCTTATCCCGTTATGCCCTGCAGGACGTTGCCACGATGATGCCCGCCAGCGCTTCAAGAGAGGACTCAACCCGGCTTGAAGGTGCAAGTCATTGGGAATGACTATGCAGATTTCCAAAGACTTGGTGAACAAGGCCATGCTCATCGAGGAATCCGCCGTGAGCTTGAAGAATCCCGCAAGAGAAAGATGATGCAACACACGGTGCCCATCGGTCTCACTCCCAGAGTCGAATGAATGTGCCGCCTCCGCCTGTGTTGCTCCACCTGTCACATTGAGAGCCCTCAGAGCGAAGACTCGCCCAAAGCCAGCCCAAGAACTCGGCAGCAGCAGCCCAAAGAACCAAAGAACCAAGGAATGGCAACCCCGCACTGGGATCACCGCTTTAAGTGCCATCAGCTGGGGCACTTCGCCAATAGCTACCCGCAGAGGCAAGGCCCTTCTCCCGTCTGCTTTCAACATGGGAGCCACCCGACCAGACCCCACTCCAGAGTCGCGACGTGGAGCTCCTCGGACTCCAACCGCACTACCAAGACTCCTCGGCCTTTTGAAGAGGTCGTGTGAACCACACCACCGTGGAGGAAGCCCAGATGGCCCTGACGTCGTCTTTGGTAAGTTCCTTGTCAATTCAAAGACTGCCACTGCTTTTGTTTGATTCTGGAGCTTTGCATTCGTTTGTTTCTCGGAGTTTTGCTGAAAGGCACCAGTTGGAAGTTTTGCCTCTTAAAAGTGTTTTGTTGGTTCAGTCTCCCGGTTCGGAATTGAGTACGAACCAAGGTTGCCCTAAGGTTAAAGTGACCATAGAAGGGGTAGAATTCCTTGCTAATCTCATCATCATAGACACCAAGTCTCTTGATGTGATTTTGGGAATGGATTGGCTTGCCAATCACCAAGCCCTCTTGGATTGTGGTGGTAGAAGCATCACTTTGGTCAGTCCGGATGGAACCAAGGTAAAGTTTGAAGCCTCACCAGAGAAGATAGCTAGAGCTTTAGTCTGCAGTGCCAGTGTTGTGTCTTTGGAAGAAGTGTCAGTAGTCAGAGAGTTCCCAGATGTCTTTCCTGATGACCTACCCGAATGCCACTGCATCGAGACTTGAGTTTGTCATCAATCTTGTTCCAGAACTGCACCTATTTTCAAGAGACCCTACTGATTGCCTCACAATGATTTGGTTGAGTCAAGAAGCAAATTGAAGAAATGCAAGAGAAAGGTTTTGTCCGGCCAAGTTCTTCACCTTGGGGAGCCCTAGTGATCTTTGTTGCAAAGAAGGATGGTACCCAACGGATGTGTGTGGATTACCGAGCCCTCAATGAGGTCACCATCAAGAACAAGTACCCTCCGCCCGGGATCGATGATTTATTTGACCAGCTGAAAGGAGCCGTGTGTTCTCCAAAATAGACTTGAGGTCGTGGATACCACCAAACCAAGATTCGTCCGAAGATATCCCCAAGACAGCTTTCTCAACCCTAGTATGGACTTTATGAGTTCACGGTCATGTCATTTGGATTGACCAATGCCCTGCTTACTTTATGAACTTGATGAATAAAGTATTCATGGAGTATTTGGATAAGTTCGCCATTGTCTTCATTGACGATATTTTGGTGTATTCCAAGAGTGAAGAAGAGCATGAAGAGCACCTCCGCTTGGTCCCGAATAAGCTTAGAGATCATCAACTCTATGCTAAATTCAGCAAGTGTGAGTTTTGGATGAAAGAAGTTACTTTCTTGGGTCATGTCATGTCGGCGGTATGAGTATCTGTTAACCCCAAGAAGGTTACTGGATGTGTTAATTGGGAGTCACCCAAGTCGATGCCTCAGTCGAAGTTTTCTTGAATGGCAGGATACTATCGCCGATTCATAGAAGGATTCTCCAAGATAGCAAGACCCTCACTCAATTGTTAAAGAAAGAAAAGAAATTTGCTTGGACAATGCATTGTGAACAAAGTTTTCAAGAGTTGAAGAAGCATCCACAACAACTCGGTATTGATTTTGCGGATGTCCTAAGGATTTTGAGATTTTCGTGATGCATCCCTAAGGACTTGGTTGTGTCCTGATGCAAGAAAGGAAGGTAGTAGCCTATGCTTCCTCACAATTGAGGCCTCATGAAGTGAATTACCCCACTCATGACTTGGAATTAGCTGCCGTAGTGCATGCTTTAAAGATATGGCGTCATTACCTTATTGGTAATCGCTGTGAGGTCTATACGGACCATAAGAGCTTGAAGTACATTTTCACTCAGGCTGATCTTAATATGAGGCAAAGAAGGTGGTTAGAGTTAATCAAGGATTATGATATTGGAATCCATTACCACCCAGGCAAAGCTAATGTTGTGGCAGATGCCTTGAGTAGAAAAGTCTACTGCAATACCCTGACGATCAAGGAAAATCAGCCAGCCCTTCATGAAGAGTTCCTGAAGCTCAAGTTAGAGTTGGTTGAGGAAGGTTATCTAGCTGCCCTAGAAATTCAACCCACTTTGCGGAATCAGATCAAGGAAGCTCAAGTTGAAGATGCCAATATTAAGGAAATCAAGAGCAACATGAAGAAGGGTAAAGCCCTGAGATTTTCAGAAGATGAGCAAGGCACCATCTGGTTTGACAAGCGAATCTGTGTTCCAGATCAGAAAGAGCTTAAGCAGCTGATACTCAAGGAAGCCCATGAAACTTTGTACTCCATTCACCCTGGAAGCACAAAGATGTACCAAGACCTCAAGGAAATGTATTGGTGGCCTAGCATGAAGCGTGAGATTGCCGAGTATGTAGCTCAATGTGATGTCTGTCAGCGAGTTAAAGCCGAGCATCAAAGACCTGCTGGACTCCTGCAACCCTTGAGAGTGCCCGAATGGAAGTGGGAAGAAATTGGCATGGATTTTATCACTGGTTTGCCAAGAACAAGGTCAGGATATGATTCTATCTGGGTAATTGTGGATCGTCTAACCAAAGTCGCCACTTTCTCCCTACCAAGACTACTTACTCCGTGATAGATCGCGAATTGTACATGGCAAAGATAGTGTGCCAAAGATGGAGGCCGAAGAAGATCGTGTCAGATCGAGGATCCCAGTTCACCTCAAGATTTTGGCAAAAGTTGCACAGTGTTCTGGGTACTAATCTAAATTTCAAGATGACTTATCATCCCTGCACGGATGGATGATGTAAAGAGTAAATCAAATCCTAGAAGATATGTTAAGGGCTTGTGCCTTAGCAAATCGCACGATTGGGATCAAATGCTACCTTATGCGTAGTTTTTCTATAACAACGATTACACAAGCCTCCAGATGTCTCCATTTGAAGCTCTTTATGGAAGAAAATGCAGAACACCGTTGTATTGGAATGAAGTTGAAGGATCGAAATGGCAACAGAGGGGGGGGGGTGAATGGTGCAATAAAAATTAAGAACTCCCTTTCTCGTATTTAAAACAAATCTACAAAGCCCTCTGGATCTCTTAAGAAGAGTGAAGCAAAATCAGAGAATGAAAACAAACTTCAGACTATTCTGTCAGAAATCGGAAGGTCCGATTCTACCCGGCGGTAGTTCCGCACTCCGGTAGTTCCGGATCTCGTGCGAAGTTCCGCTGCGGATAGTTCACCGTGGACAATCTAAGTTCCGATTGTCCCGACCAAGAACATGGCGCTCGGGTTTTCCTAAAATCCAAAAGACTAAATCTTGAATGCTCTTCTCAGGTCAAGTTTCACAGGACATCATCATAAACACCATCTTGACCTTATGGAGAAGAATCGCAAACAAAGATTCAATAATCAAGTCAAAAACGGATTTCTTGAAGAAGGGGCAAGAAGAACCAAAACCCGAAATAGACACGATTCTCTGATTCCTAGTTCATGAAACTTTGAGGATACATTAGCAATATCAAAACGAATCTAGATATCAAGTTCCATGCTATTTCATAGACGAATCAAAAGATACATAAAACCCTAAATATTCAACAGAAGGGAATAAAGAGAGGCATAGACAAGTAATCAAAACTCGAGTTTCATTGATAGAAGCCAAGAGATTACAGAGGAAACACAGAGGAATGATTACAAGGATTTTCAGTTCATTCTCTCCAAACCAACAAAAACTCAAAAAGCAAAACAAAACCTTTTGCTAGAGCTAACCCTAATTTTCTTTCTCGAAGTCTAACCCTAACAACAGGGGTTGAGCTCTATTTATAGCCTTTGCTTAATGGGCCTCCAACCCATTAAGCCCGCTACACTCGAACGGAACCGTCTCCACTTGTGCCGCTTATAAATCCCGCTTCGCCCTTTGCGCAACTTCGAAGCCTCCGTCTTCCTTCTTGTGCACGACTCGCAACCGCTTCAAGATTCACGCCGTCTTCGACACATCCCGACCGTTCTGACCTCAACGCCTCCTGCGCCTAGTCCGGTCCACGTGTCTCGCCACGACTCCATCTCGATACCCTGCAGTCATCACAAGCAAAAACACATCACATAGCATTGCACAATATCATAGCATCAACATTTGTATAAGACTCAAACTCATACAGAATCAAAATCATAAAATATCCTTCTCTCGCGATTCGACACAATCGGAAGTTCCGCGACTTTACCTTGCGGAAGTTCCGATTTCAACGTCCGCACTTGTCGATTATCGGAAGTTCCGCGCTCAACACTGCGGAACTTCCGATCTTCTGAACATCCGCCTTTCCAGATTTTCAAATCCGATTACCATCTCAGAGGAACACTCAATGTCGGTATTATCGGACACTCCGCTACCCTTGTGCGGAAGTTCCGATTTCCTTCACCAACTCAAAATCCCGGTAAATCGGAAGTTCCTATTTCCAACACCTAGTTAGATTCGACATCGGAACTTCCGCTCTATACATACCAGTAGTTCCGATTTCCCTGATTGAAGATGAAGCAGTCCAAACCTAAACACTCAACTCTCAACCTATTCAACACGATGTCAAATACTCATCACTCAGAGTGGAGGACCTCTCACATGGTCTCTCAATCTCCCCCTTGATGAGTATATTGACAAACACCGAAAAATCATAAGATGAGTTTGAGTTTAAAGTCAACCAAGGTCTAAACAAGAGTAGTTAAGCTCAAGACCATGTTGACAGAAAGAGAAAGACTTGAGATGGGATGAAAGAGCAATTTTCGCACAAAACTCAAGGCTTTTTCTCTCCAAAATTCTCCCCCTTTGGCAATAAAATCATCAAGATATAGAAAAGGGAGGAAAAGACTATATGATGTTCATTTTAAGCATTAGGAGCCATGTAGATTATCCAAAATGATTATTAGAGAATTACACCAAGCCATAACACAGAAGAATGCTATCAAGATCATGACAATTGATGTATAGAAAAGCTAAGTCAGAAAGTCCATAATTCTGATTAATGATCCAATTCTTTAGCAAGTCAAATAAACCAAGATTGAAGTCTAGCTAAAGATATCCAAGGATGATACAAGCCATGTCAAATAATCTAAGTTGAACCAAGAAGACTCATATCGAACAGTTTAGAGTGCTACCAGTTGAAGAAAGACTCATTTTATCCAGAACTTGGTCCTTTTAATGATAAGCAATTTTAGCACATTTTTCTTTTTCTGAAAGCTCTTTATGGTTTTATCTTAGTAAAGCAAGCTCTGGACTAGGTGCCATCCACAACTGCCTCCTAAGCTTCAACCAATTTTTCAAATCTTAGCCATGTGCTAGATCCCAAGCCTTATGCGACCACTCCAAGCAATGACTTAAGGAGGTGATCTTAGGTCATCCAAGGCTCCCCGAGTTCATGCCTAGTGCAATGGCAAGGGCCTCATGAGAAAGATTTGGTGAGATCAGTTTTTCGCACAAAGGGATCATTTTTCTTTTGAAGTTTTTAGACCAAATGATTTAAAGATAAGTCAAATTTCTTAACAAACCGACATAGCTTACTCAAAAGTTCAAAAGAGATTCAGGACTCAACTCAGCCTACTTGACATGGCGAATATCATAAAAGGATAGCTTCAATCAGACTAGCCTCGAGAGCTATCATGACAAGGTTTCAATTTAAGTTTAGCATTTTTTTAATAATCTTAGCATGGCAAAGACTAAACTACACATAAAAAGTCATGATAGATCTAGCGCTTTAGCATAAATCATGGCAAGATGTAAGACGGTGACCTACAGATCATAAAGGATAATAAACAAGGATCCATTTGATTATAATGCAATGCGAGATGAAATGCAGAAAACCGATTCCCTTCGAATGAGATGCATCTTTTAATTCAAAGTTGAGTTATGACAAATTTAAGAACTGGGATTACCAAGATGAACTCCCCACAACCAAAGGAATAAAACGAGAATCGATAAGAGAACCGAAAAGGCGGTCCTTTAGAGCATAGAAAGATATAGAGAAAACTATCGCCGTAGACGTGTTCTTATCTACCCCATATGATTCTAGGACTATCACCGATCAACTCATACACTAAGGAGCAAACATCGCCCCTGTCTACCCAAGGGTGGCCCGACCCTGCTAGAACCTATAAGAAGTGAGTAAGCTCTACTTAGAGAAAGACGAGACAACTAATAAGCAAGGATCCTAGAAGCACAAGATAAGAAATAGCAGTCAAAGCAATTTGGCAAGAGAACCACTCTAACCTATCTTTGAAGGACTTCACCCAAAATATAAAAAAATGCAACGAGAAAAGGAGTAATAGTATAAATATAATATAATACAAGAGTAGCACATAGCTCCTTTCACAACAAATTGTAAGGACAAACCACCCCAAGCTCTCCCCGCAGAGCTGAAAACCTAGAGCTATCCAACGGCTTAGTGAAGATATCAGCCAACTGGTGCTCACTCTCCACAAACTGGAGCACAATGTCTCCCTTCTCTACATGGTCTCGAAGAAAGTGATATCGATATCAATATGCTTGGTCCGAGAATGTTGCATCGGGTTCTTGGCAATGCAAATTGCGATGTATTATCACAAAAGAGTGGAACGCAATGATAGATAACCCAAAATCTCGCAGGTCGAGACCATCCAAAGCACTTGGCTACAAAGAATCGGTCGCGAAGAACGTGCTCGCCTCTGCAGTGGATCGCGAACACCGGATTGCTTCCTTGACGACCAGAGACAAGAGAAGTGCCAATGAATTGGCAAGTGCCGAAGTGCTCTTCCTATCTATCCTCTACCAACAAAAGTCTCGACGGAGAAGGCTCTAAGAGATAGACAAGAAGAGGAAGAGTACCAGATGCCATAGTCAATGGTAGCTCAAGGTACCGAAGATGCGCTTTCACCCCCGACGATGAGATACGCGAGGAGAAGCTCGAATCGAGCACAAAGACACACGTAAAAATGTATGTCCGGTCTCGAGGCCGTGAGGTACAAGAGAGAGCCAATCATGCTCTGAACTCCTTTTGGTCAACAGGTTCGCCGCCTTCATCCGGATCCGAGAGCAAACTGTAGATGCCATCGAGTTGATATCGGCTTTCCATCATTCATGTCGAACGCTCAGAGGTCTCGAGTGTATTTGCCTTGATGAAGAAAGGTACCTCCCGAGTCTGCTTTGATTTGAAAGCCAAGGAAGAAGCTCAACTCGCCCATCATGCTCATTTCAAACTCGAGCTCATGACATCGAAAACGGGAAACGAGAGCATGCGAGGAGCCGCCAAAGATAATGTCATCCACATAGATCCGACGAGCGGTAAGATCGGTGCCAAGACGGCGGATGAACAAGGTCTTGTCAATTTTACCCATCTCAAAACCATGGCTCAAATGAGATAGGACTTAAGCCTTTCATACCAAGCTCGGGAGCTCGCTTGAGTCCATACAACGCTTTGGAAAGCTCAGACATGGTTAGGGTATTTGGGGTTCTCGAAACCAGAGGTCAGTCGACATAGACTTCTTCCTCAATAAGGCCATTGAGGAAGGCACTCTTGACATCCATCTGTAAAGCTTGAAACCCTTAGAAGTCGCAAAGGCAAGCGAGATTCTAATGGCTTCAAGTCTAGCTACTGAGGGCAAAGGTCTCTTCAAATCTAGACCCTCAACTTGAGAGTACCCGAGCTACCACCTAGCCTTGTTTCAATGACTAACCCATCTTCACTTTGCTTGTTCTTGAACACCCATTTGGTCCCAATGATATTGTGACCTTGAGGGGCTCAACAAGGACCGGACCTTGTTTCTTTCAAAGTTTTCCAACTCCTCATGCATAGCGTTTGTCCAAGACTCGTCGGATAGAGCATGACAAACGCCTTTGGGCTCAAAAGAGGCGACAAGGCGAATGGAGATGTAAGAGAGACAAGCCGCCTTTGGAACGTGTGACACGCTCAAGAGGTCTCCAATTATCCGCTCAAAGGATGGTCCTTTGAATGTGTCTTGGAGGTCCAGGTGAGATGAAGAAGTGGCCTCTACCTCATTAGCAGATGAGATAGGAACAGAGCCACTAGCTTCGTAAGATGCGAGTAGGTAAGGGTGATCTCCTCGAGGTGCAAGTGGAAGAAGGCACCTCAAGAGGAGGAGGAAGAACTTGATCGTAGACAACCTTCATCTCCTTCTTCCTCTTTGTCCACAAAGATGGACTCGATCGCTCTAAAGAACTCGAGATATCGTGCCTAGTCCCTGACCGCCTCATCGAAGGTCACTTCACGTGTTTCTACCATTTTACTAGACTCGCAGCCTGCACTCTATAGGCACGAGAAGAAGTCGAGTAACCCGTAAAGATCCCATCACAAGATCGTGACTCGAACTTATCTAGGTTCCCGGACTTGAAATAAAACACTTGCATCCAAACACACGAAAATGCGAGACGCGGGTTTTCGCCATATCTCAACTCATAAGAAGTGCGATGCAAGAGTGCCCAAGAAAACTCATAGAAACATGACAAGCAGTAGCAATTGCCTCAAAGACAAAACTTCCTAGGTGTAGAGTACTCATCAAGCATCGTCCCGCCATCTCGACCAAGGTACGGTTCTTCCTCTCCACAACGCCATTTTGTTGGGGGCGATGGAGACGAGAACGGTGCTCTACACTGCCTCACCACGTAAACTCTCAAAATAGGAATTCTTGAACTCGGTGCCATTATCACTGCGAATTGCTCGTAATGCACCCGGAGCTCAACAGAAGCCTACTAAAAGACCACGAAAAGAGTAAACGCCTCATCCTTCGAGGCTAAGAAAAACACCCAAGAGTACCTCGAGAAGTCATCGACCACAACAAGAATATACCACTTCCTCCCGCCGATCAAGACTCGAGCCGGACCAATCTGTATCCATATGGAGCAGCTTGTCCCGTGCATCGATCATTGTCATCTTGGATCGAGAGTGAGGAGCAAGAACCATCTTGCCGTGCCGGCATGGAGAGCAAACTAGATCCTTGACCATCTTGAGTTTTGGCAACCCACGAATGAGATCGTGGCACGACTCGTGTCAAATGATCAAAACCTATATGACCTAGTCTCCTATGCCGAAAGTCAAATCACGGGATTCGTAAGCAATTAAACACGGAGAGGATCACCAGAAGACTCAGAAAAATCAGCACGAAAGATCCTCCCATATCGAGAAATCCCGCAAACTAGGCTACCCAAGAATCAAGAATTTTGCAATTGTTTTTCTTAAAGCTCACCTCGAAACCGCCATCGGTGGTCGAGAGATCGAAAGCGATTATACTGCAGCTTACTTACTAAGGCAACATCTTTTAAAATAAACGAATCATTAATGCTCACAGCACCTTTAGCGATGACGCGCCCAAAGAAGCATCTCAAGGTGATCGTCTCATCACCTCGAGCACGGGCAAGGGAAGAAAACCAACGAGAATCTCCGGTCATATGACGAGAACACCCGGAGTCTACAATCCAAACCTTTGTCTTCCCAGCCCGGCGACCCTGAGTCAAACAGAGAGTAAAGTCTCGATCGGGGTGAATCAACAAAGGATTTGGGCACCCAATACCGAGTAACACGTCGAATGATGAAGTAGTCAAGCAAGACTGACCTCTATCTACCCTACGCTCTCTGTCACTCAACAAGTCAAAAGATCTCACCGCTGTGGATCCGATCGCTATGGGAGAGCGAGTCGAAATTCCAAGAATATGCACGATCTCGCCATGGTAGCTATCTCGAAAGGAAAAACGAGATCTACCCTCAGGACGGCGGAAGTTACGACCAAAGGGAGCATGAGGACGAAAATCAGAAAACTCAGAAAAACCAAGTCCTCGATGCTGCCCAAAATCATCAGATGGAACAAACCTAGACCTCGTGTTGGTCTTAGGTGCACTCAAGATCTGGGGCTGACCCTGAATGTACCTAAGAGACTCAACACGGTCTCTACGCGCGATCTTGGCGCGCCTGAAGCAATGATCAACTAAATGTCCATCTTTCTGACAGAAGGTGCAATGATACTTCGCCTTCTGAGGGGCCGAAGCTGCAGGTGGAATCACCTTGCTGTCAGAAATCCTTTGAACAAAACCCGCTGATTTGAAATTGACTTTCTCAGTCCTGGGCTTAGTTTTGATCACACCTGGTGCTATGGTTCTGAGCACGACAGGTGGATGCTTCCTTATATCCTCATGAAAATCATATCCTAGACCTTGATTAAATTTACAAATCTTGGATTTGTCTAGAATGAGATTTAGCTTCTTCTTGCCTCCTACAAATTTCTCAAGAGTGTTCATAAGATACTGACACTCCTGAAAAAGAGAGGTGCAAGAAGAGCAGGGGGAAGGAGGAACAGCAGAAGATAAGGGAGTAGAGGAAGAAGAACCAACAGCATAGGAAAGATTGCCTTGAGCATACACAACCGACTTTTGGGGGACAGTCCTATTGCTAGCAGATTGGTTCACGTTGCTAGGCGTCTCTACCAAACCCTTAGACTTCTTCCCAAAGACACACAATACAAGGAAGATTGTGTTTCTAGAAAGTCCTTAGTTAGCTTCATACATTTTTAATCCAAGGCAACCAAATCACATTTTAGTTTATTACATTGATTGCAAGGTGAGCTAACAAGGTCCTTAGAAGCATACTGAGCCAGTTTATTATTGTGATCAATCATTTCTTGGAACTGCTTAGATACAGATTCTAGTTCAAAGAGCTAACTTAGGATGCTTTAAGCAAGAAACAATAGGCTCTAGTAGCGCAGCTTGAAGTTCAGCAAGTTTGTGATCTGCCCGTTTTAGGTTCATCTTGAGTTTATTACAATTTTCACAAGTCTCAGGCAGATCGAGCAACATGGTATAAAGACCTCTAAAAGAATTGTCCTTAACCTCACATGAGGTGCAAGCAGTAGCCTCAATAGTAGTAGATGAAGGAGGTGCTACTCTACTCATCTCTAATTCAGCAAGAAGGCTAATGTTCTCTACTTTAATCATATCAAGTTCAGAGGACACACTATCATGCAAGGTCCTTAGTTTTTCCATGTCATCAAGCAAAACACAGCATGTGTCACAATTATCACGGGAGGGAGCAGATGTAAGTAAAGAAAGCTCCCGTGATAGTCTAGCTACTTCCTTCTCCAACTCAGCACACTTAGTCCTAGACTTAGCATGAAATCTACCTAGCTTAAGAAAAGCATCATTGTCGGGTCATAAGTGGGACTAACCTCATCTGAGTCGGAGTACACTCATTGTCGCTCGATTCGCCCCGAGGGCCATGAAGCACATGCCGAGAAGTTGCCGCCGTCCTTGGGATCATGATCGCCCTTCCCATCATCGTCACTCCACCCTCCACCTCGGGTGTCCAGCCAATCGAGGCGGTGAGGACGCCAAGGAACAACTTCTTTGCCTTCCCAAAGTTGCGGAACTTCTTCTTGCCTTGGTCAGTCGAGGGCTTCGTGTTGCGGTTCTTGTCGATGTAGTCGTTCTTGCTCGACCGCCATAGTCACCTTTGCCCTTCCCAAGCTTGGGACAGTTTGCTCGGATGTGGTTGGGGCCACCACACTCAAAACAAATCACAGGACCTCCTCTTTTTCCATCCCTCCTAATCTTGTAAGCATGGGAAAACTTCCGAGCTAGGAGGGCTAGTTGTTCATCCTCAAGTCGCTCTAACGATCATCGCTTATGTCACGAGAGCAGCTAGGAGAACCCGCAGACGACTCGTAAGAAGATCCAGAGGTGGGATCAGTGACTAAAGCCATCGACTGTGACTTCGACCTTCAAGAGACAATGTCAATCTCGTGAGTCTTGAGACGCGAGTAAAGCGCATCAAGAGTCAGGGTCGAGAGGTCCGTGCTATCTTTGATGGTAGTCACTTTCATCTCCCACACACGAAGATCAAGTGCGTAAAGCATCTGTCGAGCGTTATCCGAGTCGGGTATGTAAGACCGACCGCTCGGAGGTTGCTCAAAATCTTGTGAAAACGCCAAAAGCACTCGTCAAGAGATTCACCAACAAGCATCTCAAATTTCTTCAGATTCACGCTTGAACCGGTCTTGTCGAACCGTCTTAATCTGGTGGTGCCCTCATGGTATGCATCGAGGGTCACCCGGATGTCGTAATGCGTAGTTAAATGAGAAATGCGATCAAACTCACTTCTACTCAAACCACGAATGATGATGTTCCTAGCCTTAGCATTGGCCTCAACATCGGGCATGTTTCCCGCATTGATGTTTTCATCGGCAGAATCGCAAATCTCACCTTCACCTTTCTCCGGATGGCATACCCCGAGCACGGATGTATGTCTCCATTCGGCTCTTCCGAAGGGTAATCCATGCCATCAAAGACCGGAGGCTTGGTGGAATACTTGTCCGTTGCCATGGCTCAATCGACCGTTAAGATCTATAAAGAAGAGCTAACCGGCTCTGATACCAATTGAAGGATCGAAATGGCAACAGAGGGGGGGGTGAATGGTGCAATAAAAATTAAGAACTCCCCTTTACTGTATTTAAAACAAATCTACAAAGCCCTCTGGATCTCTTAAGAAGAGTGAAGCAAAATCAGAGAATGAAAACAAACTTCAGATCGCTCGCCGAAATCGGAAGGTCCGATTCTACCCGTGAGTAGTTCCGCACCGTAGTTCCGGATGCATGCGGAAGTTCCGCTCATGATAGTTCCGCCGTGGACAATCGGAAGTTCGATTGTCCCGATCAAGAACGAAGGCTCGGTTTTTCCCAAAATCCAAAAGACTAAATCTTGAATGCTCTTCTCAGGTCAAGTTTCACAGGACATCATCATAAACACCATCTTGACCTTATGGAGAAGAATCGCAAACAAAGATTCAATAATCAAGTCAAAAACGGATTTCTTGAAGAAGGGGCAAGAAGAACCAAAACCCGAAATAGACACGATTCTCTGATTCCTAGTTCATGAAACTTTGAGGATACATTAGCAATATCAAAACGAATCTAGATATCAAGTTCCATGCTATTTCATAGGACGAATCAAAAGATACATAAAAACCCTAAATATTCAACAGGAAGGGAATAAAGAGAGGCATAGACAAGTAATCAAAAACTCAGAGTTTCATTGATAGAAGCCAAGAGATTACAGAGGAAACACAGAGGAATGATTACAAGGATTTTCAGTTCATTCTCTCCAAACCAACAAAAACTCAAAAAGCAAAACAAAACCTTTTGCTAGAGCTAACCCTAATTTTCTCTCTCAAAGTCTAACCCTAACAACAGGGGTTGAGCTCTATTTATAGCCTTTGCTTAGTGGGCCTCCAACCCATTAAGCCCGCTACACCCGAACGGAACCGCCTCCACTTGTGCCGCTTTGCGAAATCCCCGTTTCGCCCCTTGCGCACCTTCTGGAAGCCTCCGTCTTCCTTCTTGTGCACGACTCGCAACCGCTTCAAGATTCACGCCGTCTTCGACACATCCCGACCGTTCGACCTCAACGCCTCCTGCGCTTAGTCCGTCCACGTGTCTCGCCACGACTCCATCTCGATACCCGCAGTCATCACAAGCAAAAACACATCACATAGCATTGCACAATATCATAGCATCAACATTTGTATAAGACTCAAACTCATACGTAATCAAAATCATAAAATATCCTTCTCTCGCACGCTTCGACACAATCGGAAGTTCCGCGATTTATCTTGCGGAAGTTCCGATTCTAACGTCCGCACTTGTCGATTATCGGAAGTTCGCGTTCAACATCTGCGGAACTTCCGATCTTCTGAACATCCGCCTTTCCAGATTTTCAAATCCGATTACCATCTCAGAGGAACACTCAATGTCAGTATTATCGGACACTCCGCTACCCCTTGTGCGGAAGTTCCGATTTCCTTCACCAACTCAAAACCCTCGTAAATCGGAAGTTCCTATTTCCAACGCCAGTAGTTTGATTATCGGAACTTCCGCTCTATACACACGTAGTTCCGATTTCCGATTCAAGACGAAGCACCCAAGCCTAAACACTCAACTCTCAACCTATTCAACACGATGTCAAATACTCATCACTCAGAGTGGAGGACCTCTCACATGGTCTCTCAGAAGTAGGCGAAAGACAAGTGTTTGGGCCAGATATTTTGGAAAAAGCCGAAGAGCAAGTTCGATCAATCGAGAAAGGCCGAAAACAAAGACAGACCAGTGCGAAGAGTTATCTGCGATAACCGTCGCCGAGATCTAGCATTTGCACTGTGATCATGTGTACACAAGGTGTCGCCTCTCAAAGGGATGCTCGTTTGAGTAAGTGGAAAGCTTGCACCAAGGTACATCGGACCTTTCCCGATTCTAGCCCAAGAGGAGAAGTCGCTACAGCTGGACCTTCCGCCTCGGTATCGTGCATAATGTCTTCCACGTGTCGCAATGAAGAAGTGTTTGCGTGTGCCCGAAGAGCAGATGCCAATGGAAGCAATTGCCCTGCAAGAAGACCTCACCTACAAGGAGCATCCCATCAAGATCTTGGAAGTAGCAGAGCGAGTGACAAGAAGCAAGACCATCCGTTTCTGCAAGGTCCAGTGGAGCAACCACACCGAAGAAGAAGCCACTTGGGAACGAGAAGATGACTTGAAGGCTGAGTTTCCCCACCTATTCTCTAGTCAGCCTGAATCTCGGGGTCGAGATTCCCTTTAAGAGGGGTAGGTTTGTAGCGTCCCGTTTTTCGGAGTTTTTGAAAATTTTAAAAGAGAACCATTTGCTTCTATTCGCCAAAAGCTTAATTTGAAATTTCAGAAATCCATTTGTAGTTTAATATGAGTTAATCAAACTTCAATTAAATTAAAGTTGGTTTAATTGAGTTTTCTGGAATTTAAAATCAAAAATTATTATTTTGAGAATTTTCTTGGATTTATTGGATTTTAGAAATTTATTTTCATTTTACCCGAAATTAAAAATTAATTTATTTGCAAAAGAAAAAGAAAATTAAAATTAAAAGTATTTTTATTAAGTCCATATTAATTCAAGGAATTTCTGTGAATTTTTCTAGAATTTTTGGAGTCTATTTGCTATTTTCTAAATTGCCTTTTGTTTTATTTGAATTTCTGAAAATCAAAAACCATTTTAATCCCTTTTCTGTTCTTGGGCCGAATCTCTCCCAGCCCAATCCCTATTCCCTGCCTGGCCGCTCATGCGCCCGTCTGCCCGCTCCTCCGCTGCCCCTCGCTCCCGACCGTCCGATCCCCATCCCGCGGTCCCCGACGGCCGCGCCACTCTTTCGCCCTCCGCCGTTGGATCGCGATCCGATGCCATCGCGTCGCCGCGCCCCTCCCTCTTCCACCGTCCGACGAATCGGACGGCGACCGCTCGTCTCCTACCTCGGTCTCGCCGCTCTCTCTCTCTTATCCACCGTCCGATCGAAATCGGACGGCCTTCCGCCGCCTCGCGCTTCTTCCGCTCCCACCGTCCGACGAATCGACGCGCGCTTCGTCGTCTCGCCCGCGCGCGCGCTCTCTCCCACGTCGTCCCGTACAAGCCTTGAATCTCGCGCGCGAATCCCGCGCCGTGCCCATCCGTCGCCTCGCTGGCGCCTCGCCGCGCCCAGGCCGTCGGCCGTCCGCGCCGTGCTCCTCCTCGCTTATAAATGCCGCGCCGCGCCTCTCCTCTCTCCTCTCTTCTCGGTCGCTTTGCGCCGCTCCTCCCTTCTTCTTCGCCTCTGGTCGCCTCCGCGCATCGCCGTCTCCGTAGCGCCGCCGCCGCTGTCTCCCTCGGCTCGGCCGCCGCCGCGTCCCGATCTCTCTCTCTCTCTCTCTCGATCGGGCCGAGCCCACGTGGTCACCCACGTGGCGCGTCGGCGCCACGTGGCGGGTTTTGCCTGGTGGCTACGTATAGCCAAGCGTGTCTTGACGTCAAAACCGGATTTTTCAATAGAAAATAATTCAAAATCCAAAACCCCTAATTCTATCATTTTATGTGATTTCCAACTTCTTTCGGCCGTAACTTTCACATCCGAACTCCGATTTGGGTGATCCAAATTTCTAAATTTATATAAATTCATCCTCTTTCATTTGGTACTAGTTTTGTAATTTTTGGAGTTCATTTGGTGCTGTTTTATTTATTTGTTGCTATTCTCGCACGTGTAGATTCCGGCGTTTCGGAAGATTTCTTCGACCCAACGATCAACCGGCCCTCCTCGTCAACGAAGGCAAGTCGTAGGCCTTTGACCATGTTGAACCCATTTTACAAATGTATATTGTATTAAATTATCATGCATGGCTAGTTTTATTAAAAATGGTTTTGGGAGTAGATAATTACCAAATTGCCATTATGCCTCCTTGATAAATTGAAAATGAAATGTCCCCTTAAATGACATATATCCTTGAACACCATAGGATGGTTAATACTAGTTGGACATAATTGTATACCAACTTAGGAGCGTAGTATTGCTTAGTCTTTCTCTAGTTTCCCGCGGTACTTTCGATCACATGTTCAATGATTAATAAAATTTGACTAATGGAACTATGGAACAGTGGTGTGAGGCCACTTTTATTAAAAGATGTTGTGCCATGGCAGGGATTGCCATTTGGTCGGGAATGAACAAAAATGATTTATGCTCGGGCTTGAGGTAGGGAGCTAGAGTGGGTGTGTAATGCACATTGGGTTGTGGTAGACTTGTCTGAGCAGCCAACTAAGGACTTAACTTTGCAAGTCATTGATCTGGGCCACCTCGTGCAACCATAAGTTCGGTATGGGACGGACCTGGCCAACTAATTAGGGAAGTTTTGAGTCGGCTCTGTTGTGGTGGTTTAATGGCGCAAGAGGGGGCTGTGATGGCGAAACCTTAGCGGGCAGAACCGAGGCAAAATGGAACTTTGTAAAGGCCTTGTGATAGTCACTTAGTCGCACACCCTCGGAAGTGTGTTAGACGGACATTACAAGTGATTTATCTCTTGTGGGTAAAGCTGTACAACCTCTGCAGAGTGTTAAAAATCTATTCGAATAGCCGTGTCCCCGGTTACGGACATGCCTGGTGATTTCGCGCAAGGGGTAGCATTTTCAAAAATGTGGTATTGGTTCGATAAAAAGGTTTGGTTGGAATGGTTGGGAAGTGAACGGGATGTTCACTGTTTGATTCAAAAGAACTTGGTTATCTATGTATTATTCTTTTAAAATCCTGCTTTGCCATCTAATTATTGTATTTACTGTTAAACTCGCTTTCTGCAAATTATCCATAAAGCCATCCTTGCTTAAGCCTGGCATGAATACTAAGTGCATACATTTCTCTACGACTTGCTGAGTACTTTATGTACTCACGGCTTTATGCCATTTGTTGATCAGTCCCAGCAGAAGAATCAGGGCATGTTGAGTTCTATGAAGAAGGCTACTTTGAAGACTTCGCGAACTAGGTCACGTCCACCACTCGATTGCCTGTGGGCATGTCGATTGGGCTCCACGTATTTTGAGATTTCCGCTGTCAGATACTCTGTTGTGGTTAAGCCCTGTGTGGCGACTTTTGTAAGAACCTTGACCATAAGGTCTTTGCTGTTTTAATAAATATTACTTTGTCTGCTTCATTAGTTCGTTGTTGAATGGTTATGATTACATCATTGTTGCAACTGTGCAAGCTAGCTACTGATCATGGGACTAGCTTGGTATGCACAGAGGGTCTCGGGGTTGTGTGACACCCGGGGGTCCGACAAATCGCCTGGTTGCCCCCGACTACCTCAAGCTATGCCACCACCACCACCTCTAGGACCATCGTCCCTCCCTGGTTCCATTTTTCCCATCATCGGCTGCCACCATCGCCTCCTTCGTCGGTGCCACCCTCGCCACCTAGCCTCGGCTGCCTCCTCTGTTTTCCATCTCCGTGTGCTCTCTCTCTCTCTCTCTCTCTCTCTGTGTATGAACGATTGATAGTGGGTCCATTCTATTATAGTATTAATTAGGACTTAATTTGTTGGGTAATTAGTTAATGATATCTCAATTAGCAATGGCAATTTCGGTGACTAAATTAAGGATGAATAAATCAAGATAATTATATGTTAATTAGGTATTACATAGGATACTTACACCAAGTAATTAGCCAGTGTGTGTGGTATTAATTCTTAAGTTACATATTTAATTAGAAGATAGACCGAAAGTGTAATTGTATGACCCAATTAAAATGTCAATTACAATCAATTAATGTAAGATGATAAGTAGATACAATTAAAAGGCAAGATCAATTAGGAATTATGTGTAGTTGTCTCGATGAGAGTTGGTCCTAGTCCACTATAATAACAATAGTAATGTTAATGAGTTAATCAAATGGACAATTCAATTAGCCATTGCTATTGTAATTAAAGATAATTGGTAAATAAATTAAGGAAATTAATTCATGTAGTTAAGGATTAAGGGTGCATTTAGAATTGAATTTTAAAAGGGAGCCTTAATTAAGGCTTAAGTTAGAATTAATAATATGGCTAATGTTTAAATAATGGATGGGTCCTAGATAATTTAGTAATAATTAAATTGAATAGTTTTATATGATAGTTAAATTTTTTCATGAGGTCATGAACAATTAATTTTTAAGAAATCAGGTTCTGTTCCAGGCCCTATTAAAATATAGCCTTAATTTTGGGACACCCAAGTGAGCAATTGACCACAACCAAATATTATTAGTAATAAATAATGATTTCATTGACATATATGACCTAGACAATGATAAATAGTATTGATAACTACTCAAATACCATGACATCAATTAGGTTAGACATAAGCCTTTTGCTAAGAAAGTCAAATACGTCTAGGGTCCACTTGCTTAGGGGATTGACCAACAACTTATTAGGGCTACTGACAACCATGGGTAATTAGTGTAGCATGCCAAATAAAATGTGGTGGTAGTAAACCTTAACTAGAGACTACAATAGAAATTCATAGCATGTAAACTTGTTAGTATTAGTAGTTGGGCATGAAAGTCAGCAATAGTTATGGTGTGGCTTCATGCTAGTTGAAAGTAATCAAGATAGTAGGGTAATTACTAAACAAGAAGTAGTATGCCAAAACACATAGGTCATATATAATGAATGGGTAGTTATCTACCTGCTAAACAAATAGTCGTTAGCAGGTATTATAGACAAGAATCGACTTAAGGTAATAAATGTACTTAAATTTTATATACCGAGCCTAAGTAATTAAGAATAAGTAAAGATCATCTCAATAATGAAATTCAAACTCATAGGCACAACTGATTAAATCACAAGGTTGATGTTTAGCTAATATCGGGAGGTTCCATATAACTCATGGGATTTCCTTGATAAATACAGATTGATAAGAAAATCATTAAACAAACTAGGTCACATGTAGTAGTAAGAATCATATCCGTCATACGTGGCTGTCATAACTATACACAAATCCTAGCTGAGGTTCATGGAATTTTATTGATAAATAAGAAATAATAATAAAAGAAATCATTAAGTAAACTAGACCCCACGTGTCGGTGAGCTTATGCCTACCATGTGCAAACTCTTGAACCTATGCATTGATCTCATGTAACTTTCATTGAACTTCCTTGACAAATAGGAAATAATAAAGAAAGGAATCATTAGATTAGCTAGGCGCCTTGTGTGAGTAGCAATAAGGTGCTCCCAAGTGGGTTATAGTAATTCAACAACCGATCAACATTACATAGGCTCCAGCTATCACCTATTGCTATCTGTTCCTAGTAGAAGTACAATTCGTGACCCGAAGGTGGATTAGAGAATCCTACCTAATAAGGTAATCTCTTCCATCTAAATAACCGATGAGAAATGTTCCTGTGAATAGTCCCCTCTCCCATTGGATTCATAACTTTATACCCCAGCGGACTTTCCGAGAGCCCGATCCCTCTTGCCCTAACTCCGGATCAAGTAGTTACCTGACCCTAAGTCTAACTAGAAACCCAAAACCCTACCATTAGACCAAACGAATAGAATTTGTATTTATTTACTTTTGTTTGGAGAATTTCCTTAATCCAAAATATCATTGGATGTACTTCGTTTCATTTGAAGTATTTCCTTCATCAAACCCCCTTGGGTTATCTACTTTTGTCTGAGGTATTTTCTTCTTTTGAAATACCCTTGGATATATTTCGTCTGCAGTATTCCCTTCATCAAACACCCTAGGTTATCAAATTCCATCTACAGTATTTCCTTCATCAAACATGCTTGGGTGTACTTACTTTTGTCTAAAGTATTTCCTTCATTCACAACACCCGTAAATGCGTTTAATCTCGTCGAAAGTATTTTCTTCATCAAACACCATTGGGTTTCCCTACTTTGTCTGAAGTATTTCCTCCATTAAAAATATACTGGAATATAATCAATTCCATTTGAAGTAATTCCTTCTTCAAACATTCTTAGATTTATCCACTTTTGTCTAAAGAATTTCCTTCTTTCAAACACTCATAGATATATCTAATTCTGTTTGAAATATTTCCTTCGTCAACCACTCTTGATTTATTTAAAATTTTGTTTGAAGTATTTCCTTTAATTCCAAGTTCCTTTGGATTTATTAGATTTTATGTGATTGTTTTCAGACATTCTTGGGTTCGATCGTATTTTTTGTAATTAAAAGTTGACGTCATGACAGAGCAGCAATCCAAGAAAGGGTAAGAACAAGAACAAGATCAAGGTTATTAGAACATTGAGCAAGGCGAATCAACTCTTTGAGCTTTTTGCACCTATATTTAAAATACAATTATATTATTTTAAATTATGAAATTGCGTTGCTATGCTTTATACAACTATGTTGACCTAGCTTATAGTTAATACCTTAACATTAATTGAGTATAAACTCTCAATCCTTTAACTTGGACATTATTCTTTGTCGCCATAGGGATAATGTTATACATAACTAGACACTAAGTCTGTTTCTAAGTGTCATGCTTAGCCTTGATTAGATACATTGATATGTGTGTATTAATTTGCACCAACATCATTTGAATTTCAAAGGAAGTATATTTGGGTAGTCGAGGTTGGAGCCTGGCTGGTATGTTGAAACTAAAAAGGATTATCAAAATAATGACTCAAAAACCGATTTAGACTTGGGCGGATGGTAAGTTGGGCGGGTACAGATAAGAGCCCGACAGAGTGGGTATGGGGAAGTACCACCCAAGCGAGTTAAGGACTCGGTTCTTGTAACATCTTCTCGTGTAAAAATAGTACAACAATAAGTCTACAATGGGTACGATATGGCTGACTAATTTATTCGCCTCAGCGTTAGCTTCACCACAGGTAGAATGTGGCATGGGTAGAGGGTAATGAACCACAAGAAACCACAAGGTGCAAGAGGGGGCCTCTGTGAGGGCATGGCCCGCGGCGGTGGAAACCTTAGCGAGTGGAGTTGTGTTGAGGTGGGGTGTTGTAAAGGCCTTGTGATGATGATCTTAGTCTCACGCCTATAGTTGCATGTTGATAGTATAAGACGATTCTCTCTTGTGAGTAAAGTGTCGACCTTTGCAGAGTGTGTAAAACTATCCAGATAGCCATGCCCACGGTCATGGGTGGTGCCGAGAACTTACTTGATGTAGACTCAATTTTTATAAAACAATTTGTGGGTGGGATGAAATGACGAGTTGGAACTCGAAGATTAGATTTGTCCTAGCTGGAGCCAATGAAAGGTACAGGTGGTAGCCCAAGGAAAACATGGCATTGGGTGGATGAAGCCACTCAATGATATAGGAGGTTGGAGCCTCCACTAATATTTTACGATACTTAATTTCATTTAAACCTATGTTAATTAAAATGCTAGGTCTCAGGACATGCTTACTACTTAATCTATTTCAATAAGTGTGATACGGCCATATCTACAACCAAATCATTGCAAAAGGTAAAACAAAATGTTGTGAAGGCCGATAGGGTGGATGGGGATGCTGGCCAACGAGAGGGAACGTTCTCTCGGGATAAAACCCTAGCGCGTGCGTCAAGATCAAGAAAGATATGTGGTGGTATGGCGGCAAGGGTTGCATTAGGCGTCGGAAGAAGCATCAAGTGCATGGAACAAGTTCGTGCAAGAAGCTAAGAGAAGGAAAGCCCACAACACAAGGGAAACCAAGAGGGAGATTTGGCCATGCATGGAGAGGACGCCAGGAACATGGCATGTGGGTTGGTTCAGTTTGGATCCAATTCAGACAGCCAATTGGTGATTAGTATTTTATTCCAAAACTAGAATAGTTTAAATTCTAAAAAAAAGTAATTTTTTTTGGTTCGGATTACTGTTCATGTGAATAGTAATCTGGTACGGGGTACTGTAGCAGTTCGGTACTGTTCATCCGATTTTGTGTTTGCGTGGGAGGCTATATAAACCCCCCATGGCCGCACCATATGGGAGGACAAGTTATGATTTAGATAATAAAAAAAATCAGAAAAGCCGTTTTGGCGCATATCGTGTGTTCTTGAGTCGTGATATGAGTTGGAGAGATTGAGGGAGAAAGATTGAGAGCAAGATCAAGATATCTATCTCTTGTTTCGGAGTACTATTCACCTAACGCTACTACTTGCAATTCAATCTATTAGATTGGTTTGTGAGTATATTGATTTTCTTATAATTCAATTCACCGAATTGGTTTGTGAGATTGATACTGATCTTCGAGTGTACCGTGAAAGATTGGGTCAACAATCAGGATTCATCTAATCAACTAGGTGGATCCATATCAAAGTGGCTTTATGCAAACAAAAGAACCACAAGACATTCCCTTGACCAGCTTTGCATATTGTATAACTGCATTCAGGACTCACACTAGCTTAACCTTACCCTTCAGTAAGTGAGAATGAGGAAGACTCGGTGGCGCTTAATTGTGTTCGTCGAGACTGGAAATCGAGAAGGCCAAGAACTAGGTCGCGAGCCCCAGTCAATTATATGTGGGTATATCCTGAAGGTCCCACCTGTTACGTTTTAAATTATGCTTATGTTGTTGTTCTTTAAAAGGTGTTTGGCCTGGCCGGTCGTTCTGCAAGTCAAAAGTCGTAAGTTATATTTATGCTTTGTTTATTATTATGCAATGGCTTTACATTTATGAGATATATACTTGATATTCAATGATGTAATTGTGGGCACTAGTTACTGATTTAGGGACTAGTGCTGTCAACACATAGGGTTCTGGATTACAAATTCGGGTCCCGACACCCATGCTGGGCACAGTCGCTGGGCCAGAATGTGACTAAGGCTAGTCGCAGAATAGGCCAGTGGCTGATAATATTAGATAGTAGGCTAATTTTTTAAGAAATAATTTAAATAATATTAGATTTAATTTTACAAAATTAAATGGTTGGAAGAGTTGTTTGTGAATAATTGTTGGTGATAAAAAGGCGGTGTTTGTTGACCACAATTATTTGTAAATCGTTTTACATGGATGTTCATCCTTTTAAGTTTTCACACAAATAACCCTAAATTTGGTAAAATATTCTGTAAGCTTTGGTTTGAGAGAGACAACAATGGAGCAACGAAGATGAGATTACAAGCTCGACATAACACTTGACCATGAAGGTTTGAATTACATGGCGCGTAGGGTTAGTTAGGTGCATATATTTCCTGGCTATTCCTACGGTACAAAAGGCTACATATACGAACCTTCAACCGAACTATAACTACGATACAAACACGCCTTTTGGAAAAGAAAATGTTTGACGGATGGAAATCAAGTCAGGGTTGCGGACATACATCCTATGCCCCTTGCGGGCGTAGACCTTCGCGCGGGCCTCCTAGTACTTGGCCCAAAGGTCTTTTTCGGGTTTGTCCTAGTCCAGAATAATCTTCGGTACAAAGGAGCACCAAGGACCAAGCGGCACCACCCACCTGACTCGCCATGCCTACTTTACAACAAAAAAAGTTAGTTACAATTCAAGAAGGGACAATTTATTATATGCCACTGAATAACTTCGTATATTCATTATATGCCACTTATGTCTCACTGACATGTGGGTCCAGGTCCCACATGTCAGCCTCAAAATGAGTGGTATATTGTAAATTATGTAGTTATGTAGTGGCACATTGTGAATTTTCTCAAGAAATAAATATTTCAAAAATAAAATAATGCAATAAATTAGCATAAAGAGAACACAACACACGTGTATCAGGCAACAACTGTAGGTAAGCATGGACCAGGCATCAACTCCGGCTTTGTGATCTGCAACATGTCGCCCTCCATGACCTCCTCGGCTGCCTCTCCATGACCGCCACTAGTTGTGTCATCGTGACCTTCACCTGACCCATTATGCTTTATGCACTTATTCTTCATGTGCCCATAATCTCCGCAAAGGATACACCTCTTCATAGGGGCCTCCTGCTTCAGACTCATCCATGTCATTTCGGATACGATGAGTCTGCTGACGGCCCTTGCCACCCTTCATCAAGTCCAAATTAGGGACTCATTAGGGACCACATTTTTCTTTATGAAGAAGTTTGACACGTAACGCGTGTAGTCCATCTTGATCATGACACATGCAGCCAACACATTAGAGCATGGTTTATAGAGTAGCATTGGCTTATTACACGTGCACTGTCGGATCCCAAAATTTCGATTCGGAATCCTCTGTGTTTCGTGCACTAGTCCAGGATCACGCTAGTGCACACAGTGTTAACAAAGGTGGATATCGATCCACACAAGCGAATAATAGCATAAACGATAAATAAATAATGGTTTGACCTTACGGTCGAGTTTACATTTATTTAAGCCACGCAGGGCTAACAGAGAAATAAAGCAGCGGAAACATAAACGACAGCGGCATCCCATCGATTCACCACAGGCAACCGACTGTGGTCAAGACCTCGCGATTAGGCACCTTCGATAAACTCCTCCTCGAAAGCTGGTGAAGACTCCTCCTCTTCTGCTTGATTCGTCAAAACAAGCGTGAGTACACACCGTACTATAAGCCACACCACATAGATGCAATATATATATACATGCTGGCTTTTTACAAGGGAAAGGCATTCGGTGGTTCTTTTGCATAAATGCAATGTTTGCAATTGAATAATAAATATACATTGATAACAAGTAAAACAATTAGATAACAATAATTTGATAATTGATTTCACAAAGACGCACACAAACTTAACCGATTATTCACATAGCGGATGATTTATATCACACACTCCTCCCACACGCTTTTATGAAAAACTACCCTAGTGTGAAATCCCGAGCATGCCCATGATCATGACGCGCTATTCGAATAGATTATATTATACTCTGCGAGTTGTACACTTTACCCACAAGATATAATTAGTGTAGCTAGCACTAACCATAACAAAGCATTTCGGATCCGCATCGTACTATGCTAGGCCCGTCTCAAAATGTACATGTGGTTGTACAGATAGGCTCAGTTCAATGGCACACATGGTGAGGTCCTTAATTGACCAAGGCAAGACTACCATTTGCTAACTATGCCACAGATTAGCTCCCATGCACACAGCTTCACACGATCCACCATTTCACACAGTATCCACCACATGCCTCGGTCTAAATCCTTTTCCACCCGGTTGATTAAGTGCAACACATGCCATAACAAAGACACAAGTACACAGATTTTACCACACAGATTGCATATTCACTTAGTCGAGTTTAAATAGCTGCGGTCTCACATGACATGGAGATTCGTGGCATGGCTAAGCAATCTAATCGCACTAACCAACCCACGTTGGTGCTACAATATTACCAACTAAATATCAACTAGGGTGACAAAGGATCAAGGCATAACAATTATACAAGGAAGGCATAACAATATGGAATTAACTACTACACCCAAAACATTTAAATAAATACTTGAATTAAGATGCGATAATTTAAATTAAAATACTTTTAGCAAACCCAGGAATCAAGATGGTCAAGGGTATAGCTTGCCTTGGAATAGGTTCAGTCTTGGTCTTGGTCTTGGAAAGCTCCTTCTTCCTCAAACCCTCGTAAGTATCGTCAAGTCTACTCGTAACGAAGCAAACAACAAGAATAAATAAATAACAGAAGCAATTAACTCCAATAAAATAATTAAAAATCTCCAATAGATAGATCTTGATTTTATACAAATTTAGAAATTTGAATGGATGGATTTGGAGTTAGGATGCAAAAGTTATGAGGTTCCAAAGTTTGAAACAAAAGAAAACCCTAAAAATAGGATTTATTGGAATTCCGAATTATTTCTCAACGAAAAATCGGATTATTGCGCAAGCATGACATCGCATGACGTCACCGGGAAAACCGGAAAAGATAAATAAAGAAATCGACGTGTGGGGCCCACACGTCGTGACACGGGACACGGTGGACCAGTCCACCGAGCCTGTGGATCCGGTCGGTGCGAGCCGGCGCGCGTCGTCGCGGCGGCGCCGACGCGCGCCGCGCACCGACACGTCTGTGCTACGGAGAGGTGAGGTGGTCGGTGATCGGGCGTCCACGTCGCCACGACGACAACGGCTCTGGCGGCGGCTCGACCGACCAAGCAACGGCTGCGGTGATCGCCGGCGAGTGGGTGGCACCGTGAAGCTCTCTGTTGCGAACCTTTTGGTACTGGTCTAGGCCCAAGAGGACGATGGAGGTGGCCGTCGGCGAGCTCGAAGCGGCGGAGACGCTCGGGTTTTGTCGGATGGCTACTCCGGTGAGGTCCAGGCGGCGTGGGTGGTAGCTGGAGGTAGGTCTGGGGACGGCGGACTTGGCGACGGGCTCCACGGAGGCAGGGCGTCACCGGCGGCGCAATTGGAGTTTTTAGGGTTTCGGTGACCGAAACCCAATTCTTAAACCGTGGCGGCTCTAGGGCTCTTGGGGTGAGGTGGGTGGCGGATCCGTAGCGGAGTCTTGGCGATCCACAGGACCTATTTATAGGCCACAGGGTGGACTGGGTGGCGAGATGGCGGCGGGGTTCAGCGGAGTCCAAACGAGCGCCAAGAAAACGGGATAGAGCGGCGAATTTGAACTCAAACGTGTTTGAAAGAGTCCGGGGAGGTGAGGGCTTCTGGAAGGCGTCGTCCGCGCGAAGAATCGGGGCCGTTTGCGAGATTGTCGGACGGAGCTCGGAGACGCGAAAATGGCGAACGCGGCGCTCACGCGAGACGAAGAAGATCAGTCGGAGACGACGACCTCGGCGGGCCCAGCGTCGGGGGCGAGGCGCGCGTGAGCGGAGATCTGTCGTCATTCGCGATCAACGGTGAGATTTAACGAGCGCGTGGAGGAGAGAGACAGCGCGAGATCAAGCGTCCAAATCGATCGGACGGCCACGAAGGATCGGTGAGATGAACAGGATCGGGCCAAGGAATTCGCCCAACTACTATTGGAGATTTAAAATAGCTTTTCTTTTTAAGAAAATACCAGAAATCCAAATAAGCAATGGAAAATAGCAAATGAACTTGGAAAAATTCCAGAAAATTCTAGAAAATACAACCAAGCTCATAGAATCCAAATAAAATAGTTTTGACTATTGTCCATGTTGGAAATATTCATATTATATTGTTTGTTACACAAAGTCCAATATTAAGCTTTTAAATTAAATTCAAATAAATCTAGATGGTGAATTTTCTTCCTACTAACTAATCAAAGGATTTTGAAAGCTCTGAAAATTGGGATGTTACAAACCTCCCCCCTTAATGGAATCTCGACCCCGAGATTCAGGCTAGCTAGAGAAAAGGCTAGGGAACTCGGCTTTCAACTCTTCTTCACGTTCCCACGTTGCTTCTCCTTCTGAGTGGTTACTCCACTGGACTTTGCAGAAACGAACGGTCTTGCTTCTGGTGCGGCGCTCTGCGACATCCAAAATCTTGACCGGCTGCTCCTTGTAGGTGAGGTCTTCTTTTAGTTCAATCGAATCCAACGGTGCTTTTTCTTCTGGTACACGAAGACACTTCTTCAGCTGTGAGACGTGGAAGACATCATGTACTCCTGCTAGCGATTGGGGCAGCTCCAACTGATAAGCCACTTCTCCACGGCGTTCCAAAATCTTGAACGGACCAACATACCGAGGGGCAAGTTTCCCTTTGGCGTGGAACCTTTTCACACCTCTGAGGGGCGTAACTCGAAGATACACAAAATCTTCTGACTCAAAACTGAGATCGCGACGACGATTGTCGGCATAACTCTTCTGCCTCGACTGAGCTATCTTTAATCTTTCTCTGATCATGGACACTTGCTTTTCTGCTTCTTGAATAATATCCGGACCAAAGACATGCGTTCGGTTTCGACCGCCTCAGCGGGGTTCTGCAGAGCGACCATACAAAGCTGCAAACGGTGACATTTGCGGATCGCTTGATAGCCGTTATTGTGCGAGAACTCGCATAAGGTAAACTCTTATCCCAATGGGTAGCATTTGCTGGAAACACGTGCTCTCAACATATCTTCTAGTATCGATTGACCCTTCGGTGCATCCATCATGCAGGGGATGATATGCGATCTTGAAATTCGATGAGTCCCAAGGGCTTCTGCAGACTATGCCAAAAGCGGAAGGTGGCGAGATCCTCGATCTGACACTATCTTCTTGGGCACACCATGCAAACTGATAATTCTTGACATATACAGCTCTGCCAGACGATCTCCTGAGTATGTGGTTTTGACCGGCAGGAAATGGGCAACTTTAGTGAGACGGTCCACTATTACCCAAATCGAATCGCAACCCGATTGAGTCTTGGGTAAACCGGTAATGAAATCCATTCCGATTTCTTCCCACTTCCATTCTGGAATCTTCAAAGGTTGCAACAGACCTGCTGGTCTCTGATGCTCTGCTTTTACCTTCTGACAAACGTCGCACAAGGCAACGAACTCTGCGACGTCTCGCTTCAGGTTTGGCCACCAAAACTTATTCTTAACATCCTGATACATCTTAGTACTACCAGGGTGAATCGAATACCTCGAGTCATGGGCCTCCTTTAAAATTAGCTGTCTCAACCCATCAATATCGGTACACGAGATCGTCCATTGATCCACAGTATATCTTGATCATCTACTGTGAAGTCCTTGAACTTTCCTTCTGCCATCTTTTTCTTAATGTCTGAAAACTCTGAATCCTTTGGTTGAGCCTCAAAAATCTGCTTCTCCAAAGTAGTATACTTCAGTTGGCCAAAATCCATCGATACTACTTCTAGCTTCACACGAATTCCTCTTGAAGTTACGAACAAAGCTCTTTCACTTCAAAAGCATTGCGAGTGGCTCTTACGGCTCAAAGCATCGGCGACAACATTGGCTTTGCCAGATGGTAATGAATTCCAAGATTATAATCCTTTATTAACTCCGACCATCTTCTCTGTCTCATATTCAGTCATTGGGTGAAAATATATTTCAAGCTTTTATGATCTGTGTATATCTCGCGATTACATCGATGAGGTAATGGCGCCAAATCTTCAAAGCATGCACTCTGCTTGCTAATTCTAGATCATGAGTAGGATAATTCTCTTCATGAGGCCTTAAGCGCCTTGGCGATACGCGACATGCTCTTCCTTCTTGCATCGGGACACATCCTAATCCTTGACGAAGCATCACAATAGATATCAAAATCCTTGCGAATATCGGCAAAATCAAGATCTTTGGGCGAAGTCGCACTTCTTCAACTCTTGGAAACTTTCTTCACAGGCTGGGGTCCAGGTAAACTTTTTCTCTTTCTTCAACAATTGCGTAAGAGGTTTAGCAATTGACGAGAATCCTTCAATAAAACGGCGATAATATCCTGCCAATCCCAAGAAACTGCGAATCTGCGTGACAGTCTTGGGCTGCTCCCAGTGTAACACGGCTTTCACTTTACCGGGGTCAACTGCTACTCCTGCAGCTGTCATCACATGACCAAGGAAATCCACTTCCTTCTTCCAGAAGTCGCACTTGCTAAACTTAGCATACAACTGATGTTCTCTGAGCTTCTCTAGGATTAACCTCAAATGCTCAGCATGTTCTTCTTCTGACTTGGAGTAAACCAAAATATCATCGATGAATACAACTACAAATTTATCCAAATATTCCATGAATACCTTATTCATCATGTTCATGAAATAAGCAGGGGCATTAGTCAGACCAAAGGACATGACTAGGAACTCATAATGTCCGTCACTGCTGAGAAAGCGGTCTTAGGTACATCCTTAGGGCAAATCTTCAATGGTGGTAACTTTGATCGCGGATCGATCTTCGAGAACACTCGGCTCCTTTCATCGATCAAGCGGATCATCTATCCGGGGCAATGGATACTTATTCTTAATGGTGACTTCATTGAGAGACCGGTGAGTCGATGCACATTCTCATGCTTCCATCTTTCTTTTGACGAACAAAGCGGCGCTCCCCATGGTGACGAACTAGGCCTCACAAAACCTTTCTCCAAAAGTTCTTCTATTTGCTTCTTCATTTCTACTAACTCATCGGTTGGCATCCGATAAGGTCTCTTCGAGTGGTCTTTGTTCACGGCACTAGGTCGATAATGAACTTCGATGTCACGATCGGTGGCATTCTGGTAACTCTTACGAAACACATCCGGATACTCCGAACAATGGGCACATCTTCCAAAGCGACAATCCTCATGCTATTGACAAGCGGATGTCCATTACGCGACCGAGGTAGCTAGAAACTCCACTTTGTTTCCTTTGGTATCCTCGATTATAACGGCTCTTGACCACAATCTAGCACGGCTTTGTGCTTGGTTAACCAATCCATGCCAAGGATGACATCTATGGTTTGGGTGTCTAGAATAATTAGGTTAGCTAGAAACTCAACTCCACTATGAGTAACAGCCCCTAAACAACCCACATTAGAACTTAGCTCTGCTCGGTATTGGACTAACAGAGTACGCTTAAGAGGCATAACTTCCAATTTGTTCTTAGTTGCAAAATTTCCGAAAACAAGCGAATCGAAGCTCGAAATCAAGCAGAGCGGATCAGTATCTTGAATTTACAGGAACTTACCCAAGACGACGTCGGTGCTTCTGGGCTCCTTCAAGGTGGCGTGGTTAACACGACCTCGACCACCGACCGAGGCGCTCCTCTGGTTGGTCGTTCCCGAGAAACTCCACGTTGTTACGCATCGGGGTCTTAGCAGGTGTTGCTCCAAGGTTGAAGCGGACTGGAGTGATGGTTCCTTTCTGAGGACACTGATTGGCGAAGTGACTGGTTGACGGCAACTGTAACACACTCTTGGTTCACCTGCGCCGATGTTGTTCCACAGGGTGGGGTTGGTGGTGTAGTGTTGCGAGGATTACGAGCAAAGGGCGAGTCTTTGGCGGTGCGGGTCCCGTCTGTAACTACGTGGTTGGAAACGATTAAACTGCTGTGGCACTATCCTTGCCCTCTGCTGTTGTTGCTGATGGCCTCCCTGCTGATTCATCTTACGCTTGCGGTGCTCCTCCGCCTTGCGTTTGTCCTCCATGATCAACGCCTTGTTAACTAGTTCTGGAAATGCAGGAAGGTGTGGGCAATTAGATTGACTGCGATCTGAGTTCAATCCCTTCAAGAAACGACTACACGGGCCTTGTCGATGGCGACATCCTCTGCGACATAGCGGGCTAGCGAGAAAACTTGTTCGTGTCGATCATCGACATAGCTCCTTGCTTGAGAGCACGAAACTCATCTTTCTTGAGTCCATAATGCCTTGGTACATGATATCTGGCGAAAAGCCGCAAAAATTCCTCGGTGTGATATTCTCGGTGCCTCATGTCTCGTGAAGTTCTCCACCACTCGCCAGCTATGCCCTCCATCGATGAGTGGCATATAACACTTTCTCATGATCGCTGCATTGGGTGATCGCAGCTTCCTCTCAATTACGAAGCCAATCATCCGCTTCCACCGTGAGACATGTCGAGAGAAAGTTGGTGGGCGGGTCCTCATGAATTCACCAACTTGGATGGTCCTTGATGACCATGGCGGTGGGCTCCTCCACAATGATTGTTGTTGTTGTTGTTCATGGCCTGCATCTGGTTCATCATGGTATACATCATCTGCGTTTGTGCTGCCATGAAGGCTCCAAAGTTCTGCAAGTCAAGAGGGGGTGCTTGGGGTGGTCTGCGCCTGCAGGGATCTGCTCATTTCCTCCAGATGCTGGGGTACCGGAACCACTTGCGGCGATGTGAGTCCGAACCATCGATGAAGTTTCATAGGTTAGATAAGGTAGCAAGCACAAGATGAGTTAAGAACTAGACAGGGGTAGATTAAACCCAACAAACACAGCTCAAGAAACTCAAATAGAATAACCTTTATTAATAGCTTATTAGTATGGCTGCAACAAATGCCGAGGGCCTTTGCAGCTCATACTTGCACACGAAAAAAATAAAATAAAGCGGACCTAAGCACACAAACTACCGCCTAAAGGGCGACTCTGAAAGGAAACTGGCTAAGCCTGACTAAACTGGAACTCAACGAACTACTCCTCGAGAAAGCCTCCAAAGCCACGACGACGCTCCTGATCGGTGTAGACTCGAAGTGGTGGCATCCTCATGGCCCAGTCTGATGCATCGGCCCGTGTAACAGGCGGCGCGTCTTTGGGTGTAGGTACACTGGCTCCTCATTGTCTGAGCTCTGCTGGTCCCTCTAACCGTGCAACCTCTACTGGCTCCTCTGGGATCTCTTACGGATTTTCCTCTTGATCATCCTCGAGCTCATGCTGACCGTAGAGAGCGTGCTCTAAGGCAGCGATCCTTTCTCGGCTTCTTCCAAGGCTGATAGGCCCACCTCGGCTCGGTGTCGGCCATCGCCACGACTCCTCCCGGCAAATGGCTATGCAAGATACACTCTTGTGGCATTGCCTTCCCTATTGGTAGGCGGAAGCGCGCAGATAGCTCCCCGGCGGCTCGGGATGGTAGCGGAAGGCGGTGTGTTTGACTCTTGGCGTAGATGTGGCGGACTCGGAGTATGGCGGCGTGATGACTCTGAATTCCTGCGCAAGGTGGTCCTCGGTGAGATGTCCAAAGGTGGTGCCTCTGGTGTTCCTCTGGCGTGGTATCGGCGACAGACCCAACCATGATCTCGTCCGTTGACCATGTACTCACCCCACGGTACATTGGGCGATCAAAGCCCCAAGTGTCTGCGATGGCGTCCACACTCTGCGGCAAGTCCTCCGTTGCTATCTCCGAAAGTCGGCGGTAAGGCATCTGTCAAGATGGACAAAGAGATGAAAACAACTTTAAATGACGAGGAGAGAAAGAATTTCACAATAGTTGAGTCAAGAGAGACATGAGATGAGTTAAGGAGTTCAATTAATCTTGTAAGTTAATTCTTCCTTAGAAAATAGTTTGGACTCACTAAGAACGGCCAATCTAACTAAGGTCAAGACCTCGATCGAGATGGCTCGATACCACCTCTGCCGGATCCCAAAATTTCGATTCGAATCCTCGTGTTTCGTGCACTAGTCGAGGATCACGCTAGTGCACACAGTGTTAACAAAGGTGGATATCGATCCACACAAGCTTAATAATAGCATAAGCGATAAATAAATAATGGTTTGACCTTACGGTCGAGTTTACATTTATTTAAGCCACGCAGGCTAACAGAGAAATAAGCGGCGAAACATAAGCGGCAATGGCATCCCATCGATTCACCACGAGCAACCGATCGGGTCAAGACCTCGCGATTAGGCACCTTGATAAACTCCTCCTCGAAAGTGGTGAAGACTCCTCCTCTTACGCTTGATTCGTCAAAACAAGCGTGAGTACACACCGTACTCATAAGCCACACCACGAGATGCAATATATATATACATGCGGCTTTTACAAGGGAAAGGCATTGGTGGTTCTTTTGCATAAATGCAATGTTTGCAATTGAATAATAAATATACATTGATAACAAGTAAAACAATTAGATAACAATAATTTGATAATTGATTTCACAAAGACGCTTTGCAACAACCGATTATTCACATAGCGGATGATTTATATCACACGGCTCCCTCCCCACAGTTTTATGAAAAACTACCCTAGTGTGAAATCCCGAGCATGCCCATGACGCATGACGCGCTATTCGAATAGATTATATTATACTGCAGTTGTACACTTTACCCACAAGATATAATTAGTGTAGCTAGCACTAACCATAACAAAGCATTTCGGATCCGCATCGTACTATGCTAGGCCTGTCTCAAAAGCAGACATGTGGTTATGCAGATAGGCTCAGTTCAATGGCACACATGGTGAGGTCCTTAATTGACCAAGGCAAGACTACCATTTGCTAACTATGCCACACAGATTAGCTCCCATGCACACAGTTCACACGATCCACCATTTCACACAGTATCCACCACATGCCTCGCCTAAATCCTTTTCCACCCGGTTGATTAAGTGCAACACATGCCATAACAAAGACACAGTACACACAGATTTTACCACACAGATTGCATATTCACTTAGTCGAGTTTAAATAGCTGCGCCTCACATGACATGGAGATTCGTGGCATGGCTAAGCAATCTAATCGCACTAACCAACCCACGTTGGTGCTACAATATTACCAACTAAATATCAACTAGGGTGACAAAGGATCAAGGCATAACAATTATACAAGGAAGGCATAACAATATGGAATTAACTACTACACCCAAAACATTTAAATAAATACTTGAATTAAGATGCAAGAATTTAAATTAAAATACTTTTAGCAAACTGAATCAAGATGGTCAAGGGTATAGCTTGCCTTGGAATAGGTTCAGTCTTGGTCTTGGTCTTGGAAAGCTCCTTCTTCCTCAAACCCTCCGTATATCGTCAAGTCTACTCAGTATGAAGCAAACAACAAGAATAAATAAATAACAGAAGCAATTAACTCCAATAAAATAATTAAAAATCTCCAATAGATAGATCTTGATTTTATACAAATTTAGAAATTTGAATGGATGGATTTGGAGTTAGGATGCAAAAGTTATGAGGTTCCAAAGTTTGAAACAAAAGAAAACCCTAAAAATAGGATTTATTGGAATTCCGAATTATTTCTCAACAGAAAAATCGGATTATTGCGCAAGCATGACATCGACATGGCGTCACCAGGAAAACCGGAAAAGATAAATAAAGAAATCGGCGTGTGGGGCCCACACGTCAGGGACACGGCCCACGGTGGACCAGGTCCACCGAGCCCCTGTGGATCTGGTCGGGCTGAGCTGGCGCGCCCGTGCGCGTGGCGCTGACGCGGCGCCCACGCAGCTGACACGTACGCGCGGAGAGGTGAGGTGGCTGGCTGATCGGGCGTCCACGTCGTGACGACAACGGCCGCGGCGGCTCTGAGACCGACCGCAACGCAGCCGCGGTGATCGCCGGCGAGTGGGTGGCACCGGGAAGCTCTCTCATGCGAACCTTTTAGTGCTGGTCTAGGCCCAAGAGGGCGACGGAGGTGGCGGGCGGCGAGCTCGGCGGCGAGACGCGCTCGGGTTTTGTCGGATGGCTACTCGGTGAGGTCGAGCGGCGTGGGTGGTAGCCGGAGGTAGGTGCGGGACGGCGGACTTGGCGACGGGCTCCACGGAGGCAGGGCGTCACCGGCGGCGGCGCAATTGGAGTTTTTAGGGTTTCGGTGACCGAAACCCAATTCTTAAACCGCGGCGGCTCTAGGGCTCTTGGGGTGAGGTGGGTGGCGGATCAGTAGCGGAGTCTTGGCGATCCACAGGACCTATTTATAGGCCACAGGGTGGACTTGGGTGGCGAGATGGCGGCGGGGTTCAACGGAGTCCGAAACGAACGCGAAGAAAACGGGATAGAGGCGGCGGATTTGAACTCAAACGTGTTTGAAAGAGTCCGGGGAGGTGAGGGCTTCTGGAAGGCGTCGTCCGCGCGAAGAATCGGGGCCGTTTGCGAGATTGTCGGACGGAGCTCGGAGACGCGAAAATGGCGGGCGCGCGTTCACGCGAGCGAAGAAGATCGGTCGGAGGCGACGACCTCGGCGGGCCACGCGTCGGGAAAAGGCGGCGGCGCGTGAGCGGAGATCTGATGCGTCGCCCGCCGCGATCAACGGTGAGATTTAACGGAGCGCGTGGAGGAGAGAGACGCTGCGGAGATCAAGCGTCCAATCGATCGGACGACCACGAAGGATCGGGCTGAGATGAACAGGACTGGGCCGAAGGAATTCGGCCCAACTACTATTTGGAGATTTAAAATAGCTTTTCTTTTTAAGAAAATACCAGAAATCCAAATAAGCAATGGAAAATAGCAAATGAACTTGGAAAAATTCCAGAAAATTCTAGAAAATACAACCAAGCTCATAGAATCCAAATAAAATAGTTTTGACTATTGTCCATGTTGGAAATATTCATATTATATTGTTTGTTACACAAAGTCCAATATTAAGCTTTTAAATTAAATTCAAATAAATCCAGATGGTGAATTTTCTTCCTACTAACTAATCAAAGGATTTTGAAAGCTCTGAAAATTGGGATGTTACATGCACTAACAATTGATGTTGCCCTCTTGTCCCAGGCTCACTTGATGCGTGACGATTCCAGTCGTCGTTTCCAACCCACTTAAGTTTTAGAAATACCTTAAATAGAAGCTCCGTGGTACCCATGATGAAAACTGAGTGTATTAAGGCCTTCTCACTCTTCTCCGCCATGTACTACATCATCTTTGTACAATACGGTGTCTCCACATTCATCATATGCAATGCAGCATCACTATATCTTTCTCTAAAGTACTTGATTATACCATGCAACATACCATCGGCGATTACAACGAGAGGCGTGTCACGTAGGCCCTTGATAACCCAATTGTACACCTCGGCTAGATTTGTCGTCATTACATCGTACCTTGCGCCATCGGTGTCATAAAGCAATGCCCACTTCTCCACTGGCTCAGCCTCGATCCAATGCGAGAAATATTTGATGTTCCTCGATGTCCTCCTTCACAAGTAGGGTGGGTCAATCCCAAGCAACGGAACCAACCGTTTCGGTACATCATTTGGGTTTCCAATAGGTTGCTTATTCCTCTCCTTGATGTGCTTGGTGGTGAACTCATTAAGCTTCGCCCACAGTGCATTGAACTTCCTCGACTGGTTCTGCTTGCACAACCTTTTGAACATGTTCAATAGCCTCTTGCTCTTGAACTTCTTGAAAAAATTGACTCCCAGGTGCCGCATGCACCAACGGATTCACATGTCACACTCTGGAAAAGGCTCGTTCGGATCTTCATGTAGATTGTTTATGGCCTTAATCAACATGGCATGCCGGTCATGTATTTTGCAAATGCCTAGCCGTTCACCAACGACCCCAACTGTCGATGGTTTAGTATCGATCTTATGAATGAATGTTGGGGGGCTCTCCTAGAGCGAGACCACAAAGAAGAAGACACGGGAATTTTATACAGGTTCAGGTCTTTTCCTGAGAGAATAATAACCCTACTTCTGTGTTGTTGTATTGATTGTGTTTACAACGGGGAGGAAGTCACTAAAACTAAGGCTTGATGACTTCTGTCTCTCGTTATGCTTCTCTATCTTGATTGCTTGATTACTTGATCCTCTGTTTCCTCCACTGTCCACCGACTTCACTCCTTATATAGCGCACGGAGGGGTGGTAGTTGTCCACGTTAAGTGGCGTCTTGTCATTTGATGTAATATACACGTTTAAGGGTAGTTATTGTTAGAGACATATCCCCCACGTTGCCTTGTGGTTATGTCTAAGACAGAGGTTTAATACGTGCAGTTATCTTAGGAAATAATGGGACATAGTAACTACTACGTGTATTTAACATAGCACACAAATTTCCCTAGTCAATTGGGCCCACATATCTATAAACTTTATCGACCATAGGGTGGTCTTAGCTGACTTGGTCGTAGTAAGACTTATGACCATGCAGTGATCGTAGTAGGACTTACGATCAATAGGTGGCCGTAGAAGAACTTACAACTATGAGGTGATTGTGGTAGGATTTATGACCATATATGGTGGTCGAGAATAGTTCTGACTAGTAGATGTGTATGATCTCCCTCATTGTTAATATTGAGGAGTACCTTTTAAGGTTGTATAAGTGATATTATTATCTATATAATAAATATTACAGATAAATAACCTAACTGAGGATTATTAGATCCTCATCATTTAGCCCCTCAACTTCAAGTAAAAATGACTTACTTGGAAAAGAGGTCGTAGGATAGTGGTCGAAAGTAAAGTCTTTCCGACTGGTTTTTTCTTTTGACCATAAATTAACTTGGTCAAGGAAGCTATTTTTACTTGGAGTTGTAAAAATAAAACCCCTTTTCCTGAATAGACAGAAAAAAGAATGCCAACCGTCTCTTGCAAACTCTGTCTGTAGGGAGCGGTTCCCAAAGATATTAGCAACTTTTAGCATCCCACGATCTTTTACTCGGACCGATGGAGAAAGTAAAAACCCTAAATTCCAGCGCACAATTTAAAAGATTAATATATAAGTAAATAGGTTCTTTCGAAACAACTAGTGAACACCCATTCACTTCCCAACCATCAACCACATCCAGATCACTTCTCAACCAAACTATTCCAATATTTTTATGAAAATCTACCCCTCGTGTGAAATCACCAAGCATTGTCGATGACCAGGGACACAGCTAGACCCACAAGAGATAATCATCATATGTCAGGCATTTCACACTTCCGAAGGTGTGTGACTAAGTGTAGGACCGAAATGGCAACAGAGGGGGGGTGAATGGTGCCTTAAAAATTAAGATTCTCCCCTTCTAAGTATCCATACTGACAAACAATACCCTCGATAATCAAGAGAAAAGCGAACCAAAATCGTAAAAGGAAATAAAATGCAACATTACATCGCGTAAATCGGAAGTTCCGGTCTTCCGGTCACGGAAGTTAGATAATCGATAGTTCCGCTCGGTCGGTGGAAGTTCCGCAAGTCTGCAGGTTGTCGACAACAATCGGAAGTTCCGATCTCCCGTCGCGGAAGTTCGGACTGCGTAGTTCCGCCGTGTAAAATCACGGAAGTTCCGATTGTCCCGACGAGGAAGAACGAGCGTCTTGGAAATTTCCAAAATCAAATACTCACAAATTGTTGCTCTTCTCGGGTCAAGTCTCACAGGACATCATCCTAAACAACATCTTGACCTCATTGAGAAGGAATCGCTTACAAAGATCCATTAATCAAAGCAAAATCAGATTTCTTGAATATTTGGCAAGAAAGACCAAGAACTGAAATTCGCATGATTCTCGGAGTCTTGAGTGATGAAACTTTGAGGGTAGCTACTTAATAGCCTATAGATTCAGCATGGCAAGTTTCACGCCATCTCAAGAAGGGAAACACGATTTTCATCAAAGACCTAGACACGGGAAAGAAAAACAGAGAAAGCCAAAAATCAAGAACTGAGATTACAGTTGATTTGCTCTTGGAAAAAGCCGATCAAATGATCTTGTGGCATCATCCCAGCAAAGAGCAACTCAATTTGGCACTTCCCAACAAGAATCAAGCCAAAAACAAAATATCAAGAATGAAGCCTTACGAGAGAATAAGAACAGATACATGAACAGAAAAGTAAACATGAGATTTTTCATTCCTTAAACCAAAGGATTACAGAGAGGCAATTACAGAGAAATGATTACAAGAGACTCAATCCATCCTCTCCCTCTCCATATCAAGAACACACAAAGAAAATGAGGGAGAGAGCGATCAGAACAGAGGAACAGGAGAAGCTTATGAAGGAGCCATCTCTGCTCTCTTTCTCCCAACAACTAAAGCCACAAAGCAAAACAACCTCCCAAAGGCTCTTTTGACTCTAGCAAAACCCCTAATCAAAAAGTCCCATTACAACCAGACCTTCACCTCTATTTATAGCCTTTGGCTAACGGGTCTCCAACCTGTTACGCCGGCTAAACCCGAACGGATCCCGCTTCCACCTGTGCCGCCTTGCGTAATTACCCTTTCGACCCTCGTGCACCTTCTGGAAGGCATCCGCACTCCTTGTTGTCCACGACTCGCAACCACTTCGAGTTCACGCCGTCTTCTACACGTCTTGACCGTTCTGACCTCAACGCCACCTGCGTCTAGTCCGATCTCCACGTGTCTCGCCACGACTCCACCTCGACGTCCTGCAGCCAACATAGACAAGAAACACATCACATAGCATTGTTCGAGATAATGGAATTAACATTTGTACTTGTCTCAAACTCATACACGAACCACACAACTCAAAACCAAAAATTATGCACTCCTTTGCTCGATCTGCGCTGTCGGAAGTTCCGCTTTCCCGAGGCGGAAGTTCGATGATCAATACTTCGCATTCGAGGCGGAAGTTCCGCCTGATACAAAATCAAGCAAAGAAGACTGTGCGAAGTGAATCCAAATCATAAACTTTTCAAGAAAAGTGTCAAATACTCATCACTCGCATGGGGACACCTCTCACATGGTCTCTCACTAAGTTATTATTACAAGGCCTTTACAAAGCTCTATTTTCCCCGGTTTTGCTCACTAAGGATTCACCACACAGCCCCGTCTTGTGCTACTTATCAACCCAAACAGAACTGATTTTTTTTACTAATTAGCTGAACAGGTCCACCCTATAAGTAGACTTGTGGTTGTACGGTAAGACCCAGATCAATAGCGCACAAAGTAAGGTCCTTAGAGACTACTCAGGAGAGGCAACCAAATCCCGAAATCATCCATTTACTGTACGATCACTCGCCCGAGTATAAATTATTTTTGGTTTAACATGACCAAATGACTACCCTTGCCATGGCACAACAAACTTTTAATTACAGTGACCACACCACAATTCTAGATTTCATTAAGTCAAGTTTAAACAGTTATGAACATGTGACCTTGAATCCCATGGGATAGATATAGCATGGCTAAGCATATCCAAGTTGGTACTAAATTATGTCCAACTAAAATTAACCCGACCTATGGTGTCCAAGGGTACATGCCATTCACATTTTTTCAAGGAGGCATAATGGCAATTAGGTAATTAACTATTCCTAAAACCAGTATTATAAAACTAACAATGCATGTTGAAACAAAGCAACATAATTTTATAATGTGGGTATGACACGATTAAAGATCTACGACTTGCCTTCGTTGAAGAGTTGAGATGCTTCAGTCGTTGGGTCCAAGAATTCTTCGAAAATGCTGAAATATATACTTGCGAAAAGAGCTAAATAAATAAAATAATTCCAAATAAAATCTAAAAATTACCAAATTAGAACCAGAATAAAGGCACTAAATTTAAATGAATTTAGACATTTGAATCACTCGAATAGGAACTCGAACGAAGGAGAACATGCTCTCGAAAGTTTGAAAATACATAAAATGAAGAAACTGAGGATTTTAAATTATTTTTCTAAAGAAAAATCAGTTTTTTCTGTCACTATGATGTCAACACGGGGTTTTGATTTTCGGCCAAATTTCTTTTCAAAAGGAAAAGAGATGAGCAGATGTGAGTGGGTCCTCTGACCATGGATCGGGTCCATGGGCGGTCAAATCTCATCAGGGCCGGCTCACGGAACAACGAAGGGGGTTGCACTGGCTGCCACGCAGGCGCTGATGTAGGCGGGCAGGCGTGGTGGCACTGATGTGGCCCGGAGGTGGCAGCGAGGTGGCAACCACGTCAGCACCCAGGCTGGCGGCGCCCGGGGCCCAATGGCGAGCAGCGGTGAAGGTAGCAACAGGGAGAGGGGAGTGAGGCAAACCAAAGGCGCACAGTCTCGACGGCGAGGTGCAAGGAGGTGGCCAGCGGCGAGATCTGGCTTGCGGCAGTGCTAGAGTTCCAGCGATGCTTCAGCGGTGAGGAGGTGCGCACGGGATGGAATGTGGGCTTGTGAAGCCGAAGAAGGTGACCACGACGGCGGAGGGGCTTCAACGGCGGCGCTAGAGGTGAAGGTGCGAGCTTCGGCTGGTTGCGGTAAACCTTGAAGCACGGGGAGGAGAGGACGAGGTAGGGAGAGGGGGTTGGGAGAAAAGAAGAGGAGATTGAGGAGGTCCTCGTGCTCTATTTATAGAGGAGGGGGATGGCCGGGGGACGAGATGGGCAACGGCAGATTTGTGGCTGTGTGGAGTAGGCGCACAATGCTGAGAGGACGCGACAGGACGAGAGTAGGTGGGAGAGAAGAAAGAACGGGGAGTGGGTGCGGCGAGAGACGGGCCATTAATTGTGCGTGTTTCCGAGGGAAAAAGGGGAGGGATTCGCGCCAAAGGCGAAGACTTTTGGCGAGCAGAACAATGAGCGCCGCAGGCGACATGGGCGTCGTGGGGAATAAGGTGAGTAGGGGAGGGGTGGTGGTTGACAAGCGAGGCCCGCCGGGCAGAGAGAGGGAAGGGACGCGAGTGGAGTGGGCGTGAGCTGAGGGTGCGAGGAATAGGAGCAGACGTGATAATTGGTAAAACAGGAAATGAGAATTTTAAATGATTTTTGAATTATCGAAATTGACAAAAGGGAAATAAGCTTTTAGAAAATGGTAAATAAAGTCCAAAAATTCTAGAAAAATACATAGAAATTCCTTGAATTATTGTGAACATAATAAAATTATTTACAACTTAAAGTTGTCTTTTTAATTTTGCAAATAAATTATTTTTAAATTTTAGGATAAAGGAAAACCCTTTTTAAAATCCAGAAAATCCAAGAAATTACTTTAAATAATATTTTTGACTTTAATTACCAAAAAAAACCCAATTAAACCAAATTTGAATTAATTGAAGTTTGATTAATTCATATTAAATTATTTTTATTTTCTAAAATTTATAGTTAAGCTTAAGCAATTTAGTAAAACCAAATGGTTATTTTTATTTTTAAATTTTTTCAAAAAACCTTGAAAAGTGGGATGTTACACCGCATTAGCCTCCTGAAGAATTAAGCACATCCCATGTGGGAGTACTCTGGTGTTAATGATTCAACCAGGGACTATAAGGAAGGTAATAATATAATCAATATGGTTTTGTCAATTCGTGATTCAAGCACATTTGTTAATCATATTCTTATGCTCGTAGACTTGACAGAGAGAGAGGTTGACACTCGTGTCAAGCTCATTTGCGAGAAGACCCCTACAACCATAGAGGGGTCTCGTCAGATTCCAGCGGTTGTATCCGAAGAAGAAAGGACAAGACTGTTGGAAATATGTCCTAGAGGCAATCATAGAGATGATGTTATTTCATTATGTTCATGATTTTGATAATATGTTATCATGTTCCTTGAATGATTCATTTGTTATAGATCAATAAGTATGTGACTTGTTGGTGGAACTCTTTAACTTATATGATGTCATTCTAAATGTATCCTTGGTGGAGGTCCTTTGGTGGAACACCAGTGACTCTATGACTAGCACATGTATTGATTGATGACCTGGTTTCACCGGTCATGGATATGGGGATACCAAATCAATAATGTGAGCACATGTTAGAGAACATGGGGTTGGATAGACCCATCATTGAGACACTATTGAGATTGTTATGAATCTATGTGTCATTATAAAGGTGGCTTTCGGGTATGCTATGAAACATGCGAAGGGATGTGACTGGTCGAGATGGGATTTGCCCCTCCTAACATAACAGGAGAGATGTCTCTGGGCCCCTTGTGGCCATTGGATAAAGAAAGTGCATGACCATGCCACCAGTGGTCGAAGTGTCGACCACGTGAAGTTATCCGACACTCGATCGAGAAAGTATTGAACAGTCCATGGATGACACAGATCTCACCTGAAGTTCAACCAGATATCGTGAGGCAAAGGGAGAATGCATGACTAGGTCTCTTAGTTTGATCAGTTACGGACTGGTCGTATGGAGATACGATCTGGTCGTAGATTGATCAAACGTAATCATAGAATGGTAAGAACCTGGTCGTAAGTAGTTACGAATTGGTCGGGACCAAATACGATATGGTCATATGGAGATACGAACTAATTGTAAGTGATGAGGACCTGATCATAGATCATATTACATCAAGGTTTGTCCGCTTTTCTATGTGTATTCGGGAATCGTTATGTGCTGCTAGATACCGCTAACGACTAGTGTTCGAAAAAGAGTTTCTGTGTCATAACCGATTACACATGAACTTGTAGGGTCGCACACTTAAAGGGCTAGGATCTTGTTTTGGATGGTGATCCGAATTCGTATAGGCCACGAGTTCCTAATGGGCCTCAAGTTCGAGACCCATCATGGATGCCTATATAAAGAGGGGCGGTGGTATGGGGTGTGAAAGAGGATGATTTTTGGAAGAACTCCCGAAACCCTAATAGGCACGCCTTCTCAACCACGCTGCCGGTGCTAGCACTCCAGCGCGTGGTGATCCTGCCCCGTACGTGTGGATACCTCGGAGATGTTGTTGCGAAGCATCAGCACTAGGACGATCCGCGACTTGTGACGATCATCGGAGTCGGAGGAGAAGTCGCGTGGTGAGTACGACCACTCGAAGGAGCAGACGCGCGGCGAGTGCGACCACTCGAAGGAGGAGACGTGTCATGAGTATGACTACGACTGCATCAACTCGCTACAACGACTCTACTTCCGCTACGAGTCGGCGCGTCTAGCGGTAATCTCGTGATCTATTACTAGCGGTGGTTCCTTGGTTGCGCGGTAAATTTTTGTTTGTGCTATCGTAGCATTACCGCGTTCCCCAACAAAAACGTCTAAAGATAACCAATTGGTTTCATCTTTAGGGAGTGTTTGTAGTTTCGACTACTTATTGATTCTTGTTTTATGACCTTTTGTAGCAAGTCGTCGCTCCAGATCCTCATGATGTCTCTGAGATGGACTTGGGGTCTACTGAGGAGGACTCTATGGAAGACAAAGTGCCTCTGAGCAAGAAACGTCATCTTGTGAAGGCAGTCAACAACAAGAAGAAGAAGGATGTCGGGAGTTCAAGTGTAACTTCTTGACCGACCACCTCCATAGGTCAGTTTTTGGCAGATATGACTGCCAAGGGCATGCAATAGGTGGCCATAAACCTCAAGCACAAGGTTCCTAAGGCCAATGTACCATTCTACTATGATGATAAGTCATTCTCAGTTTATCCTTCTCCTGCTTTTGTCAAGAGAATTGAAAAGGAAAACTATAAGAGTTACATTTCTTTTGTGAAGGCTACTACCGATGTAGCAAAGCCTGTGGTCGAAAGAAACGACAACCTCTAGTTGGTCAAAACTAGTTCCGATCACCTAGAAGAAGAGGTTGCACAAGAAATTCTGACCACCCTGAAGGGATACGGGTAGACTATGCTAGCTGGTAATTCAAAAATTCTACCATGTAAACCAGGATGCCAGTCAAGCAAGAGATCACAAATCGCTACCACCAGATGCGCAATACAATAGAAGAAGAGTTGGACCAGCCTGGTCCAACGAAAAGCACATCAATGTAGTGGTCGTAGTCAATCGTTCGACATAATTGATCGTTCAACGTAGTCGATCATCCAGCATAGTCATCGCCAATCATCTCCTGTAGTAACCGATCGCTTTCCTTGCAATATCGCGGATCGTCTTTGAGTGCAACACCAACCGCAGTAGTGCCTCTATGGTATCTACACGTCCAGAGCAGGAACACCGTACGCCAGTGTGCTAGCACCAAGTTGCACAGGAAGGCTCACTCAAGAAGATAGTGGCTAGGGTTTGGAGCAACTCACGTCAACTCTTGTCATGTGTCTCCTCTATTACCTATGTATCTTCCCAACAACCTCAAGTATCTCCTTAAATAGTGCCCATGACGGATCCTATCTGAACATGTTTGACGAATCGTATCCACACTGGTTTGTTCCAACCCGTAAAGTGTGTGACCCTGTAGGTTCATGCGTAATTGATTGTGACTCGAAAACTCCTTTCCGATCACGAGGTGTCAGCGACACCTAGCAGGACATAACGATTCCCAAATACACACGAATTATATCGAACGAACCTTAATGCAATCTGATCTACGACCAGGTTCTATTTGGTCTCGACTAGTTCACAACTCCTTACGACCAGGTTTCAACTACTTAGTGATCATGTTCAACTAGCCTACAACTAGCTTGTATCTACATACGACTAGTCTGCATCTGATCGAACTGAAAGACTTGCTCATGTATTCTCCCTTTGCCTCATGATATCTGGTTGAACTCCAGGTGAGATGTTGTGTCATCCATGAACTGTTCAATACTTTCTTGATCGAGTGTTTGATAACTTCATGTGGTCGAACTCTTCAACCACCTGTGGCATGGCCATGCACTTTCCTTATTCGACCACTTTGAGGGGCCCAAAGATATCTCTCCTGTTATATTAGGAGGGGCAAATCCCATATCCGACCAGTCACATTCCTCAGTATGTTTCATAGCATACTCGAAAGCTACCTTCATGAGTACCTAGTTACAAAGTAGCCTTTGGTAACCCCAAAGTCTACTCTTACACTTGTAGGAAACCATGCTGATCTTAGGTCTAAAGATTATACATCATCATTGCTTGAGATCAACTAATGACACATGAAATCATAACAATCTCAGCAATATCTCAAGATGGGTCAATCCAACACCATGTTCTCTAACATGTGTTCACATTATTGATTCAATATCCATATATCCATGACCAGTGAAACATGGTCATCAATCAATACATGTGCTGATCGATAGAGTCACTAGTGTTCCGACCAGTGACTTTTGACCAGGGATACATTTAGAACGACATCATCATAAGTTAAAATAACTTCACCAACAAGTCACATACTCGTTAATCTTTATAACTAATGATTCATTCAAGGAACAAAATAATATTTATTCAATAACTCATAAACATAGACGTGATACAATCATATCTATGATTGCCTCTAGGGCATATCACCAACACACCCCCTCGTTGTGCGAACAACTGAGGTCACACAGGACATGGTTGTTCAAGCCAGTGATGCGGGGAGCCTTCCAGGGGCTGAAATTGTGGAGCCAATGAGAGCGACCAAAGAGGATGAAAGAACAAGATGGAGAAGAAGATCAAGTCTTCTCTCGGAAAGGTTTCTTCGGGCTTTAAGATTGTATCTAGGAATCCTAGGTGTGTAAAATTTAAAGAATAAATAATTATACTTTTTTCATTTTACCTCTTAATGTACTAATATCTATCTTGTTTCAGTCCCGCCTCTCTAGCCCCCGGGGATGTCCCTGTGGAAAAAGATGCCATTGTCATGGCTACGACCCTGGAAATTTTGGTTTCCCCTTCGATCGTAGAGACAGAAGTGACGGTGGTCGAGTCTTTGACCACTATCCATGAGGTAGTAGGAGAAGGTACGTTTGCCATCAAGACAACTGCGCACACTGAGGTGGTCGAACCACCTGTGGTCGTGGAGGTAGAGGCGAAGAGGCTCGAAGACGAAGCAATGATGATGATCGAGTCATGTCAAGGACATCAATGTTCGGACAGGAGATTTATCGTTGCAATCACCAAGAGCAATTGATCCGATGGTTGTGGAGAGTTCCAACCATCGTACCGGAAAAGAGGTTGTGGAAGAGGTTCCTCCGGGTCCCCAAGGTGGAGCTATTTCTTCTGTCAACAATGAAGAAGAAGTAGAAGAAGACTCTTTCGACCTCTTTCTTGGATTCTGTGGACCACCAAACGTTGGATCCTCTTCATTTAGGTCCTGTGATCAAGTCCTGAACATTCTGATGGGCTGCGCAGTAGTTTTCCCACCAAGTTCCCGTGGTTTCGTTGAGTTGGTGTGCAGCATAGAGGACTTTTTCTCGATCATTGCACTGAGCCAAGGTAAGTTTCTTCTCAACATACTTTAACCAATCATTGGCTTCTAGTGGATCAACTGAACCGGCGAAAGTGGGCGGCCTGGTTCTCATGAACTCTCCAAGTCTGGACTGAGGTGGAAAGACTGACGTTGGAGCTGGTGCATGCTAATTAACTTGATTCTGAACAAGTGTCTGAAGTAGTTGCAGTTGTATGCCATCATTTGTTCCAGGTTTGATTGGGGCTGACCCGGGGGTGGTGGCGATAGGGGTTCCTCTTGACTTGCAGAGTTGCGGGTCTGGTCCATCTGAATTAAATCTTATTGGGTTTAATAGACGAGAAGAAGAAAGCACGAGAGGAAAGAGGAAAAAGCACCGAAGATGAGAGAGAACAAGGGAGAAAGACAGAGCATCTAACTGGGGCAAGTCGGTTTAGACCAACGAACAAATAGCCATAAAACTGTTAAGAAGCAATCAAAAGGCGACACTTACTCAAAAAGATCCTATTACGGACCAAACGATACTAAAACTAGGAAGAACACTTAGGTATACCACTACTAATCTATCTTATAGGGGCGGTCGACACGAAACACTCAGAATCTCTTGAAACTTCCAGGGCATCCATCACTTTGATCACGGAAACTCGATCTTATAGAGATTACTGAGGTGAGAAAGATCAATTTAAATTCAAAAACAAAGTTTTAGAAGAAATAAGATGCAAAAACTTATGTATGATATGTCAAAGATTAGAATAAGATGAGAAAAGAATAGAATAAGACGAGAAAAGAATATCTATTCATGTTAATCGGTTGGTTTGATTTAGAAAGTAAAATTTGAAACTTTCGACTAAAACGACCATGCTACCTAAGGTTACGTCTTACAATCGATATGGCTCTGATACCACCTCTTGTTGGGATCCCGGGCTGCTGGACTCGGGACCCTCTGTGTATTCTGAACTAATCCTATAATCGGTAGCTAGTCCACACAGTTTGCAACATCGATGTTATCATATCCATGCAACAAGGTAGCTAAGAAGCAGACGAAATAATATTACTTAGTGGAAAAAGGACTTTATGGTCAAGTCTTACAAAGTTTGCCACGCCGGGCTTAAGACAACAAAGTAAACATGCAGCAGAATAAAATAACTCGTGGTAGCCATCTGACATGCCCATATGCAATCGCGTGGAGAAAGCATCCTAGTTCGCATGGTCTTCGAAGTACTCCTCTTCATAGAACTTGATGTTCTCTGGTTCATTTGCGGTGACTGATCAACAAATAGCATATAGCTGTGAGTACATAAAGTATTCAACAAGTCGTGGGGAAATCTAGGCAAATAGTATTCATACAAGGTTTCACAACGATAGCTTTATGACTATTTTACAGAAAGCAGTATTGACAGTAAATAGATTGAAAAGTATAATTTCAAATATTAAATACATAAGTAAACAAGTTCATTGAAACAACTAGTAAGCACCCTATTCACTTCCCAACCATTAACCTACAACTAGATCGCTTTCCAACCAAACCATTCCAACGATTTTTATAAAAATCTACCCATCGTGTGAAATCACCAGACATTGTCCATAACCGGGGACACGGCTATTCGAATAGTTTTTAACCCACAAGAGATAACCATGTTGATAAGACACACGTTTCCTTAGACATGCGAATCAAGAAGAGACTATCACAAGGCTTTTACAAAGCTCTATTTTGACTCGGTTCTGCTCGCTAAGGTTTTGCCATTTTGGACCCCCGCTTGCGTCGTTTCGTCAACCAAAATAGAACCAAACCAAAACCTTGCTAATTAGTTGGCCAGGTCCACCCACCATAAAAATGTGGTTGTACTTTAAGCCCCGTATCAATGATGCACAAAGTTAAATCCTTAGTGATTGCTCAGGTGAAACTACCTCAACCCATGTGCTTCGCGCACTTTGCTTTGCGCATTCCTCCTTTACTACCCGACTACTCGCCTGAGCATAAATCATTTTCATTCAACCCGGCCCAATGGCAACCCATCCTATAGCACAACAAATTTTAACAGCAGTGGCTTCCGCCATAATTTCATATATCATTAAGTCAAGATTAAACATTTATGAATGTGTGACCGCGATCCCAACGTACAACTAAAGCATGGCCAAGCAGAATACACACCCATATTGGTAATTAAATATGTCCAACTAAAATTAACCCAACTTATGGTGTCCAAGGATTTTTGTCCTTCAATGGAACATGTCAATATCAATTATTCAAGGTGGCATAATGATGATTAGATATTTAACTATTCTCGAAAGCAGTTTTTATAAAACTAGCCATGCATGTTGATATAAAATAATATAATTTTATAAGATGGATTCAACATGATCAAAGATCTACGACTTGCTTTCGTTGAAGGTTTCGATTGGTTTGGTCGTCGGGTCCAAGAGCTCTTCGGGAACGCCAGAATCTATACGTGCGAAAAGTGCCAAATAAATAAAAAAATTACAAATAAAATCCAAAAAATTACTAAACTAGAACCAAAAGAAAGGTATTGAATTTAGATAAATTTAGAAACAAAATTTATTCAATTTGGAGTTCCAATGAAGGAGAACGGACTATCGAAAGGAGGTTTCGACTACTTGGTCGGAAGGAGGTTTCGGCTACTGGTGGTCGGAAGGAAGCAACGAGGAGAGGGGAGCGAGGCAAACCAAAGGTGCACAGTTTCAGCGGTGAGGGTTGACGGAGTGACCAGCGGTGAGAGGAAGAGCGGCGGCGAGGAGGTGCGCACGGGGCCGGACGCACCCTTGTGAATCCAACCGAGGCTACCACGATGGTAGAGGGCTTCAACAGCAACTCTAGAGGAGGAGTGAGGCCCAGCTGGCGGCGGAGAAACTCGGAGCACGGCGAAACGAGAGCGAGAGAGAGGGAGAGTTGAGGGGAAAGCAAAAAGGGAATGAGGGGGTCATGGTGCTCCATTTATAGAGGAAGGATGAGTAGTAGAAAGCTTCATGGCATGGGCGGAGCTCCGGACGGCACAGGACATGGCGATGCGACAGGGACGAGACGAGAGCAGGTGGGGAGGAGAAAGAACAGAGGGGGTGGGTACGGTGAAAGATGGGTAATTAAATGCGCACGATGCTGAGAAAATCGAGGGAGGGAATCGCGCTGGGGCAACGACTTTTCGTCGCGGTGGTGACGCATGTGAGCGCTGGCAGTATAGGCGCGGTGAAGGAGAAAATCTCCATCATTAGGTATTTAACTATTCCTGAAAGCAGTTATTATAAAACTAGCCATACATGTTGATATAAAATAATATAATTTTATAAGATATGTTCAACATGATCAAAAGTTTACGACTTGCCTTCGTTGAAGGTTTCATTGCTTCGGTTGTCGGGTCCAAGAGCTCTTCGGGAACGCTGAAATCTATACATGCGAAAAGAGCCAAATAAAATCCAAAAAATTATCAAACTGGAACGAAAAGAAAGGTACTGGATTTAGATAAATTTAGAAATAAAATTTATTCTATTTGGAACTCAGACGAAGAAGAACAGGCTCTCGGAAGGAGGTTTCGACTGGTCGAAAGGAGGTTCGACTACATGTGGTCGGAAGGAGGTTTCGACTACTGGTGGTCGGAAGGAAGCAACAGGGAGAGGGGAGCGAGACAACCCAAGACGCACGGTTTCAGTGGCGAGGCACAATGGAGTGATTGGCGATGAGAGGAAGAGCGGCAGGGAGGAGGTGCGCACAGAGTCAGACGTGCCCTTGTGAATCTAACAGAGGCGACCACAACGACGCTAGAAGCGGGGGCGTGAGCTCTGGCTATCGGCAGCGAAACTCGGAGCACGGCGAAACGAGAGCGAGAGAGAGAGAGAAGGGGGAGTTGAGGGGAAAGCAAGAAGGGGACGATGGGGTCCTGGTGCTCCATTTATAGAGGAAGGAGGAGTAACAGAGAAGCTCCATGGTATGGGCGGAGCTCCGGATGGCACGGGACATGGCGACACAACGGGGACGAGACAAGAGCAGGTGGGGAGGAGAAAGAATAGAGAGGGCGGGTGCGGTAAAAGACGAGCAATTAAATGCGCACGCTACCGAGGAAATCGAGGGAGGGAATCACGCTAGGGGCGACGACTTTCGTCGAGATGGTGACACAAGCGAGTGCTAACGGTACGGTTGCGGGGAAGGAGACGGTGACCAGACAAAGAGAAGGTTGACAGGCGGGACCCGCCGGACATAGAAAAGGGAGACAGAGACAGAGACCTGGTGGGAGGGTCTGGTCAAAACCGAGAGGGTGGTCGGAAACGAGAGGGTGGCGAAAATGAGAGGGTGGCGATAACAAGAGGGGTGGTGCGGTAGGCGCGCGGGGATAGAAACGGGCCGACGAGAATTCAGAACAGACAGAAATGGGACTTTAAATACCAGAGAACTCCAATAAACTCAAAATATACCAAATTTAAATTAATTGAAGTTTGATTAATTAATATTAAATTATTTTTATTTTCTAAAATCTCCTGTTAAGCTTTATCGATTTAATAAAATCAAATGATTATTTTTATTTCTGAAAATTTTCAGAAAGCCCTGAAAATTGGGATGTTACACTGTCCACATGCCTCGGGTGCGCGACGAGTTCGCGATTGTGGGTTGTCTAGGCTTAAATCGCTGGCCCACTACGCGATTGGGTATAATCATCTGGTGGGCCAACAGCTGAGGGTTATTTTTGTAAAAAAAATTTGTGGTTTACTTGTGTAAAATGATTAAAAAGATTTCACTTGTTTGGACCATCGGAGATTCACAAAAATCTCATTGAAATTTTAGAGATGACAGTTCAGCTCTGATACCAAGAAGATTATATTACACTTGATCCCATAATTTTTGGAGTCTCCAGTCAAAAGTTCTATTGGTTTGAAATTTCTAGTAGGTTTTGGTTTTTCAGAGAGGAAAAATGGCTAAGTCGGTGGTCCGACCGGCCAGTCGGTGGTGGTCGATCGCCCTAGGGCGGCTCGACCGGTTTTCACTGATTAAATCGCTTGTTGTGGTGGCGATATTCGATTGTTAGGTCAAAGTCATGAGTTTCAGGGCATATATGTTGCATGATGCATGTTTTGACTAACATGGGTCAAGTTGTGAAGAACTTGTTCCCAAATTTGGTTTACTTATCTATTGTTGTGCATGTTGCTTGGTGGTCAACGACGGTCAACAGCGAGGATGATCGGGACTAGGCTTGGAGAGCTGAGGTCCAGAACGATCGACGATGCCGGGTGAGGTCAATGTACTCAAGCGTGGTGCAAGATGGACAAGGGTGACCTATTGGCTAATTCGAGGCGCAAGATGGTGCTAGGTGTAGCTAGTTAGGTCAAGGGGTGTTAAAGACGACGCATTAAAATACGTGCGTCAGTGTCCCATTTGTTTTGGGCCTTAACGGGAGCCCAACTGAGTCAAACTTCTAGAAGGTCTAAGACTCTACTATAAATAGGAGAGGGAGGTGGCTGCACCTCCTCTTCGTCTCTTTTGCAATTTTTGTAAACCCTAATTTTCTTAGGGAGAGCTTTTGTGGAGGCTAGGGTTCTTGATAGTTTGATGTGATTTTCATGCTCTTGGATTAAGCATTGTCCCTATTGATGGAGAGGCTGTAAGCCCAGATCATATCAATCAATCAAAGAAAAGTTTGATCAATGTTTTGTCTCATTGCGTTCTTTCTCTATATTTGATGATTTTGAGTCTTTCTCTGATCCGCGAGTTTTTGATTGAATTCTTCACGTGATCTAGCTTGCTGTGACGTGTGAGAACCTATCTAGGATCATCTTGATCATCAATCACCCATGAGCAAGATCTTGGATCAAGTTTTCATTTTGACTCGGTTTTGAACCCTTCTTTGATCAAACGGAAAAGGATCTTTATTCCTCTAAGAATTATCACAATTTTCGATTGGAATATCTTCCTGATATCATAGAGAAAGAGTGTTCTAAGTTTCATCAAGTTTGGAGTTGTAGATCAAAAGTTTCATCTATTTGCAACTTATTCATCGGGCTGTTTGATGCATTACGGAGGTCGTGGTCGGACCGGCCAACATCACCGGCCGACCGTGAGTAATCGTCCATCCGCCCTTGAGCTAGCGGTCCGACCGGCAGTATACTGAGATTTGTTATCTTGTGTAGTATTGCTTAGGGGGTTTTTATTGGATTCAATATTAGTCTTCCGCTGTACTGATATACTGATCTTCATAGCTTTCATAGCTACTGGAGTGAAATTCGTGTTGAATCTATTATTTGTGAAAAAGTGAGTGTGCTCCTATTCACCCCCCTCTAGGCGCCTTTTCGGTCCAACAAGTGGTATCAGGGCCCGGTTAGTTCAATCTTGATCTTAACCGGTCACTGAACTTGGCGATGGATAGATACTCCACAAAGCCACATATCTTCGATTGGCACAACTACACCTATTGGAAGAATCGCATGCGAGTCTTCCTTGAGAGCGAAGGACATGCTATATGGGATATTGTTCGAGTCCCGGTCGTTGTGCCCAAAGTTGCGTACGTTTCAGAAGCCCTTTTGGCTAACAACAATAAGGCTAAAAACCTCTTGTATGGGTAGGCTTGGGAGACAGGAGTATGATCGAATTTGCAATCTTGAGACCGCGCATGAGATTTGGAACACTCTCGAAACCTATCATGAGGGTTCGTCCCAAGTCAAGAAAGTACGCCAAACAGTCTATAAGCGTGAATATAACAAATTCGAGATGCGTCCTAGAGAGAGCATCGATGACATTTTCAGTCGCTTTAATAGAGTGATTAATCAGATGAAAACTGTTGGTATTGAATATTCTCAGTCTGAAAATGCCACCCACCTTTTGGCTGCAATCAACACCAAGGAGTGGGAGATAAAGGCTACTGCCATTGAGGAGAATGTCAATCTTTCTGATCTAACTTTGGACCTGCTCTATAGCAAGCTTAAGACTCATGAGATCAAGGGGATTGATCATCCCAAAAAGGAAAATATAGCTTTGGTAGCAGACCCGCTCAAGAGAGCTTTTGATGGGTCTTTTGAGTCTTCTTCTAGATTTTCGCTTGCTGGTTTATCTGCAATACATGAAGAAGAGTTTGATAGTCTTCCTAAGGCTGAGTTGACCCTCATATTAAAAAAGGTCACACGGGCCTATAACAATATGAGAAAAAGAAATTGAGGAGGTCCCGTGACTTGCTATGAGTGTGGTGAGCTTAATCATATCCGGGCAAATTGCCCCAAGCTGAAAGGTAAGAGCAACCACAGGGAGGGAAAGTCAGCTTGGAAGAAGCCTCAATGGAACAACTCAAGGTATGATGTTGCACAACTAACCAAGGCCGCTTACCGGGTGCTTGCCGCTTTTGAGGATCAATCCTTAAGCGATGTTGACTCCGGGAGTGAGGAGGACAAGGAGGAGGAGATCCCTCAAAACAAGAAGAAAGGGAAGACCAAGGACTTCACCGGCTTGTGCTTCATGGCCGACTCCGTTGACGATGACAACGATAAGGTACCTCCTTCCTATGATGTTCTTTCTGATAGATGTGAATCTATGTTTGAGCAACTCATAAGTCAGGATAAGGCTTTAGAGTTTGTCATGGTCAAGAATAAGGACTTAGAGTCACAAGTAGATAATTTGACTTTAGAACTTGAAAATGCTAAGACTCTTGAATCTGATGAATGTTCATCCTGCCATGCTTTGCACTCTGAATTTTCTAAACTGCAATCTGCTCATGATATTGCTTTGTAACAACTTGAAAATGCTAGGACTGAGCTTGTTGAGGTTAAATCTGCTCCATGTGAAAAATGCTTAGAGTCTAGCAAGTTAGTTGCTTCTGGTGTGGTTGACTCTAGCTTTTGCACTTTCTGCTTAGAACACGAACATGAAGTCAAAGATATCTTAGAAGTAGTTAGAGCTAAATATGCCAAGCTTAAGGACAGTATTGAGTCTGCTACATGTGCTTCCTGTCCAACTCTTAAACTTGAAACAGCTTTATATAAGGAAAAATATGCTAGAGCCATTAAGGGTAAAACCTGTGAATCATGTGTTAATCTTAAAGAAGAAAATGCTTATCTTAAGGATACCTTAGAAAAATTCTCTAAAGGCAAGAAACAATTAAACATGATTCTGGACAAAGTCTAAAACTCCTTATAAGAAGCAAGAATTAGGATACAACTCTGTCCAAGATAATTCTAAGCCAAAAGTTACTCAAGTCTTGGAAAATGGGTTAGTTGAATTCAAAATCCAATCTGAAAAAACTGTCTTTAAATCTGCAGGTGTTGCCCAACCATCGGTTAAGTCAAAGGGTGCTTCTCTCAGTGGTATTAAGTATCATTGCACCTATTGCAAAAAGGATGGACATTTGGTTGAGTTCTGTTGGCGAAGGTTGAAAAATGATAAGAAAAATTATGCTAGAATTTCACCTAATCAATCTAGAGCTTTTATGAGACATGGTAACATAGAAAAGAATAAACCTAGTTTAGAATTTCTGTCACATGCTCATCATCATATTTCTAGACAGAATAACTCTCATGTTAATTTAACCATTGCTCATAACAGAACTTCAAGTAGAATCAAGGATATCACTTCTGCTTTGCATAGTACTCGCAGACATGTGTCTCAGTACTGTGTCCCTAAGTCTTGTTTAACTAACTCCAGTATCGAGACACATCGTTCTTCTGTGCCTTGATTTTCAGGATTTCCGCGGAAAGAGGAAGGACACGTGGTTCGTCGACTCCGGCTGTTCACGTCACATGACCGGAGACTCAAGATGGTTCACCTCCTTCACGCGGTCGACGGGTGATGATTTTATCACTTTTGGAAATAATGGTCTTAAGCAAGCCCCTAGAGCCTGGTTTGATAGACTTAAGATTTTTCCTACTTAAGAATGATTTTGAGATGCGTAATGTAGACAAGACTTTGTTCATTTTTAGGCGTTGTAATGACTTCCTGCTTGCTCAAAACCGAGAGGGTGGTCGAAAACGAGAGGGTGGCGAAAACAAGAGGGGTGGTGCGGTAGGCGCGTGGGGATAGAAACGGGGCGACGAGAATTCAGAACAGACAGAAATGAGACTTTAAATACCAGAGAACTCCAATAAACTCAAAATATACCAAATTTAAATTAATTGAAGTTTGATTAATTAATATTAAATTATTTTTATTTTCTAAAATCTCCAGTTAAGCTTGAGCGATTTAATAAAATCAAATGATTATTTTTATTTCCAAAAATTTTTAGAAAACCCTGAAAATTGGGATGTTACACTGTCCACATGCCTCGGTTGCACGAGTCCGCAATTGTGGGCTGTCTAGGCTTAAATCGCTGGCCCACTGCGCGATTGGGTATGGTCGTTTGGTGGGCCAATTACTGAGGGTTATTTTTGTAAAAAGGAATTATGATTTACTTGTGTAAAATGATTAAAAATGATTTCACTTGTTTGGACCGTCGGAAATTCACAAAAATCTCACTGAAATTTTAGAGATGACAGTTCATCAGTCAACGCCTACGGGGATATGGAAAAGATTCCCCCGTTGCAAAGACGGACTGCTTTTGCAGACTTCCAAATATATGCCCCAATAAACTATTCATACGAAAGAACGAGAAAGGCCACGTTTCCATGTCTGTAGTCTCCGGTCAACAGTACCGGTCAACAGTACTACATTGCAAAGTTCCTTGAAAAAATATTAACAAAATGTCCTTCCTTTTTTTTGAACTTAACAAAATGTCCTTCCTAATCCTCCATTACATTATGAACGCTGACGAAGTCACCAGCCCAACTAATCCACTGGTCCACCGTCCCGCTCTCTCGTGCCGAGCACCGAGCCCCCCTCCCTCCACTCACTGCCCGCCACGTGTCTTACCGCCTAATCCCAGCCTTATCAAGCGGCCACGCGAGATCTACACCACGCATCCCTCCCCCCTCCCCTTCGCTGTCCGATCCGAGACGCGCATCGCATGAACGGCCACGATTGATACACACACACACACACATATATATATATATATATATATATATATATATATAGAAAGTGGACTCACCCAGATGAATATGCTCACATCTTTTTTGTCGTTCTCCCTCTTGACCATCATCATCGCCACCCCTCTTTTTCCCTGGCACCGGCCGCCGCTCGATCTTGCACCCTCGCCACTATGGGCCTTCTCTAGGAGCACCACCGGCACCCCTTGACTCTCTACGGTCCTAGGGACCCATTTTGGCCACTGCCACCACCTCCTAGGTTGTCACCGTTGTCTCCTCTGCTATGCTCTCTCTATATTCTCCATCAGTCTATTGCTCTCCCCGTCTCTCTCTATATATATATATATATATATATACACACACACACATATAGGATGTCTGTTTTGTACTCTTAGGAGTACATACTCACACTTCTAATATACTACTTAAACAAGCATATTATACTTCTTTATTAGTTTTAGTATACTTAAATATTAATTATAAGTTACTCCAATGCGATTTGACTAAAAAAATTCATTTGAGCCTTTTATTTTTACTATATATCTTTTTTCATATATAAAAGAAGTATATACATAAATTTCGCTATAAAAAGTGGGCTTTAATGGAATTTTTCATGGAACTCACTTAGGGGTATCTTATAATCATTATAAGAGAATGCTCAAATTGATAAAGATATATCATCATATGATTTAAGTGGTATATGAGAAGTGGGAGTATGTACTCCCAAGAGTATCATACAATTTGCATATATATATATATATATATATATATATATATATATATATATATATATATATATATACTTTTTCCTACTCCCAGAAGTAGTTACTCTCTATTCCGTATCTCACAACGTAGGGAGTATCTTGCATAACCGAGAGTATGTATGTGTAGTATACAAGTATATAAAACCACCTAGGTGGTATTCACACATTTTCATGAGTGTTATGCATAATTTTTTAGATATACTCTTTTTAGTGCGAATATGAAGATATTTACAAAATATGCTAAAAACTATGAACTCTCTTACAAATTTTTCGTATGGTTCGCATTGGAGTATCTTATAATTAGTATACGAGTATACACAACGTGGTAAAGGAGTATGTCAAGTTCTTTTAGATGATATATCAAAGGTGGGAGTATATATATATATATATATATATAGGGGAACGTATCTAGTGCTAATGGTTAATTCAGTGCTAAGGTGCTAATACCAATCTTGATCGTTGGAGGTGGGAGCATGCATAGTATTTAATGAAGACACATTAATGAAAGTACATTGAAGGTGGGAGCATGCAAAGTGATTAAATGGTTTAGAGGTGCGAGCCCGCATTAATCTTAGTTGTTCAATTCGGATCCAACGGTCAAGATTGGTATTAACACTCAATTACCCATTAGCACTAGATCTGTTCTGTATATATATATATATATATATATATATATATATATATATATATATATGTGTGTGTGTGTGTGTGTGTGTGTGTGTGGGTTTTAGGAACCACATCAACCAAACTACCTAAGGGCTTGTTTGAATTTGAATAAGGAGGGATTAGAACCAATCCTTTCGGATTGGAAGGGATTGTTCTATATATATATGTATATATGTATATATATGTGTGTGTGGGTTTTAGGAACCACATCAGCCAAACCACCTAAGGGCTTGTTTGAATTTGAATAAGGAGGGATTAGAACCAATCCTTTCGGATTGGAAGGGATTGTAGTTCAAATTCCGAGTTAATCCGCGAAGGAATTGAGTCGGATTACAATGTATCCAAACAAGCCCTCAGGATGTTATTTAACTTGATTTTAAAATACTAAGGGGTAAAACTCGCTTTTGTAGTTCAGCAAGTTAGGTGAACTTTTTTAAAAGTTTGAGCGGGTAAAATGGACTTATTGTATACAAAACCGCCTAACCAAATTATATGAGAGTGTTATTTGATCTGATTTTGAAATATTAGAAGTAAAAAAACTGGTTTATCGAGGGGGATAGATGGACTTTTTAGAAAATTCGATAGGGTAGAAAAGACTTATTGCTTAAAATAAAGACGAAGAAGAAAAAAAAAAAGAAAATTTCTAAATATACGTCGCCGCTCGAGACTCTACTTGGAGTCTGGAGAAGGGAGGACAAAGAAATCAAGAGTTCCCCATTTGGTATGTTTCTGATTTTTCATCTCCGCTAGCTCGATTCTTCCTTTTCTGTTTTCGCTTACTTAAGGGAGTTTCCTTTGATCCTAAGGGTTTGGTACTTGTTCCTTTCCCCCGGCTCAATCTTGCTTCGCGAGCTGGACCAGTAATTTTTCTTTGGGTTTTTTTAAGTGCAAATCTCGGTGGATGCTTGCGAGCCAGGCATTGATTCGGTTTTAAGTGGTCTAGGTGTGTGTTTGGTATGGTTATGAGGCTTATTTGCTCCGTCCTGTTCTTGGTGTTCTTGGTTTTTGATGGATTCTTGAATCTTTCAGGCGATTGGAGCTGCTGCTAGCCGCGGTTAGTGAGCCGGTTCTTGGAACATGAATTTTATTGAGGTATGTGGTGTTTCTTGCTTTCCTTGTTACGGTATGTCCTCTTGGGTCGATCTTTGCTAGGTGGTGAATTTGGTCTTTGGTTAGTCTAGTGTTTTATGGGACTAATTGATGGAGAAAATTCGAGGAGAAATTGGTAATTACCGTGTTGTATTGCAGCTGGTCTTTTAGCAGGCATGGTTGTTGTTTGGTTAGCTTCTAGGACTGTCTAGGAGAAGATTAAAACTTAAAAGTGTTAAAGTTTGTTTCATTAGAACTTCAAAGAGTCAGGTTAGTGTTTGATTAGTTTCTAGGACGGTATGGAAGAAGAATAGAATAGTTTACTTGAACTTTGTTTCAAACTTCAAAGAGTCATAATTGGTGTTTGGTTAGTTTATAGGACTGTTGTTATGGTTTTTTTTAAATATGTTTCCCCCAAGACGAACTCAAAATTCTAGGTTTAACTGTGTTCTTCATCTGTTCTGAATGAGGTCTAGAGAATGCACATGCGGAGGGTAGACTCATCCTTATCTCTTGATTCTACGGTTTTTTCATAGTTTAAATAAATTATAGGACTTTCCTGACTAGTTCAATTGGAAAGATAGAGATCAGTCTGATGTTGGTAGCATGCTATCATGGAGACCTTCGTATGTTTCCATTGAACACTGCTGTATATTTTGTTTTCCCGTGTGCATTCTGTGATGTTCATTTTTCTTGTGAATGGCATAAAACATACAAATCGTAAGTATTGTTTTTTTGTGATTGATCATCTGCTAGCTCAAATATGAAATGAAACAATTGACAAGTAACTGTTGTTAGTAAACTAAGCATTCAATTTTAAGTTGTTCTTGAATTTTTGTCTATATAAATTTTCAAACTTGGCCTCTATTCGTTACCAGATTCGAGCATGAAACTGATATTGCAGTGGAAGTGTATATGTTTGTATTGGAAACTGGTGACCCCACAAAATATATTTTACAATGATGACATGTTACAATAAATTGATGATAATCTTTCCTATTTTTTGAGAAGCTCATGCACATGTATGTGGCACTAACAGTGATGCTAGGCTCACATCTATACACAAACTTGCTTGTCGTCATGTCCACAAACAAATGAATCCATTAGTGTGAATCACCAAGTAAGAATCTTGTAGGATAGGATCTAAGCCTCCGAACGTCTTTCAGAGAATCATGGTTTGGTCTTTTGTGCTAGACTGCTAATTCATTCCGTCTAACTGATAAATATATATCATATGTCAAACTGCTAAAATGAATGAAGTATCCCTTTTTCCTAATGCTTGTCATATGGTGGCTGTATCATTGACCAAAGGCAGTAAAAAAATAAAATTGCAGATTGACTTCTCGACTGCAGATCAATTGAATGAACCATCACACTTGTATTGCATAGCTATATGTTTTCCCTGTCTTACTACCTTCAAGAAGATAATGGATTCCCTAGTTTAAGAGAGCTAGTTAAATAGCTAATTGGTTTCCAGTGTTTGTTTTCTTTCAGGTGGAGTGAAAGTGACCTGCCGCTGTAGGGAAATAAATAAATCAATCAAAGTACCTTGTCGGATTAAGTGGATTTTTCTATAGAGATTATCGTTTATCTTATATCAAAGCAGCTGCATTTCTGGGAAGCACAACCACCTAGTTTTCTATGCAACATTCTGGTTGATGGCTGTTTTCCTGTTGAATCAGAAACAAGCGGTAGAACAGATAATCACCCGTTACTGATGGACCACATGGAAAATACTGGTCATCGTGAGCATGCAATCGATATCCCAATAGATGATGTTGGTTCTTCATCAACATCTCATCGAGATAATAATGATGGCTTGGATCAATTGCCTCGTATCTCAGAAAATTCTTCTGAAACAACAACTGCATCTAACTCTCAAAATGCTCATCTAGCAAGAAGAGATGATAATCACGGTCGTCGTCAGCAAAGTCCTTTGAATTCTGGTTGCTGGATCTCAATTGAGCTTGTTGTAAATGTTAGCCAGATCCTAGCGGCTATTTCTGTTATGTCTGTATCAAGGAATGAACATCCACATGCTCCATTGTTTCAGTGGGTCATTGGCTATACAGTAGGTTGTATTGCTACTCTTCCTCATCTTTACTTGCGCTTTCTCTATCGCAACCACCCAACCACTGGACAAGAACCAGCAAGTCAGAACTTGCCTTCAAACATCCCTGAAACCAGTTCTTATACAGTGATTTCAGCCCCTCGTGTGTCTGAAGCTGGTGATGTAACTGACACAAATGGAGTCTCAAGAAACAATGTGGTCATAAATCCAAGGTAACAGGTTCTACTTTTCAATTCCACGATCAAGTCTGTTCTTTTGAAATTTATATGTCTGCAGTCTGCACACATCCATTGTCTATGTCTGCAAGACATGTCGACAAATTGCATTAAACCTATATTTATCACATTTCTGTACTATTAGGACTGCAAATGAGCAACTTTTTATGCAATGGTTGACCATAACTAAATGGGATAATTTGTATCAAAATTTGATCACAGCAATCTATTGTAAAACTTTATTATTCTGGTAACGTTTCATTGCTGTAAAGCTATCAAAGTAAGGCTAGTGTGCAGGACAAAAGAGTTTGAAGTATTCTCAAGACTTCTTTGGCTAACTTTCTGTAGAGTCCAGCCCCTGAGTTGCTCTATTTTTTATTAAACTGAGTTGCACTCTGATCAAATGTTGTAGGGTCCAAGCTTTTACTGATCACTTCAAAATGGCCCTGGATTGTTTCTTCGCTGTGTGGTTTGTTGTGGGGAACGTGTGGATATTTGGTGGACGTTCTTCTGCCCATGATGCACCCAATTTGTACAGGTGTGCAGCTAGCTTGCCATGATGCAGTATCTTTTGAACTTATTTAGATGGTTCATCATGTAATCGTTTTTTCAGGTTGTGTATAGCCTTCCTCACATTCAGCTTCATCGGCTACGCTATGCCTTTCATTCTCTGTGCATTGATATGTTGCTGCCTACCCTGCGTAATCTCCGTATTGGGCGTTCGTGAAGATTTGAATCAAAACAGAGGTGCCACTGCAGAAGCAATCAATGCCTTGGGTACATACAAGTTCAAATCGAAGAAGGTTCGTAATCGTGAGGGAAATGAAGTTGGTGGTGGAGTCCTGGCTGCTGGAACAGACAAGGAGCGAATTATTTCTGCTGAAGATGCTGTGAGTTTTTCTCCTACACTCTTGTTTTCTTTGCAACTCTATTTTCTGTTGCTCTTAATTTGAAACCGAGGTGCGTCCTTTGATCTGCAGGTTTGCTGTATCTGCTTGGCAAGGTATGTGGACAATGATGATCTCCGAGAGCTTCCTTGCACGCACTTCTTCCACAAGGAATGCGTAGATAAATGGCTCAAGATAAACGCACTGTGCCCCCTTTGCAAAGCTGAGATAGAGAATGGTTCGACAAGTGCTTCAGCCATTGGCTTTGGGCGTCGCCACAACGACAACAGGGTAGGAAACGACATCGATTCGCAACTATAACTCTGCCTTTTTCAATGACAGCGGAACACACCTTTGATGTGGCTTCCAAGAGCAATTTGTAAATTATAGATTGAAATAGATCACAAGATGTACGAGGCACTTATATGATCGAACAAGTTCTTTTCTAACGACTGCCTCTCATTGTCAATATATGTTGCTTCCAGCTCTGTCCCTTTCCCAAGTTTATCAGTTAAACAGCATTTATATATCTATCAGGTGGTCTGGAGACGGAAATTCAGGTAGCCGGTACCGGTCTAGAACCGGTGGCCTTGCTGGTTACGGGTGGTAATTGGGCCAGTATCAGCACAAAGTCTGGCCGGGAACAGGACAGTAACAATTCTTTTTCTGAATACTGAATGCTGACGATAGCCCACTGTAGGTGAAACGCAATCCTCATCAGCTTTTGGCTCGCATGGTCTGAAATGGTAAAATTAACACTATGGTAGATAGACGATATATGTCCTATGCTGTGCTTCTAGTTCGTAGAAACTAACTTGTGTACCCTACCGTGTTTATAATTCGTAGAAGTTACCTGCCGCGTATTCTGGACCACGATAATCTGTTCATGTGGCTAAGTACCGTGCTTCCCAAGCGTTGCAAGAACCTACAACAGCCCAGTCCGCGGAAGATCACAGTGCACACATAGTAATCACTACATGGCCAACCCCCTAATCAGGACAAAAAAAGAAAGTAGAAAATATGAGAGGAGCTTGCAGCGCTCCAAGAGTGCGGAGGGAACTCGTAGCGGTTTGGAAGCGCTGTAGGTGACCTGTCTAATCTACTACAATATTATTTTTTCAATTTCATACAAATAAAAACTATTTTTACTATTGCCAATCAAAAAGTGGCTAAAGCAGCCAAAGACTCCATATGATGACTACCATGCCTTGGGGGAGAGAACAGCTTGCCAGCCCCAATGATACTTGCTACTGCATTCTGCCTCTCGGACTCGGACACCTTTATCTCAAGAAAGATAACGACACTTCGAATCTTGCGGATCACTTTTACTACTATTATTTATGTAACTATGTTGTGAATTTCAAGATTTCTTGGGGGAGTGAAATGGTAACAGAATCGAAGGCAGCAGCCATCAATGCTTTGCACACCCAAACTTTCTACTATGGTTCTGTTTGATACAACTCTAGATTCTTATTTTTCAAATTTTGTTTCTAATTATCTAAGAATTCACTTCTATGAGAATCTGAAGCTGTCTGTTGAAACCGTTTGGCTGGTAGGTTGACTTCAAAAATCATATGAGGGAGGATTAGAGACAAATAGACCATGTCACCTCTGAGTGTAATACTTCAATTGTATTTGTGTAACTCAGTGGCATTTGCGGGTAAAAACCTTCAACTTCAAAGGGTATTTTCGTTTCTGAAGGTTGGATTATCACGGGAATCTGCTGGGAGACTGCTTCTCGTTGCTGGTTCATTTTCGCTGCTTCTCGTTGCTAGTTTATTTTCGAGATAGCTCCTCGCGAGAAGAAGAATCTAGTGGTTTTGAGAATTAAGGTGTTTGGTACGACTCTACAAGAATCGATTGAGAAGCTAGGAGTGAAAACTGTACCAAACAGGACCTGTATGTTGTACTAGTTACTGCTATACAGGTGTTGGCAATAACTTAGCAAGAGAAGATGGTTAAGCATTCTCTGAAACTAGTACTGCTGTGATTATCCCTGCTGGTGCTAGCCCAGAATGCCTCCGCCGTGGCGGCGGCGATGGAGCAAGACGACAAGGGCTGCGCCGACGAGATGCAGGGCCTGGCGACGTGCATCGCCTATGTGGGCGGCGCCGCCGCGAGGCCCTTGCCGGAGTGCTGCGCCGGCGCCGAGAAGGTGAGGTCCCAGGAGCCCAGGTGCCTGTGCCTGCTCATCCTGAGGAGCACCAACGCCTCCCAGGACCTCCCCATCAACACCACCCTGGCTCTCGCCATGCCGGCGGCGTGCCGGAGCGACGCCGACGTCTCCGAGTGCCCTCGTAAGCCGTGCTCGATTGTCATGCACATATATACTAATACTGGTACTTAGCTGCTAGTATATCTTGACAAATTGACTGTGTTTTCCATTGGTCGTAATGTGCTGAAGGCATTCTGAAGCTGGAGGCCGGCTAGCCGGAGGCGAAGATCTTCGAGAACAGCACGTCACCAGCCGCCCCGAGTTCGTCGCCGCCGTCTGATCCAACGACGAAGGGGGCTCCGACGAGTTGCAGTGGGCGTCTTGCACTACTAGGGACGATTAGTCTGATTCTGACCATTGTTCACCTCGCAATATTTCTCACTGTTATCGTCTGAACTCTGAAGGATTTGCGCTAGTCTGACCAGTATCATTGTAGTGTTGTTGGCTTCTCTCATGCAGATGAAATGTTAATGTTTGTTTTCCTAAATAAATCTGATCTCTTTGGAGCTCTCTCTTGCGGTCGAATTCATACCTAAGATGCAAATGTTTTTTCCCCATTTTTTTGAAGAGAAAAGATGAGTTTTTTAAAGTTATGAGGGCTAACTAAGCACATGCTCATGATATGAACAAAACAAGTCCGAACAAGCTCACGTTTGTTTGGCAAAATAAAAACGTGGAATGGTTTCAAGAATCTAGTAAGCATAATGAACTGGAATTAACTAATTGTGATCGAATCAATAATTGAGAGGAGATGGCGTATCAGGATATCTCTAATAGTGTATTTATTGTTGTCTCTTAGCTATACACGTCAACAAAATTATACATGGAGGGGAGAGGGGAAGGAGAGAGAGTACACGTCGTTTCTGAAGAGATTAGCGTGCACGCGAAACAAGATAGGATAATGCGAAACAAGACATGATACATTAATCAACTCTAGTTGACATGTGGGTCCGTTTCAAAAGAAAATTATAAAATATAATTATTAGAAAGTATACTAAAGACTATATATTGGAGATGCTGTCTCTAAAGATGATGTAGAATATGTTAGAGACAAGATTATCTCTAACTATTAGAGATGACCTCAGAAGGAAGGTATGCATGCAAAATCTCCATAATTGTGCAGGATGCATGGATCATGAAATGCAAGCTGTGACCTTCTCTAGTGCTGGGAGTTGGGCGTGCTGGCACTGGCGATAGACCTCGGGTCGCGGCGTGCCGTGGCGGCACGGCAAGGTGAGCTCGCCGGACCGTGCCCACACGAGCACGCCACATGGTGCCTGTATGCATACTTGGGCAGCCATCGCCGCTGTGCTTGCCCTGTCGCCCGCACCACGTGCTTGACCGCCACCGCCACACTGGTTGCCTGCCTCAGCCGCCTCCACGTGTGACGTGTCTGCCCGCTGCCACCCCGCCAATTGCCTGTCTTGGCCCTGCCTTGGCCGCTGCCACACGCTTGCCCGTCGTCTCGACACCGGTTGCCAGCCTCCATCCTTGCTACGCCGGTTGCTTGCCTTCGCCACCGCCACGCGCCTACCCGTCGCAGCCGCACCGGTTGCCTGCCTCGGCCCCCACCGCGCGCTTGCCCTCCTCCTCCCGCCTCTGCCTCGCTTTCCCGCCTCCATCGTGCATACTAGAGATTGGAGGTTGGATAGGGGAGGGTGGGAGATGCAAATGGGGAATTTGGGAAATAAAGCAGGAGAGAGAAGTGGGAAAAAGAAATGAGAGGAGGGAAAAAAGGGACGGAATGGGAAATAGAAAGGGAAATGGTGAAATTAAGTAATTACTTAAAATTATGGACACTTGTTTAGGTTGTCTGCCTCGGCTCGCGCCGCACACTTGCCGTTGTTTGCCTCGGCCCGCGCCGCACAGTTGCCCACCTATGACTCTCTTATTTAGGTTGTATTGTTCATCTAAGTGATGTGCAACAACACTAAGGCAATAAGTTCCTTGGTGAGAGGAAGTTCAAATATCGGAAGTTAAAGCAAAAGAAAAGCTAACTTTTAGGAGTTTTTCTTTCAGTGCAACTAGCACTCTATTGTAGATTGCTATAATATCATATTCAGTGGTTCTTCTACTCACATGTTGGTACAATGGGCAGAAATCGAGTTGGATCATTCTTTCAAAATTATGGTTCTCACCCATCATAATAGGTAGATGTTCCCAAACTATAAATCACGCTATTTCATCCCATGCTACTTGGGGGTTGTACATCCACGTACTTATAGTGTCGTCGAACGAAAAGTTCAGCTGTGTCTGCACGCCTCCTCCTTGGGTATGCCTAGCTTTTGCAGGCATGCTCTGTAGCGTTGGTTCATATGTCCCATCCATCCACTTGAACGTGCAGTCAATTCATGTTTGCAATAATTACATGCTGTAATTACCTACCTTTGGCCATCTACAATGTCGATCCTCTTGGTCACGTGCTTCCAGCACTCCGCACATCCGTTGGCGGATAGTGGGGTTGATGAAGATCCTTCGATCCTGCCATGTGACTCCGAGATCGAGGGCGAGAAGGTGGTGTCGTCGTAGCCCTCAATACCGTCCATATGACGGTCATCCATGCCGTAGTCTCCCATACCCAGGGAGAGTTGACGAGGATCAATGTGAGCATTGTCCTACCCGAGAGGAGAATCAAGGGGGTGTGGGTGTGCTTTCTTGTGCCTTGGACCCCCTACTGTCGTCTTCTTCTTCTTGCTAAATATACCAAGAGAATGAGCGATAGAGCAAGAGAGAGTAGGGATATTGTTAATTGACTTGTGTAGTAAAGAAATGAGGAGAGGGGGGCATTTTATAGCCATGGAGAGAATAACTTTGCATGTGCTCGTTTTTAGTTTTACTCCTGTCTGGCTCTACCTCATCGGTCACCGTTAGTCTGTCACCACTCACCAGCCACCATTCCTTTTTGTGGTCTGGTCTCACGGCTGTTGCCTTGCATGTCTCGTCGACCGTTGTCGGGTGACCGTTCCTGGCTTCCAGTGTATTTTTGTGGATATCATAGGGATATGCTCCAGATCTTAGGATGATATGACAATTGGCAATGACGTTAATGGTTTGTAATTTCACGTATTTTTGACAAAGTTTCAGAACTGTCAGGTGACAGGCGGTCTGACCGGCCATAGCATGGCGGTCCGACTGGTCCCAAATCGGTCAGACCGGCCATGAGCGGCGGTCGGACCGACCGTGACCAAATAGTGTCAAATTGAGTTGGGCCAAAAATAGAGGGTGTAGGCAAGAGAGGGGATTCTATTGCACTTGGTCCCATAATTTTTGGAGTCTCCAGTCAAAAGTTCTATTTGTTTTAAATTTTCAGAAGATTTCGGAATTTCAGGGTTTGAAATTCGGCTAAGTCCTTTTGGGCGGTCGGACCGGCTTATAGCGGGCGGTCCGACCGGCAAGGCTGGAGGTCCGACCGGCCCTGAGGGGCGGTCGGACCGGTTGTCACTTGAACGCCGGCCTTCATGGCGGCGTTGTTCGTTGGTTAGGTCAAAGTCATGAGTTTCAGGGCATATGTATTGCATGATGCATGTTTTGACTAACATGGGTCAAGTTGTGAAGAACTTGTTCCCAAAATCGATTTTCTTGTCTATGGTTGTGCAGGTTGTTTGGTGGTCAACGACGAGGATGATCGGAACTAGGCTTGGAGAGCTGAGGTCCAGAACATTCGACGATGCTGGGTGAGGTCAATGACTCAAGCGTGACGCAAGATGGACAAGGGTGACCTATTAGCAAATCTGAGGTGCAAGATGACGCTAGGTGAAGATGTTTAGGTCAAAAGGTTAAAGACGACGCTTTACGAAGCGTGCGTGTATGACCCGTTTGTTAGTTGGCCTTAACGGGAGCCCAATAGGATTAAACTTTTAGAAGGTCTAAGCCTCCACTATAAATAGGAGAGGGTGGTGGCTGCACCACCCCTTAACCCTCTTTATATTAGAAAACCCTAATTTTGTTTAGGGAGAGCTAGGCGTGGAGGCTAGGGTTCTTGAAGGTTTGATTGGATTTTCGTGCTTTTGGATTGACCACTGATCCTTGATGGAGTGGGTGTAATCCAGCATCAATCAAGTTTTAATCTATGCAAGGTTTGCTTGAGATAAGTCTCTTTTCGTTCTTGCTTTCAATTTCGTGATTTTATGGTTTTCTTTGATCCACGAGTTTTTGTTTGATATCGTCACGTGGATTAGCTTGCTGTGTTGTGTGGGAACTCATCTAGGATCATAGTGATCATCAATCACCCACGAGCAAGCGATTGGATCTAGTTTTTTACTTTTGCTCGGTTTTAGACCTTTCTCCAATCAGATCGTAAAGGATCTTTGTTTGTCCAAGAATTATCATAATTGTTGATTGGAATAGGTCCTTAATATCATAGAGAAGGTGTATACCAAGTTTCGTGAAGTTTGGAGTTGAGAATCAAAAGTTAGATCTATTTGCAACTCTGTCATCGGGGTTGTTCTTACTGTTCTGGAGCCCAGCGGTCCAACCGCCCGAGGGCACCTGTCCGACCGATTTGGTCAGAGGTCCGACCGCCAGTATAACAGAGGTCAGACCGTTAGTGCATTAAATTGTTTTAATCTTTGGTGATTTTGTCATATTGCTTAGGGGGTTAAATTGGATTCAATACTAGTCTTCCGCTGTACTGGTATATTGATCTTCATAGCTTCCTCATAGCTATTGGAGTGAAATTGTGTTGAATTTATAATTTGTGAAAAAGTGAGCGTGCTCCTATTCACCCCCCTCTAGTCGCCTTTTCGGTCCAACAATTTTCCTCTCCCTCTTGCGAAGTCGTGCAGGGGGTCACTCTCGCCATCTCACGCCCTCCGCTGCCTCTCCCCGACTCTCCCACTCACTCACGTAGTCTCACCGTCTCGCGCCCTCCCTAGTCCCCACCGGCCACCGCTCGACTTCTCCTTCCCACCGCACCCACTGGCCACCGATTGGCGCCTCAGCATAGATCTCGGCCTCTTCGCATCCCCACCGCACCCACTAGCCACCGCTTGGTGCCTCGGTGTAGATCCCATCGCCGCGGAGAGGGTTGTGGTGAATCCAGTGGCACGCGGTGGCGAAGGCACGACAGGTGGTCCCAATTTGGGGCTGGGAACCTAAATTCGGGGTGGTGCGATAGATCGAGGTAGTGTGTAGTGGCCTCGGTGTGATAGGCTGGAGGCGATGACCACGACAAGGGTGGCGCCGATGCCGACGGGCGACGGCCACATGGTGAAATGGATATGATGATAGCGTCCAACTTCAGGCAAGGTACCAGTACTCTCTCCCTCCCCTCTCCGGCTATTCCCACGGTCCACCGTCCCTCGACGTCCACATGCCTAGCGTGTGCCGCCTCCGTGCCATCGCCGTGCCTCCATGCCACCTGGCCCGCCATACCACATTTGTGTCGTGCCAGCCTGAGCATGGCCGAACTGACCGGGCTGTGCCGACTGGGCCTTGGGCCGGCATGGAAAAGCCCAGCCCAACTCCCGGGACTGTTCTCCATGGTGAATGGCTGGATGGATGCATGAATCATTGGATGACAGTTATTCGATCAGGTGAGTGATACATATATGGCTCCAAAGCAAAGCAACAATCCGCAAGCAGATAAGATATATGCCTTAGGTGTCATGTTACAAAGCTGGAAATCTTTGGATGTTACACATAACTGGGAAGCATCCGACCTCACAGAACCTCAGGAAATGTACAGTTCAATGGATCTACTCCAGAAATCCAAATGGTACTACATTATATTGTATCTCTGAATGTTAATGGAATGAGCCATGGCTTGTGCCTGGGCTCGGGATTCAATCGTTGGTACCCGACATGTGTGCAATACCGTACCTCCCGCACCGGGATTTAATATTCGTCGCACCTCCCTAGCCCGGACTTCCATCGTCCCGACATGTGTCTGCCTCCGCTCGCCCCTCACCCAGACAAGCCTGTCTGCACGCCCCACGTCGGACATGGGCTGTCCGCAAGCCCCCTGCCCGGACGCGCCACGTCCACACGCGTGTCACTTGCACGTTCCCTTGTCCAATCGTCTCTGGCCCGAACGCGCGCTGCGCCGCCGCCCGGATGATGTTGTGTCGCGACGATGGTCCGAGGGCGCGGCTCGCCTCCCACCCAAGAACCTCGCGCGCGACAGTAGCTCGGATTTCCGCCACCACCCTTCTTTCGCCTAATCCATCACGCTGCGCTATCTACAGGAATTGCCTTCGCGCGGCTATAAATACCTGGGTCGCTCTCGCTCTCAGTCATTCTCAATTTCGTTCTTGTTCTCGCACTCATCGCTGAGAATACATATAATAGTAATAAAATTTATTTGGAGATTAAAGAGTATTTAGAGTAGTTCTTAGGATCGTATCAATATATAATGGTCCCCCTGGAGGGAAGGTAAAATTTTCTCCACTACATTTGTCGTAATTACTGTAGTCGTAGTTAATTAATCTTAATCAACTAGTCATAATTAATGTAGTTAGTAGTCGTTATTAAATAGCCGTAAATAAGTTAGATGTAGTTTATTATTGCTTATTATTAAGAGGTAATGAAATAGTCATAATTAATGTATTTGTAAATAATTAGTGCTTAAATATTAGTGGTAATTAATTAGTCTTTATTATTTAAGTCTGAATTAGTTAGTGGTTAAAAATTAGTCATAATTAATTTAGTGGTAATTAGTTAGACATAAATAATTTACTTGTAATTAACTAGTTATGATTAATTAGTCATAATTAATTTAGTAATAATTAATAAATCATAATTATTTGAGTCATAGTTTATTAGTGGTAATTACATTAGTGCAAATTAAGTGGTCGAATTTATGTGGTCATAATTAATTTATTGGTAAGTAATGATTCATAGTTATTTAGTGCTAATTAAATAAGCATAATTCATTACAATTAATTACATTTGTGTGCAGTTAATAAGTCCTATTTAATTAATCATAATTAATTCAATGGGAGTTACTTAGATGTAATGAATTACTCGTAAGTAATTTATTGACAAGTAATCACTTTGTTGCTAATTAATTAATGAATCATACTTAAGTACTCATATTTAGTTGCTTACTTGTATGTAATATGTCATAATTATTTGTGTCATTGGTAATTAGTGGCAAATAAATTACTCATAATTAATTAGTATTAATTAATTTAGTCCTATTTAATTAGTGGTAATTGAAGAAATAACCCCATGTAAATAGTCGTGTACAGTTAATTAATTAGTGCTAATTACATACCCTATTGTTATAATGCTTACCGTAAATCTGGTTGTTGTTGCTTTAGGTAATTTCGAACATGCAAGACTTTGTAGTGTTTTATGGTGACGGTCTCTTACGGACCGAACCCGATGGGTTGAACTTGTCGAGATGCCAGTACAAGGTGGTTCGGGTGAAGGGGCTCGATGCGATGAATATTCACGAGCTTAGAAACTGCATCTAGAGGGAGTTCGACACGAATGCAACGACGAATAAACTTACCATCGAGGTGATCACCTGCACGAGTAGGGGAGGGCAGGGCGTATGAGTGCTAGTCAGGGTGAATAGAAGCGTAGCGTGGGGCTAGTACATTCAGAGGAGAAGGACTTCACAATTGCTGTGGATCTCGACGACTAGATCGCTTCCCCGGTCGATTGCCTGTGGTAGATTAGCTGGGCTCTACTACTTTTTCTTCATCTTCCGCTGTGTTATTTATTATTGACTCGTAAGTCTCTCTTGTAATAAACTCTGGTATTTATTAATATAGTTGTGCGATTTATGGATGTTACTATTTTTGTTTACTGTGTGAACTAGTCACTGATCATGGGACTAGTTCAGAATGCACAGAGGATCTGGGGGTGTTACTCCTGGGTTCCTTACAACTAGGGGCACTATATAAAGCCATAATGGGTGGTCATTGAAAACACAAACTATCAACCAACTCATCCAAAGTAAGAGGTGCACGAGAGGATTAGAGGCTAGATTATTTTTTAGCATAAAATTCTTGTATGGGGTAAGGATCTGAGAGTTCTAAAAAGTTCGAGAGGGTTGTGAGAGGGTGACAATCCTTTATACTCTTTTGAAGTTGTACTTAAGGAATTTGCGGCCGGATTCGCCAAATATTTTCTCTCCCGTCGTGATTATTCCGCCGCTATTATTAAGTTGTCTCTACGAGATTCATCTACTTGTTATTGATATCGTGCACGATCGTACCGTATCTCGCAAACTTTGATCCGATCAAGGAGCTGCTGCGTATAAGAAGGGGTATTATAGTATAACAAGTGGTATTATAGCCAAAGTCAGATTAATCTTATTTGCGAGAAGGTTGACAAATCATCAGGATACACAAAATTAAGATCGATGTCTACAGTGTGGAATCAAGTGGAGTAATTTGACGGTAGAGGAAATTTCAGCGTGTGGCAATGTGTGGTGAAGGATATCCTTGTCCAGAAAGGGTTAATCGATGCTCTTGAAGGGGAGAAATAAAAAAAGACGTCTTATGAAGACCGGAAGGTAATGGAGTGGAAGGTTGTCAGTACAATCCGTCTATATCTCCAATGAGGCAAAGTACTCGATGATTAAGGCGAATTCGCTAAAGAAATTATGTAGCGACTTAGAAGAATTGTATATGGAAAAGTCGCTAACAACCGATGGGTTCTGAAGTGGCAACTATTCAGGTTGCGTATGAAGGAATGCATATGGTTCGTTGACATTTCATTGTCCTCAACAAACTTATCACACGACTGACTAATGTGGGTGAGAAAATTGAGGAGAACGATAAGGCCATCATATTGATGTTATCTCTACCACCATCATAGGAACAATTGGTGATAAATATTCTCTTCAGGAAAAGCACTCTCAACTTCAATGTGGCAGTGGCATATCTATTAGAGGTGGAATCCTTGAAGAATTCATTAGATTCTTCATCCTCGGGTGATCAAGCATTGTGGCCATAGATGTTCTTTGGAAAAACAAAACTCACAAGAAGAAGAAAGGCAAGAGCAAGGGCACACGTGTATACTATCTATGTGATGAGGAATATTATATGATAAAGGATTGTCCAAGTTTGAAGCAAATGAGGGAGCATGCACAGATGGGAGCATGCACAGTGGAAGTACAGTAGAGAAAAATGATTCGAACGTACTAGTCATCAGTCAATCAGGTACTTCTCATGGATGGATATTAGATTAATGTTATTGCTTCCATATATGTTCGGTGAGGGAGATGCTTGACGAAGTATCTGTACGCCCGACACATGGAACTGGTCACTTAGTGGATTGCAAGGAGTATACAATTACTAAGGTAGAAACGGTTACATTGGAGATGTATAATAGAGAACATCGTACATTGACAGGAGTTTAGTATGTTCCAGGCTTAAAGAAGAATCTAATATATGTGAGGTCACTTGAACTTGAAGGTTGTAAGGTATGACTTCGAGGTGGAGTCATGCGAGTTACTTGTAAATGATAGGTAATCATGAAAAGTATATGAAGAAATGGAGGATACCAATTAATGGGTAATCATTATGGAAGAGCAACAAATTGGTGGTCTTATAAAAGTCCTGATCAAGAGAAGAAAACCGTGTCATTAGTGGTAGGTACTCAGATCTCATCTGTAGGTATGTGTGGAACAACAAAGTTGGTTGAAAAATCTAGCAGTTGTAAAGGAGAATGTACGAGCTGTTGGAAGAAGAAATACATGGTGGGACAAACCACGTGGTGCCGATGAGCAGGTGGAGCCCAGAGGTGGTACAAACTTGTGGCATGGAGGGTTGTAGGAACAAGAGATGTGGTTAATCAAACTACACAATAAAAGAGCTCTCGAGTGGAGTTTTCGGGTGGGATAGCTTGGAGATCGACACATATATTGCGGTGATATGCATGAGCACCTATGGTAGGGGCACACCCAAAGGTGGGTAGAAAAACAAAAAGACAGAAAAAAGGTGGAGCTGACTGGGAATGAGTTCTTGGAGGAGCACGATGACTTCAACATATAAGAGTCAAGATGGATATTGTTGAGTATGGTGACTCATATCCTAATCAACTAGGACTTAGAGATGTGTGCTACAATGATTCCTATAATAATCCGAATAGGATTATGATTCCTATTTCTTTTTAAGGAGAAATAGGCACTACTACAAAAGAGGATATAGCAGACGGCCCATCACAGACGGTTCCTTTGGAACCGTCTGTGTTGGGTCTGTCTGGGCTTTGTTTTGGCGCAGCGAGCCTATCACAGACGGTTGTTATTGTGAACCGTCTGTGATAGTAACTTATCACAGACGGTTCCCAATAATAACCGCCTGTTATTGCGGGAACCAGTCCTCGACATCGGAGTAGTGTCGCGTCCACGCATAATTTTGAACATGACGACGACCAATTACCGATAGACCGCATCAAGGTAATGTACATCTATGGAATGCACCAAAGATAGACCTATAGGACGCCATAGCTAATTGTGTATCGTTTTGTAGGAGCCGACGGCCTGCAAGCTCCAACTGAGGTTAGTTGGGTCCATTCCTATTGAGGCTGGGCGGGGGATGGTGCATCCATACCAGGACGGAGTAGTGCAGCACGGTGTCCAGGTGGTGCATGGGTACGCAAGGGTGGAGGTGGACATGGTACATCAACATTTCATGGCCGTCCCGCTGGACATTCGCCCGAACGAAGAGATCACAACACTAGGGGATGCCGTGCACAGTTTTATCCAATGGCCCAAGACGGACATCGCCCCGGACCAAGCGAGGCCGCAATCTCGACAGGACCATTCCTCTCCAACGGGACCCTCCATGACTCCACCTCATATTTCGCCTCAGAAGGCCACATCATCGGTTCCCGTGGAGAAGACGCCGAAGGAACAAGAAAAGCGTGCTACCATATCGGTTCCCGAGTCGTCTCGCGGGAAGACGCTGCCAATCGTTAAGGCCAAATCGAAATCGACGAACATTAAGCCGCCTCCCAAGTCCTAGAAGCACGGAAGTACTCCATCGGAAAACCATTTTGCCCTAACGCACAATTAGCCCGCGCTGGATTTGCTTGTCAGGCTTTGCATGCCTGGTACCTGTGGAATACCGCAAAGAAAGGGTGCAATACTGGAATCACCGTCGCATACAAGGATGAGCATTTCTTCAACGGGCCGGGCAACTTCGTGGTGGGCTTCAACGACTTATTCAACCTATTCAATCTCGAAGCCCTCGACGCCTCGCTTCTACGATGTTGGACACTGTAAGTGTGTACAATCAAGTTCTACATTCATGTAATACCGATAAATATCGCAACTCATTGCTTATGTATAGATACATGATGCAATATGCCCGGGAAGGGCGAGAACCGGTGGGTTTCCTCGACCCACACGTGGTATCTATGCAAACCATCGAAGCAGACGCGACCTTCGTCGAGAACTACATAACGCATTGCTTCTTGGACTATAAGGACTACATCTTGGTGCCCTACAACCAGGGGTAAGTGCTTCACTATTTGCTATTCAAATTTCATTTGTACTTAGGTTTAATAGTTATAGCGACATACATGAGTAGGTACCATCGATCCTTTTAGTCATTATACCGGTGAGGAACAACGTGATATATCTTGATTCCTAGTCGAAATGATCACGACTTGACGTTCTCGCAAGGAATACTCGATAAGTATGATCATTTCCTCCATACATAACTCTATTGTAGTCTTCCTTCGCTTGAAATGCCCGAGGATAACTTTTTCAATTATGTAGTTCGCTCATCTCCTATGTTAGCCAACAAGGAAGATCTGATGGATCCAAATACCAACTAACACACACGACTAAATTTCGATGCGCTACAACACAATAATCCTATATATATCATACTTCATAAAAATGTATCTTCAATGACTATACGTATATATGTAATTCTATTTTTGCGATCAAAGTCGGCAAAAAATGATGAGCTATGTGCATTCTACGCTTGCCATCATATGCGACAAATCATTAGTGCTAAGATGAAGAATCCGAGGTTTGTCAATCTCGAAATAATTTTTTGTAATTGTAAATTCAAATATATATCCTTACCATTTTTTCTTGACCTAGCGGCGGGTTTGATAATAGATTTACATGGACTCGTTATGCAAGAGCTCGTGGAAGTTCGAGGCGCTATGCACCTTTATCATGACGTAAATAGTTGACAAAGGAGAGTTTCACTCCATCGCCGACCCAGAGATTCACGCAAACAATTGACTTAATTGTAATCCAATTGTACAACTATAGCGAAAATACTTCAACAAATTCGATCTTTATTAATTTATTTTGAGTAATGATCAATTTGAGTTGTCAACAATTGATTATCTGCGATGTATCTGTTTTTTGTACATGCTTGTTTTCAGAGGGCATGGCTAGCAATTCCTGAGGCTGGCCAAAAAACAGCAAATAATGTAGCTAGGATCGCTCACTATCACAGACGATTTTATGTTGAAACCGTCTGTGAAGGCTATTACCACAGACGGTTTCAAAATAAAACTGTCTGTGATAAGTGCTTATCACAGACGGTTTTTAAGTAAACCGTCTGTGATATTTATAGTATCACGGACAGTTTTTAAAGTAAACCGTCTGTGATATTTCTCGTATCACAGACGGTTTACTTAAAAAACCGTCTGTGATAACCACTTTTCACAGACGGTTTGTAACTGAAACCGTCTGTGATAAGTGGTCTCACAGACGGTTTTGAACCGTTTGTGATAACTGCTTGTTATCACAGACGAACAAATATAGACGGTTCGGAAACCGTCTGTGATGACGGTTCCGAACCGTCTGTGATGACGTGTTCTGTAGTAGTGAGGGGCACTATATAAAGCTATGATGAGTGGTCATGAGGAACACAAGCCACAAACGAACTCATTTAAAGTAAGAGGTATACCAGAGGATTAGAGACGAAGTTATTCTTTAGCATTATATTCTTGTATAGTGCAAGAACCGAGAAGGATCGAGATGGTCGTGAGAGAGCGATAACCCCAAGTATTATTTTGAGGTTGTGTTTAAAAAATTCGCGATCAGATTCACCAAATCTTAAGAAATTCATGTATTATTTCTCCTGTTCCAAACGGGGCCTCAAACTACACACTTGCCTCGGGTGTGCTGTCAGGGAGAATAGTTTGGCACTTGCTATTCATGGATGCAGTTAAAGCAAAAGAAGAAGACCACGGTAGAGAAAACGTGGGCGTACGCAAGTAGGCACGTGTGGTTCCACCCAGAGTAAGGCAGTCCAGACCAGAGTGGTAACCACCGGTGGGCGCAAACGTGGTGTGCCGGGACAGAAGCAGCCCTTCGTCTTCCTCCCACGGCCGGGCCCCCGTCTCTCTGGATCCTACCGTGTTCCGACCGCCACGCACGGCCACGGCGCGATGGGATAGGATTAGCGCAGCTGCAGGTGCAGGTGCAATGCATGAATGGATATGGCGATCCATCGTGCGCTGCGGCAGGTTGCCCCACGCTTGACCGACCCATCGGTCGTGTATACACCACTGAATTTACGATCATGTCCTGGCTAATTTCTGCGTATATGCGCCGACCATACAACTGAAGAATGCATTCACGTTGTTGCACTGTTGTTCATGCTGCGTGCCTGTATCAGTTGTGAGCTGGAAGCTCGCACGCGGCCACCTGGTTTTGGCTGGTGGGTGCACACCAAGTCTATTACTGTTCAAATCCTAGGGGGGGGGGGCACTGTTGCAAAAAAGATCATCACAGATGGTTAAAAAACGTCATCACAGATGGTTTCGTGAGTCGTCTGAGTTTATGGGTCAACAATGACATGAGGTCGTCACAGACAGTTTTTGAACCGTATGTGATGCAGACTATCATATGCGATTATTAACTCATAATCGTCCGTGATAGTTGACTATCTGAAACCGTCTGTGACAACTGATATATCACAAACGGTTTATCCTAAGGAACCATATATGATATTCTTTTGTATTGCTAAATCTATTTCTATTTATTGGTTAGGCTCAGGAAATGCTAGCCAATAAACAGAAATAGATAGGAAAATGGACGTCAACCGTCTTCATGAAGAACCATTCCCGAAGAGACGGTGACGTTTTGATTTTCCAACGATTTATTGGGAAAGATTCTTGACGAGGATCTAATAATCATCATTTAAATTGTTTATCTGTAATTCTTATTATAGATAGCAATGTCTTTATATTACTCGCAAGTATACCCTTTACCATTCAAAAGAGAGAAGCTTAAGGGAGTGGTCGTAAGTGCTTCTACGATCATCCCCAGTCGTAGGCCTTTTTCTATAACTAGCCTCTAGTCGTAAGCTTTCTTACGACTAGTGCTAGGTCGTTTATGAACACCATGTGGTCATAAACACCTTCACAACCTAGTCGGTTGCGACTACCCTATATAAAAGGAGTCTACAGACATGTGGACCTAGTCGATTAGGAAGTCTGATGCGCTACGTTCAACCCGCGGGGCAGTTAACATACGCTGTTATTCTCTGGGAATAACTGCACGATTTATACCCCTGTCTCTGACAATAACTATCTGGTAACGTGTTGGAGTTATTTCCCTAACAATAACCTCCACCAGCGGTTCCTCATTTGGAACATTGGGACGTCTCTTGGCTTGGAGAAACTGCTACTTCTCCATACGCTATATAAAGGGTGAAGTTAGTAGACGAATGGAGATCGATCGAGAGATAGAGCAATATGAAGTACAAGACATCAAGGTTTAGTCTTTCTCTTGATTGTAAACAATATACTCAATACACTAGCACAAGAGTAGGGTTATTATTCTTTCCAAAGAAGGCCCGAACCTATATAAAATCTATGTATCATTCTCTGTGTGGCCTTATCTCCAGGAATTTCCCCGAATCAAACAATCATATGTAAGATCGGTTCTAAATCACCGACAGTTGGCGCCGACCGTGGGGGATCCTCTGGTATATTCTTTGTCGTCAAATTCTCTTCTTTCTGATGCTTCCAAGGTAGGAGAATGGAACGAGGAGAATTGGTTTGACTTGGCCAATTACGTAGAACTCGACATGGATGCCTGCTATGACTATGAGTAGAGTATCATTTCATCTGAAGGTAATGTTGCCTCCAGGGATCATTTGCCAGATCTAGGAGACCATGCCACCGAGGGAGTTGAGGAGGAATCCTTTTTCCCCACAACAGTACATCCAAATGGGGACCATATTCCTCAGAGGGCAAGGGTCCATCCGACCATGCTAAGGATTGTCCCAAGGCAGGCTCGGAACATGACAAGAGTTATCACTCCAAATCTTCAAGTCCGCCTAAGGCCGTCCTATTTGGCACGACAAGTCCTAGAAACCATTATTCCGGGACTCCATCAACATTTGGTAGTCGTCTCACTTCGGTTACCCCCACGGAGGATATGGGGGAGTAGACTTTTCTTGCAGATTCGATCATACCCTCGCAAGGTTCACATACGGACAGAGACGGTTATAACCTGAAATTCCCCTTCTTGGAGGGGCTTGCTCCAAGTTGCCAGACAGTGTTGTTCGACTACTCCTCAAGCTAGGAGACCCTGAGCGTAAGTGGAGATCAAATCCAAGAGGTTTTCGCCCTTCCCTCGGATCCTGATTGATGAGACATGACCCCTATGGATACAATCATATTTGTTATGTTTGCTATTCCAATTACAAGAGCTCATACGCTTCACTTAAATTATCTGGTGAGCTCGTTTTTAGGAGTGTATTTATATTATATGAACTATATGATGCTACCTAATGATGAAAAATGTATATTTATGCAGCATCATATCACTTTTTGTCCAAGCTAAGCAAGCGTTCGAGCTGGACACGTTTTGGAATCCAATTCGGCATCCGGAGACAGCACCGACTTTAAACGCACATAACTTTTGCAAACGGAGTCCGATTCAGGTGTTCTTGGGCTTGTTGGAAAGCTTATTACGAGACCTTTCCAACGGATATAGCCTCACCTTGAAATTCCTTATGTAGACTTCGAAATTGTCAAAAAAAGTGTCATATCACTTATTTAGGCCAATTTGGACCTTGTAATCGTACCAGAATTGGCCCATACGCTAGCCGGTTTCCCAAGGAAGCTTACATTGTTCACATGAATAGTAACCCCTCTGTGAACAATGTTATAAATAGTATCACCCCCTATTTTGTTAGCTATGTGCGACTTCCACTTCCCTATATAAAGAGGTCGCACCCCTCTAGTTTCCTTGGATTTCGTTTGATTAGTTTCTCCAATATGAAAACTCTCATTCTTCGCTTGTGTCGACTAGGCCAACCGTAAAGAACCTCTGCGGAATCCCACCTTTTGAACTCAATCATATATTTGCAATTCAGATTGTGTTTTACCTTGTTCTTGCGTGGTTCTTCGGTGTATGCAGGAATTGATCTTTGTGATCAGGTCATCCGGGTATTCGTGCACGGTTGATAACGATTTGTCGAGCAGTTCAGTGATTGCGTGGTTTCGGGCCTTGCGAGTTCGTATCCAGGATCGTGAGAGTTGAGCGACTTCTACCAAATTAATCTTCTCATCGAAAGATCGGGCCAGATCAGAACCTCCGAGGTTCATCAAGTGGTATCAGAGCGACAGTTCATTGGTGAGAGTTTCCAGTTTTCTAGTAGTAAATTCATTTTTCATACCTAGAGTCCAGAAAATTGCCAAAAGAAAAAAATTTCGCATCTATCATCTATACCGAGCCCTTTGAGCCTTTGTAAATTTTTTTTCAGTTTGCTTGTTGAATCTTTGGTTGCATTTGTCGTGTCTAGTTGCTGATCTTTAGTTCTCGTTATTGACTCATTGGTCGTTGTCTAGATTGCTTCTCGTGTTTTTCCTTTACGTCGCTTAATCGTTCTTTAGGGTTCTTAATTTTTGCATCTAAAATAAAAAATTTATGGGTTAGAACTCCTCTAGTCTGCACCAAAAAAAGAGAGAATACTTTTTTATTATTCGCGACTTGTGGAAAACCCTAGGGCCGGCAAATAATAGAAGGAGAAAGAGGCCGCCACACAGAACAAAAACCGTGGTAGAAAAAAAAAGAAAACAATCTAACGCCAAAAACCAGTGAAATTAGGTGGAGCCCTTCTGCATATAACCAAAAGCTTACACAAAAAGTTTCAGCAAGTTTAGCCCACGGAATTTAAAGATATAACAGTTTCAAGATTGGAACCGAGTCGGTTTCGAGTCCGAGTACGATTCCGTTTCCGAGACACGTTCAGTAAAACGGGCATAACTTTTGCATACGGTGTCCGTTTTGGACGTTCTTATACTCATTGGAAAGCTAACTACGTGACGCATCATTTCCACCTAAGACACTAGTAACCCTCCAGGGGCCCCAAAATCGGCCATCTTCGGCCCCGAATTCGTGTTGGAATTTTTCGGTTTCGGGTTTTGCCGTTTATTTCGGTCCTCCCTTCGGAATTTGGGGTTTGCCTTGACTGCAAAGTTGTAGATATCGTCGAAACATTTCAAACAAGCATATATAAACCATATAATTGTTCATCTTTGGAGACTAGCTGTTGTTTACTGCTTAAACAAGAGGTCTGTTTACATTGCACGTTATTCTGAATTTGTGCTCTACATCGTTTGAACAATCTTGTGCCCTTACAAATAAGTTTGAGTAGTTGGCTAGCGTCTCTCCTAGCACTTAGTGTGAGAATTTCCTTTGCTTACATCATTGATCTTTGCATGTGCGTTCATACACTTCTCTTGGTAGGCTTTGATTAGCTAACTCTTTCTAGGCTAGGATCAGCAACATTGACTAGTACTTTGAATAATTTTTTAACTTGTATTAATTGATTTGATTATTGCTGATCCTTGCTACCATATTGAAACCTTCCGAGCCCCACTTCCTACTAACTCAGCAGGTTCCGTTCATTGCAATCGTTGGGCTAATTGTAAGTGAGAATATCACGAACCAGCCACCGGTTGTACCACTTCCTTACTGCATTGGTAAGAACTTGGTAAGGCGTTGTGAGAGAGCAACTATTGAAATGCCAGAACCTAGTAGTTGATAGAAGCATATACTTATGATTTGTTTTCTTGTTTTCTACTAACCATGGCAGGTTTACGGGATGATTACGAGTTAGATCCACGTCTTCTTCAAGCTATTGAATGGGAGCGCAAGAAAGTTCGCGAGGAAGATGCACGTTTGAGAGAAGCTTCTTCACCACGTGAGGTATATGATCGTGATAGTACGTATGGTAAAACTAAAATCACTTTGCCATCCTTTGCTGGTAAATTTCATTCTGATGCCTATGTTGACTGGAAGATAGCTTTAGATAAAGAGTTTGAATATTATGAATGGTCTGATAGGAAAAAGGTTAGAGCCGCCACTAGTGTTTTTGTTGAGGATGCAACGTTTTGGTGGAGGTATTTGCGTAGACATCGAAGAGTGAATCAAACTTGGCATGTATTAAAGAAACTTTTGAGAGATGAATTTGTTCTTAAATATCATGCTGATTATTTGCTAGCTAAATTGCAACGCTTAAAACAATGTAGTAGAACTGTAAGGGATACTATCATGAATTAAAAAATCGTTTGTTGCGTTGTGGCTTAGAGGAATATGCTGAAGCTACAGAGAATAGATTCTTAAGTGAGCTTAATTAAGAAATTCATGACCTTCTTGTTCACAAAGAATATAATTCTCTCTCTCATTTGTTTATACTTGCCTGTAAGGTTGAAAGTCAGATTAAAGAGAAATTGAGAATGCTTGATGTTAGGAAACATGAGAACAAACCTGTGTTTGTATCTTTTTCTATGACTAACAACATGTAGAAAGTTGAGAACCATGCTGAAGAAGAGAATGAGCTGATTGAACCATCGACTCCATTGGTTGAGCAGGAAGATGAGGAGATGGATGCTCCTACATCATCTGAGGAGAGCCAAAAAGGTAAAGATCATGGTGCTATCATCACTCAAGGTGAGTATGCTTGTGAAGAACTACAATTGTCCACTGCTCATGCTATTTTAGAGCAAAAATTAGTGGAAAATAATTATGATATACACATATTTCACGAAGAGAATTCAGACAGCATTGATTTTAGTGCACCATGTGATAAACTTGTTGATTTACCTGTTGTCTTGAGTACACCATGTGATCACATAATTGAATTGCCTGCTGTTTTGAGCAATTCATATGATGAGTCAATCACATATAATAATCATGTGGAATTGGTTTGACATAAAGAAGTTTTGACTAGAATTTCTCCTACTGATTCTTTATGTTACATTATGTTGAAGCCCCCGATGAAATTGTCACATGCTATGGAGAAAGTTTCTAAAATCACATGTTTGAAATCCTTGTCTAGTGCGTACACCCCTGGATATAAATTTGATTTGATTGGAGATTATGGTGTAGACAATCAATTTCATGTGTATCGAATATGCATAACTTGTGATCACATAGATGAATTGAAGCTTACTGTTTTGAATAACAATTCTTGTGTGCCGAATTTTGTTCATTATGAGAGAAAAATAAACTTTAGTGATAATCCAATGTCTATGTGTTCATCTCTTATTGCACCATCTAGTATTGACAATTTGAATAATGATGTTGAAGTATGGAAGAACTTTCAAATCTTGTCACCTTTGCTAGATGAATTTGCTAACGTTCAATTGAAATATGATTATATAGATAAACTTTGTTTGATTCCAAAGGTTGTAGATTTACCCATATGTGCTACCACTACAAGCTTACAATGTTAGAGATTTGAATTGTATAAACGCTTCACTTACATTTGCAAAACTAGTTACAATAATTGTTGTGTGAGAAATTTTGTTTAGCTCATAAACATATATGATTATTCTTGGGCTAATAATACAATGGGTTTTTATGATCGCTGCTGTTTTATAACATAATTGTGCAACAACGAAGAACCGTTAAAACAGATGACATATACATATACCATGCATACACCTTGGCTTCTTTGTTACCCTATTTTTTGCTTATCGAAAGTCGAGGACGGCTTTGTTTTCAAGAAGGGGAGGATGATGAGAACATGACCCCTATAGATACAACTATATTTGCTATGCTTGCTATTGCAATTACAAGAGCTTGTACGCTTCACTTAAATTATCTAGTGAGCTCGTTTTTAGGAGTGTATTTATATTATATGAACTATATGATGCTACCTAATGATGAAAATGTATATTTATGCAACATCATATCACTTTTTGTCCAAGCTAAGCAAGAGTTCGAGCTGGACACGTTTTGGAATCCAATTCGGCCTCCGGAGACAGCACCGACTTTAAACGCATATAATTTTTGCAAACGGAGTCCGATTCAGGTGTTCTTGGGCTTGTTGGAAAGATTATTCCGAGACCTTTCCAACAGATCTAGTCTCACCTCCAAATTCCTTTTGTAGACTTCGGAATTATCAAAAGAAGATACTATATCACTTATTTGGGCCAATTTGGGCCTTGTAATCGTACCGGAATTGGCCCATACGCTAGCCGGGTTTCCAAGGAAGCCCACACTGTTCACTTGAACAGTAACCCCCCCCTATGAACAGTGCTATAAATAGTATCACCCCCTATTTTGTTAGCTATGTGCGACTTCCACTTCCCTATATAAGGAGGTCGCACCCCTCTAGTTTACTTAGATTTCGTTTGATTAGTTTCTCCAATATGAAAACTCTCGTTCTTCGCTTGTGTCGACTAGACCAACCGTAAAGAACCTCTGCGAAATCCCACCTTTTGAACTCAATCATATATTTGAAATTCAGATTGTGTTTTAGCTTGTTCTTGCGTGCTTCTTCGGTGTATGCAGGAATTGATCTTTGTGATCAGGTCATCCGGGTATTCGTGCACGGTTGATAACGACTTATCGAGCAGTTCAGTGATTGCGTGGTTTCGGGCCCTGCGAGTTCGTAGCCAGGATCGTGAGAGTTGAGCGACTTCTACCAAATTTATCTTCTCATCGAAAGATCGGGCCAGATCAGAACCTCCGAGGTTCATCGGTGATCGCTCTCTTGGAGTTAGGACTAAGGATGCTCCCCGATGATCACACACTTCGACCTCTCGTGACAATGGCGAGGAGACCTCCGGCGATGAACAGGATCAACACTCTGATGAACATAGGAGAAATCCTAGAAATGGCCGCTCTCCATATGGAGAGCCCAAGCAACATCAGACATGGAAGATCTAGAAATAGCCCGGGGAATAACAATGGCAGCCCAGAGAACTCTACTTGGGCATAGTCGGTATCAAACCGAGGAGGCTCAAGAACTTCAGCGTATAAATGACCTGCTTGAGAACCCAACTCAGGAACTCGCACGAGCACTAGGTTACGACCTCTTCACTGAAGAGATCGCACGAAGGCTCCACAACATGATGGCTAGACTCGAGCAATCTCGTTGACACCATTCTGGAAGTCATATTGGGACAACTCCCTCGAACACCAGTCATTTGAACAATTCACCTCCTGGAGATCGAAACAACATTAGGTTGCGTCACTCTCGTAACCATAACTCCAGCCGGAGGAGAGTCCTTCGATCACTTGATGATCGATAGGCTCCGAAGGGAGGTGATCGTTGTCTACTCCAACCCAGGAATCTGCAATAGCAGATTGAATACGAGGACTATTATCCCCATAGGACTAAGACCTATCATAGGTTGGGTCCGCCTACAACTAGGTATCATCGTGTACGATCACCTGGCGATATCAACCCTTCTTTCTCACAAAGAAGGCGTCACAATGTCATTACCGATGTCGTGCATTCTCGCTGATCTCGAGCGGTTCACTCGTCTGTCATGGTTTCACCAAAGGAACATAGAGAAGTTTGATGGTTCTCAGAATCCCAACATATTTCTTCAAATCTACATGACCGTTGTTCGAGCAGCAGGAGGAGGAGAGCATATCATGACGAATTACCTTCCAACTGTGCTCAAGTGATCTGCTCGATCGTGGTTGTTAAATCAACAACTAGAGTTGATCTAGTCATGGCAACACCTATGTGACCTTCTGCTGGCTAACTTCCAAGGCACTTATCATTCTCCTGGGAAGGAGGACGATCTGTATAGGATGAGATCGAATGACCACGAGATCCTACGCCAGTTCATCAGCGTTTCAGTCAGGTTCACAATTCTATACCCAAAGTTTCTGATTCATCTGTTGTCAGAGCGTTCAAGCAGGGAGTCCGCAACAAAAGTATCATAGAGGATATCGCTTTAAATCCTCCGGCTACTGTCGCTGAACTCTTCGAGATGGCCGATCAGTATGCGAATGCTACTGAGGCAGTTGAGTGGAACAAAACCATCGACCGAGATGATAAATTTCCTCAAGAGGTAGGCAAAAGTAGTAAGAAGAAGGAGAAAAAGGCCAAAAAAATCCAAGAACAAGACCAAAGGCCAGAAGCCTCAGGCTAATAGTTAGAAGGAAGTCTTGGCCGTAAGCGATAAGGAGCCACGAAGTTCTAAACCATACTCCAACTGGGGCAAAGGCAAACACCCCGAAATAGGTGGTGTTCTTTCCGTAAAAAGGAAGGACACGATCTTCGCAATTGCTGAGTTTTTCAACGAAAGCTCGAGGACTATTACACCAGCAAAGGGCTACTTCCTACACTTGAAGAAGTAGGACAAACAAGTGGTCGAAAGCAGTCGGATGACGATGAGGAGATGCCGTTTTAGGATCCGAAGCACACTATCGACCATATCTACAGAGGATCTTCAGCATACGAGTCAAAGCGACAGCTTAACATTGTCGAACGAGAGGTAAATTCCATTGACCCTCCTCTTGTCAATAAATTACCGAAGTGGTCGAAAATCACCATCTCTTTCGAGAAGGATGATTGCCCGATCCCTTCTAGTTGACCAGGTCGGTTTTCGAGTGTGGTTGGACCCACCATCAACAACTGTCGAGTAAATCGAGTGTTAGTTGATGGAGGCAGTTCATTAAATATTTTGTTTACAAGTGCCCTTGACGAGATGCAAGTGCCTCGGACCAGAATAAAACATGTACGATACTCATTCCATGGTATCATACCGGGGTCTTCAGCTAAACCAATTGACCAATTTTCTCTTCCTGTAAAGTTTGGTGCTCCAAGCAATTTCAGGACAAAAAAAACTCTTTTGACGTGGTCGATTTCGACACGACATACAATGCCATACTCGGACGACCAACTCTGGCACTATTCTTAATGGCCTCTCATTATTATTATCAATGTCTTAAGATGCTAGGTCCTAAAGAAGTAATCATAGTCCGTTGTGATAAAAAGATGGAGCTTGTATGCGATCGCAGATCCCTCGAGATGGTTTGCCAGATACCAACTCGAGAAGCAAGCAAGGCGCAGCCTTCGACCAAGCAGTCGAAGCCTAAAGCCGCGCCGAAACCGAACAATCAAGTCAAAGAAGTTCCCCTAAATCCAGAGGAGCCTTCGAAGACTGTTCAGGTTGGGGTTACTTCCGACCATAAATAGGAAGACACCCTCGTCGCATTCCTTTTAGCTAACACAGTTGTCTTCGCCTGGCAAGCATCTGACATGCTCGGAGTCCCAAGGAAGGTGATCGAGTACAGGCTAGCCTATGGCCTGACAAGAAACTCGTAAACCAAAAATTATAGAGATTTACACCTAATCGACGGCAGGCCATTAGGTCTGAATTGGACAAGTTACTCGAAGCAGGCTTTATAAGAGAAGTCGACCACCTAGAATGGTTGGCTAGCCCTGTAATGGTTAGAAAGTTTAATGGTAAGTGGCGTATGTGTGTAGAATTTACCGATCTTAATAAAGCTTATCCAAAGATGATTTTCCTCTTCCTCATATCGATCAGTTGGTTGATTTTATCACGGTTTAAGTTTTCTAGATGCATATTCTCGTTATCATCGATTAGTATGTGTTTAGAGGATGAAGAAAACACCTTATTTATTACACCATTTGGAATATTTTGCTATGTCAAAATACCATTTGGTCTAAAAATGATGGCGCTTCTTTTCAACGCTTGATGCAAATGACTTTTCACCTCAAGTAGGCTAAAATTTGAAGCCTATGTTGACAATCTAGTCGTAAAAAGTATCAAGTGATTTAATCATATTTCGACATGCAAGAAACATTCGCCAACCACGTAAAACTCCGCTTGAAACTCAATCTCAAAAGTGTGTTCGAGTCTCTTCAGAAAATTGCCTGGATTCCTAATCTCTACACGAGGAATTAAAGCAAATACTGAAAAGATAAAGGCCATTAAACAAATACACCCTCCTACCACAAAGAAAGAAGTCCAGAAACTTACAGGGTGCATGGCGGTTTTAAGTCATTTCATCGCACTACTGGGAGAAAAATGACTTCCTTTCTTTAAACTTCTAAGGAAGCACGAGTGTTTTGAGTGGTCAGAAGAGGCAAACACTGCCTTTGAGGATGTCAAGAGATATCTTACGAGTGCTCCTATCCTAGCTTCTCTGAAGTCAGAAGAGACGCTCTTAATATATCTAGATACCACGCCCCATGCAGTGAGCGCAGTACTGTTGCTGAACGTGAAAGCGTTCAATGATCAGTTTACTATGGCCCTGTTTGGTACAGCTCCAGATTCTAATTTTCCAGATTTTGCTCCTAATTCTCTGAGAATCCACTTCTCTGATAATATGGAGCTGTCTGTTGAAACTGTTTGTCTGGTAGATTGGCTCCAAAAACTATACGAGGGAGGATTAGAGGCAAATAGACCATGTCACCCCTAGGTGTAATATTTCAATTGTATTTGTGTAACTCAGTGGCATTTATGTAAAACCTTCAACTTCAAAGGGTATTTTTGTTTCAAGGTTGGATTCTCACGAGAATCTGCTAGGAGGCCGCTTCGTTGCTAGTTCATTTTCGAGACACTCCCTCCGAGAAGCGTAATCTAGTAGTTTTGAGAATCGGGGTGTTTGGTACGGCCCACGAGAATCGATTGAGAAGTCGGGAGTGGAAGTCGTACTCAAACAGGCCTACGTAGTGAAGTTTTACATAGGCCTGGAGCGCCACCCTTAGGTCCAAAACCTTCTACATGCCCTCCTCATCCCTCCATTTTGTTTATCAAAGACCATTAAATCTCAAATCTTAGTAGACTTTATCACCGAATGGATAAATCCTGAACCTGTTCAAGATCCCCAATATGATACTCACGACCAGTGAACGATGTACTTTGACGGGTCACTTACGCTTAGTGGCTCGGGGGCTGGGGTGGTCCTAGAATCCCATCTACAAGTATCTTTAGAAGAGTATAGTACCCGATGACGATCTCGAGGCAGATCGTTTATCCTGTAAAGCCAAAATGTATACTTTGGTCGTAGGAATCCTCTATAAGAGATGTACTTAAGGGGTACTCACGCGATGTATATCGCAGAAAGAAGGATTCAATCTCCTTCACGACATACATGGGGGCATCTGTGGGACTCACACCTTCTGATAAAGTTTTTACTGGCCAACTGCCCTTCATGATGCCAAAGAATTGGTTAAAAAGTGTGTACAATGTCAGTGTCACAGCAAACAGATACACCAACCGGCTCTGGCATTATAAACTATACCTCTTTCTTGGCCTTTTACGACCTGGAGTCTCGATATCCTAGGATCATTCCCAAAAGCACCAGAGGGCTTCGAATTCCTTTTTGTGGCTATTGATACGTTCACAAAATGGATAAAATCCGAACCTGTGACTGGGATCACAAGGGAAGCCGCTAAAAAGTTCATGATGAGAAGAGTAATCACTCGGTTTGGTGTTCCAAGTCGAATAATTATAGATAACGATAAACAATTTTTGAGTGCAAAATTTCAAGAATTTTGTGACGAATTGGGTACCAAGTTGTGTAATGCATGTGTTACCCATCCACAAAGCAATGGGGCAGTCGAAAGAGCGAATGACCAAATAATGCAAGGGATCAAAACTCCAGTCTTCGACCAGCTTGGAAAGCGCTCGGGGGCTTGGGTACAAGAGTTACCCATGGTATTATAGGCAGTTCGTACGACTGCTAGTAGGGCTACAGGTGAGACCCCCTTTTTCTTAGTCTTTAGGGCCGAAGTCATGCATCCACCAGAACTAAAGATCAGATCGACGCGGGTCAAAAACTTCAACAACTCTAACCAAGAATGACTTTGAGCGGATGACATCAACCTACTCAAAGAGAAGAGGAATCAAACTTTAATCCATTCAGCAATCTACCAACAAGCCCTGTGTAAATACTACGATCGTAAGGTCCAACATCACAGCCTTGCTGTAGGTGACTTGGTGTTAGAGAAAATTCAAACCAAGTCTAATCGGAATAAATTTTCCCCCAAGTGGGAAGGTCCTTACACGGTGGTCGATGTTATGCGACGAGGTTCGGTACAACTTGTAATGGAAGATGGCAGGATCCTCTCAAACTGTTGGAATATCGACCAGCTACACAAATTTTATGTGTAATCCTACATCTCCGTAAAGTTTCAGTTTTATTCTATCTTTATTGTCAGGTATTGAGCAAATGCTTTGATGATTTTTTTAGTCATGTTTTAACGCTTAGTTTCTTTACACTAGTACAAGAAAGGTAACATCACCTAGTTGAAGCTATTCCTATCTGCATGTGGTTTTGCCCACCAGAAGGAACTTCCTAGTGCCGACTCGTTCCTTGCTTTTGCTACCAATACAAAGAGATTGGGTTCAATAACCTCTGGTCGAAATAATTTCAAACAAGCTCTTTTCAAACTTAGTTTACTTTTTCATTCTTTTTTTTAAAAAATCACTAAGTAGAGTATACTTACATAATTTGTTCGACTACTTTTGGTAAACTCAATTTGTTCACGCTGGTCGGAGAAAGACACAACACCTAGTCGAAGTCTTTCATCTCTGCATATGGTCTTGCCACTCGAAGGAACTTCCTAGTGTCGTACCATTTCTAACTCTTGCTATCAGCCTACAACTATTATGTTTATTGAGAAAGGTTGAACGAATTTTTAAAGCACTCCGTTTGTTTGTTCAGCTAGTGTTAGCAACCTTGATTTGATTAACCTGGACGAAGAAAGGTGACATCATCTAGTCGCAAGCATTTCCTTTCTGCAAGTGGTCCTGCCCACTAGAAGGAACTTCCTAGTACTGATCTATTACCAACTCTTGCAACCAGTACATGAAAATCAAGGTCGACAACAAAAGATGGATAAAATGCTTTTTTCCAAGAACCCTTTCATACACTATTTACTTAATTTACATAAGTAAATTAAGCAGATAGTCGGGAGTTAGGATAAAGTTATTAATATGACTTCAATTCTTAGTCTTAAATTCAATTTCCTTTTTTTATTTTTATCTTATGAGTTACTAACTAGTCAACTTGCTTTCCAATGGTACTCGTGTGGTGATGTCTTCAAGAGGAATCACCTCCTTCAGGAGAGATATGTTATCCTAAAGGTTGATCTTCATCGACTTCATCTCCTCCTGACTGCGAGTCGAAACTTCGTGGAGTCGCTTGATTTTGACTGCTTGCTCTGAAGTAGAGTACAATTAGCCAGAAGTATATCCCTTAAAAGACTAGTAAACAACGTTCGTCGTAGATAAAGGAGTTACTTACCTGTTAGTCGAGAATCAAGTTTCTTAACTTCGTCGTCGTGGGAGGCATCTTTCTTCGCAGACTACTCTTCCCACCTCTTTATCTCCTGATCTTTTTCTTTGGCGATACGAGATAGCTCGTGAACAACCAAAGCCTTTTCCCTAGCCTCGGTTTTGAGCTAACTCATTTCGACCTCTTTTTATAAAAGGAAACAAGAGTTAGAAAAAAGAACAAATATCACTATCATAAGCAGTCTTAAGTTCCAAACTTACTGTTTATTCTATCCTACAATTCAAAAGCTGCAGAATTTGCTTCCGGAAGTTTCTTCATCGGGTCAAGTTTTTTCCTTCTCTAGCTTTTGCGTCTTGACTTTCACATGGTCGAGCGTGTTAGCTAGATACTTTTCGTCACTCTTAAACCTGCAAAGATTAAGAGTAGACATGAGAACCACATAGGTCGTCGAGCGAAAATCGATTACGAGTAGTAGTAACTTACCATCTTTCCGCTTACTCGGAGAGTTCCTCTTTTTGTTGTTGAAGCTGCATGAGATGTCGGTGGTATTCGCCAATAGTGATAATTTGTTCCAAAGCTTTCTGCATAAAGAAATACAATGAGAAGCGAAAAGAATTAAAAAAAAATGTAAATGTTTGGCATCAAATGCTTACATCTATGATTGTTTGAGCAAACATCGAGAAGACCCTCGTGGGATCCTTCAGTTCATCGATCTCTTGAACCCGGTTCCACCGCACCTTTTCGAGACGCTCGTGGTCGAAAATATTCCCTCTGGTAGGAATGTCGCTAGGGTGAGGAACTCAGTTACGGGACCTGAATGCAGAAGATCCCACAATGGAAGCAGCACCAAAGAACTTTGAAAAGAAGTTGAGGAGCTCTTCTGCTTCGATGATGATGATGACAGCGTCGGTAGCTTCTCCTTGGGGGCCTGGTTGAACGTCTACAATGACTTCCTGGCACAATGATCGAAAGTTCCACCACCTTGGCCAAATGCTTTTGCCGCTTCATTCGCTATCTTCACCTCTGCCTATTCATTCAGTTGTCATGATTACTTCAGCAGGAACGACTACCTCCAACGAAGGGATGGTGGTTGAATTCACGACCATCTCAGTGATCGTACTTGCTCCAACGGCAGTAACTACAACCACCACCGGGATGGTGGTCGATCCTTCGACCACAAGGATCGACCACCTCGGCTGCTGTCTCTTCGACTGCAGAAGAAACACCTGTTGTCTCTACTACTGCAGGAGAAGCGGCAGTGGGCTTCCCTACAGAAGTATCCTTGGGGCCCAGCGGAGTCGAGCTAAAATCACAAAAAGGAAAGCGCATCAAATTATAGAACAAAAGGTAAATGTTGTTCTTATGTTTTTGGTTTCTTTTACATACCTTGCTTTCCTGGACTTGATTTTGAATCCAGAAGAAACCTTCCAAAAGGAAGATTTCTTTGAATTCTTATCTTCAACCACGTTTGGTCAAAATTTGAGTTGAGGAATGGGGTCCATGACGACCACGTCTGGTCATGGATCTTGAGCAAGAATTTCTGCTCCTTGAGTTTCCTGCACCTCCTAGTGATCGTAACCCATTTCGACCACCTGAGGAGCAGCGCCTCCCTCGATCATAAGCTCTGCTGGTGCAGCAGTATCCTTCACAAAAGATACAAAGATTTTCCAGTTCTCTTTTTCTAATCGCTTAACAAAGCCGTGAGCAGCTGAGAATGAAAAAGTCTTGTCATCTTAGTAGAATGGTACCTTGGTCTTAGGACCTTTGTGTTTAAGGGCTTCGACCACTTCGATTGTCGTTGTTTTCTCTGCAACAACTATCTCTACAAAGTATTTTTCAAAAGGCCTGGTCGGATGGAAACTCCAGCTTGCCTCTTGCTTGTCGATAGCTCTTACAAGTCGATGTTTTTTTGCCAGAGGAGCTTTAACTTCCTCCGCCTCCTTACCAATGACCATTAGTCCAACCTCTTGGTCATTCTGACGGTCTGCCATACCTACTTCATTTAGTGGTCATAAAACTTATCTACGACCACATGGTAATCGTAAGTATTTCTACGACTTTAAAGTTCTAAAGATGAAATCAGTCCTTGATTACCTTTAGGTGTTCCTCCTTTTCCTTTATGGATACGACTGCTGGGATTTGAGGAGCCACCACATCAGGTGGCGGAGCTTTCTCCGAAACGAGTTTGACTCGGGTGTCAATCTCCATTTGTAAGAGACCTGCATAGGTAAATAAAACGATCAACAATCAAGCTCGAAAATAGCTAAAAAAGAGCTAACATGAAAAATTGCTTACCCTCTTCATAGTGTCTGGTTGAATACTTATCCCCCGAGTACCTCCACATTGGATGTGCTCGTTTCTTCAGGGGGCTAATGCGGCGCGTGTTGAAATCTTTCACCACATGCCATCCGGTAAGCCCCTCTTCCTTCAAGTATTTGATGACTTGAATGTAGGGGGCAATCCGGTCGAGGTCCTCGGGGATCAAGTTCCAGGAATAGATCTTCTCCATAGTTTTTCCCACGAAGTCGAGATTGTCTTCACTAGTTGTCTCTAAGTAGAACCACTTCTTCCATCCAGGCCATGATGACTGGATAAACATTTGGATGTATTCCTTTGTTTTCCCATTGTGGAGCTTCAGACCGTAGCTCCCCACGATCCCAACCTGTCTGCTCATCCTGTAGTAGTACTGGAAGAGTTCCAGGTCTGGTAAGATGTCGGGGCCCAAAAATGCAATTCTGGACCCTCTCTGTGTACTGCACTAGTTCAGGATCACGCTAGTGCACATAGTGTCAATATAGATGAATATCGATCCACACAAGACGAATAATAACTGTTGGACCGAAACAGTGACTAGAGGGGGGGGGTGAATAGGAGCACGATCTCTTTTTCACCAAGATCAAATTCAATACGATTTTTACTCCAATAGCTAAGAGAGCTATGAAGATCAATATACAAGTAGAGCAGAAGACTTGTATTGAATCCAATCAAAACCCCAAAGCAAAACAACCAAAAACCATAAACACTCAATCTGCCATAATATGGGTGGTTTGACCTCTCAGATTGGTGGGTCGACATTTACATGGGGCGGTCTGACCTCTCAGATGGGCGGTCTGACCTCCAGCCTGATGAACAGTGAAATCAACCCGAAAAACGAAGTTGTAAATAGGTCTAACTTTTGATATACAACTCCAAACTCGATGAAACTTGGAACACACCTTCTCTAGAATGTCAGGAACCTATTCCAATCAAAGATCATGAAGATCATTGGCAAAGTTCCGACCTTTTTCCGTTTGAGTGAAGGATGATTCAAAACCGAGTCAAAACGAAAACTTGATCCAAAAACTTTCTCGTGGGTTAGAGATGATCAAGATGATCCTAGATGAGTTCCCACATATCACAGTAAGCAAGATTGGGGGCAGAAACTAAAAGAAAACTTGAGAATCAAAGAAAGCCCCAAAATCACAAAATAGAGAGCAAGAACGAAAAGAGACTCATCTCAAGATAACTTGCATTGATTGATTTGTGATTGTTGCTGGTTTATAGCCACTCCATCATGGAGGATAAAACTCAATACATGGGCACACAATCAATCTTCTCTTCAAGAATCCTAACCTCTCCACTCCTTAATCTCAAAAACAAAACTAGGGTTTGAAATAAGCAAAAAGATCTAGGAGGTGCACAGCACCCTTCCATATTTATAGTGGAGGCTAACCTTCTAGAAGAGTTTCCTATTGGGCACCCGTTAAGCCCACGCACAAACAGGTTTAACTCACGCACGTATTTTAAAGCGCCGTCTTCATCTTCTCTTGATCTAAACCGCTTCTCCTTGCGTCGTCTTGCGCCGCGGTTTAGCCAAAAGCAATCAAGGTGGAATTTTAGTGATATTACCAAAATACCCCTTCTCGATCCTTCTCCAAAGACCGAGTCCAATCTTCATGTAGCAGTTCCATACTTCAACACGTGTAGGTTGATCAATAGCTCTCATCATGTCGGCAAGTCTCTCCCATCTGGCTCCCACTGAAACCACCATGGCACTTGCACCGACCCCCGCGCCGCTGGATACAAGCCATTGCACCGAGCTTCTCGTTCGGTCATCCTTGTCCATTTTGCGCCATGCTCAAATCCATAGACTTCTCCCGGCATCCTCGATCGTTCTGAACCTCAGCTCTCTAGCCTAGTCCCGATAATCCTCGCCGTTGACCGCTATTGATCTCCAATCAACCTGCACAACAATAGACCAAGAAATCGATTTCGGGAACAAGTTCTTCACAACTTGACCCACGTTAGTCAAAACATGCATCATGCAACACATATGCACTGAAACCCCATGAACTTGACTCAACAAACAAGTATCGCCGCTACGAAAGCCGACGAATCAAGTGGAAACCGGTCAGACCGCCACTCAATGGCCGGTCTGACCTCTGTATGGCCGGTCTAACCGCCCCTTGGCCGTTCAGACCGCCCAGCTAGGAACGTAGCCAATTTTTAGCACTTAAAATCCGAAACCTCTCTGGAAATTTCAAACGAATAAATCTTTTGACTGGAAGCTCCAAAAATTATGAGACCAAGTGTATGAGAATCCCCTCTTTTGCCTACACCCTCTATTTTTGGCCCAGCTCCAAACTCCAACATTTTTCAATGGCCGGTCCACTACCACTGGCCGGTCTGACCGCTGCCCTGGCCGGTTAGACTGCCAAAGGCCTGACAACACTGGAATTTTGCCTAAAATGCGTGATTCGATGAACCTTTAAAGCCATTGCCAATTTTAACATCATCCTAAAATCATGAGCATATCCTCATGATATCCACAATCTCCCCCTTAATGAACACATTGGCAATTTTTTAAAAATATAAGTTTAAGGTTTGAAACGTAAAAATACTCACGTTTTCGCATAAATGCACAACTTGGTCCAAGAGCAAGAGAAAGCAATGGAAATGACCAAGTTGGCTTCAGATTAGTATAGGCAGGCGAGATAAGTCAAAAGAAAGCGAGAAAGCTTCAATCTCCAAAGAAGAGTCAAAAATCTCACTTAAGGTCTATATGAGAGAACAATTGTTCAAATTGACCTTTGATCATTGTGAGGTTCCAGAATTGCAATTCAAGTTCAGAAATGGCAATAAGATCATAAGAATGCAAATTAAAAGCTCCCCCTCACTTTGATCATCATTTTTTTGAAAATTTTATCTTCTCTATTTTCTCCAAATAGCTCCCCTTTTTAACATTTTTGCTACTTCTTCTCCCCCTTTGTCAATGGAGTCATCAGGGAATCACGCCTTCCTCTCATCTAGAGATAGTAAATGCAGAAATAAGGAAGAAGCATAAGAAAGAGCATGCATGAAGTGCAATGAAGTGGCTTCATTTTTTTTTTGAATTTTGCATATTTTAGCACAAGAAGCTTTGGAGATTACCCAAAAGAACAAGCTAACATTTCTATAAATACACAATACATATCAAGCCTGGAAGCGCTAGCAAGATCATGTTAAGACATATATATCAAAGCTAAGCTAGAAGGCTCAAAGTAAAAGCGATGAATTGTAACAATTTAAGCAAAACTTCAAAACTAGCAAGTTCATCAATAGAGCTCCTAAAGTGATAATGGCCATGTCAGAATATCAATGTGAAATCAAGAAGCAAACAATGACCATCCTAGAGACAGAATGTCACCTATTTTTTACAATAGTTTTTCATTTGCAATGAATATTGATGTTGATTAAAGGTCTATCTTAGTGAAGAATATCCTAGACTAGGGGCCATCCACAAACTCTTCATAAGCTTCAACCAATGCAATTAATGGCCTATCTTAGTGAAGAAAATCTTGGACTAGGAGCCATCCACAATCTCTTCCTAAGCTTCAACCAGGGCGACAAATCTTGAGATTCATGTCAATTTTGACAAGCAATCCCCATGAGATCGTCCAGATCATCAAACTATCTCCAAGTTCATGTCTTTGGCAAGTAGTCTCGTGAGATTAGTTTGGCACATATTTTGAAATTTGATTTTTTATTTTGCATAAGAGCAGTTTTTGATTCACAAAAGAACAGAAAGCTCAAGATATGTTCAATCCTAGATTCAAGAGCTAGCAAAGTAATTTTGACAGGGCCACTGTCACAAGAGGATCACTAATTGTGTAACTTAGCTAAAAGATCCACAAATTATAATTTTTAGTTCAAGTTGTCTTAAAATTCTAGCACATTTAGCAAAGACTTAGCTACACATGTGAAAGCATGATAGTTCTAGTAAGTCAAGGAACTATACATAATATTGAGCAAAAATTGAAATACTAAAACTCAAGAGGGTAATAAGTAAAACTTCATCAACTTAAAAGATAAGCAGCAAGGTTTATATTACAATGCATCTTTTTGTGATTTTGATATGAATAAAATATAATACAATGGGATGCAAGAAAAGCCTAAAAGCCTAAAAAGATCGAAAAGATCAACAAGTTGAGCAAAGAACAAGAAAAGCTCAGAAGAACAAGGAAAGTTCAGAAAAGAACCAACTCCCCCTCAAACCAACCCATAGGGGTAAATTACCCCTAACTCACTTCTCAAGGTGGCAAACCTAGTTGGGTCTAAAGACTTGGTGAGGATATCAGCTAACTGAGCCTCGGACTTCACAAAATGTAGTACAATATCACCCTTTTTCTACATGGTCTCTAAGGAAGTGATAGAGAATGTCTATGTGCTTGGTCCTCGAGTGTTGCACATGGTTTTTAGCAATATTAATGGCAGAAGTGTTATCACAGAGAAGAGGAATACTAGCAAAAGATAACCCATAGTCCTTAAGAGTGGACACCATCCATAAAATCTGACTACAACAACTGGCAGCAGCTACATACTCAGCTTAAGACCATACAAGACTTTAGATAGGTTGAAAATATGATGCAGATACTTGGGAGTTTCAAAGTCCGGGGGTTGCCTAACATACACTTCCTCCTCTATGTAACCATTCAGAAAAGCACTCTTGACATCTATTTGATGCAGTCTAAAACCCTTAGATGCAGCAAAAGCAAGCAGAATGCGAATGGCTTCTAATATAGCAACAGGAGCAAATGTTTCATCAAAGTCTAACCCCTCTACTTGGCTGAAACTCTGAGCTACCAATATAGCCTTGTTTCTAACCACAGAACCATCCTCACTTTATTTATTTTTGAACACCCAACGGGTTCCTATCACATTATGACCACTAGGAGGTTCTACTAGGTTCCAGACTTTGTTTCTCTCAAAATTCTCTAACTCCCCGTGCATGGCATTAACCCAACTCGAATAAGACAATGCATGAGATATATCACGGGATTCAAAAGAGGCAACAAAAGTAGAATGAGAGTAGAGACTCAGATCATGATACCTGGAGCGAGTGACTCGTTCATGAAGCTGACCAATCATCTGATCCGGAGGGTGACTCTTCTGGTTGTGAAGAGGAGCGCCCGGGGGTGATAGTTTTTCTTCGACCTCCGCAGGTACTGCTGATGATGAAGATGCAGCAGGAGCCTCAAATGAAGGTGAAGTAGTCGCAGCAGGTTCTTGTGCTGGAATAGGAGCCTCAACCGCAGTAGGTGGAAGAAAGTATCAACTTCATCCTCATCTTCCTCCACAAATATGCTCTCTGTCACCAGTGAATTACCTGAAACATTGGATCTAGCTCCAGGGCTAGTCTCATCAAAAATGACATTGCATGTCTACTGGACAATGTTAGTTTCAACATTAAATACCTGAAAACCCCTTGAATGTGCAGGATAACCCAGAAATAAACTATCAAAAGTCTTTGATTCAAATTTATCTAGATTTCCTGTCTTCAGAATGAAACACTTGGCTCCAAAAACTCAAAAATGAGAAACAAATGGTTTTCTACCAAACCGAAGCTCATAAGGAGTCTTGCTGAAAGAAGATCTCAAGAAGACACGATTTGCAATATGGCACTTGCACTGACCCCCGCGCCGCTTGATGCAACCCATCGCACTGAACTTCCCGTTCGGTCTTCCTTGTCCATTTTGTGCCATGCTCGAATCCATAGACCTCACCCGGCATCCTCGATCGTTCTGAACCTCAGTTCTCAAGCGTAGTCTCGATCATCCTCGCCGTTCACCGTCGTTGATCTCCAAGCAACCTGCACAACAATAGATCAAGAAATCGATTTCGGGAACAAATTCTTCACAACTTGACCCACGTTAGTCAAAACATGCATCATGCAACATATATGCACTGAAACCCATGAACTTGACTCAACAAACAAGTATCGCCGCTACGAAAGCCGACGAATCAAGTGGAAACCGGTCAGACCACCACTCAATGGCTGGTCTGACCGCCCTTGGCCGGTTAGACCGCCTAGCTAGGGACTTAGCCAGTTTTCAGCACTTGAAATCCAAAACCTCTCTGGAAATTTCAAACGAATAGATCTTTTGACTAGAAGCTCCAAAAATTATGAGACCAAGTGTATGAGAATCCCCTCTCTTGCCTACACCCTGGCCCAGCTCCAAACTCCAATATTTTACAATGGCCGGTCCGACCGCCGCCCATGGCCGGTCGAATCGCCACTAGCCGGTCTGACCGCCGCCCTAGCCGGTCAGACCGTCTAAGGCCTGACAGCACTGGAATTTTGCCAAAAACGCGTGATTCGACAAACCTTTAAATCCATTGCCAATTGTAACATCATTCTAAGATCATGAGCATATCCCATGATATCCACAATAACATAAATGAATTATTTGAGTAACAAATAAGGGTTTTGACCTTATGGTCGAGTTTACATTTATTAAACCTCGTATGGCTGACAATAATGAAATAAGCAACGTAACAATTAAACTCTAGCGGAGACCCATCAATTCGCCACAGGCGACCGACTGGGATCAAGACCTAACGATCAACACCTTGATAGAACTCCTCGAAGGTAGGCGAAGACTTCTCCACTTCTGTTGATTGATTATAGCAAGCATGAGTACGCAACCGTACTCGCAAGACATACCACAGAATGCAATTTATAGATGGTGACTTATTACAAAGGAATAGCTTCTGTGGTTATTTTGCAGAAAGCAGCATTTGCAATTGAATACAAGCAATCGATTGAAAACATGACTTATAATAAATAAACAGTAATAATTTAATAGTTGTTTTCACAAAGAACACAAAGCCTAATCAAACTATTCACATAGCCGCATGACTTATATCACACAACTCCCATCCCAAATGTTATATAAAAATATGACCCTCGTGTGTAATCCCCGAGCATGTCCATGACCGCGGGCGTGGCTATTCGAATAGATTGATTAATACTTTGCAGAGGTTGTACACTTTACCCACACGATATAACCAGTGTAGTTAGCACTAATCATAACAAAACCTTTCAGAAACTTCATCTCAAGCCTTAGCACTTACGATGTGTTTTACTGATAGTACTAATGTCCACTGAGGAAATTAGCTCATCACACACCGTTGGACAGGGAAGCGGCGAACCGTCCCTCGATGTGAGTCACCACTGAGACCGAAACACACCTCCACCCTAGCACTGAGCCAAACCTACTACCTGAGTGGTCAATGTCAAGACTCCATAATTTAGTGAGTTAGGCCCATCCCATCAGGCATGTGGTTTTACGGAAGGCCTAGTTCAATGGCGCACAAAGTTAAGTCAGCCCTGGTAACATCCAAATTACTTTTCTATTGAAAATTTGGATTATGACGTCAACTGACGTCAGCCCTGGGAATTTATGAATTAAAATAAATCCAAAGAAAAGGTATAGACACTGACATGTGGGACCCACTGTCTATAGACCGAGTCCACGTAAGGGCTTCTTGGTCTCGAGTTCACGGGTTCATAGAACGTTGATCCGGTGGTGGACCCCACATGACATGAACACGGCTCACGATGGTTTGGGTTTACACCGATCGGATCCGGGTTTGGCTAGACCGAACACGTGTGCGCTGACACGTGGACGACACATAGACACATGTGCTGACATGGCGATCGACGTGGTGATGACAGGGCTGCAACGGTGGCTTGCCGGTGGAGAGGTTCGGGTCCCAAGGGCGTTTGGCGAACAGTGGCTCGGCACCGGCGGTGAATGTGCACACTAGATAGGGAACGCTATTGCGCACCTATTGGTAGGCTTTTTGGCACTAGAGGTCGGCGGTGACCACTGGAATTGCAGCCAGAGCGGGGAACGAAGCACGATTATTGTCGAGATTGACCACCAGAGACACCCCGGAGCAATGGAAGGGTGCACAAGGTAGCTTCGGCGATAAGGAAGTCGACGGTGCAGTCTACGGAGGTGGAGCGCTACTGGCGATGGCGGAATTTGCGATCGAACAGCTCCGGTGACGAAGCCCTAAAACTCCGATTGCGGCGGCGCTAGGGTTGTTGAGGTACAACGGCTTGGGGTTTCGTGATCAGGGCGAGAAGGCGAACCTAGGGGTGCTATTTATAGGGTGCGGGCTTGGACGAGATCGTGTATTGGTGGCAGAGTCCAAATCGGAACCGAAATGGGATAAGCATATTTGAACTAAATTTGGAAGGGATATGATATCGAATCGGTTGCGGAGAGATAGGGGTTTTGAATGACGAGATCGGTGCGGGATTTGCAGCTCGATTTGTCTATTGTCGGACAGAGCTCGAAACACATCAATGGCGGTTGGAGGCGAGGCTGCGCAAGGAAGGCGACCGAAGGAGGACGACGATGGTGGGACCCACTGGTCAGCGAAACAAAGGGAGCGCACTGGCGCGGGAATGGGCTGGAAAGAATAGGAAATGGGATGGCGGAGGAAGATTCGGCTCGACATTGTTTATGAGATTTTAAATAGATTTTTCTTTTTAGAAAATACAGAAAATGCAAATGGCAAATAGAAAATAGTAAATGAACTCGAAAAAATTCTAGAAAATATATTCAAGCACATAGAACCCAAATGAAATAGTTTTGACTATTGTTGATGTTGATATTAATCATATTTAATTATTTTAATACTGAAAGTCCATGTTAATCTTTATTAAAATTCAAATATAATCTCAAGGGTGAATTTTTTAACTACTAACTATTCAAAAGGTTTTTAAAACTCAGAAAATTGGGATGTTACATAAGATCCCCAAAAAAGCCTCACACAAGTACACGGACACGCTCAACATTATGATGGAATTGGGAACAAGGTTCACCAACTCCACTCCAAAGTGTTCGAGTACAAGTGTGAGAAAAGGGTGAGCGGGTAATCGAAGACCACACTCACAGTATGCTTGGAAGACTGGGATCTGGCCGATTTCTTCTGACGGCCAATATTGTCCATCAGCTTCAATCCACTTCACGAATTCCTTCTTCGGAATCTTCTTAGCGGCCACCAAAGCCTTCATCTTCTCCTTGTCCATCTCCGATACGGCCCACTTAGCAGCAGCTCTGGCCATTTTCTCTAAGTAAGGTTGAACTGGATTTGGAAAAATTTTGAGGGAGGAGGCAATTTGGTCAGTGGTGGAGAGAGCAAGAGCTCGAGGAACAGTTGAAGCAGAAAGGAGAAAATTAAAAACCCTAGAATCACACCCACGGTGAGTCTTTATAGCCGCACGATGGGGTTAAATCGTAGGTACTCAACAGTTACCACTTCCTTGGGAACTGCATCGACAGACAAGTTTGTGAGAGTAGTTTGGGATTCTTTAAATATGTCTGTTCGGGAGAGCTAATTATGTCTTTACAACTAAACCGAAATTAATTTCTTGACCAAGTTTATTTCTGGTCAAATGAAATTCCAGTTGAAAAAGTTTTGCTTTCGACTACCTCTATTTTACGACATGTTTTCTAAATAAGTTATTTTCACTTGAAGTTGGAGGCTAGATGACGAAGATCTAATAATCCTCATTTAAATTGTTTATCTGTAATTCTTATTATAGAGAGCAATGTCTTTATATTACTCGCAAGTATACCCTTTACCATTCGTAAGGGAGAAGCTTAAGGGAGTGGTCGTAAGTCTTGCTACAACCATCCCATAGTTGTAAGCTTTTTTCTACGACTAGCCTCTAGTCATAAGCTTTCCTACGACTGGTGCTAGGTCGTTTACGAACACCCTGTGGTCATAAACACCTTCACAACCTAGTCGGTCGCGAATAACCTATATCAGAGGAGTCTATAGACATGTGGAACTAGTCGATTAGGAAGTCTAATGCGCTACGTTCAACCTGCGGGGCAGTTAACATACGTTGTTATCCTCTGGGAATAACTGCACGATTTATACCCCTGTCTTTGACAATAACTACCTGGTAACGTGCGAGAGTTATTTCCCTAACAATAACTTCCACCAACGGTTTCTTATTTGGAACATTGGGACGTCTCTTGGCCTGGAGGAACTGCCACCTCTCCATACAAGATGGAAGGGAGATCGATCGAGAGATAGAGCAATCTGAAGTACAAGACATCAAGCTTTAGTCTTCCTCTTGATTGTAAACAGTATACTCAATACACTAGCACAGGAGTAGGATTATTATTCTCTCTGGAGAAGGCCCGAACCTGTATAAAATCACCGTGTCATTCTCTGCGTGGCCTTATCTCCAGGAATTCCCCGAATCAAACAATCATATTTAAGATCGGTTCTAAATCACCGACAGTTCTAATAAAATTTTATTCGTTGGACTTCCGTTTAACTTTGCCACGAGTTGATAGTATATAAATAACCATCAGAAGGTTAGAACTTACACACAGACTTTTCATCTTTCCTACTTCTACTTTGTTTTAAAGTTCTTATCTCCAAACCTCTCAAGTCGAATAGATTTCTTTAGAATAAATAAGTGATCCTTAGAGTTCTTCTACTATAGATAAGATCGTGGAGAAGATACATTCCACGAAAAAATTGACTTTTCAACCACCTTTCAACCGCTGTGGAAAAGATAAAATCCATGGATCATGACTTCAAGATGGTCGAAAAGTCAATTTAGTCTATGGATTGAAGTCTTCAAGAAATTGGTAGAAGAAAAAATATCGATGACCAGGTGAGCACTTCACTGTCTATGATATATAACTTTTCATCAAGACTGAAGTCTATACTGGAGGAAAAAAATCTAAAAAAGCGCCTACTGAACTACATATCTTCTGATTTTCTTCTACTGGAGATCAACCTTGACCACTTTGAAGATCAATCCCGAGAAACTAGTTGAAAAGGCTAACTAGTTGGAAGAAAGGTCATAGAAGAAATGTAACTAGGATTTTTTTAACATTTTGCAATATGCAATATGTATGTTTTGGTCTTTATAAAATAAAGCTTTGTTCCTTTGAAGCACAAGTAAAAAAAAACCTCTTTAGCACCGTAGCGTGCTCGGGGGAGGGGAGGGGGAGGCAGGCTAAGGGAGGAGGCCCGTCGGGCTCGGGGAAGGAGGGGCGTCGGGTTCGGGGAGGCGGTGGCTTGTGCTCGGGGTGGAGGTGGCGGGCTCGGGGGAGGAGGCGTACCGGGCTAGAGGAGGAGGTGATGTCGAGGACGGGTTATAGGGAGGAGGGAGAGTTAGAGAAACTTAATCGTTTGAGTGGGGGCATGGGCAAAGTACCATAGAGTCTAAATATAAATAGGGTTGGACATCACATACGGTTTTAAGAAAAACCGTCTGTGATATTACCCCTTCGCAGACGATTTTTAGCGTCGTCAGTAACACAGACGGTCACTAAACCAAAAAGTGCATGTGATTGTATTTAATACTGACGGTTTTGATCAACCATCTGTGATGAGGTGTCCAGCATTAGCCTTTTTGTAATAGTGAGTCCACCGAATTTAGGAACACACGTCTGTATGTTCAGTGGAAAAACGTGTGTCCATGATCTATGGTGTCTTAATTGGGTGTCTCGGATAAATTCACAGCGTGTGTAGGGACGCGCAGATGTGCATGCGGCTGTGCGCGTGGGTGGTGTGAGTGTGCATCCTCCTTGTACTAAAAAAATAAGTCGTAAGCTAGCTAAAACAGTGACGGACTCAAGATTAAGTCTTAGCTATAGTGGTGTGAATCTACGAGTATTATCCAATAGTGGAGAAGCCATACACAAACCATATTGTAGTCACACTAAACAGATGGATTACATCAAGACTAAGCCCCCGCTTCGAATGTGAGATAGTTTTCCCGATTCAGGTGGGAATTGGATTGCTCCTGGTAAAGTTCCTACAAATTCCCATAACATTCCATGAGTAAGTTGGTTCACCGAAATGTCTGCTACCGTATATGCTTCTGTGCTTCGTAGGTTCAACTATAATTAGACTTGGAACAACACACATCCGAAAATAGATGGATTACATAAGATTGTACAAACAACTTGGTAGAAAGTGGAAAAACAAGGGTGTTTGGTTGACCACCAAAATTATCATACTAAACAATACCAAAATTTGGCCATGAAATTGCTTGTACATACCTGTACAGAGCCAATAATAAGATCTTGTTTGGTACAGTTTCCACTTCCAGCTTCTCAATCGATTTTTGTGGAGCCGTACCAAACACTCTAATTCTCAAAACCACTAGATTTTGCTTCTCGCGAGGAACTGTCTCGAAAATGAACTAGCAACGAGAAGCAGCCTCCAAGCAGATTCTCGTGAGAATCCAACAATCAGAAAAGAAAATATCATTTGAAGTTGAAGGTTTTTACCCGTAAATACCACTAAGTTACACAAATACAATTAAAATATTACATCCAGGGGTGACATGGTCCATTTGCCTCTGATCCTTCCTTATATGGTTTTTGGAGTCACCTACCAGCCAAACGGTTTCAACAGACAACTCCAGATTCTCAGAGAAGTGGATTCTCAAAGAATCAGAAGCAGAATCTGAAAAATGATAATATGAACCTGTACTAAATAGGGTCTAAATGGAACCTAGCATCACTGTGCAAGAAAAGCCGCCCATGCATCAAGACCTCTGCCCTCTGCTCACGATGATTAAGACAGGGGCTACTAGTATTCTGAGAAAATAATCCCCCGAGTAAACATAATTAAGCTTAGACTAATGTCAACTAGACCATCTAAACTATATTATCAGTTGAATGGCAATGGTTTAGATTAGTCAGAAGTCAAAAGTACGACATCACAAATTCCTGCCACTTGAATGAGACTGAATTTCGCTTGTGCCTGCTGTGAAATTGAGCGGCTATGTGCCCTAACTTTTTCCCCCTATTTTAATCTGCGTCATGTCCAAATCAAGTGGTGATGTAACCCCATCTTTATTTTAATCCGCCTATTTTAGAACACAAGTTTGAATTAACCACCTGTCACCCTGCATCAGATCCGAGTCAGGCGATCCCTTTTCTAATCGATCCACGTACTTGGGCTAGCTGAACGTCACCATTAGCTAGAGCACTAATCATCTATTAGTGCAGCGATACAGACAAATGTCTCCTAATATTGCACTAATCTAATCAAACCATAAATTCCAAATGACTATGTTACTGGTAATTCGATTAGTGCAGCGATACAGACAAATGTCTCCTAATATTGCACTAATCTAATCAAACCATAAATTCCAAATGACTATGTTACTGGTAATTCGATTAGTGCAGCGATACAGACAAATGTCTCCTAATATTGCACTAATCTAATCAAACCATAAATTCCAAATGACTATGTTACTAGTAATTCTTATTGAACACCAAGAACTGATACTACAGGTTACAATCTCCAAAATGGAAATAACTTTGGTTTTTTCAGGCCACTATAGTAATATTTAGTTGTAACATGTAGACTACATATATTGTAATATATATATATATATATATATATATATATATATATATATATATATATATATATATCAATGTACAAATAGATCCGTCCAATGTTCTCGATCGATCAACTAATATACGATGGATTATTAGAGAAGTAATACCGAGGGTAGAATCGTCACTCCACGGTACTAATGTCGGCTTCCAATAACGAGCCGTCACAGTTATGTGGGCCCGGGCCAACAAACGGGCCGGGCCTATAAAAACACCGTCATCCTTTCCAGGTGCATCACCACACCACGCTATCCGCAACATCCGACTAGCTCATCGTTTCTGTGCATCTTCTTCTCTCCTCTCCATGGAGCTCGCCACCTCTGCTTCGGCCTCCGTTTGCTCGGCATACCGCTACCTCTCGTCGACGCCGGCCGCTGCCGACGGCGTAAGCGACGGCACGGAGACGCAGTCCCCCCGGCTCCCACGGCGGCGGTGCTACCCCGTTCTGAAGCAGCAGAGGACGAGGCTCTACATCCTCCGGAGGTGCATCTCCATGCTCCTGTGCTGGCACGAGCACGACCTGTCCGACTGAGCCGCTGGCCCAACGCAGGCCCGGTATTTTGCGCGGGCCGGCGGGCCGGGTCCTTTTTTTTTTTAACTTTCGACTTGTAGGAAGGATAGAGAGTGACGTGGTGTATGATACCGGTCTTGTTAAAATGATCAAACTAATGATGAGTGTTTTTTTTATCTTAACGTGATGTGCACATGGACGATGAATGCAATGTGATGGAGTCATTTTTAGGGAAATGGATCTCTCCGTTGAATCTATAATACTATATTGTTATGCATTAGAAATCGATGTTCACCGTCGAATCGAAAAATAAAGTTACTTATAATATCACTATCGAGTATTCTTCGTTTACTTACATATTATTTTTTATACAGTGATCTAGTACCTCTTTTAGTCTAGGGATTCTTTCGGGTACTACCCGCTGAGTTGTCATTACGGGCTTGTTTGGGTGCACGAGGAATGGGTGGCATCCCGGCCTTTTCCTGGGTAGATCTGGCCCGTGGGGTTTTTCCCGCCCAACCCAAGACGTTTGGAAGCAACGTGGGCAAAAAACAATCCGGGCCCTTATTCCCCGACGATTCAGCCGAACCTACAGGAAAAAAATAATCACCCCTCGAGGCCGGGAAAGATTACACGTTTTCTTCGTTGCGACTCCACGTTTCCGCTGACGTCGCCCTCGCCTCCACGCCGACTTCACCTCCAAGTGATCTCCTCGCCCACGTTGCCTTGCGGTCCCTGCTTCCACAACCGCGTCAGCTAGCCTTGACGATCGATGTCGCTTCCCCCGATAGTCTCCGCCTCCGCCCTTGCTTGCTCGCGCACTTCCCGGCTTGGACGAATGCAAATAAGGGAATTAGGGAAGAAGATCTTGAGTAGGTCGATTCATCGAGCGGCTACGCACAGGTCCTCCTCGAGGAAGAAGATGTGGCTCTGGAGGCGGTGGTGGCGGTCCTTGGAGGCAAGCAACTTGAGGCAGAGGAAGCGGTCGGAGACGTAGTCCTCGGCGCCCCAAGGAAGCGCGAGGTCCTTGTCCTCCCACGTGGCCATGGAGGGAGGTGACCGACAAGGGATGTGGCCGTGGCTCCAGCCGACTATTCCTTTCTTTCGAGACGTTTCGCAATTCGTTTCTGTCCATTGTTGTTCCGGTACAAGAACATAGGCCCAATAAGGATCACGAAACGGGCCAACCTAAACAAATGTTTAGTACCGCCTCGCGAAAAACAAAAACAAAAACAAAAACAAAATTATTTCCATGCAACGGTCTCTTTTGCATGTTGTTACAGCTGGGCTTTGCAGGCCCAATTTTATTAGGCAGCCGTTTCGGCCGACTAAGTAGGGAAATGCATGCCCAGCCTTATTCGGCCTAGTTTTCATCGTACAGCGTACGCTCCAAAGCCTAAAAGAGTCGCTCGATCGTGTGGTCATCCTGGAATCCTTACATGGAGCACCAGCAAAGCTTCCTCTCCTTTTTTGTGTTCAGAGCCACCGATTGTTTGCCTTACTTCCCCTAGGGAAAACATAAAAGATTGTTTGCCTCGCACACATACGGACACGCATTATTACGCACGTACACCACGTGCACACGCGCGAGTGCATCTGCTTAGTATATAAATCCATAGCATCACAATATTTCTACGAAAATAGTGTACTTACATGTGTAAAGGTAATCACTGGGATTTGAATTCTGGTAGGTGAAGTAGTACACCCACAACTCCATAACCCTACCAAAAGGTGGTTTCTAATTGGATGCCTTAATCAGTGGAGGAGGAACGAGAGATGTGGCTAGGCATGGTGCACGGACCTGGCATGATTAAAATTAGTGAGGTAGCTTTAGCAGCTTTAATTGGGAAAGCTCAAGAAAAGGGGTTAGTTCATATTATAGTGTCTCATTTAATTCTTGGGGGTGTACCAATTCTCCAATATGCAGATGATACAGTTCTGATGATTGATTGTGAAGAGAAGTTTATTCTCAATCTCAAGTTTTTTCTTTACTGTTTTGAGTAAATGCTGAGGCTGAAAACTAACTATCACAAAAGTAAAGTGTATGTGTTGGGCGTGGAAAAGGAGGAAGCTATTAATGTTGCTAATATGCTAAACTGCAAGTTGGGCCAACTCTCTATGACTTATTTGGGAATAGATATTGGGGAAAGAAAGATTAACAAGAAGACGGCAAATAGGATTTTTAGCAAGCTGGGCAGTAGGCTGGATAATTGGAAAAATAATTTCCTCTCTTCAGGTGGGAGGTTGATCTTGGTGAACAGCTCTTTAAGTAGTCTCCCCATTTATACTCTAAGGTTTTATAGGTTAAGTGAGGAAGTTCATAGGAAAATGGACTCTATTAAGTCTATTTTTTTTAGAGGGGCTAGTGACAAATTCAAATATCACATGGTTAAGTGGGGTGCAGTTTTATAGACCTAAAGATTATGGGGGCTTGGGGGTGGTTAACACTAGGCTGATGAATGATTGCCTTTTGAGCAAATGGTTTTGGAGAATGAGTAGGGCCAAAGATGAGTTATGGTATAGGATTTTGATGGCCAAATATTTTCCTAGGGGAGTGCTGGAGATTCTATGTCTATCAGGGGTTCCAGTTTAGGAATTCTTTGCAAAAAAGTTAAGCAGCTTTTTAAAAGGGGGATGTCACATCAGATTGGAAATGGTAAAGACACCTTGTTTTCGAAATATATTTGCTTAACAATTGTTTTTTAAAAATTAATTTTGAAAGGTTGTTTAAAATTTGTTCGAATCCTGATGTGAGGGCAGCAGAATTTTTTGAGAATGGAGAGTGGAATATTTTCTTCAATAGACAGTTTGGTATGGTAGAGAAAGATTTATGGTCTAATTTACAATCGGCCTTAGATGGGGTGGAGCTGAATATTGATAGAGACAAGGTGGTGTGGTATCTAGAGCATTCAGGTACTTTTTCGGTGAAATCTTTATATCGACATTGGTCCTTTGGTGGGATCATTCTTCAGAGGAATAAGAAATTGTGGAAAAGTAGAATTCATTTAAAAGTAAAAATATTTCTGTGGCTTGCTTTCAAGATAGGCTCGAAACAGCAGTCCAACTTAAAAGAAGGAATTGGAAAAGGGGGTGAAAACTGTATCTTGTGCGGGGTGCTGGAGAACACTGATCATATCCTCTTTAATTGTGTCCTAGCCAAATTTGTTTGAATTTGTGTAAAAGAATTCTTGAAGTGGGAAAAGGTCCTGAAATCTCTTGAAGATTTTCATCAATATTGGTTAGGCGGTAGGGGTGCTAACAATTACTATGTTTTCTTATTTAGTTTTGCAGCTGTGGCATGGACGCTTTGAAAAACTAGAAATAGAATGACGATTGAAAGGGATTTCCCTAAGCAACCGATTGAAGCTGTTTTGAAATCTGCGAATTATGATGAAAGAAGGTGATCGGGAAGATTTGGACGAGGTGATTAGTTTGGCTGAAGACTGGTTGAAAAGTTTATGTGCGATACATGCAGTTTAGTCTTGATCTTAGTGGTTTTCTAAACTGGGGGTTGTAGTAGAAGGGGTCAGTATTAGTTTCTGTGCTTTTGGTTGTGGTTTTTTTTTTGTAAGTTTCACTTAGTTGTTTGTTTAAACTGGTATTCCCAGTGTGTCTGTGGTCAAGTATTTGGGTTGTAAGAACTTTATATTAGCTTTATATAAAAACTGGGTTTCCCTCTAAATTTTTTTAGCGAGGTAGCTTTTTTCAAGTGGGAACAACTGGTTAGTCGTAACATCCCAATTTCCTGAGTTTTAAAAATCTTTTAATTAGCTGCTAGTTGGAAAATTCACCATTTGAATTTTTATTGAATTTTATTGAAAGCTTAACATGGACTTTTAATATCAAAATGATTTAAGATGATTAATCCCAACATCAACAATTGTCAAAACTATTTTATTTGGATTCTCTGGGCTTGGATATATTTTCCATATTTTTCTAGAATTTTTCTGAGTTCATTTGCTATTTTCTAATTGCAAATTGGATTATATATATTTTCCAAAATAGAAAATCTATTTAAAATCCTTCGGAACAGTGTTGGGCCGAAACCCAACACTATTCCCGCCAGTCGCCCGACTGCAGCGTCCTTCGTCGGCCGCTTCACTTCGCTGGCCTCCTCGCCGCATCTACCGACGCGTGGCCTAACGGTCGAACGCGCTCCCGCGCCCGCGTCTCCCCGTGCCGCTGCCAAGTGGGCCCCACCTCAGGGTCTTCGTCTCCGACTCGGTTTCTTCTCCGCGTGAGGCAGCACCGTGTCCGCCATTACCAGAGCTCGAGCTCAAAACGACAATGCGATTTTTCCAACTAAAACCTTCTGGATTTTGTTACCAAATCTTATCTCCGATTCTCCCGCACCCGTATCTGCTGTCAGTCGGGATCAAAACGAAGTCTATCCTATTTCTCAAACAAACCCGAGAATCCCCCGATTTGGGGACTTCCAAATCCGGCATCCCCTGGCCCTATAAAAGGCGCCTCCGGGTTTACCCTTGTCTCCATATCCCAGAGCCGCCACTATCCTTGCCCTGATTGCTCTAGCGCCGTCGCAATCCAAAGATTAGGGTTTTCGGCCGAGATTCTTCTCCGATGAATTGCGCCGCCCTCGCCATCGCCCTTGCCTCGCTGACTGCGTCATTGTGATTAGCATCGCTGAGGCTACCTCGTGCGCCCCTCCTCGTCGTCGGAGCATCGTCGGAGCTTCCATCCAACAAAAGCCGAAAGTATCCTCCACTCCGAGCTCACCGCCGGTGGCCACCGTCGCTCCTAGCTGCCCGTAAGTGCACCCCTGAGTGCGCAATAGTGCCAGCTATCTCCTGGTACCACTCACTGCCGGCGAGCGGTCACCATTCGCCGGAACCCTTGGTTCCTGAGCGCCGCCACCGTCGGGCTGACGTGGGCGCTCACGTGTGCAGCCATGTCACCGCCAGTATTGACCTATTACGCACGTGGCTGCTTCGTTAGCGCGTGCGTGGCACGATCCACCGCTTCCAGATTCCCATGGCTCAATAGACTCAGTCCACCATGAGCCGTCTCACTGACATGTGGGCCTCACATGCATAATTTCTTTTATTTATTATTTTTCCAGACATCCCTCACTGACGTCCGTGCTTGCGCAATAATCCGAGTTTTCTTTAGAAAAGTAATTTAGAAATTATGGAAAATCCAATTTAGGATATTTTCTTGAATTTCAAACTTCCAAAGCCCATATCTTTTGCATCCGAACTCCGATTGAGCTCATTCAAATTTATAAATTTATATAAATTCAAGATCTATTTATTTATGATTTTTATTTAATTTATGGAGTTTGTTTTGCCTCTATTTATTTATTTATTTATTTCATTTACGCGTAGGCGTTAATTCCTCGGGGACTTTTGAAGAAGAATGAGTTCCTTGAGATCAAGATGAGTACCTAGACCTATTCCAAGGCAAGTTATACCTTTGATAATATTGAACCCAATTTTCAAAATACTTTATTTCAATGTATTGCTCTCTATTTCAAATATTTATTTAAATGCTTTTGGGTTTAGTTATTAATCTAAATTGTTGTGTCCACCTTGTCTATTGTTATGCCATGATCTTTTGTCACCCTAGGTTGGTTCATTATTAGTTGGTATTATTGTAGCACTAACGTGGGTTGGTTAGATACGAGTAGATTGCTTAGCCATGTCACGAGTCATCATTTCATGCGAGTTGCAAATATGAACTTGACTAAGCGATTATGGAACTATGTGATGAAACTGTGTGTGCTGTGTGATATTACTTGTTGATGGCATGTGTTGCACTTAATCAACAGGGTAGGAAAAGATTTAGACTGAGGCAAGTGGTGCATTCTGTGTGATTGGTGGAGCTGTGTGCTGAGAATGATAATCTGTGTGACCTAGTTAGAAATTGGAAGTCTTGCTTTTGTCAATTAAGGACTTAACTTTGTGCGCCATTGAACTGAGCATTATTGTACAACCACATGCCTGGTATGGGACGGGCCTAACTTAGTAGGTTATGGAATCCTGCCATTGACAACTCAGGTTGTAGGTTAAGCTGTGTGATGGGCTGGAGGTTTGTTTATCACATCGCTAGATTGTTCACCGCATCCCTGTCCAACGGTGTGTGTCGTACCCAAATACTGTTTGTATCGGTTGGACGGCAGTAAAGCACATTGGGAGTGTCAATGTTTGAGATGAAGTTTCCGAAAGGTTTTGTTATGGTCAGTGCTAGCTACACTGATTGTATCTTGTGGGTAAAGTGTACAAACTCTGCAGAGTGTTAAATCAATCTATTCGAATAGCCGTGTCCGCGGTCATGGACATAATTGGGAATTTCACACGAGGGGTAGATTTTCATAAAAACGTTTGGGAAGGGAGCTGTGTGATCTAAGTCATATGACTGTGTGAATAACTTATTTAGACTGTGTGTCTTTGTGAAATCAAATGATAACTTCATAATGTTTATTTCTTTTGAATTATGTTTTCAATCTATTATTTATATTCAATTGCAAATGTTGCATTCTGCAAGATAACCACAGAAGCCATTCCTTTGGAATAAGCCATTATTTATAAATTACACTGCGTGGTATGACTAGCGAGTATGGTTGTGTACTCATACTTGCTTCAAACAATCAACAGAAGTGGAGGAGTCATCGCCTGCTTTTGAAGAGGAGTTCTACGAAGGTGTGGATAGTTAGGGTCTTGATCCCAGTCAGTTGCCTGTGGTGAATTGATGGGATTCCTCTGAAGTTTATTTCTATTCCGCTGCTGATATTTATTTATTGTCAGCCCTGCGTGGCTTAATAAATGTAAACTCGATGATAAGGTCAAAACCATTATTTGCTATTCAAATTAGTCATTTATTCTATTAATCATATTGTGTGGATCAATAGCCATCTATGTTGACGCTGTGTGCACTAGCGTGATCCTGGACTTGTGCAAAATACACAGAGGATCCAGAATTGTATTTTTGAGTCCCGACATTAGTGCAGTCATATTAAGGTTTACAACCCATAGGTCACTAGTTCAAATCTCAGACAATCGATACACACAAATGGGAATCAATCTTTTGTCGTCAGCCAGAGATACAGGGTACCACACCGCTAGGCTATGCTATGGTCTGCAAGGTAGATTTCTCATAGGCGACAACAAATGTGAGCTATAGCAAAGTAAATAATCAAATAGTCAACGCCTATTACAACATCGTTTATCTGATCTTAACTAATAAAAAATGAGTTTACCCCCACCCAGCGGGATGGTCATCCTTTCTCCCGTGTATGCGGTTGGTCTCTCCCACCGTCCCTAATTCCTCATCGAGACACACCAACAGGTGGACCCAACTTGATAGGGACAAGGTCTCCCCTGCCACCCCCTGGTGACTCGAGAACACATCCATGCCCCTACTTTTTCCACAACCACCCAAATCGCCGCCACTCTACTTCTTCTTCACATGCACACACCGAAATTCATCGTCGTCCCACTCCTTCCCGTTTTGCGCTCTGTCCCCTTGTGCTGCTACTCGCCACTCGCCACCTCTGTCGAGACCCAAATATGCAAATCTGGACCCTCTTTGTATAATGCAATATCGATGAAATATGATTCTATATGCAAAGATTACTAAGAAATATGCAACTAACAATAATTATCAGAGTAGTGACATTATGGTCGAAGCTTACAATTAATGCATCAGAAAGCGAATATTTCAATTTAGTTGTAGCAGAAGGAAAACATAATAACTTCAGTGTAGCCCATCCATATGCTCACATGCAATCGACTAGGGTAACGCGACCTAATTCTCCACGATCCTTCAAGTAGTCCTTATTGACCGACGATGAACTGATGTAGTATTCATCAGTTGAACGACATTGTTTATAGCAAATGTGAGTACATGGAGTACTCAACAAGTTGTACCACAAAGTGTAGTTATAGATGATGGTTTATTTCAAACGATATGACATCTATGGTTCTTTTGCTAAAACAATAGTTGCAGTTGAATATGAATAATAGATTGGAAACATAATTGAAAACAAATAGTAATAATAATTTAACAAGTATTTCCACAAAGCTCACTTAGTCTAAATTTATCTTTCACACATCTATATAAGTTTATTCACACAGCTTTCCCTCCCAGTTTTGTTTTGTAAAGTCTACCCCTTATGTGAAATCCTCGAGCTTGTCCGTGACCGCAGACACGGCTATTCGAATAGATTGGTAACAATCCGCAGAGGTTGTACACTTTACCCATAAGATGCAATCAACTTATACGGAGAAGATCATAACAAAGCCTTTCTGAAACTTCATCTCAATAATGACCTTCCCGGTGAGCTTTAATCCGATAACAAAACTTCACTAAGCTCATTGGTCCGGAGCGCACCGTTGGATATGTAAACGGCGAACCGTCCATAAATGTGGCTCAACTAATGACTCCACATCTCTACCCATCACTGAGCTAACCTACTTCTTGAGGCAGCTAATATTGAGACTCCATAACTTACTGAGCTAGGCATGTCCTATTCCAAGCATGTGGTCGTACTGTATGGCTCAGTTCAATGGCGCACAAAGTTAAGTCCTTAATTCGATCATGGCAAGACTACCAATTTACTAACATATTCACAAAGATCCCCTTCACAAAGCCACTAGTTCACTTAGTACTTTCACTTGCCCCAATCTAAACATTTCCCACCCAGTTGATTTGTGGATATCATGGGAATATGCTCTAGATCTTAGGATGATGTGAAAATTGGCAATGGCGTTAACGATTTATCATTTCATGTGTTTTTGGCAAAGTTTCAGCTGTCAGGTCTCAGCCGGTCTGACTGCCCAGGGCTGCGGTCAGACCGGTCCAAGATCGGTCTGACCGGCAATGTCAAAAAGTGGTGGATTGAGCTGGGCCAAAAATAGAGGGTGTAGGCAAGAGAGGAGATTCCATTACACTTGGTCCCATAATTTTTGGAGTCTCCAGTCAAAAGTTCTATTGGTTTGATAATTTCAGTAGGTTTCGGTTTTCCAGATAGGAAAAATGGTAAATCCCAAATGGGGGTCTGACTGGCCCATAGGTGGCGGTCAAACCGGCCAGGGTGTGTGGTCAGACCGGCCCTGGGGGCGGTCTGACCGGTTTTCACTTTGATCGTCTCCCGTCGTGGCGGCGTTGTTCGGTTGTTAGGTCAAAGTCATGAGTTTCAGGGCATATATGTTGCATGATGCATGTTTTGACTAACATGGGTCAAGTTGTGAAGAACTTGTTCCCAAATTCGGTTTACTTGTCTATTGTTGTGCAGGTTGCTTGGTGGTCAACGACGGTCAACGGCGAGGATAATCGGGACTAGGCTTGAAGAACTAAGGTCCAGAATGATCGATGATGCCGGGTGAGGTCAATGTAATCAAGCGTGGTGTAAGATGTACAAGGGTGACCTATTGGCTAATTCGAGGTGCAAGATGGCGCAAAGTGTAGCTAATTAGGTCAAGAGGTGTTAAAGACGGCACATTAAAATATGTGCGTATGTGTCCCATTTGTTTTGGGCCTTAACGGGAGCCCAATTGACTCAAACTTCTAGAAGGTCTAAGCCTCCACTATAAATAGGAGAGGGAGGTGGCTGCACCTCCTCTTCGTCTCTTTTGCTATTTTTGTAAACCTTAATTTTCTTAGGGAGAGATTTTGTGGAGGCTAGGGTTCTTGATAGTTTGATGTGATTTTCGTGCTCTTGGATTGAGCATTGTCCTCCATTGATGGAGAGACTGTAAGCCCATATCATATCAATCAATCAAAGGAAAGTTTGATCAATGTTTTGTCTCATTGCGTTCTTTCTCTATATTTGATGATTTTGAGTCTTTCTTTGACCCGCGAGTTTTTGATTGAATTCTTCACGTGATCTAGCTTGCTGTGACGTGTTTGAACCTATCTAGGATCATCTTGATCATCAATCATCCACGAGCAAGATCTTGGATCAAGTTTCGTTTTGACCCTGTTTTGAACCCTTCTTCAATCAAATCGAAAAGGATCACTATTCTTCCAAGAATTATCATAATCTTCGACACATGCTTAAAGTGCAACACATGCTTCCACAAAGTGACAACACATGCCACACCAATTTATCACAAAGAGATTCCATAATCACTTAGTCATGTATGAATTTGCCATTAAAAAGATATCAATGTCCGTTGTATGGCTAAGCATACTAATCATGTCTAAACCAACCCACATTGGTGCTACGATAATACCAACTAGTAATTTAACCAAGCTTGGGTGAAAAATGATAATAGTAACACAATTATCAAGGTGGGAATAATCTACAGGTTTCATAGCTAATACAAAAAATAGTAAAGCATTTGATAATTGAATTAGCATACAATAATTTGAATCAAAGTAACTTTGGAAAACTGGGTGCAATATGATCAAAGCACAACTTGCCTTGCTATAGCAATGTTGTTGTTCTTTATCTTCGATATTCAACTTCCTTACCTTCAGCTCCTTCGGACAATTCCAGAATGTCATCGTCTAATGAGAGAGAAAGCGCAAAACAAGAAAAATAAAAAATTCAAATCAAATAAACTCTAAATTAAAATTTAATGGTACTGGAAGGTAGGACTTGATTTTAGATGAATTTAGAAACTTGATTGGGTTCAATCGGAGTTCGTATGAGGAAGAATGAGCTCTCGGAAATGTGACTGGGAAGGAAAATGCTGGAAAAGAAATGGAAGAGAGTATTAGTCACTGACAGGTGGGGCCGAGGAGTATTCCTGGAATCTTTATTTTTGGGATTTTTGAAAAATACTGAGAGAATAGCATGTGGGACTATAACATCCTAATTTTCTGAGCTCTAAAAATCTTTTGAATAATTACTTGTTGGAAAATAAATTATTTGAATTTCTATTAATTTTTAGTATTTTTATTTAAAGTTTAATATAGACCTTCATGTCAAAATGATTTAATGTGATTAATCCCAACATCAACAATTATCAAAACTATTTTATTTGGATTCTACGTGCTTGGATATATTTTCTAGAATTTTCTGGAATTTTTCCAAGTTCATTTGCTATTTGCTAATTGCTATTTGGCTTTTCTGTATTTATTAAAAAGAGAAATCTATTTTAATTTACCGGAACAGTAGCAGGCCGAAATCCAACTACTATTCCAGTCCGACCCAACCCTAGCGTCCCATTTCTCCCCGCGTCGCAGCACGGTCAAACTCCCGCGCGCGCTTTTCGCTCGTCTCGTTGATCGGTGGACCCCACCTACCGGTCTCTGTCGGCCCGCGCCGCGCTGCTTCGCCTCACTGATGAGTGGGTGCCACCACAACGTCTCCTTCCTCGCGCTGCTTTCTTCCTCGCGCGCGCGCCCACATCCGCCATTGCCAGAGCTCCAGCCCCGTCCGACAATCGAGAATTCGTTCTGATTTCTTTGCGCTGACCCCACCAAATCGTACCTCAATCTATCCCGCACCCGTTTCATTTGGAAACAAACCTTGATTCGGCCTCTATCCCCAAGAATCCGGGAATCCCCGATCGTGCCCAATTCAGACTCTAATTGGGGATTTCAAATCCCGGCATCCCCCGGCCCTATAAAAGGCGCCCCGAGGATCGCCAGCCCTCCCGCACCCTAGAGCCACCACCCAATTGAACCCCGTAACCCAAGCATCGCCACATTTGCAAAATTAGTTTTTGCCACCGCCGTTGGGTTTTCTTCGATTGCGCCACTGCCCTTGCCTTGTCGACTGCACCTTCATGATCAGTGTCGCTCGGGCTACCTCGTGCACCCCTCCCCGCTGCTGGAGCATCACTGGAGCACCTGTCCGACAACAACCGAATCTTCTTCGCCGCTCCGAGCTCACCGCCGGCTGCTACCGTGATCCCCGAGCATTGGTAAGGACGGCATCGGGTTCGCAATAATGCCAACTACCCGCAGATACCGCTCACCGCCGGCGAGTGGCCGACGTGGCGAGTCTGTGTTAGCTTCCGCATCAGCACCCGAGCCTACGTGTTGACCACGTGGCCGCTTCGTCAGTGCATGCGTGGCACGGTCCACCGGCCTCTGTTCCAACCGGCTCGGTGAACTCAGTCCACCTTGAGCCGTGAGACTGACATGTGGGTCCCACATGTTAGAATTTCTTTTATTTATTCTTTTTCTGGAAGTTCTTCGCTGATGTCAGTGATTGCGCAATAATCTGATTTTTCTTTAGAAAAATAATTCAGAAATTCTTGAAAATCCAATTTAGGGTATTTTATGAAATTTGAAACTTCCAAGGCCCATATCTTTTGCATCCGAACTCCAATTGAGCTCATTCAAATTTATAAATTTATATAAATTTGAGATCTATTTATTTATGATTTTATTTAATTTTTGGAGTTTATTTTGCCTCTGTTATTTTTTAGTTATTTGTTTCATTTACACATAAACGTTAATTCTTCGGAAACTTTTGAAGAAGGAGAAGTGCCTCAAGACCAAGATCAGTACCTAGACCTATTCCAAGGCAAGTTATATCTTTGATCATATTGAACCTAGTTTTCAAAATATTTTGTTTCAAATTATTGTATTCTATTTCAAGTATTTATTTAAATGCTTTTGGGTTAGTTATTAATCCAAATTGTTATGTCCACCTTGTCTATTGTATGCCATGATCTTTTGTCACCTTAGGTTAGTTCATTATTAGTTGGTATTATCGTAGCACCAAAGTGGGTTGGTTAGATATGAGTAGATTGCTTAGCCATGCCAGGAGTCATCATTTCATGTGAGTTGCAAATACAAACTTGACTAAGTGATTATGGAACTGTGTGATGAAACTGTGTGTGCTGTGTGCTATTACTCATTGATGGCATGTGTTGCACTTAATCAACAGCGTGGGAAAAGATTTAGACTGAGGAAAGTGGTGCATTCTGTGTGATTTGTGGAGCTGTGTGTTGGGAATATAAACTGTGTGACTTAGTTAGAAAATTGGAAGTCTTGCCTTGGTCAATTAAGGTCTTAACTTTGTGCGCTATTGAACTAAACCTTCTATATAACCACATGCCTAGTATGGGATGGGCTTAACTTAGTAGGTTATGGAATCTTGCCATTAAAACCTAGGTTGTAGGTTAAGCTGTGTGATGGGCTGAAGGTGTGTTTATCACATCGCGGGATGGTTCTCCATATCCCTGTCAAACGGTGTGTGTCGTACCCAAATGCTGTGTGTACCGGTTGGACGACAGTAAAGCACATCGGGAGTGTCAATGTTGAGATGAAGTTTCTGAAAGTTTTTGTTATGGTCAGTGCTTGCTACACTTATTGTATCTTGTGGGTAAAGTGTACAACCTCTGCAGAGTATTTAATCAATCTATTCGAATAGCCGCGTCCTCGGTCATGGACATTCTTTGGGATTTCACACGAAGGGTAGATTTTTATAAAAACATTTGGGAAGGGAGCTGTGTGATCTAAGTCATATGTCTGTGTGAATAACTTGTTTAGACTGTGTGTCTTTGTGAAATCAAATGATAACTTAATATTGTCTTATTTGTTTTGAATTATGTTTTCCAGCTGTTATTTGTATTCAATTGCAAATGTTGTATTTCTGCAAAAGAACCACAGAAGCCATTCCTTTGGAATAAGCCATCATCTATAAATTACGTTTTATGGTATAACTTGGAATCCACTTAAGTTTAATTCTATTCTGCTACTGCTATTTACCTATTGTCAGCCCTGCGTGGCTTAATAAACTCGACCATAAGGTCGAGACTAGTATTTGCTATTCAAATTAGTTGTTTATTCTATTAATAGTCTTGTGTGGATCGATATTCATCCATGTTGATACTGTGTGCACTAGCGTGATCCTGGAGTAGTGTAGAATACACAGAGGGATCATAATTGTATTTTTTTGTCCCGACAGAGTTAGTATCAGAGCCATATATACTGACTGTAGGTCTTGACCTTAGTTAGATCGGCCGTCTTAGAGTGTCCAAACTATTTTCTAAAGTAGAAATTAACTTGAAATATTAATTGAACTGCTTAACTCTTCTCATATCTCTCTTGACTCAACTATTTCTGAAGTTCTTTCTCTCCCTGCTGTTTTTTTAAGTTGTTCTTACCTGCTTGTATGTCTTGTCAGATGCCTCATCTTCAGAACTATGGAGATCGCAAGGGAGGACTTGCCGCTGAGCTTTGGAAGCTGTTGCAAGTACTGGGAGGATTCGACCGTCTGATGTACCGTGGCAGCACTTGGGTCATGAACGGCCTAGAGCATGGAGTGATCTGCCTCTTGACCATCTACACCCGGAACAACACCAAAGTAAGTCAACCCCTGAACATCTCCGCAAGAGGATGATTTGTAACGACGCGATTCAAGAGTCTTCTTACCTCGCTGTCATAAGGATCTGCAACATCTACGTTCCCAAGGTTCGAGACACTGTATTTCGCAACCACCCTCGTACCTTTGCATTGGATGTTCCTGCACGTTACCCGTCTACAGTTGGAGAGAGCAACGCCAACGTCGTGCATCTTACCCAGTTCGCCGCTGCCCAAGAGGAGTCACTGGAGTTGACCGCCACAAAGCTGGAATGCACATACGAGACCATGCAAAGAGCAGGAGAAATGATCGCCATTCTAGAATAGACTCTCTATGGTCAGCACGAGCATGAGGAATACCCTGAAGAAGTAGAGCTAGAAGAAGCCGAGGAACCGGAAGAGCCAGAGCCGCCAGCAGAGCCGGAGGAACCAGTTGTGCCTACACCAGGGACACCTATTCCTGTTGGACCAGTCCCGGGGCATTAAGATCAGTTTACAAGGATGCCAGCTCGTTTCCAGGTCTACAACAGGCGGGAGCACCATCAGGGCTATGGAGGCAATCTCATCGAGTAGTCCGTTCGAGTCTTTAGGCTTAGCCAGTCTTAAGATTAGGAGAGTCGCCCTTTAGGTGGTAGTTTGTGTGTTTAAATTCGTTCTTATTTTCTTGTGTGCAAGTGTGAGCTGCAAAGGCCCTTAGGCAATTGTTGCAGCCATGCTAAGACCTTAATTAAAATAAGTATTTCAGTTGATCTTTCTTGAAGTTGTGTTTATTTGGTTTTACCTACCCCTACCTAGTTCCTAACTCATCTTGTGCTTGCTACCTTATCTAATCCATGGAGTTTCATCAGATAGTTCAAACTTCTCAAGCTGCTGCAAGTGGTTTTGGCACCCCTGCGTCAGAGGAAAATGAGTAAACCCTCGCAGGAGCAGTTCTGCCACAAGCACCTTCAGTTGACCTACAGAATTTTGAAGCGTTTATGGCAGCTCAAACTCAGCTGGTGTATACGATGATGAATCAGATATAGACTATGAACAACCAGAATTACAACAACCACCATCACAATGAAGCCACAGTCGCTCATGGTCACCACGTGCCATCCAAGCTAGCCGAGTTCATGAGAACTCGTCCAGCAACTTTTTCTAGACATGTCTCACCAGTGGAAGCTGATGATTGTCTTCGTGTTATTCAGAAAAAAACTGCTGATCACCCAATGCAACGATCATGAGAAGGTCATGTACACCACTCACCAGATGGAAGGCATAGCTGCCGAATGGTGGGAAAACTTAGGTGCAGTGCATGAGACGCCGCAAAATATCACCTAGGAAGAGTTCTCAAATACTTTTCGCCAGTACCATGTACCAGACGGGATCATGGATTTGAAGAAGGATGAGTTCCGTGCTCTCAAATAGAGAGAAATGTCAGTGACTGACTACCTCAATAAATTCTCTCAACTTGCCCGCTATGCTGTAGAAGATGTCGCCACCGACAAGGCTCGTCAGAGTTATTTACTGAAGAGATTGAACACTGAACTGCAAGTCAACTTGATTGCCCACACCTTTCCAGATTTTCAGGAGTTATACAATAAAGCTTTGATTCTGGAGGATAAGCGCAAGGAATTGGAAGATAACCGCAAGCGCAGAATGGCCCAGCAAGGAAGTCACTAGCCACAGCTGAAGGCAAGAACGGTTCCACCACTGTTTAACCATTCCCCCCCGCAGAATTCTCTTAGAACCCCTGCACCGACATCAGCACCTCGTCCAGTTGCTCAGAACTTTCGCAGTCCTGTACCAGTTAACCCCAATCTAGGGAACAGTCCACAGAATGGACCCATAGTTTATTTTACCTGCCGCCAGCCATAGCACTTTGCCAATCGATGCCCTCAGAATGGAACGATAACTCCAGTATGCTTCAACCTTAGAGCTACACCAGCCAAAACACCAACGCAAAGCAACCCTCAAGGGACTTCTCAAGCTACCGGTCCAACCGGAGGAGCACATCAATCAGTGGTCAGAGGATGTGTCAACCACGTCACTCTAGAAGGAGCTCAGCAAGCAACCGATGTCGTACTGGGTAAGTTTATGGTAAATTCAGTACCTGCATCAGTTCTGTTTGATTCTGGAGCTTCACATTCGTTTGTTTTGGGAGTTTTTGCAACTAAGAATAATTTGGAAGTTATACATCTTAAGCATACTCTATTAGTCCAGTCGTTTGGAGGAGAGCTAAGTTCTAAGATGGGATGTTTAGGAGCTAAGTTACTCATAGCTGGAGTCGAATTTCTAGCCAACCTAATTATTCTAAACACCCAGACCATAGATGTCATCCTTTGCATGGATTGGTTGTCCAAGCACAAAGCTGTGTTAGATTGTGGCCAAAGAGCTGTAACAATTGAGGATACCAATGGAAAGAAAGTAGAGTTTCTAGCTACCTCCGTTTGTGATGGACATCTGTTAGTCAGCAGTGTGAAGGTCGTATCTTCGGAAGACATGCCTATTGTCAGAGAATACCCAGATGTGTTTCCAGAAGAGTTACCAGGAATGCCACTGGACCGTTATATCGAGTTCATCATTGATCTAGTACTAGGGACAGCACCAATTTCAAAGAGACCGTATCGGATGCCAGCTGATGAGTTGGTAGAAATGAAGAAGCAGATTGAAGAACTTCTCGAGAAAGGTTTCGTATAACCTAGTTCGTCGCAATGGGGAGCGCCAGTCCTCTTTGTGAGGAAAAAGGATGGAAGCATGAGAATGTGCATTAATTATCGTTCTCTAAACAAAGTCACTATCAAGAACAAGTACTCACTGCCTCGAATTGATGATTTGTTCGATCAGATGAAAGGAGCCGGAGTGTTCTCGAAGATCGACTTGCGATTAGGTTACCATCAGTTGAAGATTTTTCCGAAGGATACACCGAAGACCGCTTTCTCAACGCGATACAAACGTTATGAGTTCCTAGGCATGTCCTTTGGTTTGACTAATGCCCCTGCCTATTTCATGAACATGATGAACAAGGTATTCATGGAATATTTGGACAAGTTTGTAGTTGTGTTTATTGATGATATTTAGGTTTATTCCAAGACAGAAGAAGAACGTGCTGAGCATTTGAGAATAATTTTGGAGAAACTTAGAGGGCATCAGTTGTATGCTAAGTTCAGCAAATGTGAATTCTGGAAGAAGGAAGTTGATTTCCTTGGTCATATGATGACAGCTGAAGGAGTAGTCGTCGACCCTGGAAAAGTTAAGACAGTGTTACATTGGGAACAACCCAAGACTGTAACTCAGATTCGCAGTTTCTTGGGAATGGCGGGATATTATCGCCGTTTCATTGAATGATTCTCAACGATTGCTAGACCTCTTACGCAATTGTTGAAGAAGGAGAAAAAATTCAATTGGACCTCAGCTTGTGAAGAAACTTTTCAGGAATTGAAGAAGCGTTTGACTTCAGCCCCAGTGCTGATCTTGCTATATATTCGCAAGGATTTTGATATCTATTGTAATGCTTCGCGACAAGGATTAGGATGCGTCCTGATGCAAGAAAAAAGAGTCGTCGCTTATGCTACCCATGATCTGGAATTAGCTACCGTAGCTCATGCTTTGAAAATTTGGAGTCATTACCTCATCGGTAATCGATGTGAGGTATACACCGTGATAAGAGCCTGAAGTATATTTTCACTCAGTCTGACCTGAACATGAGGCAGAGAAGATGGTTGGAGTTAATAAAGGATTATAATCTTAGAATCCACTACCATTCCGGTAAAGCTAATATCATTGCAGATGCTTTGAGTCGTAAGCGTTACTGCCATGCCTTGGAAGTGAAAGAAATTTGTTCAGAACTTCAAGAGGAATTTCAGAAGCTGAAGCTAGAAGTTGTATTTGAAGGATTTGTGACTAATCTAGAAGTACAGTCTACTTTGGAGAAACAGATTCGTGAAGCCCAACCAAAAGACCCAGAAATATCTGACATCAAGAAGAAGATGGCATAAGGGAAATTCAAGGATTTCACCAGAGATGATCAAGATGTATTGTGGATTAATGGACGAATCTGTGTGTCCGATAGTGATGGTTTGAGACAGCTAAACTTGAAGGAAGCCCATGACTCGAAGTATTCGATTCACCCTGGTAGTACTAAGATGTATCAGAATGTTAAGAATAAGTTCTAGTGGCCAAATCTGAAGCGAGAAGTCGCGGAGTTCATTGCCTTGTGTGACGTGTGTTAAAAAGTAAAAGCAGAACATCAGAGACCAGCAGATTTGTTCTAGCCGCTAAAGATCCCAAAATGGAAGTGGGAAGAGATCGGAATGGATTTCATTACCGGTTTACCCCAGGACTCAATCGGGTTACGATTCGATTTGGGTTATAGTCGATCGTCTAAGCAAGGTTGCCCACTTCTTGGCAGTTAAAACCACTTACTCAGGAGATTGTCTTGCAGAGTTATATATGTCGAGAATCGTCAGTCTGCATGGTGTGCCCAAGAAGATCGTGCCAGATCGAGGATCTCCGTTCACCTCTCGTTTCTGGCAAAGTCTGCGTGAAGCTATGGGAACTCACCTGAACTTCAGTACTGCGTATCATCCGCAGACAGATGGACAGACTAAAAGAGTAAATCAAATATTGGAAGATATGTTGAGAGCCTATGCTTTAGCTAATGCTACCAGTTGGGATAAGAGTTTACCGTGTGTAGAATTTTCGTACAACAACAGTTATCAAACCCGATCATAGCGTCACCATTTGAAGCTTTGTATGATCGTGCCTATAGAACTCCTTTGAATTGGTCAGAAACTGCCGAACGTTTGGTATTTGGACCAGATATTATCCAAGAAGCCGAAGAACAAGTGGCCATGATCAGAGAAAGATTGAAGATAGCCAAATCCAGGCAGAAAAGTTATGCTGACAATCGTCACCGCGATCTCGGCTTTGAGACTAAAGATTTTGTTTATCTCCGAGTTACTCCACTCAGGGGTGTCAAAAGGTTTCATGCCAAAGGAAAGCTTGCCCCTAGGTATGTTGGTCCGTTTAAGATTTTGGAATGCCGTGGAGAAGTTGCCTATTAATTAGAGCTACCGCAATCGTTAGCAGGAGTGCATGATGTCTTTCATGTCTCTCAATTGAAGAAGTGTCTTCGTGTACCAGAAGAACAAGCCCCATTGGATTCAATTGAGTTGAAAGAAGATCTCACTTACAAAGAACAACCAGTCAAGATTTTGAATGTCGCGGAGTGTCATACCAGAAGCAAGACCATTCGTTTCTACAAGCTCAGTGGAGGAACCACTCAGAAGGAGAAGCAACGTGGGAACGTGAAGAAGTATTGAAAGCCGAGTTTCCTAGCCTCTTCTATAGCTAGCTTGAATCTCGGGAATGAGACTCCCTTAAGGGGGGAGGTTTGTAACATCCCAATTTTCGGAGCTCTAAAAATCTTTTGAATAATTACTTGTTGAAAAATACATTATTTGAATTTCTATTAATTTTTAGTATTTTTATTTAAAGTATAATATAGACCTTCATGTCAAAATGATTTAACGTGATTAATCCCAACATCAACAATTGTCAAAACTATTTTATTTGGATTCTATGTGCTTAGATATATTTTCTAGAATTTTCTGGAATTTTTCCAAATTCATTTGCTATTTTCTAATTGCTATTTGGATTTTTTGTATTTATTAAAAAGGGAAATCTATTTTAATTTCTCAAAACAGTAGCGGGCCGAAACCCAACTACTATTCCACTCTGGCCCAACCCTGGCGGCCTGTTTCTACCTACGCTGCAGCCCGGTCCAACTCCCGCGTGCGCGTTTCGCTTGCCTCACTGACTGGTGGACCCTACCTGTCGGTCTTCGTCGCCCCGCGCCGTGCTGATTCGCCTCACTGACGAGTGGGTCCTCTCACCACTTTCTTCCTCGCGTGCACTCGCCAGCATCCACCATTGCCAGAGCTCCAGTCCCGTCCGACAATGGAGAATTTGTTCCTATTTCTTTGCGCCGACCCCACCAAATCGTACCTCTATCTATCCCGCACCCGTTTCAGTTGGAATCAATCCTTGATTCGACCTCTATCCCCTAGTATCTGGGAATCCCTGATCGTGCCCAATTCGGACTCTAATTGGGAATTTCCAATACCGGCATCCCCCGGCCCTATAAAACGCGCCCCTAGGATCGCCCGTCGTCCCGCATCCCGGAGCCACCACCGCTGTCGGGTTTTCTTTGATTGCGCCGCCGCCGTCGCCGCCCTTGCCTCGCCGACTGCACCTCCTTGATCAGTGTCGCTCGGGAGACCTCGTCGCCCCTCCCCGCCGCCGGAGCATCACCGGAGCACCCGTCCGACAACAACCGAATCTTGTCCGCCGCTTCGAGCTCGCCGTCGACCGCTACCGTGATCCCCGAGCGTTGGTAAGGACGGCATCAGGTTCGCAATAATGCCAGCTAGCCGTTGGTACTATTCACCACCGGCGAGCGGCCTCCGTTCGCCGGAACCCTTGGTTCCCGAGCACCGCCACCGTCGATCTGATGTGGCGAGTCTACGTCAACTTCCGTATAAGCACCCAAGCCTACGTGTCACCTATGTGGCCGCTTCGTCTGCACATGCGTGGCACGGTCCACCGGCTCGGTGAACTCAGTCCACTGTGAGCCATGAGACTAACATGTGGGTCCCACATGTCAGAATTTCTTTTATTTATTCTTTTTACAGAAATTCTTTGGTGACGTCAACGACTGCGTCGTAATTCGAGTTTTCTTGAGAAAAATAATTCAGAAATTCATGAAAATCCAATTTAGGGTATTTTATGAAATTTCAAACTCCCAAATCCCATATCTTTTGTATACGAACTCCAATTGAGCCCATTCAAATTTCTAAATTTATATAAATTCGAGATCTATTTATTTATGATTTTTATTTAATTTTTGGAGTTTATTTATATAAAAGTTATATTTCTGCAAAAGAACCACAGAAGCCGTTCCTTTGGAATAAGCCATCATCTATAAATTGCATTATGTGGTATGACTTGCGAGTACGATTGTGTACTCATACTTGGTTCGAACAAACAACAGAAGTGGAGGAGTCATCACCTGCTGTTGAAGAGGAGTTCTACGAAGGTGTCGATCGTTAGGATCTTGATCTCAATGAGTTGCTTGTGGTGAATTGATGGGATTCTACTGAAGTTTATTTCTGTTTTGCTGCTACTATTTACCTATTGTCAGCCCTGTGTGTCTTAATAAATGTAAACTCGACCATAAGGTCCAAACTAGTATTTGCTATTCTAATTAGTCGTTTATTCTATTAATCGTCTTGTGTGGATCGATATTCATCCATGTTGATACTGAGTGCACTAGCGTGATTCTGGACTAATGCAGAATACACAGAGGGTCCAGAATTGCATTTTCGGGTCCCGACAGGGATCCATTGGAATAAATAAATTTTGGGAATTAAATTAATTCCAGAAAAGGAGGAGTGGCTCACATGTGGGCCATTGGTCCATAGTCCAAGTCTACTGACTTGGGTTTTGGTTCACAACAAACTGGGTTCATGGAACAGTGTAAGTGGCTTGGTCCATGGTGGACTTAAGTCCACACAGGTTTGGGTTTGTGGTTTGGAACAGGTGGCAGCTTAGGTGGTGGAGACACGGAGGCGGCAGACATGGCACGAGGTGGCTGTGAAGTGGGCGTGACGTGGCATCGGCGATGTAGTTGCGCTCGGGGCCCGGCGGCTTGCCGGCGGCAGCGACCACGGCGGTGGCGAAGAAGGGGCCCATCGTGGAGAGGAAGTGATGGCGAAGGGGATGACGCAGATTCGTCGGTGAGATTTGGTGGCATTCTCCGACGGCGAAGAGAAAGGCGGCAGCGCAAGCTCAGCCATCGTCGGTGACACAGAGGGGAAGGGCTTCGGCCAAAAAGAAGGTGAGCATTACGTAGAACATGGAGCGGGGAAGGTGAAGGTGGTGAATATGAAGGGCGAAGCTCACCGGTGGCGGCACAATCGGGCGTCGAGGGACGGCGGCCGGAGATGGGAGAGAAGGAGCAGATCTCGGGCGACAGTGAATGAAACTTGGAATTGAAAGACGAGAAAGATAGATTGGGGGTTAGAACACAATGTGATGCAGTTAGATTTGAGAGGGACTCACCAGAGTGACGGGGAACGTGACGGGAATGTTTCGGGTGTCGTAGGTTAACTATGAAGGTTAAGAAGACGAAGATGGCGCCGGTGAACGGCGGCTTAGTAGCTTCGATGGGTGCGTGCAATCAAAAAGGAGGACGAGGCAACGCTGGTGATGCAGTTGCGACTATATAGAGATTGCACTAGTAGAATTTTTCATAAAGGTTCTTCTATATCACATTGTCATTGTATATTGTTACTGACATACAACTAGAAACAAACGATACGACCAGAGAGAGAGAGAGAGGAGTATAACGAAAACAATGTTAATGTTAATATGCAGAAACGAGGATGTCATTTCAAATAGAGCAGAGAGAGAGAGAGAGAGAGAGAGAGAGAGAGAGAGAGAGAGAGAGAGGAGTATAACGAAAACAATGTTAATGTTAATATGCAGAAACGAGGATGTCATTTCAAATAGAGCGAGTGCCGTGAACTCACGATCAAGCATTTAATTTGCTACCACACGACGTAATTGTCGCACCCGCAACCGGTAGTTACATTTCAACATCACATTAAAGTAACCCCATCCCGTGTAGCTGGGTACGTATTATAAGTGCACGTAGACGAGGACTGCGTGACTCACATCCACGCAGGCCGATCCAGGTCTCGCGCTTCATGTATCCTTGCTATCTCCAGCTCATAGTCGATGGTATCGATCGCTTGCCGCACGGCTCCCCGCGTTTGGCGCCGCACATCATGTCGCGCCTCGCCTCATGTAGTATGCATGTATGCACGTCTTAGCCGAAGCTAGCTGTGCACGAGTTTTCTACCGCATCCAAATATTAGGAATTCGACTGTATCTACAAAAGATTTTAGTTCAGTATTATATAGCAAATCTGGGTTGAACTATCCGAATCCGACCCTGGACACTTGCCATAAAAAGTAGAACTATCCTATCCTATCCTATCCTATCCTATCCCATCCCACCTTAGGGCATGTGTAACACCTCAATTTTGAAAATGTTGAAACTTGAATGAAATTTGTGGAATTTCAAAAACTTTTATTGTATTTTGTGAATGTCCAAAAACTTGGTTGGCATTTCAAAAGGGTAAATCAGTTTTCCTAGCTCCACATAGGAATTATAAAAATCTACAAGTTAAATAATGTGTTAAATCTCCTCAATATTTTTAATCCAAATTCCAAATCTTTTCTTAATAATCAAATATAAAGTCTAACTCTTCTCTGCCCCCCTCGGGTCACATCCACCCCGCTGGCCCAGCCGCGCCAACACACTCGCCTCCCTTGCTATCCAACCCAGCCCTTTTGCCCATCTCCTCGCATGCGGCTCCGCGGCTTGACGCTCATTGCGTTCAGCGATGTGTGGTTTCACTGTCGGTTGCTTACTATGCATCTTCCCTAGCTCGCCAACTCATCGCCCGTTACGCTGTATGCTCGTCAAATCAGCTCGCCATGAGTGTTGTGGCCTTGCCTCGAGCCTCTCGCACTCTCTCGCAACGCCGCGACCTCGTCCTATCCTCACGTCGGCTCAGATATCCTCTCGCTCGGTGCCCACGCCACACCATGTTGCCCTTGTTATCTCGCCACCGCCCGTGCTACTTAAGCCCACACTACTACAAAACAAAGCTATAGAAGACGCCTCATCACGCAGACGGTTCTTGAAACCGCTCGTGATAAAGTAATCACGAGCGGTTTCAAGACGAACCGTCTCGTGGTATGTCACTATCACGCAGCGGTTCTAGAGAACCGCTCATGATATCTACACATCACGCATTTGGTTCGTGGTTAGCACTGCAAATGCGATGATGTTCATGACAGTTCTAACCATGAACCGCTGCGTGATACCAAGAATATCACAGGCGGTTCGTAGTTAGAACCGTCGCGAAATATCACGACGGTTCTAACCACGAACCGTCTGTGATACCGAGAATATCACAGACGGTTCTAACCACGAGCCGTCTGTGATGAGATACTCTGTCGCGGTAGGGTTTGGGCAGCCAATACTCTGCCGTGGTAGGGTTTGGGCAGCCAATACTCTGCCATGGTAAAATCAGAGAGTAAGGAAAAATTCAAACCATGGTAAAAACCTAAAATTTGCATCACAGACGGTTTTTGTATAAAACCGTCTGTGATACTTTTATTTCGTTGGGCGGGAAAACGAAAATTTGCACATAATGGCGGGCTCCCGAAAATCTCTCTATATTAACAGAGTCATTCATCTCCCCCTTTGCCATATCCATCTCCTCCTTTGCCATTTCTCCTCCTCTGTCATTTCTCCTCTAGCCTCCCCTCCCGCGGCCTCCTCCACCTCCTCTACCTCGCCCCAGCCTCGTCGCCGCCGGCCTCCCACGACCTCGTCGCCGCCGGCCTCCTCTACTTCATCACCCCCGGCCTCCTCTACTTCGTCGCCCCGGCCTTCCCTGAGTTCGTCGCCTGCGGCCTCCTCCACCTTGCCCCGGCCTCATCGTCGCCGGCCTCCCATGACCTCGTCACCCCAGCCTCCCACGACCTCACTCTCTCTACTCCCCCTTTTGCTCTGTGATGTAGATTACTACTGTGATGTGTTAGTACTCTGTGAATTGTTTGAGTTGATGCTACTATGATGTGGGTGATGCATGTCGTGTTGTTTTTAGTGCTCTGTGAATGGATTGAGTTGATGCTACTGTGATGCTCTGGCTATTGTGGGAAAGCTAGCGAAATCCAAAAATCAATATCAGATTCATGTGAGGCTCGGGAGGCTCCATACGAAGTGAAAATCCGTTTTTGTTTTTTTTTGCCATAGAAAAAACTATCACGGTATCGCTCTAAACAAGAACCGCTGCATGATAGTTACTATCACGCAGCGGTTCTTTTTAGAACCGTGCGTGAAAATAGAATATTACGACGGTTCTATTCACGAACCGCTCAGGAAATACACTATCACAGACGGTTCTATTCACGAACCGTGCAGTGATAGTCGCTATCACGAGCGGTTCGTGAATAGAACCGCTCGTGATAGCATTTTCACAGAGCGGTTAAAAACCGTCGTGATGACCTCGTGTCATCACGGACACAAAAATTCAGATGGTTCAAAAACCGTCTGTGATGATGGTTTAGAACCGTCTGTGATGAGCTTTTCTGTAGTAGTGCCAGACCAATCCCATCACATTCTCGCCAACTCTCCCACTACCTATTGCCCACTTTTCCCCTCTTCTCTGCCTCGGGTTGACAAGTTCTTGCTATCTTCCCCAAATCTAGCTGCTAGCTTTGTCATTGGATTCCAACCGCCACAGTGAGTCACTGACTTCATCATTTTGTGTGTTGAGGTCACCTTGACTCCCTCTTCTCCTCACACTCACCTCCTTTGTGCTTGTTTCCTCATAGAGCATAGAGTAGCCATCGCCGTCTACAGGGCTCGCCGAAGCACACCGCGCCGTCGCCGCCTTCTCCCACTTTGCCCAATGAGATTTTACCTTCATCATCCCACGCGTATTGATTGCCTTGATCCCCTCTCCCTAACATGTGCCTCCTTTTTCCATTCCATGCACCAGAAACACCGCTACACCCTTCGTCCCTGTCGCCTGCCCGGAACATGCAACACCACCATCGCCCTAATCTCTTTCCTTGCTCGGCTTCCCAGTAAGCCCTTCCATCGCCATAGATTTCTTTACCTCGCAAACCCTCTAGGGTAATCAATGCAGTTCATAGATGGCCTTAACGTCATCGCGTTGTTGATCGAGTTTTTGGCGCATTTGGCACTATTGATGCGCGAATTAGCAAAAGTAGCCCCCTGTTAGAATCAATTGCAAAATGATACCACAGACAAACAGGGACGGGACACATGGCTCGTCCGTGCCCCTGGGGCATGGAACTAGCTCGTCCGTGCCCCTAGGGTACGACACTGCCTCCTCGTTCGGCCCCCGAGGGCATGGACAAGGATTAGCCGCCGGTTAAATTGGTTAAAATGTTATTTTACACTATTTAAAATACTATTTGAAGCACTACGTACAACATCATTTAACACTTTAAAAAATTCAGTTGAATGCACTTTTACCATTGAATTTTTTCTTCATGTTTTTTTACTTCACACTCGTAGCGTCAAATGTATTATCACATTGTACCCAAAACAAATCTACAAATTTTTCACATGAAATCACGGCGTAACACAGCACACGTAGCTGCAAACTTGAATGTCAACCATGGCCATCGCCACCCTTCGCTGCGCTCGGTGGCTCAGTGAGTTGATTTACGGTGGTGGCATGGTGCCCTTCCTGCTAGGGTTAGGTCATCGTCTACTTGCTCGTGTCGTCGTCGCATTCTGGCTCTCGCACATTTGCACATGAATCAAAGGATATGGTTATGGTATTATATGATCTGCATGCTAAGCATTTTCTTCAGTTGGCAAATAGACAAGTTTATCTAGCATGTGATACGGTACAACATCAAAAAATGTCATCCACATTAAACCGACAAATTAAAAAGGAATGTCATCCTTGGCAGTGTCTACATGATACACTCATATCAAAATAGGACACATGAAATCACACACTTTCTTTTTATGCCTGATTTTATATGTATTATCGCAAGAACCAATGATGTATTATCGCATTTGAAAAAAATATTGTCACATAAAATTACTTAAATTATTTTTTTCACATGAAATCACAGAATTTCATTCCAAAAATGTATTTATCACATATATCCTCGCTCAACCCTTCCATTCTATTCAAGACTAGTGGCTGTGGACACCTTCTTCATCAACGGCCTTAATCCCGTAGTGCTACCCTTCAAACTAGTGGCTGTCATCCTCGTGCAGTACATTAGCCATCCTCTGGCTGCCCTCCCCCCGACTGATTTCCCACTGCCACAGTGCTTGTACCCGCCACCCCCTCCACCGCCAGTGTGCGAGGGACTCATCGCTTGCTGGTGCCAGTGCGATGCAGGGTTCGCCTCCAAGTACCAAGCATGGGTGCACATGCACCCCACCACCGCGGCCGGTGATGGTGTACTACGAGTACTAGGTGTACTACTATTCATGCTGCCGCCTCGACCGGTGATGGTGTACTACTGCCTGCAGCCGCTGTCTTGTCTAGCGAATCATTGTTGCTTCAAGGAGATTGTGTTGTTCTGCACCACGATTTCATGTGAAAAACTTTATGGAATTTTTTTGGTACATGCGATAATATATTTGAAGTTGTGAGTGTGAGGTAAAAGAAGAAGAAAAATTCAAAGGAAAAAGTGCTATCGGCTAAATTTTTGTAAAGTGTTAAATAATATTGTACATAGTGTTCCATATCATGTTAAATAGTATTTAAATAGTGTCAAAAATCATTTTTTTACCAATTTAACCAGTGGCTAATCCTTGTTTGTGCCTTTGAGGGCAGGACGAGGCAACGTCGTGTCCGTGCTTGTCCGTGGTGCTATATTTGTAATTGATTCAAAGAGGGTGCTACTTTTACTAATTCGCAAGCTAATAGTGCCAAATGGGCCAAAAACTCTCGTTGACCATGTTGCGCTACCGCTAGTTGCCGTGGAAGAGCTAGTTCTGTCGCCGCCCAAAAACACCGAGAGCACCTCTAGGTTCACCTGAACCCATAGATGCTTACCGGAGCTCTTTTTTCCCAGTTTTAACCCCACGTTGAGTAGTTGTTGTGTGCACATTAGTGTTGCCAACAACCTCGCCGTCACGCAGCCGCCTCGGTGCATCTCCTGCCGCACCACCACAGTTGTTAGCATCGTCGTAGACAACGCAACCCATTTTGTTGGTCGCGAGTGGTCGAAGGTGGTCACCGGAGTCCCCTCCGCTGGCACCGAGCTCGCCCAAGAGCCATCCATGGCACCTCTGTTCTGCCCTCTACGGTGTAGACCTAGATGCTAGACCAAGCCACTAACATGCGGGCCCCTTGGCCTCGTGCACCATCGGGTGGACGTGTCCATGTGGACCGCGGTCCTACCTATCAGTCTCTTAGGATTTTTTGGAATAAAAATAAATGGAAAAGAAATTAAAAAAACCCCGGTAGGACCCCACCTGTTAGCCACATAGTCTTTTCCTTAAGAAAAATAATTCAAAAATAAATTAAAAACCCCGGCAAGACCCCACATGTGAGTCACAAAGAATTTTCTTAGCAAAAATAAAATGGAATGAAAATGAAAATCGAACCAGACCCACTTGTCATAAATTTTAGATTTTCTATAATTTCTGTCGTGTCAAATTTGGAGAGCTCACTCTCCCTCGTTTTAAATCCAAATGATTTGATTTGTGTTTCTAAATTCAAGATCTTTTCATGAGTACCAGAATCATAATTTTTGGAGTTCATTTTAATTTTATTAGAATTTATTTTAGTTATGAGCATTTATTCAAAGTCGTTGTTTTGCGCTTAAATAGATACCATTGTTGCCGAAGACTTGGCCACTACTTCAATCCAGGACCAAGACCAAGAAATATCCACTTTTGAGCAAGGAAAGTCCTTATAATTAATCATGTTGAACCTACTTCTCAAATGCAAAATATTTTGTTTCAAAGTATTACTTGCATGCTTATTATTTTTTATGAAATGTTATGTTAAAGGTTGATACCTAGCTATGCCAAAGGTTGATATTATTATTACCCTCTTTGATTGTTCATAACCCTTATACCTTGTCACCCTATGTTAAGTATTACATGTGGTGTTGATGTGGATCACCTTTGCGACAACGCATATCAGTTCTCCCGAAGGGTGGGTTGATCTTCACAGTGTAGGATCGATGTTGAGGATAATTAGCTGTAAGCAACATGGATAACTGGCTTAACCTGTAAGGTTGGATGCGACCCATACATTGGGGAAAAACAAATCGAAGCTTCAAGAACTCTGACTCGCTGTCCGAACAATCGCAGAACCACAAACCGAGAATAATTCACACAAAATGGCTAGAACCATAGAGCACGAATTAGGGGGAACCCAAGGGCTCCTTCTCACGAATCCAAGGGAACTCGCAAGAGTGATGGTGGCAAGAACACTCTCAGACTTGCTACGATATCATATTTATGACTAGTTGATCAAAAAGTTCTAAAGTAGTTGGAGTACATATGTATTTATATTAGGAACAACCCTCTAGTTTCGGTCCGAATGCTAATCACCAGCTCAAAGGTTTTCTTGGTTAGACAAAGGGTCAGCATGGTGAGACATTTGAGGAATCTCTTCATTCTCGCGCAACAATTGACAAACTATACAACTTCCACCAAAATGGTCATAACTTTTGTTACAGAAGTCCAAAATGGTCAAAACATGTGACAGAGGTGTTGTGTCAAGGGTTGTGATGTCCTCATCAACATGAGTAAAAATTCCCATGGTTAAACATTAATGGTTATTGGTTGTGCTTAATTAGACACTGCTTAGTGGTTGAATTGAATAGGACACAAACATTGCCATATCAAGAAACTTGGAATATGTTGGGAATCGAAGTTTGGTAACATGGGTTACCACTTGAAATAGGAAAATGATATTTAATACGATGGAGACTTGGGCGAGTGGTTGATATGAGATTGGTGCAGTGTGCACACGTGTTGGGTTTGTGGATTGTCTCGCCGAAGTTGATTAAGGACTTAATCATGTGCTGCATTTATGAACTATTAAGCCATGCAACCACAAGTATATTATGTGATAGACCTGACCAATAACTTTACTCAGTTTCTGGCATAAACCCCGCACATAGAGGAAACTTTTATATATGTCGAGAAGGGTCGTGACTCCCTAACAATAGAGGGTCCCTCGTTGAAAATGTGTCTGGTTAAGGGCATTCTGGGGTGCCCCGTAACTATCACTATCCGAATGTTGAGTGGTTTCCCATCGGAGTGGTCTAGTGTCAGGAGTGGGTATTGGAAAATTCTTGTTATGATCATCTCCATTGCACGCCCAAGGAAACATGTCATGGCCGACACTATGAGTTGATCATATATTGTGGGTAATGTTGTATAACCTCTTTAGAGTGTATAATCTATTCAAATAGCCGTACCTCCGGTTGCAGGAATTGTGCAGAAAGTCACACTTGATTTGTTTTAATAAGATGTGAACTGAGACATGTTAGCATAAGCATGGTTGTAACGATGATGTAGGTGGACGAAACCTTATGAGTTACTGTAGGTGGATGGAATCTTATGCGTAACTGTAGGTAGATGGAACCTTATGAGTAGTAGGTGGATGTAACCTTATGAGTAACTGTGGATGGATGGAACCTTATCGAGATAATAATTGCTTATAAAAATAAAATTTTGGTTTTGTAGTTAAAAGGCTAAGTCATAGCTTGGAAAATAATTATAATATTTGAGTAAATTGGTTTTGTGCTAAAATAAACATAAAACCCCTTCTTTGGTAAGCCTTGCATCTATATACTTGCATTTGCTGTGAGGGCTTGTTGAGTACCTTCGTACTCATGGTTGCTCAAATATGTGGATTCGTATCACGGCGTATGTATGGATACTTCTATGCATCTGGCTATGGAAATGACGATGATGATGATAACTAGGTCCTAGCCCTAGTCGATTGCATGTGGCAAATGCTTGAAACCATTTCCTTTTGGTTTATTTACATTATCCTATTGCTATTTACTCTCTGATCTTGAAGGTTCGTTGGCCTGTTATATAAGCGCTTGGCCCTAAGGCTTTTTTAGAATATATGTATAATAATCCAGTTCCATTTTATTTATACGTTTGTATGAATGTGATATTTGCAAATAATTGTATTGTGTGAGCTAGCTACTAATCATGGGACTAGCTCGTAATATCTGTAAGATCCGGATGCAAATCCAAGTCCCCACAACATGTACAATAGTAGAGATGACATCTGTATATATACTTGTCCATGTCATGTATAGATAAGCATAAAGACAACTCTACATTGGATTTTCTCTCAAGTTTGTTTATATGGGACCCCACAATCTTTTAATTATTGCATGAAAAAGTGTTTGTTATAGACAACAACTTATACAATGGTGTTTTGTGCTGTTTATATGTCCATCTCTTTATGAAGAGACAACTACACACTCTCTCTCACTACTACAAAAAAAAAAACTAATACTGCATGCCTCATTACAGACGATTTTTGAAAACCATCAGTGTTAATAGTAATCACAGATGGTTTTACCAGTGTGACTATCTCTGTTATTGGATACTCTAAGAACCATCTGTGATGAGCTAATATCATAAGTATCTCATCACAGAGTAAGACATTTCTGTGTGGGTCTAAGTCATGGTAAAATTAGGGAGTCACAGACGGTTTTTAATATGAACTGTCTGTGATATTAGCTCATCACAGATGGATATCACAGACGGTTTGTATTAAAAACTGTCTGTGACAACCCACCCACCGATCTGAGCTTCTGCCACATCATCAATCTGCGGTATCTTCCCCACAATCCCCATCTCGCTCGTTCATTTCCTCCATATCTATCGGGACCCAAATATGCAAATCTGGACCCTCTGTGTATACTGCACTAGTCCAGGATCACGCTAGTGCACACAGTGGCAACATCGATGAAATATCATTTCCATATGCAAAGATGACTAATAAATAGACAAATAACAATAATTATCAGAGTAAAGACCTTAAGGTCAAAGCTTACAATTAATGTCTCAGAAGACAAATAGCTCAATAAAGCCGCAATGAACGTAACTAATAATCTCAAGAAGCCCATCTATATGCCCACAGGCAATCGACTGGGGTAGCGCAACCTAGTTCTCCACGATCCTTGAAGTAGACCTTGTTGACTGATGATTCTTCCACTTCTGTTGATTGTTTATAGCAAGAGTGAGTACACACCGTACTCGCAAGTCATACCACAGAATGCAATTTATAGATGATGGCTTATTCCAAAGGAATGGCTTCTGTGGTTATTTTGCAGAAATGCAATATTTGCAATTGAATACAAATAATAGATTGAAAACATAATTCAAAACAAATAGACAATAATAAGTTAACAATTGATTTCACAAAGGACACATACTAATCAAGTTCTTTCACACAATTGAACAAGTTATCTCACACAAATGACCCTTCCCAATTGTTTTATGAAAATCTACCCTCGTGTGAAATTCTCGAGCATGTCCATAACCGAGGACGCGGCTATTCAAATAGATTGATTTAAACACTCTGCAGAGGTTGTACACTTTACCCACACGATACAATCAGTGTAGCGATCACTGACCATAACAAAACCTTTCAGAGACTTCATCTCAAACAATGACACTCCTGGTGTGCTTTATCACGCCAATTTGTACACACACACTCTTGGAACGACACACACCATTGGACAGGGATGCAGCGAACCGTCCCGCGATGTGACATATCACACCTCCAGCCCATCACACAGCTTAAATACAACCTGAGTTGTCAATGTCAAGACTCCATAACTTACTAAGTCGCCCAAATTTCATACTAGGCATGTGGTCGTGCAAGAAGGCCCAGTTCAATGGCGCACAAAGTTAAGTCCTTAATTGACTAAGGCAAGACTTCGAGCTTTAACCCAAATCACAAAGTTTATAGCACACACTCCACCGCTCACACGTAATCCACCACTTGCCTCGGTCTAAATCTTTTCCCACCTGTTGATTAAGTGCAACACATGCCATCAACAAGTAACAAGACACAACGACACACAGCCATCATCACAGCTTTCATAATCACTTAGTCAAGTTTATAATTGCGACTCAGATGAAATGATGACTCGTGGCATGGCTAAGCAGTCTAATCGTATCTAACCAACCCACGTTGGTGCTACGATAATACCAACTAATAATGAACCAACCTAGGGTGACAAAAGATCATGGCATACAATAGACAAGGTAGATATAACAAATTGGATTAATAACTATCCCAAAAGCATTTAAATAAATACTTGAAATAGAATGCAATACATTGAAACAAAGTATTTTGAAAACTGGGTTCAATATGATCAAAGGTATAACTTGCCTTGCTATAGCAATGATGGTCTTTATTTATCTTCAATCTTCTACTTCCTTGCTCTTCAGCTCCTTCAGACGATTCCGGGCTTCAACGTCTAACGATAAAGATAGCGCAAAACAAACACAATTCAAAAGACAAATCAAGTAAACTCCAAATTGAAATTGAATGGTACTGGAAGATAGATATTGAATTTAGATGAATGTAGGAATTTGAATGGGTTCACGCGGAATTCGAATGAATAAGATATAGCTTTTGGAATGATGAAAATAAAAAGAGAGACAAGCTGACAAGTGGAATATTATCAGAATATTCTATTCCGAAAATATTAGAGAATGATTGAGTGTATGACATGTGGGACCGACTGATATTAATGGATTTCTAGAATTAAAAAAATAATTCCAGAAATAAGGTAGAGAGAACGACATGTGGGACCAATGAGATAAAAGAATTTTCAAGAATTAAATTAATTCTCAAAAATAGGATTAGGGGTTGACATGTGGGCCACTGGTCTAGGGATCAGGTCCACGGAGATAGGCTAGTCCATGGTGGACCAAGCTCATGGAGGAGGGTTGACCAAGAGTTGATTGACACGCGGGACCCGCACGTAAGAGAGAGAAACAATTAGGGTTTTTATTTTGGAAGGATGACATGTGGGGTCAACATGGAAGTGAGAGGATATATATATCTAGGTATACATATATACATGCATGCATACATATATATATATACATATATACATACATATACACATACATGCATATGTACATACATACATATATATATTTATAGACACACGCACGCACATGTATACAAACATACATATCAATAGAATGGAACTATGCACTCACGATGTACTGTACACATATACAATATGGAAAAGAAGAAGGAAGGGGCAACGAATCAACATAACAGAGGAGTCGATCAAACAAGATACACGTCTCGAGAGCAAAACATTGGAAGCCATCTACTTGGAAAACTAACATGGCAACAAACAATCAGTAGAGATGAACTTGCTACAAAGCAGAGGAACGGTGGTGCACAGGTGGTCTACTGAAAGGATTTTTGGCTAAGCAAAGATTAGAGGAAGGGATTAGCAAAGAACAAATTAATCGCACAACATCTAGCGGAACCAAACCAGAGATTAACCAATATGCTAGCAAGAAGAATCGCAGAGAAGCTACGCAACAAACCGAACCAATACGAAAAAGAATGCATTAGAGCCACCAATCGATGAACAGAGAAGAGGCATAGAGGCGTGTGGGATGGAAGGCGAGGCCAGGCGACGTGGCAGCGTGAACGGGCAAAATGGAAAGGAAACGACGAGCCGGACGCGATGGTGCGGTCGGATTTGAGAAATACTCACCGAGAAGGAGAATACGCCAAGAATACGGTTGAATACGACGGACGGCGAAACTCGGCGAACTTCAGCGAAGGGGCTGGCACCATGACGTAGAGCACGACGACGCGAATCCAACGCCGCAGACGGTTCGACCGGGCGGACGTCGGACGGAGGAGAAACTCGCAATGAAGATTTTCGGATGAACTCGGTATTCTGCGAACTGCGTTGAATACAGATCGATTCGGAGGAAACCAAATCAGGGGATTGGAAGAGGACGTCGAGACGGACGCGTGGGCGCAGACGGCTCGTATTTATATGCACCGAGTGAAAAGATATTGAGATTTGAAGTTTGAATTGAAAACTGAATCGGAAAATTGGTTTGGCTGTTCGGCAGAGCAACGCGCGGCCGGAAAAAATGCGTGAACAGTACTGCATGCTACTGTTCACGTGGGAGGAGAGAGAAAGTAAAACTGATTTTCGAATTTGAATTAAAAGGCAATAAATCCATAAGATAGAATAAATAGCAAACAAATCCAAAAAATCCCAAAAATACGTAAAATTCCTGAAACACCAGGAAGCCAAATAAAATAGATTTTGATTAAATTGATGTTTATGTTAGTCAAATTAAATATTTTTAATTTAGAAAAATTCCAATTAAGCTTTATTAATTCAAATAAAATTGGTGAAATTTTCTAGTAACCTAAACTACTCAAAAGATTTTTGAAAAATCAAATTTTGGGACGTTACAAACCTCCCCACCTTAAAGGAATCTCGTCCCCGAGATTTAGGCTAGCTATAGAAGAGGTTACAGAACTCGGCCTTCGAGCGCTCTCCTTGCTTTCAACTGCTTTGACTCTGACGAAACTTCTTTTCTGAACACTTACAGAACAGACGTCTTGCTTCTTGCTGAGCTTCTTGCTTCGACGAAAACTTGATATGCTGGCTCTTGGTAGGAAATGACTTCTAGCAACTTGATTGCTTCTAACAGTAACTGCTTGATTGGTGCTCGAAGACACTTCTGGAGTTCAGGAACTCTGCTGCTGACTGATAGCTTAGGTTGACAAACTAACTCTTCTTATGAACTTTAGAATCTTGAATTGATCGACACACCTCTGTTAACTCCGTCGCAACTTCTTAACACAGAGCTTCAACAGGTATCTTGAAAATAAACAAGACTGCGAGGGTGATAATATGCATACACAATATAGCTTTTCTGCTTGAACTGAGCTACTTACAATCCCTTTAGGACCAAAGACAGCTGGCATTCTGCTTCATGATTAATGCAAAATCCACATACTTTGTGATCGATGCATTTCTAGCCGAGTGATGACTCACACTATCAACCATTGCGAACTTCAAATGATGGCAATCGTGAACTGACTGACATCTGGCGTTGTAGGGGAATTCTGAACACACCACTTACTTGCTCGACCTGATACTTTGAGTTAAGGCACAAACTCACTATTTCCTTTGATCTATCAACTGATTCAGGGTGATACACAATCTTGGCGAACGGACATCCAAGGTCAGATACACACTCGGTCAATAACACGAGGTACACCGGGATCGTTGGTCCGACATCGACTTATTCGGCACATCGTAAACCGACAATCTCGTCGATCGATACTAGACCAATTACGCGAATACCAACTCATCGGATACAACTTCGTCAGATAACCTCTACTAGGCGACCTCCAAACAAGGTGATAATGCAGTTTGAAGCGACAATTTCACAAACGATCAACAATCACTTTTCAAGAAATTACATCTCGATTGGATCCTGGGAAAAACCCATGCTCGAATTCTTAAAGATATGAGTACTCTGGCTGGCCTTTGACATACTAGCTGACTTTCTGATGTACCATCCACATGGTAACACATCCTGTGACCCTTTTGCTTCATATTGGATCCAATTCAACTTTGAGATCCATGTACACCTTGGTACTTTCAGAGAGAATGGAATGCTTTCACTCAAATGTTGGTTTGAACATCAACAACTTAAATTTCTTCTGAGCAAAATGCAAACATGCTCATTGATTCGTGGATCACCTGGTTCACCTTCAGCAGGTTCTCATGCTTTACCTTTCTTCATGTGAGGACTGATTCCCTTGATAAAACTGTCATCTTACTGTCTTCTCAACACTGATTTTTTTCTAGCGTCGGTTTAACTTTGGGGTTCAACAAATATACTCTTGCACTAACTCAAGATTCAACTTCTGGCTTTCACAGGTAACTTTAGCTGACTCTTCACTTGATCAACAATTTCTTGCAGTAGCTCTTCCGATTTGAGGCATCTGCCACTGTACTGGTCTGGACTGAGGGAACAGACTCCAACCTCCTGGTTCTTGATCCAATAAAACCATCTTTAATGCTCTATGATAGCAACTCTGAATTATGACTAGCACAATTCACTACTTGAAACTATAGCTGTTACGAAGTGTTGGCGAAACTCCGTAACACACAAATTTTTAGATGTTCCGTGACAAAAGCTATCAAGGTTCTTTCTGGTAGCTGGTAGTACGAACACTGGAGTAGTAATCGATCATTTCTGAAATTCTCACTGACCTGGCTCACTTCTAGTGATCTGGTGAACTTGTTCTTTTATAACGATGAGGGTCTTGACTATCTTGCAATGATCTGCCTTATCGATCTTCTGGCGACCTTTGTCACAAAACGATTGTCTCACTAGTATTCAATTGACATTGTCCAGTTCATGGACGATCTTAAAGAAAATTGTAGTTCTTTCTCATATCTCAAACATGCTGATTCTAAGGTTCTGGGATTAGCTCTTGAATAAACTGAAATTCTCGCACATTCTTGTGCTAATAATTTACTTTGCCATCAACATTGGTGCATGCCAGGCTGACTAATATAATTTAACACCGCCTTTATCTCGAGAAAGTCATCTCGCTTAATCAGATCATTTCTACAAACTCATTGAACGACTTTTTGCCATATATTATATCTGATGTAAATCCTTTTGGAATTGGCTGATCCTGGGCACCAAGTTAAAGACAAACTTAACTTTTTGATCTAGTTGCATGCTGCATAGATCACTTCCAATGACAACTGCATAATTTGGTATCATCAATCTAGGCTTTCTTGATAACATCATCGTTCAAACGTCTCTTCTTTGATCGCTTTGGACAAACAGTCCTCTTGTTTTACCACTTGCTCTCGGTGTTACAAATCTTGGTAGGCGACTTGACATTTCGCATCCGGGTGAGGGTCGTTCTTCTGAGGATGCTGGCTGATGTGGTGATATTCTTTGCGATAACTGTAACATAAACGTGTCGAATCTTACGACTTTTTTGACAGGGCTATTGATGAGGACATCACTTCTTTGGATATACACAACACTCCTCCACTTGATATTCAAGGACCAATCACTAGAGCCCGCGCCCGACAATTGAATTTACATGTGAGCTCGTTCCTAAGTACTTCCTTTTGTTCATTTGAGAATCGACACTACCTAATGATTTAATTATGATTAGGAACCATGGAGAGGATCAAGAAGTACTTGGAGAAGGGCTACCAGCGCACGAGTCCAGCAAGGGTGGTCGAATCATGTTGGATGTCCAACTCAAGCCGACTTCGAATCCAATTCGGAGTCCGAGGACCAGGCCGCACTAAAATGGACGCCCAGATCGCATCCGACTCCGCTTTGGACGTCCCACATATGTATGGAAAGCTGAGAAGATAACCTTTCCAATGGCTCTGGTCTCATATCAAAATTCCTTCTGAGTCAACGGAATCATCGAAACAAGTGGACGTCCAGAATCTGTCGTCTGCGCGACACCGTCTTTTGGGCCGCTTGGCTTTGTATCGTGTTGGAGTCCATTAAGGACGCGTCCGTGGGTTTTGCACGCCTTTACTCCTTTATATACAGCCGCCACCCCACCATTAGGGTTGGGTTTTGCTTAGATTAATTCTGTCTTTGAACAGTTTAGCCGTCATCGGTTTGTGAAACCCCAATTTTCGAGTGCTTCATCAATATATCCGCAATTTGGTTGTGTTCTTCCTTGTTCTTGCTTGTGTTCTCCGATTCGCAGCGAGGATTAGCCTTCTTGGCAAGGTCAACCGGCAGCGCCACGGTTGATAACCCGAGGAGACGTGGTGCTGCGATTGCGGGGTTGGGCGTGTCGTTCGGAGCGGATCGATTTGTGTCGCGCCTCCACCAAATCGAACATATCCAACTGTTGGAAGATCGGGACCCGTTCCGTCAAGTGGTAATCGAGCTTGGTGTTCCTCCGTGTTCAAGTTTACCCATCTTGTTGTTTTCGATTTCATCCTAGAGTCCAAGAAAAGCCCAAAAAAAATTGTAGTCATAGGTTGTTTCCTGTCCTAGACCGTGTTTAGCCTTTTGCACAATTTGATTCCAGAGTCCGTAGTGTTGAGTTTGTGTCCTTAGTCGAGTCGTGTTCTTTGGTTTAGATCGTGTTTTGTTTGGGTTGTTTTGCTTCCGCTACCTTTCATACAAACCCTAGCCACAAAAATTTTGTTTTCCCAACCATATCCCACCCTCTGTGAGTCACCCATCGCATCTCGTGATCTCCCGAACCATCACCCACCTTTCCCCGAGCTTCCCCCAATTCCACCAATTTACTCTGCCCGATTTTCGTTTCGGCCTCCACACAAACCATAACTCGAAGACCTTACTTCAAACGGCCATAACTTTCTCATACGGACTCGAAATCAGGCGATTTTTTTTTCAAGTTGGGTGAAATTAAATTTTACATCCGAATCAAACAGACGAAGTCGGTTTCGACAATTTATCTTGCCCAAATTCGGCCTGGAAAGTGTAGTACTCGAGCTCAAATTTCATCACCGACTTTTTAGCACATTCATCATTTTCGTAGGCCACACCTTATATCGATTGACGTGAAACTTTGTGTGTTTCCTATTCACGTGCTCGCTGCGAAAAAAATACAAAAAAATAAAAAAATAAAAAATTTCGGCACCTACGATAGTCTTTGCGAGTGCCATCCGTGGCCAAAAAAAGAAAAAAAAAAGAAGAAAAAAAAAGCGTGTGAGCACGCTTTAGGTGGTAGAGCCTCATTTGTGTTGTGTTTGTCTTGAATTAAGTTTCTCGGTGCTGGCCATCTTTGTTCTTGTCTTTGCTTCATTATTACATTCTTGACTCCTTGTTGTTCATATCATACATTATAGGACACATTTAGACCAAAGAACTAGGACCATACTTTGGACATTTATTCAAAGATTACTATCTGTTATTGATTTGTGTTCCATCGACATATTTGGCCTTCAAACTCCATATATCAACTTCGGATAGCACGCTTTGACCTTGCAATCGTACCCACGCTCAACAAGGTATCACGAACCACCCGGTTGTACCACCATTGCTTTGGTAAGCACACTTGTAAGAGCTTGGTAAGCCACTTCCTTTGCGGGTTTCCACTCCCTTCCTTTGTAGTTGATAGGATCATCCTTTTGTTTTCCTGTATTTCCACTAACCATGGCAGAAACGAAGAGGACGGGACCGGTCGATTTCAATGAGTGTGTTAGTCGCGCCGGCTACAAGTCAAGGCTCGCTAAACAAAACGCTTCACTCACCGATCTCGGCGCGAGATTGGACACCATCGTCGCCGCCATTACCGATTGAACACCACGGAAGGCATTGGCGCGGTGGAGCGGCGGATGGTCGACCTCACCGGTCGGACAAACACATTGAGGCACGCCGCCACTGTCAATGACGGCCATCATCATGATGATGACACACCGCATGATCTGAGATGGCGGCATTGATCGTGGGCGACACAAGATGCACGACTACGCTCGGCTTCAAACAAAACCGACATGGTATGGGAGGTAATAACGTAACCGTCATGGTAACGACGATCCGTTTGCTAAAGTCAAGTTTACCATTCCATCTTTTTCTCGGTCTTTATGATCTTTGAAATATATCTAGATTGGGAGATGACGGTAGAGCAGAAGTTTAACTCTCACTTAGTTCCTGAGCAACATAGAGTTAGACAAGCTACTAGTGAGTTTAAGGACTTTGCTATTATCTGGTGGAATGAACTAAGTACCATGCGCTTACAACCTGATACATGGGAGCGCTTAAAAGAAGCTATGCGTAATCGTTTTGTTCCTCCCTCATATAAACTGGAATTGAGAAAAAAATTGCAGCGCTTAGAACAAGGTGATAGTTCTGTTCAAGACTATTATGCTGAGCTTCAAAAGGGTATGGTGCGTTGTGGAGTTGTTGAGGACACGGAGGATAAGATTTGTCGTTTCTACGGGGGGTTACGGCGTGAAATTCAGGACATTGTTGATTATAAAGAATTTACTACTGTCAACCAGTTGTTCCACCTTGCTATGCTTGCAGAAAAAGAATTGCAGGGACGCATTGAATCAACTAAGGCACGCACCGGCGACCCTTCTACACCCCGACGACTACATCAGCGGATCGCCCAATTCTTCTTGAGTTTCGTTCTCCTCCACCACTGTGAACAAGATGGCGGCGCAATGCCACCAAGCCACCTTCCACGACACGCCTTGTAGATTCTTCAAAAAATTCTTTGCAGGGACAAGCCAAGAGTTCTTCTTCAGTGGCTTCAACGGGCCGCTCCTCCGGCATTCAGTGCCACCGCTGCCATGGGCTTGGTCATGTGCAGAAGAATTGCCCTAGCCAACGGGCATACATCGCCACAGAAGATGGAGGCTACATCAGCACTTCGGATGTCGAGGAGGATGATGATGTTGCTGCTGCCTCGAACGACAATGGCGGTGGTGATGACGACCTCATCCTTGGTGGGGCGTCCACAGCGACGCTACGGAGCATCATTGTGCAGCGAGTCCTCAGCACGCAGGTACAACAACCTGATAAACTTCAACGTCATAATTTGTTTCAGACCTTCTTTGCGATCAAGAACCGGCGTGCACGTGTCATCATTGATGGAGGAAGTTGCAACAACTTGGTGAGTTCTGACTTGGTCAAGAAGCTTGGCTTGACCACGCGACCGCATCCACATTCATACCATATTCAATGGTTAAATGACTCTGGAAAAGCTAAGGTAACGCAAACATGCCGAGTACATTTTTCCATTGGTGCTTATGTTGATCATGTTGATTGTGATGTGGTGCCCATGCAAGCATGCTCTCTTTTATTGGGTCGACCTTGGGAATTTGATAATGATGCTTTACACCATGGTAGTAGTAACACATACACTTTTATGCATAAGGGAAAGAAAGTTACTTTACTGCCTTTGACCCCAGCTGAGATTATAGAGGCCGATAGGGCGAGAGCTGCTGCTACTAATGATCCAAAGGAACATGATAAATCTGAAAAACAGCAAGTAACCCATTTGAAAAATTCATTATGCTTGCCACAAAATCGGACCTTGCTTTGCAATTGATGATGCTAATGATACATGCTATGCTTTTGTGTGCAAAGATGCTTTATTTTCTCTTGATAATATGCCTTGCACTTTGCCTCGCTCGCTCACTAACCTTTGCAGGAGTTTGAGATGTTTTCCCGATGAGATACCTCGGGACTTCCACCCATTCGAGGGATTGAGCACCAGATTGATTTGATTCCTGGAGCGAGCTTGCCAAACCGTCAGCGCGTCTGGGACCAATCCCAAGAGACTAAGGAGATTCAGCCCAAGTCCAAGACCTTTTGGACCGTGGAGTGCGTGACGTGAGAGCCTTAGTCCTTGTGTTTATTCTGTTCTTTTGGTTCCCAAAAAGATGGTTCTTAGGCGTATGTGTGTAGATTGTAGAGCCATTAACAACATTACTATACGGTATCGTCATCCTATTCCTAGGCTAGACGACATGCTTGATGAGTTGTGTGGTGCTATAATTTTCACAAAGATTGACTTGCGTAGTGGATACCACCAAATAAGAATGAAACTTGGAGATGAATGGAAAACTGCTTTTAAAACTAAGTTCGGCTTGTATGAGTGGTTAGTCATGCCTTTTGGTTTAACTAATGCACCTAGCACTTTCATGAGATTAATGAATGAGGTTTTACGTCCTTTCATTGGCAAATTTGTGGTCGTTTACTTTGATGATATCTTGATTTATAGTAAGTCCATGGATGCACATTCGACTCACTTACGTACTGTTTTTAATGCTTTAAGAGATGCACGTTTGTTTGGTAACCTTGAGAAGTGCACCTTTTGCACGGATCGAGTCTCTTTTCTTGGCTATGTTGTGACTCCACAGGGAATTGAGGTTGATAGAGCCAAGGTGGAGGCGATATGGAGTTGGCCCACGCCACGCAGTCTCCCAAGTGCGGAGTTTTCTTGGCCTTGCAGGATTTTATCGCCGCTTTGTCAAAGAATTCAGCACCATTGCGACACCGTTGATTGAGTTGACAAAGAAGGGAGTTGTGTTCCATTGGGGACCATCACAAGAGGAGTCCTTTAATCTTTTGAAGGACAAGCTTACGCACGCACCATTGCTCCAACTTCCGGATTTTGGTAAGACTTTTGAACTCGAATGTGATGCTAGCGGAATTGGTATTGGTGGTGTGTTGATGCAAGGAGGCAAACCTGTTGCCTACTTTAGTGAAAAATTGAATGGTCCTGTTCTTAATTATTCCACGTATGATAAAGAATTGTATGCACTTGTTCGTTCTTTAGAGACGTGGCAACACTATTTATGGCCTAAAGAATTTGTCATTCATTCCGATCATGAATCACTTAAGCATATTCGTAGTCAAACCAATTTGAATCGTAGACATGCTAAGTGGGTTGAATTTATTGAATCTTTTCCTTATGTCATTAAACACAAGAAAGGGAAGGATAATGTGATTGCTGATGCTTTGTCTCGACGCTATACCATGTTGTCTCAACTTGATTGTCGCATTTTTGGTCTTGAAACTATTAAAGAACAATATGCTTTTGATGCTGATTTTAAGGATGTGTTGTTGCATTGTAAAGAGGGTCAAGCATGGAATAAATTCGTGATCCATGATGGGTTTTTGTTTCGAGCTAACCGCCTATGCATTCCAGTTGGATCCGTTCGTCTTTTGTTGTTGCAGGAAGCGCATGGAGGCGGTTTGATGGGTCATTTTGGTGCTAAGAAGACGGAGGACGTTCTGACCACACATTTCTTTTGGCCAAAGATGAGGCGAGATGTTGAGCGGTTTGTGGCTCGCTGCACTACATGTCAAAAAGCTAAGTCTCGCTTGAATCCACATGGTTTATATATGCCACTCCCTGTTCCTTCGATTCCGTGGGAAGATATTTCTATGGACTTTGTTTTAGGGTTGCCCAGGACTAAGAGGGGGAGGGATAGCATTTTTGTTGTTGTGGATCGTTTTTCTAAGATGGCTCACTTCATCCCATGTCATAAAACCGATGATGCCGTTCATATTCTCGACCTCTTTTTCAAAGAGATAGTTCGTTTGCATGGTATGCCTTCTACTATTGTTTCAGATCGTGATGCCAAGTTCTTGAGTCACTTTTGGCGTACTCTATGGAACAAGTTGGGCACAAAGTTGTTGTTCTCTACCACATGTCACCCACAAACTGATGGCCAAACCGAGGTGGTGAACCGCACATTGTCTACCATGTTGAGAGCTATTTTGAAGAACAATTTGAAGCTATGGGAAGAGTGTTTGCCGCATGTTGAATTCGCATATAATCGAGCGGAACACTCCACCACCAAGGTAAGTCCTTTTCAGGTAGTGTATGGATTCAATCCCCGTGCCCCTATTGATATTTTACCTTTGCCTACTAGTGAGAGAGTTCATAATGATGCTAAGGAGCGTGCTGATTTTATTCTCAAAATGCATGAGACTACTAAGGCAAACATTGAAAAGATGAATGAAAAATATAGGATTACTGGTAGTAAAAGTAGAAAGGAAGTTAAACTTGAACCGGGCAATTTTGTTTGGTTGCACTTGCGAAAGGATAGATTTCCTGAGTAAGAAAGTCAAAATTGATGCCTAGAGGCTGCTGGTCCTTTTAAGATAGTTGAGAAGATAAATGATAATGCATATAAACTTGAGTTGCCTCCCGAGTTTGGGGTTAGTCCCACCTTTAACATTTCAGATTTGAAGCCATGCTTGGGAGAAGAAGATGAGACTGAGTTGAGGACAACTCCGCTTCAAGAGGGGGAGGATGATGAGGACATCACTTCTTTGGATATACACAACACTCCTCCACTTGATATTCAAGGACCAATCACTAGAGCCCGCGCCCGACAATTGAATTTACATGTGAGCTCGTTCCTAAGTACTTCCTTTTGTTCATTTGAGAATCGATTACTACCTAATGATTTAATTATGATTAGGAACCATGGAGAGGATCAAGAAGTACTTGGAGAAGGGCTACGAGCGCACGAGTCCAGCAAGGGTGGTCGAATCATGTTGGATGTCCAACTCAAGCCGACTTCGAATCCAATTCGGAGTCCAGGACCAGGCCGCACTAAAATGGACGCCCAGATCGCATCCGGACTCCGTTTTGGACGTCCCACATATGTATGGAAAGCTGAGAAGATAACCTTTCCAATGGCTCTGGTCTCATATCAAAATTCCTTCTGAGTCAACGGGAATCATCGAAACAAGTGGACGTCCAGAATCTGTCGAGTCTGTTGCGACACCGCCTTTTGGGCCGCTTGGCTTTGTATCGTGTTGGAGTCCATTAAGGACGCGTCCAGGGTTTTGCACGCCCCTTACTCCTTTATATACAGCCGCCACCCCACCATTAGGGTTGGGTTTTGCTTAGATTAATTCTGTCTTTGAACAGTTTAGCGTCATCGGTTTGTGAAACCCCAATTTTCGAGTGCTTCATCAATATATCTGCAATTTGGTTGTGTTCTTCCTTGTTCTTGCTTGTGTTCTCCGATTCGCAGGCGAGGATTAGCCTTCTTGGCAAGGTCAACCGGGCAGCGCACGGTTGATAACCTGAGGAGACGTGGTGCTGCGATTGCGGGTTCGAACGTGTCGTTCGGAAGCCGGATCGATTTGTGTCGCGCCTCCACCAAATCGAACATATCCAGAACCTGTTGGAAGATCGGGACCCCGTTCCCGTCAGCTATGGCAGAACGACCATCCTCCTTGAGGGTTGAAGCTTGACGCTTTGCAGGGCATCTCTGGGCATAGTGGCTTTGCTTACCACACTCGAAACACTCTACTGGCGATACCGACTTGCTTCTCTTTCGAGGCTGGTTACTAAAGTCAACATTCTGCTTTTATGATCCTTCAGTTGACATATCTTGCACTGACAATGGTTTGCCTTCTTTTGCTAATACTCTGACTTCGACTCGAAAATTTTCTCACTGACATTGTGTTGCAGAAGTCAACACTGTATACATGGGGCACTGACTCGGACAATGATCATCGCCTTCACACAAAAAAAACATCTGATCTTGCTCATTGGGTATTCTCCAACGGAATGGTTTCCTTCGCAACTAGGACAATTGATATTGTGTTCATCGGCACTATAGCCTATTTCTCCACAACATGTACATGCAAAATCTTCTGACTTATCTGGCTGGCAGCATTTCAACTGACAACGGTTAGCTTGGATGTAGGACATCGAAATAGCAAGTTCCTCTTGATCACTCTTACTTGATGTTGGATATCTGTGATTTAAAAGTCAATAACTCGACCAAATGATGGTCTACTTGTCCGGATCGGCGGTGCGAAAGTTTTTCCACCAATCCAATACAACTCCTTCTAAATGATGAGCAACATAGAAAACTCTGTCGTTATCATTGGATTGCACAACAATTAACTTCTTTTCTATGGTGCGAATCCAAGATTCTGCATCCTTGAGCTCGACTGATCCTTCAAAGATAGGTGGTCTGGTCATCATGAACTTCACAAACTTGAACTGAGGGTGTGTCGTTGGGATGGCAACGGGTTGTGTATCATTGCAAAAGTTACTACTATCCGACGGTTGCATCGTCGCTGACATGAGTTGATTCTGTGTGACGGGAGACTGGTTCAGGCTCTTATGTTTCACTATTGGCACTGGTGATAGCTGCTTGTTGGCGTCTGCTTTGGTACTGAGACTGGTGATGGAACAACGTCTTGCTTGGTTATTCTGATTCAACAAATTGGCCAAGGTAGCGACAGTCTGATTTTATTGGGTCATCATGTTGTTCATATTTTGCATCATCGCGTTCATGAGTTGAGTCTGAGCTGCCAAAATTGTGTCATGACTAGATCTGCTACTCCTGGTACTGACAACTACCCACTTGAGTTGATAAGGTCTGAACTGGCACAGACTGTCTCAGGATTACTAACAAGGTTAGCTTCACTGGGGGCTCTTCATCTGCTAACTGACCAGGGCTAATAGATGAGAGGGAAAAGCACAAGGTAAGGAAAGACAATCTACTAAGGGAGCAGGTTTAACCTGAGAAACACCAAGGAACACACAAATAGCCAAAAAGCTATTAAGAAGCATAAAACTCACAGCCAAACTACACACAGAACAAGAAAACAAAAATCTAATCGTCTAGTCGATTAAACTCTAACTTAACTGGGTGACTTGGCTCAACACACGGGAGGAACCAACACTGATTTATCCTATATGGCTGGTCTGAAGAAAACTATCGAACTGGTCACTGTCTTCATCAAATGTTGACTGCTTGTGATTCTTGTAGGCGAATCTTGGAGAAAGATAGGGGCGACGTACAACTTCTTCTTGGTCTTCAATTCTTGCGACGAACTTGTCTTGAACACTTGCGGAGAGATGTTGATACATTGTTGTTGTTTGCATGGTCTTCAAAGAGTTACTCAAAACAGCTCTTGGGCATCCACCAAGACATTTGGCACCGATAACGACAACTATGGAAGTTATGAGGAAAGAAGGTCCAATTTAATACTCAAAACGGTGAGGAAGAATATAGATGAGAAATGATCAGAGTGGAAGAGAATAGAATCTAGACAAGATGAGAATAGCACATCATTAAGATTTTCCATTTGTAAAATAAGTTTTGAAGTTTTCCTTAAACTCGGCCATTCTAACTAAGGTCACGACCTACAGTCGATATGGCTCTGATACCACCTCTATCGGGACCCAAATATGCAAATCTGGACCCTCTGTGTATCTTGCACTAGTCCAGATCACGCTAGTGCACACAAGTGGCAACATCGATGAAATATCATTTCCATATGCAAAGATGACTAATAAATAGACAAATAACAATAATTATCGAGTAAAGACCTTAAGGTCAAAGCTTACAATTAATGTCTCGTAAGACAAATAGCTCAATAAAGTCTGCAATGAACGTAACTAATAACTTCAGTGAAGCCCATCTATATGCCCACAGGCAATCGACTGGGGTAGCGCAACCTAGTTCTCCACGATCCTTGAAGTAGACCTTGTTGACTGATGATTCTTCCACTTCTGTTGATTGTTTATAGCAAGAGTGAGTACACACCGTACTCGCAAGTCATACCACAGAATGCAATTTATAGATGATGGCTTATTCCAAAGGAATGGCTTCTGTGGTTATTTTGCAGAAATGCAATATTTGCAATTGAATACAAATAATAGATTGAAAGCATAATTCAAAACAAATAGACAATAATAAGTTAACAATTGATTTCACAAAGGACACACAGTCTAATCAAGTTCTTTCACACAGCTGAACAAGTTATCTCACACAGCTGACCCTTCCCAATTGTTTTATGAAAATCTACCCCTCGTGTGAAATTCCCGAGCATGTCCATAACCGAGGACACGGCTATTCAAATAGATTGATTTAAACACTCTGCAGAGGTTGTACACTTTACCCACACGATACAATCAGTGTAGCGATCACTGACCATAACAAAACCTTTCAGAGACTTCATCTCAAACAATGACACTCTGGTGTGCTTTATCACGCCAATTTGTACACACACTCTTGGAACGACACACACCATTGGACAGGATGCAATGAACCGTCCCGCGATGTGACATATCACACCTCCACCCATCACACAGCCTTAAATACAACTGAGTTGTCAATGTCAAGACTCCATAACTTACTAAGTCAGGCTCAGCCCATACTAGGCATGTGGTCGTACAGTAAGGCCCAGTTCAATGGCGCACAAAGTTAAGTCCTTAATTGACTAAGGCAAGACTTCCAGTTTTAACCCAAATCACAAAGTTTATAGCACACACTCCACCGCTCACACAGAATCCACCACTTGCCTCGCCTAAATCTTTTCCCACCTGTTGATTAAGTGCAACACATGCCATCAACAAGTAACAAAGACACAAGACACACAGCCATCACACGCTTCATAATCACTTAGTCAAGTTTATAATTGCGACTCAGATGAAATGATGACTCGTGGCATGGCTAAGCAGTCTAATCGTATCTAACCAACCCACGTTGGTGCTACGATAATACCAACTAATAATGAACCAACCTAGGGTGACAAAAGATCATGGCATACAATAGACAAGGTAGATATAACAAATTGGATTAATAACTATCCCAAAAGCATTTAAATAAATACTTGAAATAGAATGCAATACATTGAAACAAAGTATTTTGAAAACTGGGTTCAATATGATCAAAGGTATAACTTGCCTTGCTATAGCAATGATGGTCTTTATTTATCTTCAATCTTCTACTTCCTTGCTCTTCAGCTCCTTCAGACGATTACGGGCTTCAACGTCTAACGATAAAGATAGCGCAAAACAAACACAATTCAAAAGACAAATCAAGTAAACTCCAAATTGAAATTGAATGGTACTGGAAGATAGATATTGAATTTAGATGAATGTAGGAATTTGAATGGGTTCACGCGGAATTCGAATGAATAAGATATAGCTTTTGGAATGATGAAAATAAAAAGAGAGACAAGCTGACAAGTGGAATATTATCAGAATATTCTATTCCGAAAATATTAGAGAATGATTGAGTGTATGACATGTGGGACCGACTGATATTAATGGATTTCTAGAATTAAAAAAATAATTCCAGAAATAAGGTAGAGAGAACGACATGTGGGACCAATGAGATAAAAGAATTTTCAAGAATTAAATTAATTCTCAAAAATAGGATTAGGGGTTGACATGTGGGCCACTGGTCTAGGGATCAGGTCCACGGAGATAGGCTAGTCCATGGTGGACCAAGCTCATGGAGGAGGGTTGACCAAGAGTTGATTGACACGCGGGACCCGCACGTAAGAGAGAGAAACAATTAGGGTTTTTATTTTGGAAGGATGACATGTGGGGTCAACATGGAAGTGAGAGGATATATATATCTAGGTATACATATATACATGCATGCATACATATATATATATACATATATACATACATATACACATACATGCATATGTACATACATACATATATATATTTATAGACACACGCACATGTATACAAACATACATATCAATGTAATGGAACTATGCACTCACGATGTAATTGCACATATACAATATGGAAAAGAAGAAGGAAGGGGCAACGAATCAACATAACAAAGGAGTCGATCAAACAAGATACACGCATCGAGAGCAAAACATTGGAAGCCATCTACTGGAAAACTAACATGGCAACAAACAATCGGAGAGATGAACTTGCTACAAAGGCAGAGGAAACGGTGGTGCACGTGGTGGTCTACGGAAAGGATTTTTGGCTAAGCAAAGATTAGAGGAAGGGATTAGCAAGGAACAAATTAAGCGCACAACATCTAGCGGAACCAAACCGTAGATTAACCAATATGCTAGCAAGAAGAATCGGCGAGAAGCTACGCAACAAACCGAACCAATACGAAAAAGAATGCATTAGAGCCACCGAATCGATGAACAGAGAGCAGAGGCATAGAGGCGTGTGGGATGGAAGGCGATCGGGCGGCGTGGCAGCGGTGAACGGGCAAAATGGAAAGGAAACGACGAGCCGGACGCGATGGTGCGGTCGGATTTGAGAAATACTCACCGAGGAAGGAGAATACGCCAAGAATACGGTTGGAATACGACGGACGGCGAAACTCCGCGAACTTCAGCGAAGGGGCTGGCACCATGACGAGAACGACGACGCGAATCCAACGCCGCAGACGGTTCGACCGGGCGACGTCGGACGGAGGAGAAACTTCGCAGCGGAAGATTTTGGATGAACTCGGTATTCTGCGAACTGCGTTGAATACAGATCGATTCGGAGGAAACCAAATCGGGGATTGGAAGAGGACGTCGAGACGGACGCGTGGGCGCAGACGGCTCGTATTTATATGCACCGAGTGAAAAGATATTGAGATTTGAAGTTTGAATTGAAAACTGAATCGGAAAATTGGTTTGGCTGTTCGGCAGAGCAACGCGCGGCCGGAAAAAATGCGTGAACAGTACTGCATGCTACTGTTCACGTGGGAGGAGAGAGAAAGTAAAACTGATTTTCGAATTTGAATTAAAAGGCAATAAATCCATAAGATAGAATAAATAGCAAACAAATCCGAAAAATCCCGAAAATACGTAAAATTCCTGAAACACCAGAAGCCAAATAAAATAGATTTTGATTAAATTGATGTTTATGTTAGTCAAATTAAATATTTTTAATTTATAAAAATTCCAATTAAGCTTTATTAATTCAAATAAAATTGGTGAAATTTTCTAGTAACCTAAACTACTCAAAAGATTTTTGAAAAATCAAATTTTGGGACGTTACAATATCGAACGGCAGACACCACCCTCCTAACATCCCTCCGCCTCCCCACCCTCCCGCCCCTTCTTCTTCCTTCCTCTCCCCACCCTCCCATCTCATCCCCGCCTCTTCTCTTTAACATCCAAAAAATACCTAAATACAAAAATATGAGATTTTTTAACACTTTTGGTATGTTATCTATTGTCGTTCTGCTTGCCTACGTTTTTCAGAGTTATTTGATCTGCTTTTCTTTTGCTGACACAAGTAGTGTAAGGCAGAAAAATCATAAACACAAAAAACCTAGAAAAACCAAAATTGTAAAAGCGATAGAATTAGATACAAGTAAATCATCATAACCAAGTATTACCTCTAAAATATTACAAGAAATGTAAATCCTAAAATGGAAGACTTATTCAAAACTGTAACGATCAAAACCCTAAAAAGACAATGTTATAAAAGTAAATCTAACTAATATACCATATGCTAGTGAATCTTCAAAAGATTATTTAGAACAAAAGTCCAAGTAAAATCTTGCTCGAAATTGCTCCATCAAATTTTGTTATTTCCTCAATCTCTCATTTCTTCCTCACTTGTATTACTATTTCTTGGCCGAGCAGTTTGCCACTCGGTGGTGCAACCAACCACCTAGCCTTTATCTCTCCCCCCTTCTCTGCTTTGTTTCTCGGCGCTCTCCTCCCGCCACCACCTCTGCAGGCAAGCTTCTTCGCCATCACTCATCGCCAATGTCGCCAGACGCTTGCGCTGCCATGTCAGCTGCACCACAGCCCCGCCCGCACCACCTGCTCAACTTACCACCAACATTGCTCCATGCCCATCATTGTGATGCCATTCCCTGTCAAGTCCCTTTCCAAACTCAGTCTCGATCTTGGTCTTGTCCATTGCTGAGTCTCTCGCCAAGAGCGTTGCCTGCCCATGCTGGCCTCAGTACAAACCTTGCCCACTCGCCTATATAGGCCAATGCCACAGCCCCCTCCTCAGCCTTCCTTTCCCCAGCTTGTAACATCCCAATTTTCTAAACTTAAAAAATCTTTTAAATAGTTATTAGTTGGAAAAAGTCACCATTAGAATTTTTATTGAATTTTATTTAAAGCCTAATATGGACTTTCAACATCAAAATAATTTAATATGATTAATCCCAGCATCAACAATTGTTAAAAATATTTTATTTGGATTCTATGTGCTTGGGTATATTTTCTAGATTTTTCTAGAATTTTTCCGAATTCATTTGCTATTTGGATTTTTTGGTATTTTCTAGAAAGAAAAAATCAATTAAAAATCTCAGAATAAAGATCTTGGTGAAACCCAACCCTATTCCCAACATGGCCCAAAGACAGGCTTTGTCGGCCATTCACCGCGATTCGCTCACAAGACGCACCCGCCTCTCGCTGACACGTGGTCCCCACCTTTTGATCTCCATCTGAGTGCCCACACCGCTTTTTTTCGTTGTCCGGTGGGTCCGCCCTGTCAGTCTCGCGTCGCACTGAACACTAGCGCCTGGGCCCGCCTGTCATCGCCCTCGTCACCGCTTAGCCACGTTCGCCTCAGACTGTAGCTCCGTTGCCTTTCTGTTTTGGAGTCTCGGTCGGGAACGCCTTCCGGGGCTATTTAAGGCCCCAATTCGGTAGGCGCACCCCGAGACGCGCCGCCCTCAAAACCCTAGCAGCCGCCCGTGTTTCGCCGCGTAGCACCATCGCATTTGTCTTCGTCTTCGACTCTGGCCGAAGGATCTCCTCGCCACCATCGTTGTTCCAGCCCTTCGCTGTTGGAGGTCATCGTTGGGGTCGCCGCATCACCCGCATCTCGGAGACACCTTCATCTTCATCGGGAGACCTCTCCAGCGCCATCGCCGTCGAGCCTGAGATCCAATCTCTGCTTCAACGTCGCCGTTGGTTGCCTCCGTAATCCTCTCGCACTTGTGAGCACCTCATCGGGTTTGCCTTTGCATTCTCTACCTCCCAGTACCACTCGCCGCCTATCGCTAGATCCCTTGGAACCCGAACGCCACCCACCTCGCCATCGACCACGTCAGCGCCACCTTGCTAGCCACATGACCGCCACATCAGCCTCGTGCATCCATGTCCACCGAATCATCGCTGGGCCAGCGCGTGCGTGGCCAGTCAATCGGTTTCCAGATCCAATCGCTCGGTGAACTTGGTTCACTGTGAGCTGACTCGCTAACATGTGGGCCCCACATGTCAGTTTTTCTTTTAATTCTTTTATTTCCAGAAATTCATTCGTTGATGTCAGCATTGCGCAATAATCCAAATTTTCAATAGAAAAATAATTTGGATAAATCCAATAAATCCTTTTTAGGATATTTTCTTTAGATTCAATCTTCCCGAACTCCGATTGAGCCCATTCAAATATCAAAATTCATATAAATTCGAGATATTTTTATTTATGATTTTTATTTAATTTTTGGAGTTTGTTTTTCCCCTGTTATTTATTTATTTTTTATTTATTTCGTTTGTGAGTAGACGTTAATTCTTCGGGGACTTTTGAAGAAGCAGGAGTGCATCAAGATTAAGATCAGTACCTAGACCTGTTCCAAAGAAAGTTATACCTTTGATCATGTTGAACCCAGTTTTTAAAATACTTTGATTTAAATTATTGTATTTTATTTCAAGTATTTATTTAAATGCTTGTGGGTTTAGTTATTAATCCAATTTGTTACATCCACCTTGTCTATTGTTATGTCATATTCTTTTGTCATCTTAGGTTGGTTAATTATTAGTTGATATTATTAGTTATGAGTAGATTGCTTAGCCATGCTACGAGTCATCATTTCATGTCAGTTGCAAATATAAACCTAACTAAGTGATTATGGAACTGTGTGATAAAACAGTGTGTGTTGTGTGCTATTACTCGTTGATGGTATGTGTTGCACTTAACCAATATGGTGGAAAAAGATTTAGACCGAGGCAAGTGATGGATACTGTGTGATATGGTGAAAACTACGTGTCAAGCTTACTCTTGAAGGTCTTCCAAGCGTGTGCCAATGCGAGGAACGCATGCCGTATCACGAGTTCGGAGAATTCTGGTGGGATATCGAACAACATTGTAATTTCAGTCCATAGTTGCGCTTTCTCTACGTCCGTCACATCCTTCCATTTCTGTGTGGTGATAGGGACCCGTTCCCTTGCAAGTATACTGTAGGTGGTATGGAATGCTGCCACTGCTTTCTGGGGAACCAGAAGGACCTTAGAGGGACTGACGGTCATGATGGTCATTTGGCCCACAGGCACTTTCAATATTCCTCTAGCATGTCACTTAGGTACCAGTTTCCTCGGAGATCCATACGCATTCGGCGACGTCGATGACGGTGGGGAAGACGTTGCGGACGCCAACTCGCTTACTTGCTATCTCGCAAGATTAATAAAGTAATATCTCATAGTGCTAGCTAGAGTCAATCAAAACAGCACAATTTGAAACTTCTACTAGCACAATCCAAAGCGGTGATCGTACCTTGACGGAGGGTGTGGACGAAGAGGGACTCGAGGTCGGGGGAGCGAGGCGTCGTCGAGGTTAGGGGTGGTGTCATCAACATCGCAGAGGGATGACGTCGGTGTGGGGAGGTGGTCGAGAGTCGCAGAGGGATGATGCCAACGCGGGGAGGAGGTCGGAGGTTGCAGAGGGATGATGCCAGCGTGGGGAGGAGGTCTGGTGACCAGAGAGTGTGCTCTTAGGAGTAAGGATGCAAACCCGGAGAGTGTGCTTTGAGGAGTAAGGATGCAAACCCTAGTGGGGCCCCTATTTATGAATGTATATCACAGACAGTTCTTTAATATAACCGTCTTTATGAATGTATATCACAGACGGTTCTCTTATAGAACCGTCTGTGATATACATTCATAAACACGGTTATATTAAAGAATTGTCTGTGATAAACGATCATGTCACATACATTTATCTTCCAGGACCATCTGCGATAAGTGATCATATCACAGACGGTTCTATTCTAGAACCGTCCATGACAAGCTCTGTGGTCGTAGCCTTTACTATAACCACCCCCTGGTCGTAAGCATATCACAGACAGTTCTATACCAGGACCATTTGCGATAAGCGAGCATATCACAGACGGTTATATTTAAGAACTGTGTGTGATAAGAAAGCTACGACCACTACCTGGTCATAAGCATATCACAGACGGCTATATTTAAGAGCTGTGTGTGATAAGTATCACAGACAGTTCTATTACGGAAAAGTCTGTGATGCTCAGCGTGAGAATTTTTGGACGTGTGCGTAGGAGGCAAAAAATTTTGGCGCCTTAGGAATCATTGTGCTACATATATCACAGACGATTTTTTCCACTAAACCACCTATGATAGCTCCTTCTATAACTGAAAAATTACTACTCTATTTTTCGGCTAGCCTTAGGAAATGTTAGCCATACCCTCTAAAAAAAAGAAAGCAGATACAATCACAGATGGAATAATTTCTTAATTAGTGAATCAATTACAATAGAATAATTTCTTAATTACATGCGCCGAGTTTCTTAATTACAATAGAACAATTTTTCAAATAGGTGTTCATTACACTTGGATATTTCATTTTTAAAAAGTAGCCCTTCACGATGATCGAAGCACATATAGCTAGCTTCCACACCCAGTTCTTCCTCAAGCCTGATACCATCTCTGAAAGGAGGCAACTCGTCAAATTGATTGTACTCTTCCTCATCCACGACATTCTTAACTCCAACAATCTTTCTTTTTCCACGAAGAACTACGTGGAGGTTCTTATTTGTCGGGTCATTTACATAAAAAGAAACTTGAACAACATACTTAGCGAGTACGAATGGTTCATCCTTGTATCCGACACATTTGAGGTCCACAGTAGTGACGCCGTACTTGTCGACCTTCACACCCTGTGGAAGTTTGACCAAATAGCACCGAAACAGGGTTATCTTGAAAAGTACGTAGTCGAGCTCCCAAATCTCCTCTACAAACCCGTAGTAGGAGTTCAACGTAGTGGTATTGAACTGCTCATGAAACACATCTATGCGGACACCGCTGTTTTTGATTGTGCTCTTCCCATCCAGAGCTGTCGTATAAAATGTGTACCCATTTATGTCGTATCCTTGCCATGCCACAATTATAAATTTTAGACCTTTTGCCAACCATGGTAGCATATCATCACTTGATGATGGCCTCCCAGTGAATCACACCTTTAACTATTCGTTGAACCAACGGTTGTAATCTCTCGTGATCCGAACCTCCGACCAGCTAGGATTCTGTTGGTGTAGCATGTCTTGTGCTCGTCGATGTACAGGGACACTTGAGTCACGTGTTGCAAGGTTGTGAAATGGGCTGGAGCGTACGCGTCAAAATCAGGAGTGATTGCTTTCCTTTCGATGGTCCCGATACCCTCCAGTCTTCCCTCGTGATGAGATAGAGGCACACCTATTGATTCCACCTGAGCCATGTAGTAGACGCAGAACATAATAACCTCTTCAGTTGCATAACCTTCGATGATGCTGCCCTCGGGCTGAGATCGATTCCATATATAGGACTTGAGAATTACCATGTACCTCTCGAATGGTTACATATGACGTAAGAACACAAGGCCGCGTATCTTTATCTCTTTCACAAGCTAAACAATGAGATGGACCATGATATCAAAAAATGATGGAGAGAAATACATCTCAAGATAGCATAGAGTCGTCACCACCTCGGCTTGCAGAGCATCTAGTCCTTCAGGATCGATGACCTTTTGAATAAATAAGTTAAAGAAATAACACAGCCTCATGATTGCCACTCGGTTCTTGTTCAATAAAATACTTCTAATTGCAACAACAAGTATTTGTGTCATCAACACATGACAATCATGAGACTTCATACCAACTAATTTTAAGTCTTCTATAGAAATAAGTTTCTTCATGCTAGCGGAGTAACCGGGCGGAACTTTCACATCATGTAAGCTCTCGCATAGTTCCTGTGAGACCCCGGTTTATCCGGCTTGTAATGCTTAACCATCCACTTGGTCCTAGCATCACAAATCAGATAATCCGAGACTCGAGACATGTATACTTCCCAGAAATGCAGTATACACACCTCTTTACAAAGTTCATGCATCAATTCCATTCATTCACATAGAACCGAAACATAAACAACAATCCAGAAGATAACATAAATAAAGGATAGTCATTACAAAAGAGAGACCGACTGGCCAAATGACAAATACAAAAAGAATTTTAACAGCGGAAGCAAAAGTGCCATAAGATGGCGATAAACAAAAGAGCCAATCAGTGTGCCTTTTTAACCCACAAGGCAACCGACCGGACCGCCAGGCTAGTCGTCGAATCCACAGCACAACTCACAAAAGTGAGGCCCTTGGGGCTTACCTTCTTCCTCTGCAGAACAAAAGCATTGAAGAAAATCGGGTGAGTACTTTGAATGTACTCGCAAGATATATAAGAATGATAACAGACTCAACAATAACTATATGCAAGCTTATTTAAGTGGAGCAGTTAGACTCAAATTTTAAGCATAAAGCAAGTTTTAGTTGCAATAATGTAATAGATTGAAAGCGCTTTAACAAATCAGTTTTAATGTTCAAATAATCGTAAATGACAACAATATAACAAAGAGATAGACAACAACAATCACGAAGTGACTAAACCATTAGCCACCACAACAATAGCATGAATTACCCATTCATGCCAACCATGTCAAATTTTAATTTTTAAAAGGTTGTAGTCTAGTTCTTGCACGACCTACCAAGCATGTCCATAACCTAGACGAGGCTATTCGAATAGTTTTATACCTCGCAGGTGTACCAATGTACCCACACGCGAGCATCGCCTTTTGCCACTAGATTAAGCACACTTCCTTAGGTATGCCGCACGGCTAAGTCCTACGAGACATTTCCAATATTGTGAATTATTCACGAGCCGCCTGTATGGATAGAAACCCATACGCTGTGTCTGAGTCATTGTAAAGCCTCGGTCAACTACCCGTCCGCAGTAAAGCCTTGGACAACTACAATGCTCCTCGAGGTGGAGAGCCTACCCGGAATCTCCACCACCGCACACCCAACACAAGAACACGAGAACACATATCATGTTTCACACAACACACACAACCCCCTCCTGCGACTCGGAGATAACCCACGCCAAAGTACTAAGTCAAGAGAGGTCCCATATCCCTCTCGCGTGGTTAGCACGCATAAGCGCTTGGCTTAGTGACACAAGTAACTCGGTCCTTGATGACCTAGGCACCATTCCAATCACACCAACAGATCACACCAACATACCATTGTGCCCAAGTCTAAAATGATTTTATTTTCAGTTTTTGACTTTACAAAGTAACAAAGCACAAATGCTGGACATAATGGAATAATAAATAAATGTGTGATCAAGATCATCGACTAAAAATCGATGATCGCCCAATACTACCGACATCTAAGCATTTCTAAGCATGACATCGAAAAGACAATAAAAGAGCATAATTAAATCACCGGGCTCTAATTCACCAGCGATATTAATAACTTATGGTTGTGGCAGGGGATAACAATTTTAATGGCAACAATGCATTAGGAATAACTACCTCTAAACAGGACAAATATAATTGGACACAAAAGCAATACATACATATAATTTGTAAACAAGATATTAGACTTTGAAAGTAATGGGACATTTATGATCAAATATCTTGCCTGCTTGCTGTGGGTCAAGGTGTTGCTGAGGATCAACAATATTATCAATGTGCTCTTCGGGTCCTAACGAGAAAGCAAAAAGCAACCGATAAGACGAATAAAATACAAAGACCCAACAGTAAACTCCCTCCAAAAATTCTAAAATTTTTACAGTAGCAAGGTCTTGATTTATAATGAATTTAGCAACAAGAACCAATTGATTTGGATTCTTAATGTCAAAGATATGACCAAAACAATTTTGCTCAGCTTTTATAAATCAAAAATGCTACTATTCATTAGCAAAAATTTCTGGAGCTACACTGAGTTTGGAAACATTTTTAAATTAAAGTCTAATTAAAACATAACCCACAAAATTTGAATCAACCGAAAGGATTTAAAATGAATTAGTTATGCATTTTACAAGTTATCACATTTTTCGCTTGATAAATAAATCCTCTCGGAAATTCGAATTTAGAAATGACGTGGCGAACGAGGAGCGCCGATCTCGATCCGACGGTCCGCGTCCCAATACTGACGACAGCGCGCGAAGCCTCAAACGCCAACCGTTGGATTCGGATCCAACGGTTCACGTGGCCTAGAGCGCCGGTGGTCCGAACGCTCACGCGCACGCGAAGCCGTGGATCTGGATCCGACGGTCCACGGATCCGGGGTTCGTGGTCCGAACGCTCATTCCGACCGCACTGCTGATCTTGGATCCAACGCACCCGCATCGAGGCGCGCGGCGGACTCAAATCTTCGGCGCGATCCGTCCGCAGATCTTAGGATCGACGGTCCATAATGACGACGCTCAAACTCCGCCTGTTTTCGTCCGGCAAAACAAATGACGGAAGAACGGCCGCCACGGCGGCGCTCGCCGCGGGCGGTGCGAGCAACGCCTAAAATGAGTCCTAACACTCTTGCGCACACAATGGTACCAACAAGGCGTTAGCTGCGGTGGTTCGAACGCCGACAGCCGAGAGAACCGAGGTGAGCAAAATGACCAAAACGAAAAATGCAAACGGTTCACCGCGGTCCACGGAGCGAAAAGCCAATCAACTAGGTACTAAAGAGAGGTTACCCGAGTCCAAAGAAGGCGCAGAGGAGAGTCGGCGGCTCGGTGGAGAAGAGAAGCGGTTTCGGCCAAACGGGGTAATCCAAATTGAGTCGCTCTCTTCTCACAAAAGCCAAATTGACAGAGGGTTAATACTCCACGAGATGCCAAGTAATTGAGGAAGCAACGGCTTTGAGAGAGAATGCCCTGAACACCACTTTCACCGAAGAGGTTGGAGCTCCAACAATGACGGCCGAGAGAAAATTCACGAAGAGCTCACTCGGTGCACTAGCAAGTGGTATCAAGCTCAAGGGTGTTCAAAGGATGCTAATGAAGCCTCCGTAGAGTCTTATAGGCGGAGGAGCGAGAGGGGAGCAACGGCAAGAAAATGGCTTTGCGCGGTGTTGAGGTCGGCCGAGGGCGACGGGGGTAGGTAAACGCAGGGGAGACGGCGACTGTGGGGGCGGCCGGACGGGAGCAATAATGCGCAGAGCCGCTTGGCCAAAAGGGAGACGCGACTGGCTCTGCCGCGTCATCGCACGCCATCATCGCTGACTTCGCCAACTCGCAGAAGCGAGGAAGACGATTTAACGACGGCCGTTGGATTTAATCGGATGGTCAAATAGACGGCTCGATTTAAACGATTCAAACGCTCACTTCATCTCGACCGCGCGATGTCGATCCAACGGCTCATAACTCCCGCCATTGCGTCCACGCGGGTCGTTAGTTGGTTCGACCGAGTCAAGTGGCTCGAGCCCGAGTCTGGTTCGAACCCGAGGAACAGTGCAAACCAGTTTAGAAATTGAATTTTAAACATCTGATTTTTGAGGAATTATTTGAGGTAGCAAACAAACTCCACAATTTATGAAATTTTAACTGGAGCTTGCTGACTGCAGGAGGAGCTTTCCATAAAATTTTCAGAGATTTTTACGCACTGAATTATTCTACAGAAATTCCAGAATTGAGGAAAATGGGGTTTGACCAGTTTGACTTGCCTCCAAAAATTATCAAATAATTTCTAAAAATCATGAGATAATTCAGAGGTGTTGCCAAGCCTCCCAAGAACTCAGGGAAAAGATTTCCAAGGGTTTGGCAAAAGACCTGTGCCAAGGAGGGTTTTTGATTAGGGTCAAAGGAGAATTTAAATTGGATTTTCCATAATTCTTTTGAAAAGAATTACCAAAAATAGCCAAGTCTTCAAGATGCAAGAAAAGTTTTAGTTTCTTATGATTTTCTTACATTTGAAACACAAACCCATATTTGGGATGTTACAGTTCCTTTCTCTCGGCCTTGGACAGAGTGTAGTAAGCTGGGGAAAGGTATGTTTGTCCTTTATTGGTCTCTTTCAGTGCTAACTCAGTCCTTATGTTCATATCAACCAAGTCAAGTTATGCGTTGACACCATCCTTTGTTTTGTCACGAATGTTTAGTAAGAGACCAATCAAGCTATCACATACATTTTTCTCTAAGTGCATGACGTCGATGCAGTGGTGAACTTCTAAGTGCTTCCAATAGGGTAAGTCCAAAAAAATTGATTGCTTTTTCCAGATGTTCTTCAGATGGGTCCTCAATTTATGTCCCTTTCCAACCACAGCATCGATATCCTTAACCATATCATAGATATCTTCCCCTTTAAAAGCCCTTGGAGGTGAACTGTTCTCCTTATTTCCGTCGAATTGTTTCTTCATCTTGCTGCATGGGTGATACCTGGGAAGAAACCTATGGTGACACATGTACACAGTTTTGTGTGAGATATTTAGCCACACACTCTCGGTATCATGTAAGCAGTGCGGGCATGCTTTGGCTCCTTTTGTACTGAACGCTAACATATTACCAAGGGCAGGAAAATCATTGATGGTGCAGAACAACATGGCATGTAAAATAAAGTTCTCCCGTTTGTTTGCATCCCATATATGTACCCTTTCGTTCCACAGTGTCACAAGACCTTCCAGGAATGGCACTAGGTAGACATCAATATCGTTTCTAGGTTGCTTTGGCCCTTGGATAAGTAGTGACATCAAAAAGTACTTATGCTTCATACACAGCCAAGGAGGAAGGTTGTATATAAATAGATTCACAGGCCAGGTGCTATGTCGGCTGCTTATGCTACCGAAAGGATTCATTCCATCTGTACTCGACCCAAACCTTATATTCCTTTGTTTCACACCGAATTCTTCGAAGCTCCTATCAAAGTATCTCCACTGGGCAGAATCAACAAGGTGTCTTATCTTTCCATCTTTCTTACGCTCTTTCGAGTGCCAATGTAACAATTTTGCCTCCTTTCAGTTCACAAATAAATGCTTCAAAAGGGAAATTATAGGCAGATATCACAATCTCAGATCTCACTATAGACAGATCTGTGTGGAGTTGGGACGATCAGATATTTAATTGTGCATATCATAGACCATTCTTAAAAAGAACTGTATGTGATACGTATCACAGACGGTTTTAAATAACCACCGTCTGTGATAATCGTAGACCTCACAAAAAATTCTAGTTACATACTGTTGGACCGAAAAGGCGACTAGAGGGGGGTGAATAGGAGCACGCTCACTTTTTTATAAATAATTGAATCAATAAGATTTTACTCCAGTAGCTATGGAAGCTATGGAGATCAATATATCAGTACAGCGGAAGACTAATATTGAATCCAATTTAAACCACTAAGCAATACGACAAAATCAATAAAGACTAAAGCAATTCAGCGCTAGCGGTTGGACCACTGGGTCAATGGCGGTCTGACCGCTGACCTGGTGGTCTGATCGGTGGCCTTGGGCGGTCTGACCGTCGGCCTGAAGAACAGATCAAAACAGCCTGATGACGAAGTTGCAAATAGATGAAACTTTTGATCTACAACTCCAAACTTGATGAAACTTGGAACACACCTTCTCTATGATGTCAGGAACCTATTCCAATTGAAGATTAAGACAATTCTTGGAAGAATTATGATTATTTTCTATTTGACAAGAGAAGGGTTCAAAACCGAGTCAAAATGAAAACTAGATCCAAAATCTTGCTCGTGGGTGATTGATGATCAAGATGATGCTAGATATGTTCCCACATGTCACAGCAAGCTAGATCACGTGAAGAATTCAATCAAAAACTCACGGATCAAATAGAGACTCAAAATTATCAAATATAGAGAAAGAACGCAAAGAGACAAGACATTGATCAAACTTTCCTTTGATTGATTTGATATGATATGGGCTTACAGCCACTCCATCAATGGAGGACAATGCTCAATCCAAGAGCACGAAAATCACATAAAAAACTCTAGAACCCTAGCCTCCACAAAAGCTCTCTCTAAGCAAAATTAGGGTTTCCAACTAAAAAGAGACCAGGAGGAGGTGCAGCCACCTCCCTCCCCTGTTTATAGTGGAGGCTTAGACCTTCTAAAAGTTTGACTCAATTGGGCTCCCGTTAAGGCCCAAAACAAACAGGTCACCTACGCAGGCATTTTAATGCGTCGTCTTTATCTCCTCTTGACCTAATTAGCTACACCTTGCGCCATCTTACGCCGCGAATTAGCCAATAGGTCACCCTTGTCCATCTTGCATCACGCTTGAGTTCATTGACTCACCCAAGATCGCCGATCGCTCGACCTCAGCTCCCAAGCCTAGTCCCGATCATCCTTGCCGTTGACCGTCGTTGTCCACCAAGCAACATGCACAACAATAGACAAGTAAACCGAATCCGGGAACAAATTCTTCACAACTTGACCCATGTTAGTCAAAACATGTATCATGCAATACATATGCACTGAAACTCATGACTTTGACCTAACAATCGAACATCGCCGCCACGAAGACCGACGATCCAAGTGAAAACCGGTCAGACCGCCCTTAAGGGCGGTGCGCGCCACTCGCCGGCCTCGACTCGCCACCTATTGGCCGGCCGGATCGCCAAGACTTAGCCGATTTCACCTCAAATTCAAATCGATCGAATTTTCAAACAAATTGAACTTTTGACTGGAGACTCCAAAAATTATGGGCCCAAGTGCAATAGAATCTCCTCTTTTGCCTACACCCTTTATTTTTGGCCCAGCTCAAAACACCATTTCTGAAGTTGGTCGTCCGATCACGCTATGGCCGGCCGGATCGCTTCTTAGGCCGGCTCGACCGCTCAAGCTTGACAAATTCAAGACTTTGCCGAAAATATGTGAAACGACAAACCGTTAATGCCATTGCCAATTGTCACATCATCCTAAGATCTGGAGCATATCCCTATGATATCCACACAAACTATTTGTGATAAATATCACAGACAATTCTTAACAAGAACTGTCTGTGATATGGGCCATTAAATATTTGGTCGTCTCCTCAGATCTAAATCTATCTGTAGTGAGAATATCTCTGATATATATGCGGCTACTTTGAAGAAGACGTCCAGCTCTAGGGCGCGTTTGGTGAAAGAAATACCATAGATTTTCAAGTGTGCTTGTAGATCTATTTGTTCTTGGTGATCTAAGGTTAGTATTCTTTTGTCTCTTATGCAGTTGCTTTGAAGAAGATGACGAGTACATCTAAGAAAGCAACCAAGCCCACCATGAAGTATGATTTTTTTCAGTTGTCGTCCACGTAGTATGAGGTGATGAGACGGTAGCCCCGACCTATTTTATCGAACCTGACACACTCTCCTGGCCGCCATGCTTCTTGAACTTACAGGGGCTGGTCATACCGTGATTGTATTCCAGCTTGTCACACTCTTACTTTATTAGCATTCTCTGGATGGTCGATATGATCAGCCCCTTCAAGTTCAAGAAGCATGACTATCAGGAGAGTGTGTCAGGCTCGATGAAGTAGGTTGTGACTACCGTCTCATCACCTCATGCTGCGTGGACGACCCCCCTGAAAAAAATCATGCTTTGTGGTGGGTTTGGTTGCTTTCTTAGGTGTACTAGCCGTCTTCTCCAAAATAGCCACGCTTATCAAAGATGGTTCTTGTTAAAAACTATCTGTGATAAACATCACAGACGGATCCAATTACAAACCATCTGTGATAAATACACATCACAGACAGTTCTTGTTAATAACCGTCTATGATAAATACACATCATAGACTGTTGTAGTTTATAATCGCCTGTGATACATATCACAAATAGTTTATCCCACTAAACCGTCTATGATAATTCCTTCTATATCTAAAAAATGTTATATTTTTCAGCTGCTAGTATCAGCGGTATCACTAAAAAACCGATAATTTTACAAGTAGTTCAACACCTGTGCAAAGAACTTGGCGTACTCATGCTTAGTCCTAAAGTCGTCGCTGCAGAAGACGACATAGTCATCCCACCCTTCCGTCACGCCGCAGCTGGTGCTCGTGCACCGGTGGCTGTCCTCCGACAACGCCCACACCCGACCCGACGGCCCAGCCGTCTTCCACATTGCAACCTGGACCATATCTGGAGCGAGCCTTCAACACCGCTTACACTCCCGTTTGGTCCTCTTGGCCGTCTCGCACCCGCCAGCCGGCTCGCCCTAGACCTGGCTGATGTATTGCTTCCAAATATCGCATGCCTCGTCAGACGTGTAGAGGAAGAGGCCGGACACATAGGCCGCGGCCTTGTGGCCGGCGACGGCCCCCTGTTCGACGAACACGAGGCCGCACTACATGTCCTGGCACCCGATGATGAGCGTGAGGCCGATGATGAAGCATGCCTCCGGGTTGGCAGTGCCAGCCATGTGGTTGACGACGGCGAGGTAGCAGTTGTTGTCCAGCTGCTTCATCGCCTCCTCTCGCTCAAGTGCGACGTGCCTCCCCACAGCGTGCTCTTTGGTCGCTTTGTACATGGCCTTGCAACTCTAATATACATAGACAATTCAAGATATTAGAATTACTTCATAAGAGAATTAAAATTAAGGCCAAATTAAGGGCGTTGTTGCTAGTCAAATTAGTGACATATTTCTCTAGTCAAGTTAAAAGACTAACATGTATGCATGCATGGATTGATTACCACAACAAACAGTAGTACGTGGCTCGAGGATTACGAGGTCACCATGGGTCGAGGAGAGCTCGCGGCCACGAGGCTGATGATGTTGATGACGACATCGTGAGAAAGAGCGACGACGATCGTCGACCTCCTCGCCGTCATGCTCCATGTATTCACCATGGTGCGCGATGTACGGTCTGTGAGTTTTCAATACCGTAGTGATCGAGTGTTTTTTAACTCCACTGGTTGTTGATGGAGGGTACGAAAGACATGATCGTTCTTTTAAAACGTACCACAAACCAAAACGAATCGTAACGTCGACGTGCGAGACGAAGAGACGCATCGTAACGTCAGCACGCGAAACGAAGAGACGCATCGTAACATCAGCGAGTGAGATGAAGAGACACATCGTAACGTCGACGCGTGAGACGAAGAGACGCATCGTAACGTCGACGCACGAGATGAAGAGACGCATCGCGCGGGAACCAAATAGCGTAAACATCATAGACGTTTTCAATTACAAACTGTCTGTGATAAACATCACAGATGGTTCCAATTACAAATCGTCTATGATAAATACATATCACAGATGATTCTTGTTAATAACCGTATGTGATAAATACACATCACAGTCTGTCGTAGTTTATAACCGCCTATGATACGTATCACAGACGGTTTATCCAACTAAACCGCCTGTGATAGTTCCTTTCATATCTAAAAAATATTTTATTTTTCTCCTACTAGCATCAGAAGTATCACTAAAAAGTTACCACTAATTTTACTATTGACTGGAGCATGCTAGAGTTGAAGATGGAGCGTATTCTGGACCATATCAAGTGGCTAGAGAAGATTGTGTGTGTGTGCATATATCATTGTTGTAATTTATCACATATTTATTAAGTAGTCGGGTAACTATATCACAGATGGTTCTCATTAAGAATCATCTGTGGAGTGTCCACTATCACAGATGGTTATTTTTTAGAACCATCTGTGATAATTCACAGACTTTTTTTTTAACAATAACCGTCTGTGACGTATGCGATTATCACAAACGGTTATTATTAAGAACCGTCTGTGAATTATAAAAAATGGTTCTATTTACAAACGTATCGTAGACAGTTCCAAAGGAACCGTATATGACGATTACATATCATAGAAGGTTCCAAAGGAACCGTCTGTGATGAAGCGTCCAGGATAGCCTATTTTGTACTAATGCAAGTTAAAGTTGTTATTCTTACTAGTAATTGTTATCGTATAAATTGCAAAGGCAAAGTTCAAATTAGTAGACTAACTGAAGTGAACAACTTCGGTAATTAGAACCTAGGATAATATATATAGTCATGTTTAGGCACAATCATTTTATTAGGTAGTTCCAATTGACATATGACCCATACAAGAAGATGATTGGCTGAGGCATGTAGCATCGTAGGCTAACCATATATAGTTAGCAAGTCACTAGGACATAGTTCTAGTGTCACCTAGCCTAAGGGTTAATTAGTTGGAACACCAACTACATTATAATAGTGTTGGGCACTAATAAAACCATAGTCCCTTTCAAAATAGCAGTAAAACATACTGAAGGTCTAGGCTAACAACTTAGTTAAAAAGATGAACCTATGATAAGTACTAGGCCATGACACATAGGATATAGATAGTGGTTGAATTCTAGTAGTCTAATAATTGTATCTCATACACAACTAGGTTTTACCAGGAACCAAAATCTAATGCATAGGATTACTAGTGCTACTAGGCAGTCATGTAAATTAGCAGTAGTTATGTCGTGACCCCGTGCTAATCAATCGAAATCGAAACCGATATGGTAATCACGAAACAAGTAGGTAGATGAAAACACATAAGTCCATATAACGTAGCAACCTACTTAGCTATAAGTAGTCTTTAGCAGATGTTGCACCTAAAAGATCAACCTAGTACGCTTGGTTGAGTTTAGTACATTGCCAAGCCACACAAGTAATAAAGCTAACCAAATATCACCTCAAAGATGAACCCAAATCCGTAAACACCCCTGATCCAGTGCCAGGCTAATGTCTAGCCAGTGCTTGGAAGTTCCAGCTAAGGCTCATGGAATTTCCTTGATAAATATGAATTGATAAGAAACCAGTAAATGATCTAGGTCCCATGTGTTAGTGAGACTTATGTCTATCCAGAGCGAACCCCGCACTTATACATAGGTCTCACCTGACTATCATGGAACTTCCTCGGTAAATAGGAAGTAATAACTAAAATAATCATTAGAGCAAAGAAGGTATGTTCCTAGTGGATAATGTGTTCATATACCAAACATCATCACCTAGGCTCTAGCTATCGTCTACCGCTATCTGTTCTCAGTAATTAGACAACTCATGGTCCTAAAGTGGATCAAAGGATTCTATCTAGCTGAGTGATCTCTCCTGTCTCGCTAATCGATGTAGGGATGTTCCTCAGACATTCCCCGTAGATTTATCTACTTTGGTCTGAAGTATTTCCTTCATCAACTCCTTGATTATATTTTGTCTACAGTATTTCCTTCATCAACTTCAGATTGGTATGATTAGTTTCATATGGAGTACTTCTGTCTTTCAAGATGCCCTTGGGTATACTTAGTCTCGTATAAGTATTTCCTGCTTCTAACACTGTGAGTTTAATTGACTTTCATTTGAAGGGTTTCTTGTTTACTTGCTGTTGGGTTTATTGGATTTCATTTTACATTCAGGCGCTCTTGGGTTCGATCGTATTATGCGTAGTTAGAATCTGAAGCTATGATGGAACAATAGTCCGAGATAGAACAAGAACAAGACCAGGATTATCAGAATATTGAGCAATACGATTACCAACATATTTAGTCTTATCAGAATATTGAGCAAGGCAAGTTAATACTTTAATCATATTGCACCTACTTTTTGCAAATTGTGTTGCTTTAGATTATGATATTGCATTGCTATGATTTATACAACTATATTGGTCTAGTTCATAGTTAATATCTTCATAATAATTGTGTATAAACTTTTAATCTTTGAACTTGGACACTATCATTTGTCACCCTAGAATTAATGGTTTACATATAGTTAATAAGTCTGTATCTAAGTGTCATGCTTAGCCTTGCTTAGATACATTGTCATTCGGGCATTAGATTGCCCGATAACAATCATTCAAAATATGAAAACTGGAATTGGGCAGTCGAGGCTGGAGCCTGACTGGTATGTTGGGCTAAAGGTTATTTTAAAAACAAAGGAAAACGTAAAAAACATATTTTGATTCGGGCGGCTGGAAAGAGAGGTTGGTGCTGAGTGCACGACAGAGTGGGCATGGGGTAGTACCACCTGAGTCGATAAAGGATCGAGTTCTTATGATGATCTCTCGTGTAAAAATAGTGCAACCACAAGTTTATAGTGGGTACGACCTGACTAACTAATTTATTCGACTCGACATGGCTTCGCCGTCGATCAAGTACATGGCGTGGGTAAAAGGGGAAAATAAGCCACAGATAACCACCAGGCACAAATGGGAGACCTCCTGGGGGCAAGGCCCAAGGAGGTGATACCTAGTGGTGTGGAGCTGCGTTGAGGTTGGGCATTGTAAAGGTCTTGTGGCAATCATCTTAGTCGCACTCCTATGGAAGTGTGTTAAACGGATATTATAAGTTGATTGTCTTTTGTGGGTAAAGTGTATGAATATGGAAGTGTGTTAAACATATATTATAAGTTGATTGTCTCTTGTGGGCAAAGTGTATGAACTCTGCAGAGTAAGAAAAATGTTTAGATAGTCGTGCTCACGGTCAAGAGCGGTGTCAGGAACTTGCTTGAACTAGCTTTTATTTTTATAAAATAATTTGTGGGTGGAATGAAAATCTGGGTTGAAACCCAGAGATTTGAGTTGGCTTGGTCGAGGACCAGAGGTAAGTAGAAGAATGTGACCCGAGAAATGAATATGAGCATTGGATGGATGGAACCACTCAATGGTACAGGAGATGGAATCTCTACTAGTACTCTACAACAAAAACCCAGTTAATAAAACATGTGTTAGTTAAAACTGCTAAGCCTCAGCAGTTGCTACTACATTATATAATTCAAACTTGGCTTTGTGCAACTAAAAGAACCATGAACCTCTCTTGATTAGCCTTGCATATATAATAATTGCATAATTGTATTGTGTGTTGACTCGCGAGTACAGTTGTGTACTCATTCTCGTTATTTACATTCTTTTAGTTAGTAAGTACAAAAGAGGACTATATGGACAATTTTGAGCATTCGACAAGACTGAAGATCAAGAAGGCCAAGAAATAGGTCGTGAGCTCACAGTTGATTGTCAATGGGTATATTGTGAGGGTTCTACGTGTTACACTTTGATTCTACTTCCGCTACTATTCTTTGAAAGGTATTTGGCCTGTCCGACCATTCTGCAAGCCAAAAGTTATAAGGCATATTTATGCTTTGTTTAATATTATACAATAGCGTTACATTTTCGTGATATGTATTTGAACCAACAATATAACTATGTGTGTTATCTACTAATTCAGGGAATGACACAAATATACACAGTAGGTCCCAAGTTACAAATTTGGGGTCCAACATTCTCCCCTGCTGTTGACCATCCTGGAGGCACGGCAGCGAGCCCCCGTCCCCACCTCTCATCCCATCCCATGGCACTGCGGCGAGCTCGGCATGGAGGCCGATCTCCACTCCCTGAGCCCGCGCACCTCGGCCGTGTCTCCATCCAGGGCTAACCTAGCCGCATCTAGATCGACGCCCCTAAGACCCTGGTGAGCTCATTCCTCTCATTAATCTCTCCACTCCCCTTTCTCCTTGCTATGATTTCTTTGCTACTGCTCCTAGGGTTTGGAATGTGTTCCCTTGCCATACTTCCGGTCTTCCCGTCGGCCTTTAATCAGGGGAAAGGTGGTGGTTCAGGTGGAGTCGGGGAGGCCAGCGAGTCGAAAGCTGATGTTGCGAAACGCAATGCACACCATGCTGTGTACCCATTTATGTCGTATCCTTGCCATGTCATATTTGTAAATTTTAGACCTTTTGCCAACCAAGGCAGTATATCATCACTTGATGACGGTCTCCCTGTCAATCGCACCTTTAACCATTCGTTGAAACGACGGTTGTGCTCTCGTGATCCAAACCTTCGACCGGCCTGGATTCTGTTGGTGTAGCATGTCTCCGTGCTCGTCAATGTACGGGGACACTTGGGTCATGTGTTGCAAGACCGTGAAATAGGCTTGAGCGTACACATCGAAATCAAAAGTGATTGCTTTCCTTCCGACGGTCCCGATACCCTCCAGCCTCCCCTTGTGACGAGATAGGAACACACCTATCGGTTCCACCTGAGCCATGTAGTCGACGCAGAAGTCAATGACCTCTTCGGTTGCATAACGTTCGATGATGCTGCCCTCACGCCGAGATCGATTCCGTACATAGGACTTGAGAATTCCCATATACCTCTCCACCAAATCGAGTTATTGTTTTCATCGAAAGATTGGGACATCCATTGTTGCTTCAGGTGGTATCAGAGCTCAAGTTGATCGGTGGGATTTTTCCAATACCTACAATCCACAAAACCACAAAAAAATAAAAATAATAGGGTTAGTTTATCCGTCCAAACCAATCTGTGCTTGCAATTTTCCTTTTCAGTAATTTGCATCGTTGAATTTTTGGTTATGTGGCCGTGTCTTGTTGCTGATTTCTATTTCTAGTTTTTGCTTAGTTGATCATTGTCTAGTTTCCATCTTGATCATTGCCGCAAATAATATGGTTTTTTTCTTGTGTTTGGTGAGGTGAAAAAAATGGAAGAAAAGAAAAAAAGGAAAAAAAAGAAGGACAAAAAAAGTGTCCACTGTCCTAAAAAAATTGAAAAGCGTATCAAACTTTCGCCAAAACCAGTGCAAATAGGTGGAGACCTTCTAAACATAGCCACAACCTTCCAAAAAAATTGAGCAAGTTTGGCCCATGGGTTTTAAAGATATAGCAGTTTCAAATTTGAACTCGAGTCGGTTTCGAGTCCGATCGAGTAGGATTCTGTTTCCGAGAGACCTTCTGTAAAATGAGCATAACTTTTATATATAGCGTCTGTTTTTTACGTTCTTTTACTCGTTGGAAAGATAACGACGAGGTGCATAAAAAACCTAACCAACTTTAGCTGGTTACCCTCCAAGGGCCCCAAAATCGGCCATCTTCGGCCCCGAATGTGTGTTGCAAGTTTTTGTTTTTTGTTTTTTCTGTTTCATTCGATCTTCCCTTCGGAATTTAGGGTTTGTCTCAACTGCAAAGTTGTAAATATCACCAAAACCTTTCAATTAAGAGTATATAAGCCATATAAAACATTATTTTTTCATCTCTTGAGACTAGTTGTTGTTTACTGCTTAAACTAGATTGTTGTTGACACTGCACGTTATACTGGTTTTTTGTGTGCTCTACATCGTATGAACAATCTTGTGCCCTAGACAGAAGTTTGAGTAGTTAGCTAGCATCTCTCCTCGCACTTGGTGTGAGAATTTTCTTTGCTTTCGTCAAGTCACATTAATCTATGCGTGTGCGTTCATACACTTCTCTTAGTAGGCTTTGATTAACTCGCTTTCATTAGGCTAGTATCAGCAATATTGAATAGTACTTTAATTAATTTTTCAACTTGCATTTACTGATTTGATTATTTCTAATTTTTGCTACCATATTGAAGCTTATCCTAGCTCAACCCTCTACCATTACACAGGTACCAATTGGTTACAATCGCTTTGTCAATCTTCGGATAGCGTTTGACACCGACACTAGTTGCTAGTTGCTGCATGTTTGCTTGGTAAGAATTGGTAAGAACTTGGTATGAACTTGTGTGTGAGTGACTTTCAGCCTCCAGATCCTAGTAGTTGATAAGAACATATATTTGTAATTTGTTTTCTACTAACTATGACAGGTTCGTGGAATGATTACAAGATAGATCCACATCTTCTTCGATCAATTGAACGGAAGCGCAAGAAAGTTTGAGAGAAAGATGCAAGCTTGAGACAAGATTTTCCACCACGAGATGTACATGATCGTGATAATATGTCTGGTAAAACTAAACTTATTGTGCCATCCTTTACTGGTAGATTTCATCCTGATGCCTATGTTGACTAGGAGAGAGCATTAGGCAGAATTTTATTATTATGATTGGTCTGATAGGCAAAAGATTAAAGCTGCCACTTGTGTTTTCAATGATGATGTGATACTTTCATGAAAGTATCTTGGTACACATGGAAGAGTGCCTCAAACTTGGAAGGCATTAATGAAACTTTTGAGAAATGAATTCGTTCCTAAATATCATGCTGATTATTTGTTAGCTAAATTGCAACATTTAAAACAACGGAGTAGAACTGTAAGGGAATACTATCATGAATTGAAAACTCGTTTGTTGCGTTGTGGCTTAGAAGAACATGTTGAAGCTGCAGAAAATAGATTCTTAAGTGGGCTTAATTAAGAAATTCAGGATCTTTTTGCTCACAAAGAATATAATTCTATCTCTCATTTGTTTATACTTGCTTGTAAGGTTGAACGTCAGATTAAGGAGAAATTGAGAACGCTGGATGATAGGGAAACATAAGGACAAACCTGTCTTGTATCTTTTTCTTTGACTAACAATTTGCAGGAAGTTGAGAACCATACCGAAGAGGAGAATTAGCTGATTGAACCACCGATTCCAATGGTTGAGACAAGATGAGGGGATGGATGCACCTACATCATCTAAGGAGAGCCAAAAAGGTAAATATCATGGGGCTATCATCACTCATGCTTGTGAAGAACTATAATTGTCCATTATTCATGCTATTTTAGAGCAAAAATTAGTGGAAAACAATTCTGATATGCACATGTTTCATGTAGAGAATTAGACTGCATTGATTTGAGTGCACCATGTGATAAACTTGTTGATTTACCTGTTGACTTGAGTGCACCATGTGATAACATAATTGAATTGCCTGCTGTTTTGAGTGATTCATGTGATGAGTCAATCGCATATAATGATAATGTGGAATTGGTTAGACACAAAGAAGTTTTGACTATAATTTCTCCTGATAATTCTTTATGTTACATTATGTTGGATCCACCTATGAAATTTTCACATACTATGGAGAAAGTTTCTGTAATTGCATGTTCGAAATCCTTTTTTAGTGCCTACACCCCTAGATATAAGTTTAATTTAATTGGAAATTATGGTGTAGACAATCAATTTCTTGTATACCGAATATGCATAACTTGTGATCACATGGATGAATTGAAGTTTGTTGTTTTGAGCAACAATTCGTGTGTCCTGAATTTTGCTGATCATCCAATGCATATGTGTTCATCTCTTATTGCATCATCTAGTATTGACAATCTGCATCATTATGTTGAAGTATGGAAGAACTTACAAATCTTTTCACCCTTGCTAGATGAATTGGCTATTGCTTGATTGAAATATGATTATATAGATGAACTTTGTTTGATTCCAAAAGTTGTAGCTTTGCCCATATGTGCTATCACTGCAAGTTTACAACTTCAGATATTTGAATTGCATAAATAGTCCACCTACAATTGCAAAACTAGTTGCAATAATTGATGTGTGAGAAATTTTATTTTGCTCATTAACACATATGATTATTCTTCAGGTAATAATACAATGAGCTTGTATGATTGCTGTTATTTTATAACATTAATTATGCAACTACGAAGAATCGTTAAAACGGATGACATATACATACATCATGCATACACCTTGGTTTCTTTGTTACCCTATTTTCAGCTTATAAAAACCTGAGAACGGCATTGTTTTCAAGAAGGGGAGGATAATGAGGACATTAACCCTATAGATACAATCATATTTGCTATGCTTACTGTTCCAATTACAAGAGCTCGTATGCTTCACTTAAATTAACAGATGAGCTCATTTTTAGGAGTGTATTTATATTATATGAATTATATGACACTACCTAATGATGAATATATATATTTTTGTAGTACCACGTTAATTTTTGTTCAAGCCAAGTAAGAGTTTGAGCCGAATACGTTTTGGAATCCAATTCGACGTCCATAGACAGCACTGACTTCAAACGGGCATAACTTTCACATACCGAGTCCACTGAAGCTCCACAAGTACTTGATGGAAAGCTTATCTCGTCCTCTTTCCAATGGATCTAACCCCACCTCCAAATTCCTTTTGAGCACACCACAATCGCCAAAAATAGTCTGACGCTGATTCTGATTCCGAGTGCAAAGGTGTTGCACCACTTCCACTTGGGCCCATGGGCCTTATAACCCTGTGCCCACACTATTCATATGAACAGTGCCACCACCCCTCCCTTCTCTTCCTCCTTCATATAGTGTCCGCCACCCTTAGGGTTTGGTGGATTTCATTTTTGGTTAGTTAATCTTCGTTGTAACTTGTATCTTCTGCGTGTGTCTACTAGACCAGCCGGTCAAGATCCTTATTCGGAATCCCACCTTATTGAGTACTTCAATCCTATTTGCAATTTTAGTTTAATTTTTATCTTGTTCTTGCTTGTTCTTCTATTACATGCAATAATAGACCTTCGTGGTCAGGTCTATCGCGCTTCTAGCAATGTTGATAACAATCTCAGAGTTGGTTCAGCGATTGTCGGATATATTGGTCGTGTGCGATTAGTAGTCGAATCGTGAGAGTCATCTCTACCAAATCAAGTTATTATTCTTATCGAAAGATTGGGACACCCATTGTCGCATCACCGAGTTCCCCGAGTTCCCCTCATCACTCCCCAAACCCATCCCCTCTCTCGCCCTCTGCTCGCCGCAAATCGTCGTCAAAGTTCGCCGGACGAAACTCCATCCTCCATGATTTGCACCATCATCAAACGAGCTCTGGCAATACCGTCTCCACCACCAGAATGGTGACTCCATGTTCTACATGGTGCTCTCCTTCCCTCGCCGCCGCCGCCGCCGTCGCCAGAGCACCACCACCCCGTGTGCCCGTCACCACTCGTGCGCTGTGTCGCCTGTGCGCTCCACCACCGGTAGCTCACCGCCATCCCGCGCCACTCACCTCCCCTCTCCTATATTTAAGCATGGCAAAAACTTCCTCTTCTCCTCTTTCCTCTCCCCTACTTCCCCTTTTCTCTTTTTTCGCCTAGAGCCGTGCTTCCCACCTTCTCCTTTCTTCCTCAGCGCCGACCGCGCCACCTCAACGTAGAACCCCCGCTTCGGTGAAGCACTCCCGCCCAAACTGCGCCACCCTGCGCCCCTCCTCCTCCTCCTCCTCCTCTGTTCCCCTCCCACTCTCCCCTTCCATCTCCCTTTATTTTCCCCGCCATTGCCGGCGTGCCTCTACCAACCCCTTTCTCCGGTGATTTTGCCGCCGTCGAAGCTCCTCCGTCGCCACCACCGCCACCCATAGCTTCGCCTAGCCGTGTTCTACCCAGTGCCTCCTCGATCTTCACTGGACACTCATTGGGAAGCCGCCACCGCCTTTACCCTCACCTCGCCACCGCACATCGCCTCACCGCCGATCATTCTTGGCCAGTTAGCAAGCCTCTCACCGCCCTAGAATCCCCTCGCTCTTCTCTTCCTAGCGCGCCTCTCACCGCCCTCTGCATCGTCGCTGACTCACTAGAATGCCGATGTCCTACGCGCCACTGTCCTCTGTCCGACGTGGCATGCCTGCGTCAGTGCCACCTCGCCCGCTTGCCTCCGTCAGTGCCTACGTGGTAGCCCATGTCATCGCTATGCCACCTTTGCCGGTGTTACGCGAGCTGTGTACGGTGGACCTTTCACCGATTGGTGGACTTGGTCCATGGACCAAGGGACCCACTTGTCAGTTGGATTTTTCCTTTAGACAATCAATTCCTAAATTCTGAAATTCCCAATTTTACCATTTCATGTGATGAAAATTTTTCAGATGTTTGTTCTCCTTCATACGAACTTCGATTTTGACGATTTAAATTTCTAAATTCATCTAAAATCAAGATATAATTATCTATACTGAAAGTATTCAATTTGGAGTTCATTTGAATTTATTTGAACATTATTTGAATTTAGCTCCTTTTCGTGTATAAGTTTCGACGACTTCGGGGAAACTGGTCTTTTCGAAGAGTTAAATCCACAAGCTTTTAAGAAGGATAATTTATATCCTTTGATCATATTTTAGCCCAGTATTTAAAATTATTTAAATTTTGTTTTAAATTATTACGCATGCTTATTTATATTCAGTTATTTAAATTCCTATTTTAAATTATAGTTATGCCTAGATCCTTTGTACCACCAATCTTGACATTGATTTAAACATACCTCTTAACACCTTAGTTGAAAATCTAGTTCATACAATAGTCTGAACTAGAACAATTTGAAAAAAATTATGGTTAGTGTTGCTTAGGCCGAAATATTTGATTTGTGAATTTACAACCAAATATCAAATGATGTTTAAAATTGTATCCATGACATATTGGTTTGTCATGAAAGTTTGCAAACACTTTGAAAATTGAAATAAAAGGAAAAAAAAACTAGTTTGTACTTGGGAAAAATGGAAAGTTGGTGGGTGCAGGTTTATACACGGGCTCAATTCGGGAATGGATTGAGGCCTAGGGTTTTGTTAGAAGTCATCTAAGTCAGTTAAGGACCGGTCTTCGAGCCTCATCGTACTGCCACATGTCCTGGATGGGCAGGGTGAGGTTAAATAATTCGCAACGTTCTATTGTAATTATGCCATGTTGATGCGTGGGTGTCAGAATAGCCTACTTTTTATATATTCCCACATAGCGTAAGAGGGGGTTTAAATCCAGTGGATGGTTCAATCCAAAGGAAGTGAAACCTTAGTTGGTACGACTACTATGGGATGGTGCGTTGTAAAGCTCTAGTGATAATCACTTAATCGCACACCTTCAGAAGTGTGTCAGACGGACATTATAAGATGATTATCTCTTATGGGTAAAGTTGTAAAACTATTCGTATAGTCGTGTCCACGGTCATGGACATCTTGAGTAAATTCACTCAAAGTTAGACTTTGATTTTATTTTTAAAATAAATTTTAATGAATGTTTCAGATTGGTTAATCCTTATGGGAAATTGGGCTGATAGCCATGTAAAAGGAGGATATTCTTCATCAGAAATATATATGTCCTACTGTAAAATTTGAGAATTTAGAAAATGAATTTTAGTTATAGAATAACTGTTTTGAAACTTAGTACAAATATTTAAAAAGAACATTGTTTTTATGTAAAATCAACCCTATAAGCCATCCTTTGTTATACCCTTGTGCATTACAATTTGTTCTTGGTGTAACTTGCGGAGTACATTCATTTGTACCCACCTTGCTTAATAAAATGTTGCTCCAATGAGGAATACTACGAGGATGAAAACTTTGACAGCTGGACTACGCCATCAGACGATTGCTTGTAGTGAATCATGTGGTCTACCTTATTACTACTTCTGTTGTTTTTTTTGTTTTTTTTGTTTTTTTGTACTATGGCCTTTTGTAATGAACTTAAGTTATTATAAATGAATCGCGTATTATGGTTATACTATCACCTTTTGTTTGATTGTGTACACTAGCTACTGACCATAGAACTAGTGTGGAATACACAGAGGATCCGGGATCCTTCGCTCCTGGGTTCGACAACTGTCCAATAAAAAAATAGATTTAACAATACTAAAGAATATCACAGACGGTTTTATCTACAAACCGTCTGTGATAGTCTGCATCATAGACAGTTCGAAAACCATATGTGATGACATAATGTCATTACTAACCTATAAACTTAGAGAACTCACAAAATCATCTGCGATGATGTTTTTAAAGCGTTTGTGAAGACCTTTCTTGCAATAGTGAGGACTGGAAGAATGAAAACGTAGATTAAGGCATGTAAACGCTCGTGGTTAGCAAAAGGTTGCTATGCGAAACTAATCTTACGTGCATGCTAGCGCTGGCCGACCGAGCGAGAATGCGTGTGCTTCCTGAAGGATACCTACGACGCACAAACCGAATTGCAACATTCCTATCATAAATAATTAGAGATTTAAAAAACAAAACCAACGGCAGACAACACCTTGTGATCGGAAATATATCCAAGAACAAAATGTAAAGAAGTAGAACGGTCACACGAACAACTTACCGTTGACTTGATAAAGAAAAGTAAACAGAGCAGGCTCCGAAATATATCCAAGAACAAAATGTAAAGAAGTAGAACGGTCACACGAACAACTTACCGTTGACTTGATGAAGAAAAGTAAACAGCGCAGGCTCGATACTAAGCAAGCAATTTCACCATAGGAAGAAGACACGAATACACACGGACGTGTGTGTTTAGCCAAAGCCATTTTCATGTCACTCATGTCATGTGTTACATGTTTTATGTGATAGCAAGAACTACGCTTTTATATTACCCTTGTTCCACTTGCCTAAGCAATGTGGGACTAAAACATGCGGTGCTACGGAATTTAGAGCATGGGCCCAATTGTGACACATTAATCTTGGAATCCCCAGTACAAATTAGTGGACAGTGATCAGAGTTCTTATGCCGATCAAAGTAGCACCATTATCTTACTTTACTGAAACAATATTCCACCGAGTCTAGATGATTGGTGCAGGAATCCTAACGCGGTGGAGACAGCATGATATAAAGCTAGTAAGCAAAGGAATAACATGCCTCATGGCGGATGCTCAGGCAACTCCATCCTTCCAAAAGGCCTCCGTTTAGATATCAATACGGAAATTAGACTGTTCCTTGCAAAATTCGTGGGTTCCAAACAGTCCCGTTTGCTCGAAAAACATGTCTTCAACCCTCAATGACCACTGTTAACAAATGCTCTCACTTTATACTGCTAAAGAAAAAGTCGAGATCATAAAATTTACAATGTCCACCAATATAATTTTAACTCCGAACTTGGCTCAATTGTTTGGTTTGAAAAATAGAATATGCTGATCTGTCACCACCTCATCTCTTGTCGTAAGCGTAACATAAAATAACAGATGGTGTCATCGCATCATATTTATAGGATGATCGTACATGAACCAAACACAATATTTGTGTACCGGGGTAGCATCCGTGCAAGCAAGCAAGCAAAGACTCCGAGAGGAGAGAAACTCCAAGAGCTGGTACTTTCAACAACACGACACTAACTAGAGAAATAACAAGGGCTGGCTCGCATCGAAATCGTGTGACACATTTGACATTGGCGATGCGAAGCGTCACTCTGGTACCTTGGGTTGATGTCTTTGCGCCATCACTGGCTAGTAGCCAGCTCGTGATGATTCTTGTCTCCAATAAGACAACACCTTTGCTACTTTGCTACCATGTTTAGAACGTGGGAATAGAAAACAGAGGAGAAGATAGAAATTATATAGGAATGCAGTGGCAAAACATAGGATTTCACCAGAAATGTTCGGAATTTGATATGCTTAATTACCATAATATAGAATTGATTACTCATAAGGAAGTTCTTACTAGAGCTATCTTAATTTCACTGGCGGGCACCACCCTCCTAACATCCCTCCGCCTCCCCACTCTCCTGCCCCTTCTTCTTCCTCCCCCTCCCCACCCTCCCGTCTCATCCCCGCATCTTCTTCCTGCTGTCGACCATCCTGGAGGCACTGCGGTGAGCTCCCGTCTTCGCCTCTCATCCCATCCCATGGCGCTGCGGTGAGCTCGGCGTGGAGGCCAGTCTCCACTCCTCGAGCCCGCGTGCCTCAGTCGTGTCTCCATCTAGGGCCGACCTCGTCGCATCTAGATCGACGTCCCTATGACCCTGGTGAGTTTATTCCTCTTATTAATCTCTCCATTCCCCTTTCTCCATGGTTTGATTTCTTTGCTATTGTTCCTAGGGTTTGGAACACGTTCCCTTGCCGTGCTTCCAGTCTTCCCATTGGCCTCTAAGCAGGGGAGAAGTGGTGGTTTGTCGGACCCCGGGATATGCAACCCCGAGACCTTCTGTGCATTCCGAGCTAGTCCCATGATCAGTAGCTAGCTCGCACAGTTGCAACAATAATGTTACCATATCCATATAACAACGAAGCTAATGAAGCAGACAAAATAATATTAAATAGCAACAAAAGGACCTTATGGTCAAGTTCTTACAAAAGTTGCCACTCGGGGCTTAACAAAGAATGTAGTAATCGGCAAAAAATCCAAAACAACGTGAAGGTCAATCGACATGCTCACAGGCAATCGAGTGGAGGGCGCGACCTAGTTCGCGAAGTCTTCAAAGTAGTCTTCCTGGTAGAACTCGATGTTTCCTGTTTCTTCTGCATGTACTGATCAACAAATGACGTATAGCTGTGAGTACATGAAGTACTCAGCAAGTCATAGAGAAATGTATGTCAATAGTATTCATGCAAGGCTTGACAAGGATAGGTTTATGGTTATTTTGCAGAAAGCAATATTGACAGTAAATACAGTAAGTAGATTGCAAAGCATTGTTTGAAAGATTAATACATAATTAAGCAAGTTTTCTTTGAAACAAGAGTGAACTTCCCGTTCACTTCCCAACCATTCCAACCAAACCATTCCATCGAACCAAACCCACATTTTTGAAAATTCTACCATTTGCATGAAATCACTGGGCATGTCCATAACCGGGGACACAGCTATTCGAATACATTTTTGACACTCTGCAGAGGTTTTGCAGCTTTACCCACAAGACATGACTTTCTCTAGTTTGTTTGGCATCCGTCAAAACCACCGCGTACTACCTTTGGTAAGCAGTCTAGAGAACGTGACAAGGCCTTTACCAAGTTCCATTTTGACTCGGTTCTACTCGCTAAAGTTTCGCCCTCACGACCCCCTCTTGCGCCAATAATCAACCCAAACATAACCGACTCAAAAGTTTCTAAACTATTTGGCCAGGTCCAACTCATACTGGACTTGTAGTTGCACGATATGGCCCAGATCAATGGCTTACAAAGATAAGTCCTTAGTTGGTTGCTCAGGTGAGACTATCACATCCCAATGTGCCTGATGCACCCACCTTCACCACCGCCCACACGGCCGAGCATAAATCATTTTTGGTTCAACCCGACCAAATGGCAATCCCTGCCATGGTACAACATCTTTTAACAAAAGTGGCTTCACGCCACAATTCCATATTTCCATTAGTCAAGTTCATTCATTCTTTGAGCACATGAACGCAAATACCACGGTAGCTAAAGAAAAGCTAAGCAATATTACGTGGCCATGTTGGTAATACAACCATGTCCAACTAATATTAACCATCCTATGGTGCCCAAGGAATTATGCCGTTCAAGGGGACATTTTATTTTCAATTTATCAAGGAGGCATAATGACAATTTGGTAATTATCTACTCCCAAAACTATTTTTATAAAACTAGCCATGCATGTTAATTTGAAACAATATACTTTTACAAAATGATTACAACATGGTCAAAGGCCTACAACTTGCCTGCGTTGAAGTGTTGCGATGCGTCGGTTGACGGGTCGAAGATTTCTTCCAAAACGTTGGAATCTATACGTGCGAAAAGAACAAAATAAATAAAACAGTACCAACTAAAATCCAAAAATTTACAAAACTAGAACAAAATGAAAGATAGTGATTTTATATGAGTATATAAATTTGGATCACCCAAAACGGAGTTCGGATTAAGAAGTTATGACCTCTGGAAGTTTGAAATCACATAAAATGATAGAAATCAGATTTTGTGGATTTTCTGGAATTATTTTCAGAGGGAAAATCAAAAAAACCGCCAGCTGCCATGTGGCGCTACGTGCACTGCCATGCAGGCATGTGCGGTAGTTCTGGCGGGGGCGAGCGGTAGTTCTGGTGGGGGAATGCGCGGTAGTTCCAAAAGGCAACCTGCAGAGTACCGGGAGGAGGAGGCGAAGTAGCAGAGAGGTGGAGCGCAGAGTACCCCGGAGGGGAGCGTAGTTATGGCAAAGAAAAATGGTAGTACCGATGTAGAATGAGCGCTACTATCGGCGAAGAACAAAAAAACACTAGAAGCTTCGGTTGGGAGAGGACGAAGAGAGGGAGGGAGGAGAGCTGGAGGTGCTTCGGCTGAGGGGGAAAAGGACAAGAGGAGGGAGCCAGGGGAGGAAGAAGGAGGGAGGAGCAATGGAGCTTGGTGGCCTTGGCTTGGGCTCTCTCGCTGGTGGGAGGGAGGAGTGGAGAATTGGAGGAAGGAGGGGAGGGGAGGGGAGGAGAAGGAGGGAGGAGCTCTAGAACTTGAGGAGGGAAAAGGAGGTGGAGCTCGGCTAGCTTTGCTTAAATAGAGGAAGGAGGAAGAGAAGGAGAGCAGCATAGGAGAGGAGCTGGGAGGAAGCAACAAGAATGGGAGCACAGTGTGGCCGGGAGGGGCGGAGGAGCAGGGCACGGGGCTCGGGGTGGGAGGCGCCAGAGGATAGGGTGGCGGTAGGTCAGAACCAGCGAGAAAACGGGCATGGGCGGCGCCAGAAGACCCGAAGCATGGATGGCGCGCCGCAGCGCAGAGGGGAGGCGCGGTAGTTCCGACGGAGTGGGGCGGAAGTACCGGGAGAGGTGACGGGAGAGAGAAAACGGCGCGCGAGCGGGCACGCACGGGAGAAGCGGGAGGCGGGCCGTGTGATCGAGATCGTCTGGCCGGAGCGGGACGCCATGGGATTCAAGATCGCCATCAGGCGGTGCACGAGAGCGAAGGGAGCGCTTCGGATGGAGATCCGACGGCTAGGAGCGGGCGAACGCGGGGAGACGGCCGGCTGAGCTAAGCAGCCGACGCCTTTGGCCGGGCCAGAATAGGAACTGGGCCGAAGGAATTCGGCCCAGGAACAGTGAAGGGAATTTTTGATGATTTCTGAATTTCAGAAATTGAAACAAATGAAAAGGCTTTTTTAGAAAATAGCAAATAGAGTCCAAAAAATTCACAAAAATTTTGTGAATTATTTTAAAATTATTAAAAATATTTTTAACTTTAATTTTTCTTTAACTTTTGCAAATAAATTACTTTTAAATTTCAGGTAAAAGGAAAAACCATTTTTTAAATCCAATAAATCCCAGAAAACACTTAAAATAATAATTTTGATTTTACATGCCAGAAAACTCAATTAAATCAACTTTAATTAAATTAAATTTTGATTAATTCAAAACTCAATTAAACCAACTTTAATTTAATTAAATTTTGATTAATTCATATTAAACCGCTTTTGATTTTGAAATTCCCAATTAAGCTGTTGACAAATAAAAGCAAATGGTTCTCTTTTTAAATTTTGAAAATTTTCAAAAACTCCAAAAAACGGGATGCTGCATGGTTCAGGTGGAGCTGGGGAGACTGGCAAGTGGGGAGCTGATGTTGTGGAACGTAATGCACACCATGCCGGTGTCATTCAGGCTGCAGCCGATGGTAAGGGGGCACTTCGTGCTGCGGTCGCACTATTTTTTTGTCCTGCATATATCGTTCACAGATGGTTCATAGCAAAAACCGTCTATGATGGTACTATCACATACGGTTTTTGCTACGTACCGTCTGTGATAATTGACTTTACAAACGGTTCTGAGTTACGAACCGTTTGTGATAAGGCTTATCACAAATGGTGTTTCTCAGGTTATTACAGATCTATAAAGATAGACAGTTCAGAAAACCGTCTGTGATGACAGTTCGAAACAGTCTATGACGACCTTTTCTACAGATGTGACAACAATTAAATTATCATGTGAGCTCGTTTCTAGAAGTGTATAATTTTGCATTGGAGGATGGATTGCTGCCTAAAACTTGTGATGCTATTATACTCAGAAACCAAGGCGAGGAGGGCAGTCCTACCACAACTACAAGTCAATGCCGGCCAGCACTTATCAAAACCCATGTGGCCAGGAGGGGAAGGTCTCTGCGGCCGGAGAGCACAAGGGGAGAAGCCTAAAATCCAAAGCCCAAGTTTTGGATCAAATTTCTAAGCCCAATTCGGACCTCCCACATGTCCAACCAGATTTAAACTTGAAATCAACACAAAACTCAACTCGGATTCAGTTCGGGATAGCCCAGCAGTCCCGTCATAAAAAGACTATAACTTTCACAAACGGGGCTCTGATTTGGGTGTTCTTGTGCTTGTTGGAAAGCTTAGATCTGGCCCTATCTCCAAATGTGTTCGGAGCGCATCGGAATCGTAGAAACAAGACGGCAGATCAGGAGATAGAGTTAGGGTTCGACTCAACTTCTTGTGGCCGCTACCTCTCCTTTAATATATATTGTGTACATGCCTCTTTTAGGGGTTTTTATGCTTATTTAGAATGGTTTTTCCACTATGAAAACTTCATCATGTGTTCTTGTGTCGACTAGACCATCAACTGCGATTTACAGGCCTCAACTCGTGTGAATTCATATTTCCTATTTGCAATTTTATAGTGCTTGTGTATCTTGCTCTTCAATTGATGGCAGGAATTGAACCTCATGTTCAAGTCAACCGTGTTCTTGCCATGGTTGATAACGACTTGGAGTGTGATTTAACGATTGCTTGGCGATCTGGTCGTGACCAGTTGGTAGTCTACATCGTGAAAGTCGTACCTCCATAAATTGACGCATCATCCTATCGGAAGATCGAGACCCAACTTACTCATCATATAATTAGAAGAAAAAATAGCCAAATCTTTGTATTGAAGACCGTATCATTGTCCAAACCAATCAGTAAAAAAAATCAAAGATAGTAACTCACTGTAAATCTACTAGTAGCAAGGGTCTACTTCGTTGTTTGTCACGAATCTTCTACGGTACTAGAATCTTCCGCGCGCGGGGCAATGTGAGGGGGACCTGTCTCAGTTCCCCTGTGACAAAATTTTGTGATGGAAAACCAAGCAACAGTAACCAAGTGTGGCATGCTTGATTTACTGTGACCCCAAAATCTGGGCAAAAACTCTTCACAACCGCCGGGATGTGCGATTCTAAAATGTGATGTCTCAAGCAAGCTTCCGATTACAACAAAATCAAGCTTTTATTACATAAGATTTTAACAACCAGTTTTGACACAGACACGGGCTTCCAAGCCCAAAGCTGACATAATACAAGACAAAAGAAAAACACACCACACGCACGCTTGAGCACGATTGAGACCTAAAAATAGTAGTCACTGCCTTTTGGGGGCCCACCAAAATCCTACTCATTAGGCTTCTCAGTATTTTTCCAATCTTCTTCTGTGGAGGGGTTGCATATTTTGCAAGAATGAGTACTACTACCGTACTCAACAAGCCACATGGAAAAGCTAAATAATTACATGCAAGAAGTTCAACAGATGGTTAGGGTTTACCTTAACAGGCATCTGTGGATGCATTTTGCAGTTTAAAGTAGTTTAACTTTAAAACAGTAAAACAATAACAAATAATAACAACAGGGGTTTCTCAACAAATGCTCCAACCAGATTCACAACTCAAAAACTCTACTTATGCCTCATGTATTGGAATCACCCAAGAACACAGCTTCATTAACCGGAAGCACGGCGTATTCGAATACCATTTGATACACTCTGCAGAGTTGCTCAGCTTTACCCACAAGATACCTCATACTCGTACTGTCAGATCATAGACACGCAACATGTTAGCATGCGACTGAGCTGAGATAACAAAGATTTTTCACTGCTCAATCTTTCTAGTCTCTACCCGGTAGGTCCTTACTCCATACAACCCTCGAGAGACTCCACCGGCCGCAGCTATGGATCTCTCACCCCAATGCTGATGGGCCCATACCGTTATGAAGACCAGCGAGTGTCCCTGCAGGCCCACTCTTGTCTCATTCTAGATGTTGTAGATATTCAATTGGAAGAGCAGTGTACTAGGCTAGGGAATAATGACCACACCTATGGTTGAGCGGTTTTCTGTGTCTGTTACTTTGGCACAAGGTTTTTGTCCTTACTAGTCTCATAGTGAAGCGATAGACAAACACCAACACGTGGCTGTCTATCCTCCGAGCCTCACTTGCGACTTACTTTTTCCAACACAAGTCTATTGGGTTGCCCAACTTCCTGGACACAAAGCTCAACTTCACATCAAAACCATTGGCGAACCGCCAATACTCTCTTTTGATTGATAATCACAATTTTGGTGACAAAGCTATTTGCATAAATAACATTTTATGTGGACTTGTCAAGGTGAATATGGTTTACAAGAAATCTTAACCTTGTCAAGGTGAATATGGCCTACAAGTGTTAGGTGGGTTTGTATGTGGGGCAAAAGGAATTATCTAAACATCATGGCATTCCAAAGTATTATTTCAATAATTGAAGTAATTGGCACAAATAATAATGAAAGTAATATTAAATATAAGAACTGTAGGTTCAAAATGATCAAAGAATATGGCTTGCCTTCTGACACAAAGCCCTGTAGATCTTGTTCTTGTCCGACGTCTTCTGCAGTCTGGTTTTCAATATCGCAACCTAACGGGAAGCAAAACAATGAAACAACTAAGTAAAATCCGGCTCGACAAGGAATGAGCTGGGAACAACATGCAAGTAAAAAATAAATAGAAAAGAAACACGAAGAAGGTGGTGTGGGAGGGTGGGAATTTATCTGGGGTTTAATTGGACTAAATGGAGTGGAGAAATGGGTTTCTGGGTTCGAAACGGACAAAATGGGTATAATATGTCGGATTAGGGTTTTGCAGATGAATAATGCTAGATGATGAACAGTAATATTTTACTATTTCATGGATGAAAAAGTGGTGATGAACAGTATTGTGATTACTGTTCATGGTAATGAACAGTAAAAAATCAGATTTTTGGATGCCTAGTAGTTTTTCGGCTGATGAACATTGATTTTTGAATGAACAGTAAAACTGGATTTTGAAATGAACAATAAATGACCGAAGTTAGATGAACAAAGAAAAGGTCATCTCGCTCATCAGAAGTGCCCAAGGCTGATTTGGCGGGCCGAACCGGCTATTTCGGCCAAAGCAACGGCTTGCTTAGCTGGCCTTTTAAGGCTGGCCACCCCGGCTTCGGACTCGAGCAGCGTGGTCGAAAAACGGCCTTACCTTCGCCGGGCGCGGATTTGCAATCAGCTAAGGGCGGGTGGATTCAGCGACGGCGATGGCAAAGCGCCAGAGCATCACCGAAGCGAGTTGAACCCGTTTTGGGGTTTTGTGGGGGCGGAGGAGGTGCGGGAATAGGGTGGCGACGACGACCGAGAGGTGGCGGCGGAGGAGCACGGCCGCGAGCTCCGTGGGAAGAGGGTAGGCGAGGTGGGGAATGGTTGGCGGCGGTGGGGTGCTACTGACGGAGGAGGAGGAGGAGGAAGGAAGGCAAGATATTTTATCGAAGCTTTGCTTCAAGAGAGAGAGGGCGCGCGGATTCTTGATTCTTGCCACGCCAGGAAGGAGGAGCTAGGGGAGAAGCTGGAGGCGGAGGTGAGGAGGTAAGCCGTCCCTGGGGCGGCTTTTATAGCCCGGCGGTGGCGGCGAAGAGGGCGGCGGAGCAGCATCGCAAGGTGGCGGCGGGGATGCTTGAGCGATCTTGAGAAGGAGGTGACGGCGGCGGGCCAGTGGAGGCGGCGAAGGTGGTAGAAGGCTCCGGAGGGGAGAGGTGGCGCGGGAGGTGGCGACTGACGCAGCGGCGGGGCGGAGATGGCGTCGGCTGCGTGATGCAGGGAGAGAAGAACGGGGAGGGAGGAAGAAAGGTGAAGGCGCCGGGAGAAGAAGGCGCCAGCGAAAGGAGAAGACAGATTTCCAAAAGGGAAAGCGGAAAGTCGGCGATAATTTCCAAAAACGGAAGGAATTCAAATTTGAACAAAAGATTCAAAAATTCTCAAATTTCAAAATCTCAGGGCTGTTTCAATTTCTCTATTGCCGTGTTTAGACTATTAGGCTGTTTAGAACGCAGGAAACTCGTCGAAATTTCACATCAAGCTGGTAAAGAAAACACTACAGTCCCTCTAAAATTTCCACCAAATCACTTTCATTTCCAGAAGGATTTTTTTTTGGTCTTCTCTGGATGATTTACCGGATTTTATATGTCCGAACTAAACGGTGAAGCCGCCAGTTCTTCCAATTTTGTCGGTCGTGACTGGAAAAATACATAAACCCCAATTCCCTTGTAGCCTATTTGTGGCTGCTACCAATGATGCCTCAATTCAGCTCAATTGGCGTGAAAAGCAACAATTCCTTGCGAAAAAAAAAAATTCTATCCGTGCTCATCTAGGCGTCCTTCTAGTTCTATACGCATAAAATAGGGAAATAATGTCTTTTTTTTTCTCTTCTTCACACATGCATGTTGCCCTCTACTATTGGTATATCAATATCAGGAAAACTACTACAATAAGCAATTAGTAAAGGCGTTTGTGAAAAAATTAACCGGAAAAACGAAAATAACATGCACTCTATTTGCAACAGACGATCGTTAAAATGATATCTAGTCTGGTACCAAGGTTGCATGTCAATAACACGGTACTGTTGTTAAATTTTAGTGGAATTAGTGGTCATATTATGATATTCCGTGGAGCCAATAATTGAGGGCGTGAATAGTAAGAATATATTCCTTAAAGACATGAAAAATGAGAAGAGGAAAACCGGAGAGGAGCCGGCATCACTGCAGTGTTTTTTATTTTATTTTAAGGGAATTTTAAACTCTGCAGTGATGCCAACTGCAATTAAGTGAATAAACACACTGTCATTATTTGTAAGATAGAGATGTGCACAGATTACATAAAATGCATGTTTTCTTTTCTTTTGGCCCTACAGAATCTACTGCAGTACTAAACATCCGTTTACCCAAACTATACACAGTTTACATTAGCACTAGAATCAGTAGTATACCAATTTTATCTTTACCTGGACAAACACCACTTTAGAATAGGACCCAGATACAACTAAGAAAGGCATGTACCCCTAGCCTAATTGAGGGGGGAGACTGGTTGGTGGCTTCCCACAAAATCCAGATTTGATCCTTCAATATTAAAAAAAATAACAAAAAGAGAGAAAAAATAGAACAAAGAACAAGTAGTATGGTATACACTTGTACCCAACACCACCACCAAGAACACCCAAAGGAATCCAATAGCAATCCCACTAATGCCAACTACCATCTAGCTGTCTACATTTTCTCCCCATATCTATATGTACTCTTCTTCTTTACCTTCTTTTTACTCTTATAGTTTACCATTATTGTTGCTCACCAAGCTGCAATTAAGCACTAATTACCTCTGTAAAAAAAAACATGAACAAATGGTGGAGTGGTAACATCTAGCAGCTAGCTCATGTCCACCATGGCGTCGTGGAAGGCGGCGACGCGGTCGGGCGTGACGCACTGCGTGATGAGGCGCGCGCCTGGCTTGTGGGCCCAGGGCTTGACGAGGATGCACGTGGCGATGTAGTCCAGATTTGTCAGTGGGACGACGTGGGCGGGCGGGCCCCACCCGTAGTCCACCTCGGCGAAACCCAGCCGGGTCCAGTCGGAGACGAGCAGCGTCCGGTAGTCGGAGGTGATCTGGTAAGGGTCGACGCCGGCCATCTCCCCCGTCGCCCACCGCGCGAACTCCGAGGGGAGCCGCTTCTTGCCCTCCTTGATGATCTTGACGACGTCGGTGATGGAGGAGGAGGCCACCTTCCCGGCCGTGGAGGAGACGCGCATGATGTAGTAGCAGTTGCCGTAGAACCCCGCGCCGCCGCGGGGGAGGCGGGCGTGGAGGAGCGGCCGCGCGTTCATGGCGAAGGAGAGGTGGACGGGGGAGCCCGGGTCGAAGCCCGCAGCGCGGGTCCGGCTCTGCCACGCCTTGGCGATGAGCACGTCGAACGCCGAGCACCGGGCGCCGCCGGTCGCCGCCGCGAACTGGCCCTTGAAGTGGTTGATGTAATCGGCCGAGATGTCGATGGCGAGGTACTCGAGCCGCGCCGAGCCCGCAGGCTCCGGGAGGCTGCCGACCAGCGCACCGGCTGGGTCCGGGATCGCGTCGCGGCCCCACGCCGGCGCCACCGAGATGCAGTCCTCTCCGCGCGCCAGCTCGCCCACCGCGCCCATGAACTGCGCCGCCCCGGGCCCGTCCGCCACGGCGTGGCTGAACCGGAACCCCACCACGAAGCCGCCGCACCCGAACGTCGTCACCTGCGTGCACCATGGCTAGCCGGGTGAGCTCAAAGCCAAATCCACCGCCGACCCAGCGCAATGCGACTCGAATCCGCGGTCGTACGTACCTGGACGAGCAGGATGAGCTTGTTCTCGTCTTCATGGTTGGGCCTGGGGCTCGGGTGGGGGAGCAGCTCGTCCTTGGGGATGGCGAGCGGGTACTCGAGGTAGTCGACGTCCTCAAGTCGGCACCGGACGGCGGCCTCGATGAACCACACACCGGCATTGCTGCAGTCCACCAGCAGCTCGCCGGAGTCGGACACGGCGAGCCGCCCCGCGAGCGGGTAGTACTCCACTAGGGCGTGGGCCAGGGCCCGCTCGACGATCCGGGCCGGGCTGGCCCCCTCCCGGGCCGGGTCGGGCTTGAACACGTGGAGCGACTCGATGAGCGCCATCTGGGTGGGGTACCGGTCGAGCCAGGACAGGCGGAGCGGCCCGCCCGGCGTCGGCCCCGCCGCCGCCACCAGGCGCTGCGCGAGCCGCTCCACGGACTTGGCCGCCGCCATCATGTCAGACAGAAGAGAGCGGCGCGGCTGAGAGGATAGGCGGCCTCTGTGCTCTGGTTTGGTTTGGTTTGGATGTGAATGGTGATGAGCTGTTGCTGGTTGGTGTGTGTTGCTGGAGGAGTGCGTTGAATCCAAGTGGGGTTTGGTTTGCTTGGATTTATTTGGGGAGGTGCCAGGGAGTTGGGGGTTTATATAGATGCTCGGTGTTTGGGATTAGGGAGTTGGGAGGAGCGCATTATTAACTGTAAGTATGTATCGGTTCCCGTGACGAGGATGCGAGTCTGATGGAACCGGTCCATGGGCCAGGTTTAGGTCTTTTAGTGTGTGTGTCTCTCTCTCTATAATTCACTTAAATCGTATGATATATCATTTTATCTATTTGAACATACTCTAATATTAACTATAAGATACTCTAAAATGAGTTTCATTAAAAAAAATTCATTAAAGTCCACTTTTTAAAATGAAATCTGCCTATATACTTCTTTTATACGTGAAAAAAGGTATATAGCAATAATAAAAGCTCGAATGAATTTTTTTAGTCAAATCACATAGAGTATCTTATAATTGGTATTTAAGTATTCTGAAATAGAAATATAATATATTCGTTTAAGTGGTATATATATACTAGTAGGGTGCCCGCACATTACAACGGAATTTGATCAAATCCTCATGTTCAACAGTATTTTCTTCACACATAATAACATAATCAAATAACGAAAAGAAATGTTTCAGTAGGCATGCACCTGAAATCCACATTAAAAAAAAGTAGTACAACTTAGAAGGGCCTAGAGACACCAGATTTATTTCAAAGTTTGGTTCTACAAACCTAATTGTTACAAAAAGGGCTTTTGAAAGATAAGAAATTACGTAGATACTCTTAAAACATTACAAAAAGCTGTAACTAAATATATAAGAAGTTGCGCATAGATCTTTGAACTATCGTCCCCCGCTGCGCAGGAGTAAACCTCAATATTTTTAAGTTAAGAATAAGGTATAAGATATACTCCCACACAACAGAAAAATCATGTAAAGTATCATACCATGATTTACTTGAAGACTGTGAAAAATAAACTTGAAGACAGTGAAAAATCTGAGGAACGGTTACAATGGACATCTGTGCCAAGAGCATCTGAGACAAAAAGAAATGATCATGATCAGCACATTGCAAAAAATTTAGTACCACAGTTAATCAAATTTTTTACAAGAATCACAGTAAATCATACAAAACAAAATGCAAAATTATGTGAAGAAAACAACAGCATCTCCTGGAAAATACTTTCGTTTTCCTTTCTTCTTTCTCTGCATGCAAGAAAGTGGTAAGAAAAATTGTGAAGGCCCTATACTAAACGGTCCATCAGAGTATCAAGCAGCATGGTCAATTTCCAAAGAAGATTACAACTTACTGAGTAAAGTCATCAGCTTCCACAACTGAACGATTATTTAGATGTTCTCAAGATGATTGGGTATGTGACTAGTAAGAAACAGAATGGCCACTTTTCTTCAAGCTGAAATCACAATAAATCATACAAAACAAAATGCAAAATTAGGAAGTAGCTTTGAAAGTGATATGGCTTCGTCATGAGCACAGATCCATATAGATGTGACTATCTATATTCAAATCCCATGCAACATAATGTTCTTGATTTTTACAGAATATGCCTAGACACAAGTACAAAACATGCTATCATGGCACAAGTACAAATTGTTTCTAATTTTCCATGTTCCCAGTTAGACACAATTACAAAACATGTTATCATGGCAATGTCATTTCTGTTAACGCTGGAATAATTTGCATGACAGTAAAGTGATAAATATTGATTTTGAGTTTTGACAACGGTATGATGGAAAACAATAGAATTAGACATTGAGACCTTCATGAGACAAGCCATCACTTCCACCAACAAAAGTGCAGGGTTAGATTGAGTGATAATATGAATACTGAGTACTAACAATAATAAGCTTGCATATTATCATGTCAAATTCTATCCAAAAAGCACAAACAAAAAAATAACCATAATTCAGTACATACAAAGCTTCTTACATGATGAATCATGTGAAGTTCCTCTAAGCCCTTTAAGGGGCAATTCAGGTTGATGTGCACCATCTGCTACCCTAGTATGGTGGTCTAATGGGTCTTGTTATTGTGTAATGCCACCTACACAACGTTTACCTGATTGTTTTACATCTAATTTACCAAGAAATCCAGCAAATGGGGGCTTGTCATCCAATACCTGAAGAAACCAAACATCAACCTATTGTGCAAATGATGGTGGAAGCAAAACTACAGAAGCATTAAAATCGATGGCAAGAGCTTATGAAGAAAATGAAACTACGCTATGGTAAGACATTGTTAAGAAAAATTTCTTAGTAGTATCTTCTTCTCACAACTGAAGCATAGACTTGCCATGTGGGATGATCTCAATAAAAACTCATAAGCATATATGCATTGTTATTCAGAGCCTTTTTCAAGGAGGGTACTACATTCCGCTCCTGCAAGTTACAAATCAAGTCACAAAGGTTAAAATGCATGCAAGATCGGATGCACTAAGGTGCACCATCAGCAGTCAGTACCAGTTAACAATATACTATATGAAACTCACGAAGTCATTCAAGCAGTTAACCAGGGAGTCCTTCTCGACTTCCTTCTCAGCAATCTGGGGAAAGCATGCTGTGTTAGGGCCTGCCTATCCTCAAGTAACTATACCATTTACCCAATTGCAGACAAAATACCTTCGACAAAAGCATTTGGTTTTCCCTCTCCAATTCCATGTTCCCATTTTCAAGTTCGTTAACTCGAGCACGAATATACCATTCAAACGAAAAAGTCTTACTTACCGTCTAGAAACAACTGTCGAATGTTGTCGAATGGCATAGTAAACTTGTCCTAGCTTTTTCTCTTCGATATAGGGGGTAGAAAAGAGTAACCTCTGCTCCAGCTCTCTGGTTCCCTACATATCATCGTCGTTGTTACAGCCCAAAGTTAGCACTAAAACGAAGAAGATTAAGCCAAGATCGCAACACGAATTGTTCCTGAAGAGAGAGGGAGAAGGATGGACCAACCGTAAGGGCCTAACCCTCGGCGATTAGTCTCCTTTTGTTTCCACCGCCATTAGCGCCGCCGAATCCGCTGCGGCGGCTGCCCAAGGAGGGCCTCCAAGCCGATGCGTTGCGGCGCCGTGTGGCGGGAGGGGTGGCCTTGGGGAAGCGGAGGTCTGAGGCTACCGCCGCTAGGGAAGACGAGCCGGAGCCGACGGCATCCTTCCTCATCGCCGCCGATCCGAGGAGCGACTTGCAGGAGGCGGCGGCCTTGGTCTCGAACCGCGGGAGCGTGTAGCAGTGGGAGGATACCCAGACGGACTTGAGGGCGGAGCGCGGGCGGTTGAAGGATCTAGACCTGCCATTATGAGTTAATAGAGTGTTTTGGTGATTAATGACAAATTCAATTGTGAGACTAACTCTCTTGTCAAGTATTGTCTTGTGTAGTCTCATTTGGATATAAAGGTGAAATTCAACGAGGTATGCATTTGACTTATACTCTTATATTGTTGCATTCCTTGGATCCAAAATATAGGATGAACTCAACCATAAGTCTAACTGGAATATGTGCATATGATCTATTTACATATTTGTGTATGCACACATTTAGGGGGAGTTTATTCTATATTTTGTGGTTTCACTAGTATTGATCCATATTCCCTTTACCACATATATTTGGGATCTTTACTTTGAAACATATCCGTTTGAGTATATAGAACTTGTGTAGTTTTTGTATACTCATGTTTTGAGTATATAGAACTTGTGTAGTTCTTAGATACTCATGTCGTGAGTATATGTAACTTGTGTAGTTCATATATACTCACGTTGTGCTACATTTATCAATTCAATTTTATGTGTAATTGAAGTGGTTACCATTAATTACCAATAAGGGAAAGATTGAAGTATCTTGTCCCACCATTATGTGATAATGGTTTGTTGTGGTAACTAATGGTAATCACATTGTGGAACTAACATTTTTCATGAGTTGGATGAATAGGTTATGTTCCAGGGTGATGAAGACTTTGGATGTCATCATGTGTCAATGACATTAAAGTCAAGAGCTTGGTGTAAAGGATGCGTCATAAGTTGATGCTTATCAAGAAGAGATGATCATGAGTTGATCATCAAGACAAGAGAAGACCCATCTTACGTTGATGGATGTCAAGCAAAGGATCATCATGTGCTGATGATTATCAAGTTAATGACCCGGATTTGAAGTGATGATGTGCGCCATCAAGCTTCAAGAAGATGCAAGGCAAAGGTATGACTAGCTAGGGCTAAGGATATGTTTCTAGTCTTTTACCGGTCTTGGTATTTGGTTGGAAGACCGAATTGCTAGTATAGGATTATCGTACTATTAAGAGGGGTCTTAACTAGTATTTTGAGTTAGTCATGTGTTGATGGCTCATTGTGGTTGCTCTAGCTCATCTAGGCGTGATGCTATTTATTTACGAATGTGTTTTGCAAATAGTCGAGGCTCATGCGTAACCCTTGTAGCATGTCACTTAAGTTTGCAAATATATTTTGCAAATGGTGTAAGTCCATGTACCTTATTCCTTGTGATGAGTATTCTAAAGGTTGGCACATGTGTTTTGTAACCTACTGAGAATATCATCTTTGAAACCCTGTTGGAATTGCACGCAAATGAGCGAATGTGTTTTGCCATTTGATGTGAAGCCAATGTGTATGGCTCTGTGGTCTGACGGTTAGACCGCCAGTGGTCACTGGTCGGACCGGTGGCAAATCGGTTCGACCGATGTGCTGTTGGCGGTTTGACCGATTTCCCTCTGTGTTGATTCTCTCTTCGGACGTTCCGCCATTGCGAAAATGGAACTTTCGGCGTGCGAAAGTTTCAGGGTTCGTGCGGAACGTTATTCCAGAGAGCTCTCTTTTTGGGATTTAGCCGATTTTGCCTCGGGCGGTCGGACCAGCCAACCTTGGCGGTCTGACCGATTTGGCGGCGGTCAGACCGGCCATTAGTTGGCGTTCCGACCGGCCGAAGGCTCCAAGGCTAGTTTTATAGCCGTTGGAGCACGGGCGGTCCGACCAGCCATTAGTTGGCGGTTAGACCAGCCCTGTGCAGATTCGAGGGAATATTTCCCCCAACGGCTAGTTTTTATGTGTGGGCTGTAAATATTAGCCTTGGCCGGTTGGGGATGGTTGTTGCTGCCATTGTAAAGTATTCTAGTGTTGTTAGACACTCTCTTGAGCTAAGAGCAAGCCTCTCCTCTCTTATGTGCATGTGTTGTACTTAGTGAGATTTGAGAGCAAACCCTAAGTGCATGTGTTGACTTAGGTAGTGGATTGTGTATCCACTGTTGCTTAGACACTTGATTAGTTCAAGTGAAAGTTGAGTCTTGTTACTCTTGGTGTTTGCCGATACCTAGACGGCGTGGAGGCGTCGTGCCCAGTGATCTTATCAAAGAAGCTTGTGAGAAGGCCTGGTGTGGTTGTGAGTGGTTTGGTGCTCGCCATCTCTGGAGTGGAGGAAGAGCAACCCTAGTAGAGCGAGGTGTTGGTTCGGTTTGGAACCGGTCCAAGTGGTTGGACTTACCTCGGAGGTGTTGACTTAATTAGTGGAGCCAGTCCAACGTGGTTGGGCTTACCTCAACGTGAATTAGGGGAGACCGGCAAGTCTCCGAACACCACGGTAAAACATAATTGTTTCCATCATGTTTTTGCTTGTGTTTTACTTTGAGCAATTTACATTACATGCTTTAATTGTTTATATATATTGTATGATTGCTCTCTTGTACTGTATTCATATTGTTGGTGCACTTAGGGAAGCCTAGTTGATTTAGGTTTTAATTGTGCAAAACTAATTTGTTATTAGCTTCCGCATTTTTAATTGGTTTTAGTGCCAAAGAATTTTTAAAATCGCCTATTCACCCTCCTCTAGTCGGCCACCTCGATCTTACAGCGGTGCGGGCAGAGGCCGAGCTGCTGGTGCTACTGGTGGCGGGTGGGGAAGGACGGGGAGGGGTCATCCAGGTGGAGCGCAGTGAAGGAGCGTGAGAAGTTGGAGAGGGTGGCCTTCTTGGGGGGCGGCGGGTAGGGCGGCCCGACCTTGCAGATGCCGAAGGGCACCGCGGCGGCCTCGATCTTGAGGATGTAGGCAATGGGGTCGGCGAACTCGGCGGCGGTAGGGAGGAGAGGGAGCGTGCGGGGAGTGGAGGGGAGTGGAGGGAGCAGGCTTGGGATGGGGGGAATGGCGGTTAGTACCGAGGACGCGCTAGGGGGGCGAGTAGATGGGAGAAGGGGACGAAACGGGGTAAACTGAGAAATATAGTAGTAGAGATATATATACACTAGTAGTATGTCCGTGCGTTGCAACGGAACCCCAAAAGACAGTGATACATATCAACATACGGGGTCCTAAACCGAATAATAAATATCAATTTTCTTTCACACACAAATAAATAAAAATATTAACTCCAACTATTACAGCACCTGCTACTTCTGCTACCCAAAATGAACGAACAGTCACTTTGCATATAAACCGACAATAAGCACCAAGATGATGAAATTATGGTATGTGTTGCACACCTTGGCTATAAAAAATTGAACTTCACATTTTATGCGGGACACTAAAAGTTTTAAAACAGCACTAAAAGTTTTAAAACAGCACATATTCTCCCCTTTCTAACCCGAGCTTAGGCATCAACATGATCACCAAAAATTTTACTCAAGCAATGAAATTTTCTTCAATGAACAAACCTCTCACAAGGAAAAAGTTATCTAGTACTTACGATTTTGCAAAACAAACTAACGCTTTCGAATGAAACACAAATATTAGGTAAATAAAAGATATGGATGAAGCCATGAAGGTGAAGAGTGATGGGGGACCTAGGAGGGTTCAATCATTCGTATCGCGAGGAACCGCAGAGAGATGAGAAAGAGGTGGCCATAATCCCTCAAATTGTGACCGTTCGGGCTTCCAAAGGATCGAGTTCATGTGGGGGAGCTCTCTGCACAATACAGGAATTATGTACATCATGGTGATTATCTTGGTTAACAAAGCAAGCATTTTGAAACAATAATAGACAGCTAACTGAACCTAACAAGGTTAGACTAACTCTTTCCCATGTTGGCAAACCAATCCATCTAGGATTTAACGTATAAACTAATTTGAGACCATGGATGCAAATCTTTAGTAGAACCATGGATGCAATTAGTAGTGAAAAATTAGCTCATACAACATGTCACACTAATAAAATGAGAATTCTATCAATTAAGTGGCATAGCCTAATTTAGCAAGATACAGCATGAGATGATATTATCCTAGACCAAACTCTGTATCACTAAGGAGATTATCTTCAAAATAGTGTAAAAGGTTCAAATTTGAAATCCAGATAAGCATTCCCGTCTATTCTGGGTAACTTTCAACTCATGATAGATAATGATTATTCACGAATTTACTTCTGTAACAATAAAGGAAGAAAATTGCATTTAACCATTTACTTCACATTAAGGGCCAACAGTTTCCCCATTAAAAAATTAGAGCAATGATTCCTTTATCACTCTCAGAGACCTAATATGTATGTGTATAAACCAGGTCACTCAACAAAATAGATCATGTGTTTCTAAACAAAGCTTAAGCAAAACTCTTAACATGGTATCTAGCTTCAGGCGCACAACATTCTAGCTACTTGATCTCATGTTATATGTTTCAATCTCAGCTTTAGTCCTAGACTAATAGGACAATTATCCACCAAAAGAAAACAAAGAAATATAATCCCAACATGCGGAAAATGAATTAAGTCCCAACAAACTACCAAACTATTAGCAATTTCAGATCACAAGCACACCAAGGAAGAGGATTTTGAACTACAGAGTGCTAGATCTGTCCAATAAATAAAATCCAATGCTACATTTCATGAGAAGTAAAACGATATAATGCCAGAATTGAGAGTCACAACCTCATATCTCTCAATAACCAGCAGATGCAAATCATTACTCTGCCAGCCAACTGTGAATGGCACCAACATGCTATGCACCATAAACCTAGAAATATCATCATACTTTGCAAATCAAGAATAGCTAGTAAAACATATAGAATCCTACTCTGCATACGTCTCAGTGCATAATATATAGCACCAGACTATGTGTCAATTCTACAAATGAAATGAAAATCTGTATACCCATTTTCTTTAGTTAAGTTAGACCGAGTAGATGTATTGAACTGAAATAAATGACTGAGTATTAAGGCTTGTCAAGTAAGATGGACCCAAATAAGATTTATGCCTATCAAAGAACTTACTAAGATGTTTAAGTAGTAGGGCTTAATCCTGAGCTAGAATGTTGATGACACCCAAGCCTCCTGCTGTTTAGGACAAATAATGCTAAAACGTGAGTAACCAGTGATTCTATTCAACTTTGTACTCCACAAATTCAACTTTCCATTAACGAAGAAACTTTCAACTCAGAAAATTCGCCTAATTTCAACTTTGACTTTGACAACTACAGGTCGAATTCAAAGCTTTCAAACCGGATTAAAAAGCTTTCTAATCATTCTTGTATACTTTCAATTCAGACTCTAAAGCTTTCAACTCGAGCCCAAAAAATCTGCAAAAATTGGATTAAAAAACATTGAAATTGGGGATGAAAACTTGCAATTGGAGGAGCTTTCAAGTGGGGATTTACAAAACTTTCAACTACAACTGAGCTCAAAAGGGGGGAAAAGAAGTTGCAATTATGGCTTGCTACCTTAACACGAGAGAAAGAGAAAGAACGATTAGAGGAGATATACCTTTCAGCATTAACATATCACATGAGTGGGGGATCTGACAAGATGCTCTGATGAGCGGATCTTACGTGCCATCGCCATGTGCAGTAGTATTAGCCATTACCGCCACCGAGAGTCGTCGCCTCGACCCGCACCGTCGGTCATCCGCGTCGCCGGCCGTTGATGCGACCAGGAGCTACATCGGCAGCTGACTCCCTGACTCAGCTCCTGTGGCGCCGAACGACCCCACCGACGGGTTCCTCCTCATGTTTGGCCGAAAGTCGTCATCCCAGTCATCCCATCCTCCGTCCCCGCCACCGCTGCCCATATCGGAGGCGGGAAGGGGTAGCTTCCTGGCGGACGTAGGCGCGCCAGATCCAGGCGTCTCCTTAATGACGGGCGGGTCGGTCCATGACTTGCCTTCGATGGCGCTTGCGTCACGGTCGCGGTATCTGGCGCGATGTTGTAGTTGTACTTGGCGACGTGGGGCGTCTCCTTGGGCACACCCTGCACAGTGAGGAAGGCGTTGAGGCGGTCGTTGCCTCTGGCCTCCATCTTGCGGAGCTGCACCTCAGTCCACGAGTCGAGGGTGGTGGAGCGGACCAAGCTGATGTGCACGCTGAGGCCGCGGTGCTTCTCTCATGGCGTCCCCCACCCTCGACGTGACCTCCTCACTCTCGAACTCCACCACCACCGGTGGCGTCAGGCATGGGGAAGAGGGAGGACGGCGGCGTCGGCTGCAGGGAAGAGGGAGAGAGGGCGCCGTGGCTGGTGGCAGAGGCGGTGCGGGAGGTGGGCGAGGGTCAAGAGAGTGGAGCGAGCCGGCGGTCGGGAGGAGTTGGGCAACACGGGTGGGGCAAGAGTGATGCGAGGATTCAGGGCGAGCGGGAGGGAGGCGCGGGGCGATGAGAGGGGCGCGGTTTGGCGTGGGGTGGGAGGGGGGGAAGTGAAGCTAGGCGACGGTTCTTTTTTCATGCGGATGGCGGTTTGGCGTGGGGTAGGAGGGGAGGGGAAGACAAGCGAGGCGACGGTTCTTTTTCCATGCGTGCGGCGGTTTGCTGTGGGGTGAGAAGGGTAAACTTCGTAATTATAGTAGTTAAGATATTATCACTCTAGGTATACTCATATATTAATTATATGATCTTAATACTCTTTTATCACTCTGGGGGTATACTCATATATTAATTATTAGATAGTCCAATGTGAACCACAAGAAAAACTTGTAATCCATAGTTTTTGGCGTATTTTATAAATACCTTCATATTGGGCAGCATATCTCGTATACATAGTCCAATTGGTTGACATATGCACATGATAGATCTGAGCCGTCCATCAAGCTATACACAGACCAGATCGAGACTCCCTGCACCCACCTCCCACTTCACGCCACAATTAGTATTTTGCCCCTCGAACCGTGCATTCCTCCTCGCCCCTGGCTGCGCGAGTCCCCATGAAATCGACTACCATAATGATTTACTTATGGGATCAGATTAAAGTATCAACAAAACTGGAGCTGATAAATAAATGGCACTAATAGGGACAAAACTGGAGCTGATGAATAAATGGCACTTACAAGGGCACTACCACGATGTAGAAGAAACGAGCATGTACAGTAGCGGCATTGAAGAATCACTCTCTCGTTCTTAACGGTTCATACCCCTTGAGCCTTGTTTGGGCTACCAACGCACAGACAAGACCTTGTTTGGGCTAACAACGCATGGACAAACCTTTGTTTGCGTTAGGGGCGACCGGTGGAGCCACGTGTCGGGAGTGGATTAAATGCGGGCTATGGACGCACGGATTTCGCGTGTCCGAACGTGCGAGGTAAACGACAAAGCTGTCCGAAAGTTAAGGCGGCGGTGGTGACCACATGGGGAGGAGGATGGTCCAGATGCCATATATGCGATGAGGGTGAATCTAGAAGCTGAATGTATAGTTTTAATTATGTGTTGGCCGCAGACACTACGACACAAGAACGAGTACTCCGTGAAAATCGGTTCCAACTATGTCATTTAGTAAAGTAAAAGAAAAAACTCGGAGTGTCAGAGCCGAAGCCAAGCGGCGTACTTGCTCGTGGGGTAGTAATTTTTGTTGAGTAACCGGCGAGTCGAGTCCAAATTCGGGTACCTCGTATACAATGATCAGAATCGTAAGAACGATGAAGAACACAAGAACACAACAATAGAATGAACACAGAGATATGCGGGACTTGAGTGCCTTTATTCCTTCTGAACAATCGGGTTACAATGAGAGGGGTGACCTCTATTTATAGACTACGGATGAGGAGTTCAAGCTGGGCCAGACTCTCAGGGTCCTGGGCTCGATCGGGCCAGACTCTCTCGAGTCCCGGGCCCGGCTTAACACTCCCCTTGAACACTCATCCAACATGTTCATGTCTCGTTAAAACTCCATAAAAACCCAGTGGGAAAAATTTGGAGAAAGAGTACATGTCATACGCTCACTGCTGTTGCACTAATTGCCTCCTTAAAACCTTAGCCGAGAAACTTGAGAAAACTCGTCAAGGGAAAAGAGTACAATCCACCTGCTTTATTTAATCTCGTGATTTATTCTTTGGGTACTTGATCTTCATGATCAAGATTCAATAATGAGTTCGTGAAGATTCTCCCCCTGAATTCTGCACTTGTCTAAGTCTTATCATTCCAATTCCACGTATGCATCTTTCAAAACTAGACGCTGGAAGTGACTTAGTGAATAAATCTGCAAGATTTTCACATGACTTAGTATGTAGTACCTTAATTTCGTCCATCTTTTGCATTTCGTGAGCATAGAAGAACTTGGGGTTGATATGCTTTGTAAGGGGACTCTTCACATAACCCATATGCACTTGGGCGACACAAGCTGCATTATCTTCATAGATAATGGTGGGGGTTTGCGCGGTATCCAATCCACATGACTGCTGGATGTGGTGAATCATCCGTCGAAGCCAAGCACATTCTTGTGAGGCCTCGTACAGTGCTATGATTTGCGAGTGGTTCGTCGAAGTCGATACAAGACTTTGCTTAGACGATTTTCATGGAACTGCAGTTCCACCACACAGGAATACATAGCCTGTTTGCGACTTGGCTGTATATGGGTTCGACAGGAACCCGACATCTGCATAGTCATTCATATACAGATCTTGGTTCTTTCTTTAGAACAGACCAAGTTATTTGCTTCCTTGGAGGTAACAGAAGATGTCCATTATTTCCTGCCAATGCCTTTGGTAGGTTCTGTACTATACCTTGCTAATAGGTTTACGACAAATGCAATATCTGATCTAGTACAGTTTGCTAAATACATGAGTGCTCCTACTGCACTCAGGTACGGGAATTCTGGTCCCAGGACTTCCTCCCCCTCTTCTTTAGGTTTGTACGGGTCCTCGTCTTGCTGCAAGGATCTCCCGACCATCGGCACTTTCGAAGGATATGCCTTTCCAAAACCGAACCTTTCCAACACTTTCTGAGTGTAGGTTGGCTGATGTAATAGAATCCCTTCCGGGATATGCTCAAGCTGCAAGCCTAGGCAGTATTTGGTTTGACCCAAATCTTTTATTTCGAACTCTGACTCAAGGTAAGAGCTTGCTTTTCTTAATACCTTCTGGGGTTCCAAAGATATTCAGATCATCTTCATACACTGAGATTATACAAAAATCCATCCTGGGATTGTCGTATAAATACACAGGGATAATTCTCATTGTTCGTGTAGCCTTTCTTACATAGAAAGTCGCTTCGAGCGATTATACCACATTCTGCCTGATCGCTTCAGTCCATACAGTGACTTTCTGAGTTGCACACTGTATAGATTTCTATTTGCTCTGTCTTGGTTCGGGACATGGATACATTCAGGTATCTTCATACAAATATCCGAATCCAAATTCTCATAAAGGTATGCAGTTACCACATCCATCAATTTCACTTCTAACTTCAAGTTCACTGCCATTGAGATAAATATCTAAAGGTAATTCCGCCCATGACCGGGGAATAGGTTTCTTCATAACAATCTCCTGGATGTTGAGTGAAACCTTGTGCAACGAGCCTTGCTTCTTTCATTTCTCTTTCGAACAAATACCCATTTATGCCCTACATGGTGCACATGGGGAGTCAGGCGCTTCTGAGCCCAAACACCTCTCTTTTATTCAGAGAGAACAATTCAGTTTCTATTGCCTTCTTCCAATCTTCTCAATCTGATCTTTTCTTATATTCAACGAGCGATGCAGGCTCTGGATCAAGATTGATGATTGTGACAATTTTCTTTGCAAAGTAAATGTCGACATTGGCTGTTGGCTTATTCATAGATTCTCCCAAGATCATAAAGTTTATAGCTATGTCTTCAAGGGGCGATATTTCTAATGCTTCTATTTGCTTACTGCTACTTTCAATTGCGGGGCAAGTTCCTTTAGTTTTTCAGCTCCGATGTGTGCGCACACATCCATGCTGATGCCTCCCTTCATGGGGATGTTCAATTCTAGTATGCCTTTTCTGAAGGTTCCATACCGGTGTCAGGTCTCAACTGGCTCCCCTTCTGATTATGGGGTACTTTGGTGATCGGTTGTGTCAAGTCCTTCTTATCCTTTTCACCAAAGCGCCCCGGTTACTTTTGGATTCGAGGGTCGGAGTTCTCATCCTTCGAGGCCTTAGGACGGGATTAGGGATACCTTCATCGGTATTTCAACCCTCTCCTGCATTGCGTGCAGAGCATATGCGACTTGGTCACGCTCTTCAAATCACTAAAGTGGTTAGGCAGTTGATTCGCTAATGCTTGCAAATCAATTATCTTCTGGACTGCAATTGTCTTCTAGACTTCGATTGTCTTCTAAACTTCTCTATTTGCTTCACTAGTGCGCGGGTCATATGCATGTATTTCAAATATCTTCTAGACTTCAATTATCTTCTGGACTTCTCTATTTCTCGACATTTTACATCAAGGGTTGATTTCTCCCTAATGACGAAATAATTCTCATCTAATATGCTATCGTGAGGCGGTCAGATGCAAATCTCGAATGTGGGGTCCAAATACCGATTATGGATCTTTGTCTCATAACCAACGATATCCCGACTTTTGGAGAGTGCCCATTTCACTTCTTTGTGGTGGTGGTATAGGTACATAAACCTTGCAACCAAACCTTCAAAGATGAGGAATTTTCGATGTTGACCCTTGCGCTAGTTGCATATGTGAATGGATGTTATATGCGGTGGTCTAAAATTGATGAGAGTTGTCGTGCAGATCGCGTGTCCCCAACATGTAGTTGGTAAATAACAATTCTGCTAGTCCATTCTTGGTGTGGACATGCGGTACGGGATGCTCAATTTTAATTCTCATTTTCACACAATAATCATCATATGCCCTTGAAGTAAATTCTCCAGCGTTGTCCATTCTGGTGGACTTCACATGATGATAAGGGAAATTATTCTTAATGTTAATTATCTGCGAGATGAGCTTTGCAGAAGCGTGGTTTCTCGTAGACAATAAACAAACGTGCGACCATTTCGAGGAAGCATCGATGAACACCATAAAATACCTAAATGGCCCTTACAGGGGCTGTTTTAGGACCGCAAATGTCTCCTTGGATACGGTCCAGGAATGCAGGGATTTCGTCCTTTACTTTCAGAGTAGAGGGTCTAGTAATCAGTTTCCCGATGGTACATGCAGGGCACACAAAATCTTCCGGATTCGGGAAGTTCTTTAAATTGACAATATGTCCCTGTGAATTGTTAATTATATTTCTCATCATCCTAAGACCTAAGTGACATAATCTATCATGCCAGAGATAGAAGAGATTTAGAGCTTCTAAATATAGTTTTCAGGGCAGTATAGGCTGCAAATGCCTTAATATTAGTGTAGTATAGCCCATTTTCAAATGAAGGAAGTCATTCTAATACCATTTTTTTTCGTCACGCTTTGTAATGAGCAGGTATTCCTTACCATGCTCTTCTTCAGTCTCTACGTGGAAACCGTTAGCGCGAATATCCTTGAGAGTTCTAGTCGATTATGGGCACAACAAGGCTTCTTTAATGACCAAAGTTGTGTCCGTCGGGAGTATAATTGTGGCCCTTCCTGAGCCTATTATACATGTATCGCTGCCTGCGATTGTCGTAAGGCTACGAGCATTCTTACTGATCGACTGAAAAATTTCATCTCTCTCAAGGTGGTATTCATTGTGCCGCTACCTGCTAAGCACACTTCCTCCATAGGGCGCTACATGCGATCTAATATAATGTACTTTATTAATATGTAGCAGAAATCCAGCAACACATAAAATAAAAATACTTGGATATTAGAACATAACTTGCTATCATAAATACGGGAAATATAAGTCTTGCAGGACTCATCATAAGAATTTAATGCTTTGCTCTTCTAGAGCCTACAACCATTATTCAAAGTTTCATCATAATCACAAAATACAAGTGACTGTAAAAGGATCTAAGTGCAATGCGTGCACTAGATCGAATCAAGTAGTATTCGTAAACTTCGCCTTAATCGCTACATGGCGATCTTCTCCTCTTGGGCAATTACGGCTGTGGCCGCTGCTATGTCCAAAGGAGGCATGATGGGGGCTGCTACTAGGTTGTCCACATCCATAAGTGCAACTAATGGGTGTGGATCTTCCGTGCTTGCAATGGTGAGGTGTGCCTCATGCTATCCTTTGCCCCTTTTCTTAGACTGTAAAAACACCAATTACGTGCGACTCACGACTTTACCCTTCTTGCCCCTCTCCTTCGTGAGAGGCTTCATTACCTTGTAGCTACTAGTATTGGCTTCATGGCCAACATTGCTACTAGGTGGCTGTGAGATGTAGTTCTTCCTTAGAACATCATCTTGTGCTTTCGTAATTTTCACGGTGTCAATTAATGCGGCATACTTCTTGTAGCCATTTTGACAATAATTGCGTGCGGATTGCACCGCATTCGGGTGAAGGTAGAGAGGGTCTTGTCAATCTTCTGCTCATCCGTGATTACCTTATCACAGAGTTGAAGACTGTACAAATTCTGGCCATGCTGGGCCAACTCTTTCGAACTTCTGGTTCGTGATGCCAGTCATTTTTCATATTCATGCAAAAAGTTCATAGGGTTGCTGCTGGTAATTTAAATAAAATGGTTGCAAGATTCTCATAATGCTCTTCGAACTCCCAGTTCGTGTTTCCGTATTTTCCATGCATTTTCATGATTTACTGCTATTTTCAGTGATTAAAAGCAATATTAATAATCACAAATAATCAAAAACAGTAAATACAGTAAATAAATTGCATAGAAATAATAATAACAAGGTAAAATTTGATTCAAATTCAAAAACCGATTGAAAATTTGAATTCCCGATGCCCTTTTCTGCTGGAATATAAATTTTCGGCGAATTCTGCAATTTCCAGGGGTTAAAATGTGAAAAATTCAGTTCTGAGAAATTTTTCGTGTAATTTTTGGAAAACCTGAGGGCCTATTTGCAAAATGACCCTTTTTTATTGTTTTCTTTCTCTCTTTTTTTCTTTCCGGTCCGGCCTTCTTTGAAATTGCCTACCATTCTCGGCCATTACACAAAAATAAGGGGCCAGGTAGGGTTTCCGTACTCGTGTTCCGTGTGGCGGCTCTCCTACCGTGGCCGCAGCTGGTGAGGCGCGCCGTCAGGTGGCCGGATCGGGCGGCGGCGGGCGTAGTGTCTGTGCCGGCTGTGGCTACAGCATGGGCGAGGCGGTGGTCAGGCGCCTGTAAGCGCGGCGGCCAGCGCGCTTCTGAAGGCGAGGTGAGCGCCGATCGCGGGTCACCGGAGGGCGGCGGCCGATGCTACGGAGGCGGTCGCGGCTTCTACGCGCGGCGACAGGCTCGGCGAGCGGTCGCCGCGAGGCGATGGTTCGGCCGGTGACCGAGCCGCCGGCGGCGAGTCTGCCAGGCGGCCGCGGTGCTGAGTCGGCGTCTCTTGCGGCGATGCGCCGCACAGCGAGCTGGCGGCGAGCTGAGATGAGCAGTGTCGGACCGGCGTCGTCGGGCGGCCGGTTCAAGCGACGGTGCCTTCGAGGCGGGTCTCGGTACCAGCCGCGCTTCAAGGTGGCAGCACCTTCGAGGCGGTCGGGGCGGCTCGGCAGGGCCGTCGTCGCCTTTGAGACGGCTAGTGGCGGTGGCCGGCTCTTCTCCTCTCCCCCTTTCTTTCTTGATTTGGGTGCTGCCTGTGTGCCCGTGCGGGGGCTCCGGCCGTGCGACGACAGTGGGTGTGGTGGCGGTTTCAAGCCGGCCGGTTGATTTGCCCATTCGAGGCGTGCCACCGGGCGTGGTGGAGGATGGGATACAAGGCGCACCGCCGGAAGCCGTCGTCGGACGTTTTTTCTTGTTTGATTCACAAGTCGACATCGCTCATATATAATCACTGTTCATACAATGCAATCTTTGTTCATGCGATTACCGATCGGTGACTTCGTGTCAACTCGCGGTAGATTAGAACGAACTTGCAATTTCAATCTACGGTACAATCGACATCCGATCTTTCATACAATCTCCCGATCGACATTGTGTCGGCGACTTCAAGTCAGCTCGCGGTAGATTAGAACAGATTTGCACCGTAGAAAAACAATCTAGAAAGCAAATTTGCAGAATTGAAAGCAATCTAGAACATACGATTCAATCTACGAGTGTCGTTGTTCGACGGTTACCTTTCGATGCGAGGAGAGTCGATCGTGCTGATAACGTATTGAGTAACCGTCGCTGGCGAGTCCAGTCCGAACGGGTACCTCGTATACAATGATCAGAATCGTAAGAACGATGAAGAACACAAGAACACAACAATAGAATGAACACGAGATATATCGGGACTTGCGTCTGCTTTATTCCTTCGGAACAATCGGGGTTACAATGAGAAGGGGTGACCCTCTATTTATAGACTACGGGATGAGGAGTTCAACTGGGCCAGGACTCTCCGGGGTCCTGGGCCCGTACTGGGCCAGGACTCGGTTTCTTAACAATTTTAACGCGGGAAACGAAAGTGGAAAGGACGCGGCCGTGGGCCGTGGACGGACGGGTACGGCTGGGCGCGTGCGCGCGTTGCAGACTCGTAGCTGCTCAACCAACAATAGTTTAAAGGCAAGAGCTAGCACGCCAATCAATAGAAAACGAAGCTGCGTGCGCGTGCCGACCTGTGTGCACGCCAATCAACTAACAATAGTTCTGCTTCTTGTTCATAAGCTCGGCAGCCGGGCAAATCCACCCATCCTTTTACCCAAGGAAAATGTGAAAACGGCATGCGTGTATGCATGATAATTTTTTTGGAGGAAACAAAATAAATAATTCCTCCAGAATTCTCGTGGAATTTATAAAGCTATCTTAATGTGGGTTAATAATTCCTCTCAAAGCATGCAAGGTATTGTTACCTGAAATCGATGTGCCAACTTACTCCTGTTGTGTTTACAGGGACAGTTTCTTGAAGTTTATGTGCCAACTTATTGAGTAATGGTTTACATAAAAATCTGCATCCATGACTTTTTTTTTTAATCTTTGCGCCAGTTCGTGTCCATGGACTGTAAAATCTTGTTGGATTAATTGAGGCAGGGTCCAGCTGACACTCTAGAAAGCTACCCCTCCGTCTTTTAAAGAGTGACGTTTTAAAGTACATTCGGTCAAATTTTATAAATTTTAGTTATTGATATCTTTATAAATATTCAAATTAGATATATGAAAATGATATGATAGATTTTGTCTTAAAAAGTACATTCATAATATTATAGTTTCATTAGATTTATAAATATATTTCTAATTAAAATATATTTTGGGACCGTATCCATATCCAAAATATTTCTTCTTTTTTTTTTTGTGAGAGGAGAGTGTACTTCTTTTTCTTGGTTGTTTCTCTCGTTGGCTCTTCTTCCGCTTTGTGCTTTGTACCTAACTAAGTTAGGACTGTTCTTTTAGTTTTGCAACCTTTGACTATTGTAGAATGAGACTTTGCATGGACAATCTTTACACCAACCCTTCTTGGCTCTTTGCGTTGCTTGGCTGAAACAATGTAGTTTCTTCCCCCTTTTTTTTTTGAAAATAGCATGACTGAAGAAAATACTTGCTACCTTTTTTAATTAAATCTCTTCCAAATAATGCGAAGGATAAGGCAGCCGCATATCAAACCACACCTCATTTCGTCACAATTCCACATATTTGTTGAATTATCTATGGGATATAAATCAGATAAGTATGTGCATAAATAAGTACATATACATATACAATGATACATCCATGAGAAAATGCCAGCTTGCAGTGATGTTTGCATGTCAGCTACCAAACGCGAGGGAGTCAAAAGTGTCCTGCCAAATTTGCTTCCAATCACCCCTTGGCGACTTGTGGGATCTTTCTCCGCGATGAAAGCAACCAGGAACGGCCTCCATGGAAACTTCCACAAGGAACAGATGGGTACGTCGCACTGCCCCCGCTTCTTGCTGCCAAATCCGAATTGGAGTTGCATTTCTGATGCACGCATGATCTCAAAGTATATATAGTACGTTCTCACAAATGTATCAGTCACAAGGAATTTTCGTAGGATCCTAGTCAGGGGCGGAGCCGGTCATGGTCTAAGTCTCGGACTAAACCAACTATTTTTTAGTTGAACATAACGTACATACATAGATTATTACTATTTTTATAGGTTTTTAATCCTAAATCTGGGCACTAGATCCGCCCTTGATCCGAGCTACCCTTCAATTAATTGGAAGTCTCTGTCCTGTCTAGCCAGAGGCCTGCCCTTCAAAGTTTTGTTGTGTTCAGACAATCAGACTCAGTTAGCCACCACCGAAAACTTTGCAACATGTACTGCTTCTGTGCTCTGTTTCTTTACATATATGCGCTAAAAATGCCACATATCTTTTGTTTTTTTTCCTCGAATCCAAATTCCACGTATCTCAAAGCAGTACGCTTAGTGGTAGTGCTCCATAAGAGTAGTTGGTTGTCACAAATTAGGACGCCAATATTCCTTAATAATCGTGCTTTTCATTCTTAATAAGGTTTGCTAGGCAATTAACTTGGAACAAATTAGATTATTTATTTACATTTTTGCGAAGAAAAAGGTTGTAGTGACCAAACGAAGTGAGAAAACGATCCATCGGATAGAGAAATCAACGGCTTAGATCATCTCAGTGTCTTGCTCGATTCGCTAAAGTACCCGGTTCACTCAGAGTCTAAAATCTGACAATCTCTCTCCCTCGCTCTCAATGCTAATGCTTAACGGGACTACTTTATACGAATAATAGATTATGAAATGCACTTACATAGATGTTTGCTTGGAGATGAGGTGATCACTTCGTTAATCAGACTCAGGTGCTCCAGCTTACCTACCCAATGCATGTCATTTAGTCACACACGTTGACACATATCATTCGCTTTTCGGCAGATATATGAATTTGTATGCAAGGGGCCACTATCTTTGCAAAAGCCGCCCATATGCATCACCTTTTCATCGTGATGAGATCATCAGACAAATCCAGTGCATGGCTTGATTAGTTAGCTAGTCTACAAGTAATTAATGATCTTTGCTGATGAATGGATCTATGTAGCTAGGGCACACGAAAAATACATCACAAATTTAATGCTACTTTCTTTGGCGTTTTTGGATATTAACGTGGTCCCTAAAATACAACTTTGACTAATCATTTTTATTGTCTTATATTTATAAAATATTATAATATTATAATATTATGAAAGTACTTTTCGAGACAAATTCAAAGTTCAAGAAAGCGCTAATCGCTAGTCGAGCGGTGTCCCGGTGCCTAGCGCCTAGGCAGCCGACTAGGCTACAGTGCTTTAATCCATAACTATGGAACAAAGCCCACTCGGCCCAACTAACCGCAACCAACCTTATCCATTCGCAACTACTCCCCCTCATTCCCATCCTCTTTCTTCTTACTTCCTTCGCATCAACAAGCTGAGCTAGATCCCAACGATCTCACCATCGGCCCAAGCTCCGCGTGCACCACCACCGTCCTTGTCGCTTTCTTCCTCCTCTCTGGCGCCGCTGCGCATGCTTCCACCCCCAACCCCGCTTCCACCACCTGCAGCCGGAGGCGCTCTCCCCACCACGCTGCACCAACCTCGCTGTCGATGATCAGAACACGGGGTTCCCTATTGAGCTTGTCCGAAAAAAATAATATGAAAGCACAATCTAAATGAAGATCCTTTATTGTCGTGGACACAATGGATGTATAAGAATACAATATGGATGTTACAGGATTGATCAAATGATCGTATGGAGTCGTTGAATGACCAACATATATATTATTACAGAATACATGGGTTACCCACTTTATAGCTATTGAATGGGTCACAGTTAATGCCACTGAAGGTGCCTCTTATCTTCAAGCATGTTCTTCAATTGAGACTTGAATTGTCACGTCTCTTAGTCAACTATAGTAAGTTGCTAGATGCGTCAATAACCGCTCTCACGTTAGTCACGTGGGAAACTGTCATACCTCCCAACTAGTTCGGTGGTCGGGGATGACCCAAAACCAAATGGCTGGTCGAGTGGTGACCATAGCTGATTGTCTCATGACTTAATTTGGTATACGACCAGTTTGGCCGTAATAAAGGGATTAGATTTTTTTTAAAAATACTAGTCGTAGGTTCATAACCATTATATAATGAGTCTCTGATATTTGGGTCTACTTTTAAAGAATATTTACTTAAGTCTTTCTTGCCTTGAAACGTGCATTAATAAGATTTGATCATGCACAACCATTCCAAACATTTAATGAAAATGTGGGAGAAATAAAAATATTCCTATTTTCTTGAAACCCATATCCATAAATATCTTCTGTGGATATCGTGAGGATATGTGCACGATCTCAGGATGATGAGTCAATTGGCAATGGCTTTGTTGGTTTGCAAAATCTCGCGTTTTCGGGGTTTGCTTCATGCTGTCAGACCACACGCGGTCTGACCGGTGGTGTGGGGCGGTCAGACCGCCCGTGGGACGGTCGGACCGGCAGTGGTGGCCGGTCGGACCGGCCTGACCTAAAATTGGATTTTTGAGCTAATCCAAAAATAGGTTGTGTAGGCAGGTGAGGGGAGTCTCCTGGATGTGGTTTCATCATTTTTGGAGCTCCGAGTCAAAAGTTCTATTGAGTTGAAAATTCCGAAGGTTTTGGATTTTCAAGTGGAATTTTGGCTAAGTCCTTTGGGCGGTCCGACCGCCATTGTGGGAGCGGTCCGACCGGCCTGAAATCGGTCGGACCGGCCCTGTGGGGCGGTCAGACCGGCAACGACTTGGAGGTAAGCCAAGTTTGCATTGATGCATGTTGATTGTGTTTAATGTTTAGTTATCAATGCTTTATTGATGTATATTGCATTACGGAGCTAACGTGGGTCAAGTTGTGAAGAACTTGTTCCCGGAAACGGTTTGGTTGTCTATTGCTGTGCAGGTGGCTTGCAGGTCAACGACGTCAACGGTGAGTGGATCGGGACTACGCTTGGAGGCCGAGGTCGAGCGATCATGGATACGGTGAGGTCGTGTGACTCAAGCATGGTGCGAGATGGGCAAGATGGATCGAACAGGTGGTTCGGTGCACCGGTTGGATCAGGCGGTGCGGATATCAGTGCGAGTCTCTGGGAGGATCCGATGGGATTCGGACAAGAGAGGCTTGGCGACGTGATGAGAACCGCTGATCAACCTACACGTGGTGAAGCAGGCGATTGCTTCAACAGATGTTGTGTGTGGGTCCCATGTGTGAATGGGTCCCAAAAGTGAAACCCTAGTCCTCTCCTATAAATAGAAGGGGGGAGATGTAAAATCCTCTTGAGGCATTCATTTGGTTTCCCCCCTTGCTTTTCTAGGGTTAGGGTTTGGAGAGGAAGAGAGGGAGAGATTGTATGCTCCTTGGGTGAGCTCTTGTCCTCCTTGTTGGAGTGGCTTTGTAAGCATCTTGTGAGATCAATCAATCTTGTGATGCTTGCTTGAGAGATCTTTTGTCTCCTCCTTGTGTTCTTCTCTCATTTGGATGAATTTGGTGCTTCCTTGATTCAAGGATTTATGCTTGGTCTTTTGACCCACTTTGTCTTGCTTTGATGTGTGGGAATACTCCTAGAATCATCTAGACCATCAATCCCCACTAGCAAGTCTTGAATCAAAGATTTTCATATTTCTAGGGTTTATGCACTTCTTTGTTTAATCATTGAGAGATCGATTCTGCGAAGTGGATATGAAGGATCGTCGCTAGAAATAGGTCTCTAATATCATTAGGGAGGTGTGCTCGAAATCTGGTCAAGTTTCATTGGTCGAATCAAAAGTTGGATCAAATTTCGTTTTGGTTTTGGGCTTCATTTTCAGTACTGGACTGAACCGGTCAGACCGGTGTTTCAACGGCGGTCCGACCGCCGATATTCGAGACATCACTTCACGGGTCGAACATTGTCCCACCGGTCTGACCGCTAGTTAGTTGCCGGTCAGACCGCTGGTTGAACGTCGGTCAGACCGCCCTTGGTAGCCGGTCCGACTGCCTGTGCCCAGATCAACCCTTTGAGATTAAGTCGCCACTTTTGTGTCGTGTGGTTGTCGGGGTGTGTCGAATTCAGCACAAGGCCTCCGCTGTGTGCTTACTGATCTTCTTAGCTTTCATAGCTAAAGGAGTGAAGTTCGTGTTGAATTTGATTTAGGCGAGTTTTGAAAGCGCCTATTCACCCCCCCTTTAGTCGCCTTTACGGTCCTACAAGTGGTATCAGAGCCGGTTAGCTCTTCTCATAGATCTTAACCGATCTTTGGAGCCATGGCGACTGACAGATATTCAATCAGGCCACATATTTTTGATGGAGTTGATTTTGCTTATTGGAAGGCCCGAATGGAGGCCTACATCGAGGCTCAAGGGCACGCGATTTGGCTTAAGGTGAAAAACCCTTATGTCGTGCGGTAGATGACAATTTGATCACTCGGATGTGGAGAACAACAGTGAGGCTCGGAATTTTTGATTCAAGGCCTTAGTCGATCGGAGTTTGAGCGTGTCGCTCATTTGTTTGTCTGCTCATGAGATCTGCGGACTCTTTGTGACTATCACGAAGGGTCCATGCGATCAAGGAAGTGAGATGAACCGACTTAAGAAAGCATACTCCAAGATCGAGCAAAGACACGTGAATCTTTAGATGAGTGTGGGGAGATTTTCTAAAATTCTTCATGATCTCCGTACTGTTGATCTTGTATTTTCGAGTCCGAAAATGCACGCCGACTTTTGGGTGCTTTGGATGTGAAGGTCGGGGATGAAGATCACCGCCATCAATGGCAACATCACATGAGTGAGCTTACCATGGATAAGCTTTACTCTAGGTTGAAGACGCATGAGATTGATTTTATCTCGCGTCTCCCCACAAGCCGATGGTTTTAGTGGTTGACAAACTGAGGCGATATCTTGATTCCTTTAATGTTAGCTCATCTGGATTTTCTTTATGCGCTTTGCATTCTTTGAGCGATGAGCAACTTGAGAGACTACCTGAAGATGACTTAGCCCTCCTATCCACAAAATTCACGAGAGCCTACAACAATGTGAGGAGTAGGAGGAGAGGTGGACCTGTCACTTGTTTCGAGTGTGGTGAGCCCAACCACATTCGTTCTAGATGCCCCAAGCTGAGGGGCAAGGAGGAGGAGTCACAAAGGCATCCTCAAGCGAGGGATGCCAAGTCCAAGAAGACAAACTACCGCAAGTTTGTCAGCCGAGTCCTTGAAGCTCTAGAGGATGTGAGCATGGAAGATGTGGACTCGGAGGCGAAGGACGACAAGAGTGACTCCCGTGGCAAGAAGAAGGCACGTGATTTCACTGGCATGTGCTTTATGGCTAAGAACAGCCACGACATCGACTCCTCCAACAGCGAGGATCCTTTTAGTGATCCCAATGAGGTATGCCCTTCTCTTCCTGACATGAAAAGGGCTTTAGTGCTTGCTGAACAAAAATTGCATAAGCAAGCTAAAGTGATCAAGAAACAGGATACTATGATTGATAATTTGAACCTAGAAGTGGTTAGGCTCAAATCCATTAATCCTGATGATTTCTGTGATTCATGCTCTAGCTTGCTTAATGAATTGTCAAGCTTGAATAATGCTCATTCCTCTGTTGAAGAACAATTGAAAAATGCTCTTGTTGAACTAGAATCTTTCAAGTCTAGTTACGCTTGCATGAGTGCCATTAAGCTTGATGTGATGCTTTAGATGCTATTCCATTAAATTGCTCAAAGCGTGCTTTGCTAGAAGTTAAACCGGATAGCTCTTTAAAAGAATTGCAAAAATTTGATGCTAGTCACACTTGTTCTCATTGTAAGAATAATCGAATTAAAATGCAAGAGATGACCAAAATGGTTGTTTATTCTAGAACGCCTCTTGTGAAAATTGCCCTAAGCTTACAATTGAGATTGAAGCTTTAAACAAGACTCTTGAAGAGAAAGCTAAAATTGAAAGATCCATGTCTCTTACTGCTTCCAAGAAAGTTATTGATTCTTCCTCTTGTATGTTGCATGCTGAAATTGAAACTGCTATTGGTAAGATACAAGAGGCTTTTAGAGTCAAATTTAAGGAGCAGTTGAATAGGATTGGAGAGTCCTATTGTGTGTCTTGTGAGGCTCTGAAAGTGGAAGTGGATCTTCTTAAGAGCAAACATGTTGAGGCAATCGATTCTAAAAAGTGCTCCAATTGTGGAGTTTTGGCAAAAGAGAACGATTACCTCAAAATGACTCTTGAGAGGTTTTCTAGTGGGAAAAAGAAACTCAACTTGATTCTAGACCAATCCAAGGTGAGTGTGAAAAAGAGTGACCTAGGTTTTAAGTCCCTAGAGCTTTCCAAGAATCTCCCACCAAAGATTGCTAGAGTTGTGAAAAGTGGTTTGGTTGAGCAAGAATCTTCTTTGACTTCAAAGGTTGTTCCTAAAGCTGTAGGTTCTGCTCAATCTCTTTCTAGCAAGAATGGTGCTTGTCTCACGAAGACGGACCCCTCAAAAGGTCAAGTACCATTGCACCTTCTGCAAGAAAGAGGGCCACACGGTTGAGTTTTGCTTCCGGAGAGCAAAAATTGAGAGGAAAGAGAGGATGAGCACCTTGAGATCCATTAGAGGAGTCTCTTCTTTAGCTGTAGTTTCTAGAGCCGGGCAGCCTATTCAGCGTACCACATATAGGCCTAGGTTTGTAGAGAATTCTGTTGACTCTTTTGGTGGGTCTAGGCAGCAGTGTGGTTTAGGATATCGTGAGGATAGACCACGGGTAGCACCTAGACAGGGGGAGTATCGGTCTTTTGGTAGATCGTTTTGGAGAGGTCCAGGTGGTGCTCATGGGCATTCTTATGGTTTTGTGCCTAATCATTTTTCTGCTGCTTCTTTTGCTATTCTCAGGCCTCATCCATCTCAGTACTGGACACCTAGATCTTTTATCTCAAATCCCAGTACTGAGGTATGGATGTTTTGAGGGAATTTGCTCTTTTTGCATTCATTGTATCATAATGCATTTTTATTTCAAATACTTGCATTGCATAATAAAACTTGTGGAGCTTTGATTATTATCCTTGTATGGCTTGATTTCATACTCTGTACCTTGTCATATCAAGTGATAGTCTGCTAGACTTCTTTTATGGCTCTTCTTGTTTAGCTCAGCTTTTGCCTTGCTAGCTTTATATCTGTGAGCAAATTGAATCGAATCATGTCTTGTTGGATCTTGTGACTAGTTTTGCTCTAGTGATCCTTTTATGATTCTTGCCATGTCAAATAGGTTGATTTGAGTCTTGAACTTATTTTGAGATGAAAAATGAGCTTTTTACCTTCTTAAGTCAAGCAAATGAAAAATGAGATTTTCTGTGCGAAAAAACTGATCTCACCAATCCTTTCTCATGAGACGGCTTGCCATTGCACTAGGCATGAACTCAGGGGGAGTTTTGGATGACCTAGACCACTCTTTTAAGCTTATCGCTTGAGATGGTCGCGGCAAGGCTTGAGATCTAGCACAGTGAAAAAAAAATCCTTTTAGGAAAATGCTCAAAATGCTAAGTGCTTGAGTTTTGCTTCAAAAGAATACTCTTGATGCTCAAAATGCCTCATTCCTTGTTTTGAGTCTCTCTTTACTTATAGACATGGCTTGACTCATTTTTGGTTGCTTTGAGTGAATCTATGACATTGAGCAACCTTTCATGGTTTTAATTCTTTTAATCTCAGATCACTGCTATTTTGGTCTTAGCTTTGCAGTACATGTTTTGCCATGATTGAATATAGCTTCTTCTCATTATATGGCTTGGTATATGTCTTGTACTGTCTACATAGATAATGGTCATGGCTCCTTTTGCTAAATTTCAAATAAAGTCATTTCTTCATGCTCGTTCTTGTCTCATGCATCTTGATGAATTCATTATCAAAGGGGGAGAAGGATTGAAGAAAATGCTGTTTTGGAGCTTTTGGTTTACAGAAGGTTTCATACATAAAAGAACACACAAAAAAAAAATTTGTGAACCTTTTGAAAATTTGTGATCATAGTGAGTTGAGTCTCTGGATTTTATTGCCTTTTTCTGATTTGAATTGCAATTCAAGAAGACTCACAATGATCAAAGGTCAAATAGAACATATTGTCTTTCATATGGACCTTAGTGAGATTTTTGGCCATCTTCTGGAATTTGAATCCTTTTGTGTGTTCATTGCCTTATCTCACTTGCCTGTACTTTTCTGAAGCCAGCTTGGTCGGTTCCTAAGCTTTTTCTTGCTTATGGACCAAGTTGTGCCTTTATGCGAAAACGGCGATTTTTACTTTTCATTTCGAAAAACCATATTTTCTTGGAAATTGCCAATGTGCTCATCAAGGGGGAGATTGTGGATATCGTGAGGATATGTGCACGATCTCAGGATGATGAGTCAATTGGCAATGGCTTTGTTGGTTTGCAAAATCTCGCGTTTTCGGGGTTTGCTTCATCTTTGTCGGACCACAAAGTCGGCCGACCGGTGGTGTGGGCGGTCGGACCGCCCGTGGGACTCGGGCCGATCGGTGGTGGCGGTCGGACCGGCCTGACCTAAAATTGGATTTTTGAGCTAATCCAAAAATAGGTTGTGTAGGCAGGTGAGGGGAGTCTCCTGGATGTGGTTTCATCATTTTTGGAGCTCCCAGTCAAAAGTTCTATTGAGTTGAAAATTCTAGAAGGTTTTGGATTTTCAAGCTGGAATTTTGGCTAAGTCCTTTGGGGTGTCCGACCGCTAGTGGAGCGGTCCGATCGCTGAAATCGGTCGGACCGCCCCGTGGGGCTGATCGACCGCCGAACGACTTGGAGGTAAGCCAAGTTTGCATTGATGCATGTTGATTGTGTTTAATGTTTAGTTATCAATGCTTTATTGATGTATATTGCATTGCGGAGCTAACGTGGGTCAAGTTGTGAAGAACTTGTTCCCGGAAACGGTTTGGTTGTCTATTGTCGCAGCGGTGGCTTGCGTGTCAACGACGTCAATCGTGAGTGGATCGACTACGCTTGGAGAGCCGAGGTCCGTAACGATCATGGATACCGGTGAGGTCGTGTGACTCAAGCATGGTGCGAGATGGGCAAGATGGATCGAACGGGTGGTTGGTGCGGTGGTTGGATCAAAGCGGTGCGGATATCGCGCGAAGTCTCGGGAGGATCCGATGGGATTCGGACAAGAGAGGCTTGGCGACGTGATGAGAACCGCTGATCAACCTACACGTGGTGAAGCAGGCGATTGCTTCAACAGATGTTGTGTGTGGGTCCCATGTGTGAATGGGTCCCAAAAGTGAAACCCTAGTCCTCTCCTATAAATAGAAGGGGGGAGATGTAAAATCCTCTTGAGGCATTCATTTGGTTTCCCCCCTTGCTTTTCTAGGGTTAGGGTTTGGAGAGGAAGAGAGGGAGAGATTGTATGCTCCTTGGGTGAGCTCTTGTCCTCCTTGTTGGAGTGGCTTTGTAAGCATCTTGTGAGATCAATCAATCTTGTGATGCTTGCTTGAGAGATCTTTTGTCTCCTCCTTGTGTTCTTCTCTCATTTGGATGAATTTGGTGCTTCCTTGATTCAAGGATTTATGCTTGGTCATTTGACCCACTTTGTCTTGCTTTGATGTGTGGGAATACTCCTAGAATCATCTAGACCATCAATCCCCACTAGCAAGTCTTGAATCAAAGATTTTCATATTTCTAGGGTTTATGCACTTCTTTGTTTAATCATTGAGAGATCGATTCTGCGAAGTGGATCTGAAGGATCGTCGCTAGAAATAGGTCTCTAATATCATTAGGGAGGTGTGCTCGAAATCTGGTCAAGTTTCATTGGTCGAATCAAAAGTTGGATCAAATTTCATTTTGGTTTTGGGCTTCATTTTCAGTACTGGACTGAACCGGTCAGACCGGTGTTTCAACGGCGGTCCGACCGCCAGATATTCGAATCCATTTCGCTTGCGGGTCGAACCATTGCCCACCAATCCACCGCTAGTTAGTTGCCGGCCGATCATTGGTTGAACGCCGGTCGATCCGCCCTTGGTAGCCGGTCCGACCGCCTGTGCCCAGATCAACCCTTTGAGATTAAGTCGCCACTTTTGTGTCGTGTGGTTGTCGGGGTGTGTCGAATTCAGCACAAGGCCTCCGCTGTGTGCTTACTGATCTTCTTAGCTTTCATAGCTAAAGGAGTGAAGTTCGTGTTGAATTTGATTTAGGCGAGAAAGTTTTGAAAGCGCCTATTCACCCCCCCTTTAGTCGCCTTTACGGTCCTACATCTTCTAACTAAGCCAATGATGTTGATCTTTGTGCATGAATTCATAAAATGTTGTGGTGGAACTTAAGGATAGTCTTAATGCATAAGACCTGCTTGTGGGTGGATATAGGTAACGACCCTATTTTTCAAACAGGGTGTACCCGGTTTGTGCAACCGCCTAGGATTTCAGTTGCGAACTGAAATAGAATCAAACCTGCTTACGAATAGTTGAAAAACATTATTTTGATTAAATTATGGCCTAATGGCTATTTTGCAGCAATAAAATAGGCATCTTAAGCCCAAAGCTTTGACTTACATTCAGAAGGACCAAAGGCTTCCACAGGAAAGTTTGAGTACGGTCGCAACCCTAACACATTCTGTGAGGTGTTCTTCAATCTTCTAATATGCCTTTTGATAAAAATTTAGCAAGATTGAGTACACAACGTACTCAACAAGCCACATGGGAAAGCTATTTAACTACATGCCAAGAATTCAATGGATTGTTTAGAGTTTACCATATCAGGTATATATGGATGCAAGTTTTGAGTTAAAGCAGTTTGTCTTTAAAATAGTAAAATCATACTAATATAACATCAGGGGTTTACTCAACAATTGCAATTACCATCTTACCATCTCAAAATATCTACTTATACCTTATATATTGGAATCACCCATGAACATAGCGTCATTAATCGGAAGCACGGTGTATTCGAATACCATTAAATATACTATGCAGAGTTGCCCAACTTTATACACAAGATACCTCAAACTCATATTGTCATGCAATATACTTACAACCTGATAGTGTGCGACTGGGTTGAGATAACAAAGCATTCACACTGCTCAACCTTTCTAGCCTCTACATGGTAGGTTCTTAGGCCATACAGCAATCAGGAGACCACCGGCCAACAGTGGAATGCGTGGTCTGATGCTGATGGTACTTGCCGTTGTATAGACTAGCGAGTGTCTCTCCGAGCCCACTCCTGTCCCACCCCTAAAACCGCGACTACTCTATACACAAGAGCAGGTGTTCATCCTATAGATATTCAATCGAAAGAGTAGTGTACCAAGCCAAGTTGGATATACCAAATCCGTGGTTGAGCGATTTCTATGTCTGTTACTTGGCACAAGGTTCTTGTCCTTACTTGTCTCCAGTGAAGAAATGAACCAACACCAACTCGTGATTGTCCACCTACTTAGTCTCACCTTCGACTCACTTTTGTCAAGTATCTTGGGTTGTCCATCCTCTTGGTCTCAACCCTCAACTCTCCACCAAAACCATTGGCTGTTAGCCAATACTATTTTTCAATATTTGAGGAAACACATTGTGTGACAATGCTAAATATTTAGTTATCATTTTATGTAACATAAACTTGTCAAGGTGAATATGGCCTACAAAGAATAGGTGGGCTTGTATGTGGGGTGATAGGATATATCTAATCATGGCATTTAAAAATATTATTTCAATATTAAAATAATTAGCATAAATATGATAATGAAAGTAAGAACATAAGTACATGAAATATAGGCTCAAAATGATCAAATGAATACGACTTGTCTCCTTGCTCAAAGTCTTCTATTAACTCATCTTGTCTAGCATTTTCCAGAGCTTGGTCATTGAAGTTGGGACCTAACGCAAAATAAAATAATCCAAATAAAAATCCAGACTCAACAAGGAGCGAGCTGGGAATAACATGAAATACATAAATTTGGAAAGAATTGAACAGAAAGGTGGTGGGGTGGTTGGGATTTATTTGGTGCTTGATTTGGCCAAACGGAGTTGAAAATAGGATTCACGGGCTCCAAACGGTCAAAATGGATATATATATATATATATATATATATATATATATATGTGTGTGTGTGTGTGTGTGTGTGTGTGTGTGTGTGTGTGTGTGTTTGTGTGTGTGTTGAAAATGGGTTTAGGTGAACAGTGATGGGTCTGGTGAATAGTACTAGGTCTGATATTATTAACTAATTGATTCGGGTGGAATAGTAAAGGGTTTAATGAATAGTGTTGGGTCAACACTATTCATAGTGGGTCGGGTTTGATGAATAGTGATTGGTTTGGGTTGAGATGTTAACGAGCTGAATAGTAATGGGCTTGGCCCATTTGGCTTGCCAGGCCCGAAAACCAATCAGGCTGACTTTGCTAGCCCGCTTCAGTGGCCTAGCGAGCTGAAGCTCGCTCCCATGGTGGCCAAGTAGGAATTTTGGCAGTGGTAATGATTTCGGCGGCGGCGGTGGTTGACGGTGGCACCAGGTAGTGGGGCAAGAATCCATGGAGTGTGGGTGTCGGGACCCCAGATATGCAATTCCGGGCCTCTCTGTGTATTCTGAACTAGTCCCAGATCAGTAGCTAGCTCACACAATGGCAACATCGATATAATCATATCCATACAATAAAACAGCTAATGAAGTAGACAAAATAATATTACTTAGCAGCAAAAGGACATTATGGTCAAGTCTTACAGAGGTTGCCACACAGGGCTCAACGACAAAAGACACACATTGCAGTGGAAACCAAAACATCTTAAGGTAGCCATCCGACATGCCCACAAGCAATCGACTGGAGAACGCTACCTAGTTCACATAGTCTTCGGAGTAGTCTTAGGAGTAGAACTCGGTGCTGCCTGGTTAATTCTTCTTCGGCCACTGATCAACGAGTGACGCAAAGCTGTGAGTACTTAGAGTACTTAGCAAGTCGTAGGGAAAAGTATGCAAATAGTATTCATGCAAGGCTTGACAAGGCTAGCTTTATAGCTATTTTGCGGAAGCAATATCGATAGTAAATACAGTAAGTAGATTGTAAAGTACGATTTAAAAGATTAATACATAATTAATCAAGTTCTTTGAAACAACTCATGAACACCCTGTTCAATTCCCAACTAACAACCAGTGAACAACCCGTTCACGTCCCAACCAACGACCAGTGAACAACTCGTTCACTTCCCAACCAATCTATTCCAATATTTTTGATAAAATCTACCCCTCGTGTGAAATAACTAGGCGTTGTTCATAATCAGGCACACGACTATTCGAATAGTTTTACACTCTTCAAAGGTGGTACAGCCTGACCCACAAGAGATAACCATCTTATACTGTCCGCTCAAACACTTTCGACGTGTGCGACTAAGAGATTATCACAAGGCTTTTGCAAAGATCTGTTTTAACTCGGTTCTACTCGCTAAGGTTTCGCCATTCTAGACCCCCTCTTGCGCCGCTTATCAACCCTTAACTGAACCGAACCAAACTATTGCTAATTAGTCGGCCAGGTCCACTCCATCCTGAACATGTGGTCGTACGGTATGGCCCAGATCAATGGTGCACAAAGTTAAGTACTTAGTGACTACTCAGGCAAGGCAACCACATCCCAAAATTCTCCCCCTTTACTGCATGATCACTCGCCTGAGTATAAAATCATTTTTGGTTCAACCCAACCAAATGACAACCCTTGTCATGGCACAATAACTTTTAAAAAACAGTGGCTGCCCCACAATTCCATAGTTCATTTAGTTAAATATGTCATCACTGAATCATATGATCGAAAGACCATCGCATAACTAAAGCATGACTAAGCATAATACGCACCCATATTGGTATTTCAATAATATCCAACTAAGATTACTCAACCTATGGTATCCAAGGGCACATGTCAATATGTCATTCACAATCATCCAAGAAGGCTTAATGGCAATTAGGTATTTACCTATTCCCGAAACAAGTTATTATAAAACTAGCAATGCATGTTGATATAAATCAATATAATTTTATAAACTGGGTATGACATGATCAAAGTTCTACAACTTGCCTTCGTTGAAGGTTTCGGTTGCTTTGGTCGTCGGGTCCAAAAATTCTTCAAAAACGCCGGAATCTACATGTGCGAATAGAACCAAATAAATAAAGTAATTTCAAATAAAATCCAAAAATTACCAAACTATAACCAAAATAAAGATACTGCATTTAGATGAATTTGGAGATTTGAATCACTCAAATCGGAGTTCGAACGAAGGAGAACGGGCTCTCTGAAGTTTTGAAATCACAAGGTCGTAAGGAGGTTTGACTGGTCGAAAGGTTTTGGCTATCTGGTCGAAACAGGTTCGACTGGCGGTGACGAAGAGAGCGGCGGCGAGGCTCGGTGGAGCGGTCGAAGACGGCAAGGGCGCTCCGGCGATTCTTCGGCGGTGGGGAGGTGCCCACCGGGTAGGCCGCGATCTTGCGAAGCAAACATCAAGACCACGTCGGCGGAGAAGCTTGACGGTGGTGCTGGAGGCAGTGGCGCGAGCTCCAGCCGGCGGCGGCGAAACTCGAAGTGCGATGAAACGAGAGCGAGAGAGAGAGAGAGAGTTGAGGGTAAAATAGGGGGGAGAGCAAAAGGGCTCACTGGGGCTCCATTTAAAGAGGAAGGAGGGAGAAACCGGGCGACAAGGTGGAGCGACGGGATTCACGATGGTGTGGTAGAGATGACAGCATTTAATGTGCATGCTGCTGAGGGGACGACGACACTTAATACGCATGCCGCTGAGGAGGTGACGTCATGTAATGCGCACGGTGTAGCGGAGATGATGACATTTAATGCGTATGTCACTGATGGGGCGACGGCATTTAATGCGCACGACGCTGAGGAAAAAGTGGGAGAAAGAATGTGTCGAAGCGAGGGTGGTCGAAACCGAAGGGTCGTCAAAACCAAAAGGGTGGTCGAAATCGAAGGGTGGTCGAAACCAAAAGGGCGGATGAAATCGAAGGGTTGTCGAAACCGAAGGGTGGTGGAAACCGAAGGGGTGGTCGAAACCGAAGGTTGGTCGAAATCGAAGGGGTGGTTGAAACCGACGGGGTGGTGCGATGATAGGAACGGGCTGACGGGAATTCAAAATAGTCAGAGAAATGAGACTTTAAATACCAGAGAACTCCAATAAAATCAAGATAAACCAAATTTGAATTAATTGAAGTTTAATTAATTAATATTAAATTATTTTTATTGTCTAAAATTACAAGTTAAGTTTTAGCCACTTCAACAAGAATCAAATGGTTATTTCTATTTTTCAAAAAAATTCAAAAAGCCCAGAAAATTACGATGTTACAAACCTACCCCCTTAAGTGAATATTGACCCCGAGATTTGGTCTTACTAGAGAATAGGTGGGGAAACTCAGCCTTCAGGTCCTCCTCATGGTCCTAGGTGGTTTCTTCTTTAATGTGGTTGCTTCACTTAACCTTGCAGAAACGAAGGATCTTACTTCGCCACGCTCTCGCTACTTTCAAAATCTTGACGGGCTGCTCCTTGAAGGTGAGATCTTCTTGCAGATCAATCTTACTCTGAATCGACGCATTCCCTTGAGAGGTGAAACCATCAGGTACACCTGATCTCCAGGCGCAAAAGCTAAATCTCGACGATGATTATTTGCGTAACTTTTTTGCCTGGCCTGTGCTATTCTTAGCTTTTCTCTTATCAACTGAACTTGATCTTCGGCTTCCTTCAAGATATCTGGTTCAAGTACTTGCCCTTCACCTGTTTCGGTCCAATACAAAGGTGTTCTACACTTCTTTCTGTAAATAGCTTCATACGGGGATATCTACAGACTTGATTGATAATTGTTGTTGTATGAAAACTCTGCATAGGGTAATTTTTTGTCCCAACTGGTCTTGTTTGCTATAGTGCAGGCTCTCAACATATCTTCTAATATTTGATTTACTCTTTCTGTTTGGCTATCTGTATGCAGATGGTAAGATGTATTGAAATTCAGGTTCGTACCCAAAATGCTATGTAGGTTCTCGCTGTAATCTTGAGGTGAATCGATCCTCGATTCTACATGATCTTCTTTGGTACACCATGCAGACACACTATCCTTGCCATATACAATTTTGCGAGTTAGTCTCCTGAGTAAGTAGTCTTGACTGGAATGAAGTGTGCAACTTTTGTCGGGCAATCTACAATTACCCAGATAGAATCATGGTCAGCTTTGGTTCTCGATGGATCGGTGATAGAGTACATGCCAATTTCCTCCTATTTCCATTCAGGTACGCTTAAAGGTTGCAAGAGTCCAGCAAGTCTCTGATGCTCGGCTTTAACTTACTAGCAAACATCACACTTAGCTATCCAATAAAATTCCTTGAGATCTTGATACATCTTAGTGCTTCTGGGGTGAATGGAATATAAGGTTTCATGTGCTTCCTTTAGTATCAATTGCTTAAGCTCCTTCTGGTCCGGTACACAAATATGTTTATCAAACTAAATAGTTTTTTGCTCATCCTCTGAAAATCTTAGGGATTTATCATTCTTCATGTTACTCTTTATCTCTTTGATATCTGCATCTTCAGCCCGAGCTTTCCTAATCTGACTTTGCAGAGTGGGTTGTACTTCCAAATCGGCTAAGAAACCTTCTTCGACCAACTCTAGCTTGAGCTTTTGAAATTCTTTATGCAGAACTGGCTGACTTTCCTTGATCATCAAAGTACTGCAGTAGACCTTTCTACTTACTCACCCGCTACTACATTAGCTTTGCCGGGATGACAATGGATTCCTAAGTTGTAATCTTTGATTAACTCCAACCATCTCCTTTGTCTCATATTAAGATCAGCTTGAGTGAAAATGTACTTCAAGTTTTTATGGTCAGTGTAAACTTCACAGCGATTACCAATAAGGTAATGATGTCATATCTTTAAAGCATGCACTACGGCAGCCAATTCTAAGTCATGAGAGGGGTAATTTGCTTCATGTGGTCTCAACTGACGGGAGACATACGCTGCCACCTAACTTTCTTGCATCAAGACGTAACCGAGACATTGTCGCGATGCATCACATAAAATCTCAAAATCCTTTCGGACATCGGGTAAAATCAACACTGGTGTGATGGTCAAACGCTTCTTCAATTCTTAAAAACTCTTTCACATTCTGACGTCCAAGAAATATTCTTTTCCTTCTTCAACAACTGAGTGAGGGGTCTTGCTATTCTAGAGAATCCTTCTATAAACCGGCGGTAGTATCTTGTCATTCCAAGGAAACTTCTGATTTGAGGCACTAATTTGGGTGACTCCGAGTTGAGCACATCATTGACTTGCTTAGGGTTGACAAAGACTCCTTCTGTAGACATGATGTTACCCAAGAAAGTGACTTCCTTCATCTAAAACTCAAACTTGTTGAATTTGACATAGAGTTGGTGATCTCTAAGCTTATTCAGGATCAAGCGGAGGTGCTCTTAATGTTCTTCCTCACTCTTAGAGTAAACTAAAATATCGTTAATAAAGACAAAGACGAACTTATCCAAATACTACATGAATACTTTATTCATCAAGTGTTGGACCGAAAAGGCGACTAGAGGGGGGGTGAATAGGAGCACGCTCACTTTTTCAACCAAGATCAGATTCAATCCAAATCTCACTTCAATAGCTATGGAAGCTATGAAGAATCGCAGAAGCAGGCGTTTCAACCTCGGGAATAATGAACGGAGCTCGAACAACGTCCCATATTGCTGTTCCTTCGCTTTCAAGAAAGACTCGCATACGATTCTTCCAATAGGCATAGTCGTGCCCATTGAAGATAAGCGGTTTTGTAGAGAACCTATCCATCGCCAAAGATCAGTGACCGGTTAAGCTCAAGATTGAACTAACCGGGCTCTGATACCACTTGTTGGACCGAAAAGGCGACTAGAGGTGGGTGAATAGGAGCACGCTCACTTTTTCAACCAAGATCAGATTCAATCCAAATCTCACTTCAATAGCTATGGAAGCTATGAAGATCAATATACCAGTACAACGGAAGACTAGTATTGAATCCAATCTAAACCCCGAAGCAAAACAACCGAAATCAACACAGGCTAAAATTCTAAGTGTTGGGCGGTCTGACCTCTGTGTTAAGGGCGGTCGGACCGGTGCCTTGGGCGGTCGGACCGGTCACCAGGGGCGGTCTGACCTCCAGTCTGATGAACAATAAAAACAGCCCAACATGTAAAGTTCTAGCTCATTGACCTCACCCGGCATCTTCGATCGTTCTGGACCTCAGCTCTCCAAGCCTAGTCCCGATCATCCTCGCCGTTGACTGTCGTTGACCACCAAGCAACCTGCACAACAATAGACAAGCAAATCGAATCTGGGAACAAGTTCTTCACAACTTGACCCACGTTAGTCAAAACATGCATCATGCAACACATATGCACTGAAACTCATGACTTTGACCTAACCAATGAACAACGCCGCCACGAAGGCCGACGTTCAAGTGACAACCGGTCGATCGCCCTTAGGGCGGTCGACCATCGCTTTGCTTGCCGGACCGCCACCAAAGGCCGGTCCGACCACTCGAAGGACTTAGCCGATTTTCAACCCCTGAAAATCAAAAACCTACTGGAAACTTTAAACCAATAAAATTTTTGACTGGAGACTCCAAAAATTATGGGACCAAGTGCATTGGGATCCCCTCACTTTCCTACACCCTCTATTTTTGGCCCACTGTTCGACCATTTTGAAACGTAGGTCCGATCACAAGACATGGCCGGTCCGACCGATTTGGGACCGGTCGGACCGCCATGCTATGGCCGGTCGGACCGCCCCTGTCCATAAAGCCTGAAACTTTGTCGAAAACTCGTGAAACGATAAACCGTTAACGCCATTGCCAATTGTCACATCATCATAAGATCTGGAGCATGTCCCCATGATATCCACAATCTCCCCCTTGATGAACACATTGGCAAAAATCCAGAAAATGTAATTTGGAGGTTCGAAAAGTAAAATACTTTGGTTTTCGCACAAAGGCACAACTTGGTCCACAAGCAAGAGAAAGAAATGGAAATGACCAAGCTGGCTTCAGAATAGCATAGGCATGTGAGATAAGGCAAAAGAAAGCATAAAAATTTTGATTTCCAGAAAAAAGTCAAAAATCTCACTTAAGGTCCATATGAAAAAACAATTGTTCAATTGACCTTTGATCATTGTGAGAAGTAATAAATGCAATTCAAGTTCAGAAGAGTCAATAAGACAATAAGAATGCAATTCAAAAACTCCCCCTCACTATGATCCTCGGATTTCAGAAAATTTCAAATTCTCCAACTTTCTCCCCTTTGTATAATCTTCTCCCCAACATTGAAATATCTTCTCCCCCTTTGACAATGGAGTCATCAAGGAATCACGCCTTCCTCTCATCCAGAGATAACAAATGCAGAATGAAGAAAGAAGCAAAAAGAAGAAGTATGCATGAATTGCAATGGAGTGGCTTCATTTTTGTATTTTTCAATTTTTGATTACAAGAAGCTTTTGAGATTACCCAAAAGAGCTAGCCAGCATTTCTAATATTGCACAAACAACATATCAAGCCTGACAGCGCTAGCAAGATCATGGTAAGACATATATATCAAAGCTAAGCACAAAGGCTCAAAAGTAAAGCAATAGATTTGATCAATTCAAGCAAAGCTTCAAATTCAGCAAGTTCATCAACATGGATCCTAAAATGAAATTGGCCATGTCAAAATGTCAAAGTGAGATCAAAAATCTAACAAAGACCACATTAGGAGTCAATCAGGTCCTGTATTGAATCATTTTGCTCAGTATTTCTCAAAAGCCCATTTGTCAACAGTTTTCTCATATGCATTGAATTTTGAAGTTGACTAATGTTCTAACTTAGTGACAAGATCCTGGACTAGGAGCCATCCACAAACTCATCCTAAGCTTCGACCAGAAGTTGATTAAAGGTATATCTTAGTAAAGAAGATCCTGGACTAGGAGCCATCCACAAACTCTTTCCAAGCTTCTACCGGGGCGACAAATCTTGAGGTTCATGTCATTTCTGACAAGCAATCCCCATGAGATTGTCTGGATCATCAAACTATCTCCAAGTTCATGTCTTTGACAAGCAGTCTCGTAAGAGTAGTTTGGCACATTTTAAGCATAAGACAATCTTGATTTTTTATTTTTCACAGGAGCATTTTTAGAAACTCAAGAACACAAAAAGCTCAAGTAATGGTCAATTTTAGATTCAAGAGCTCACAAAGCAATTCTGACAGGGCCAATGTCACAAAAGGAGCACTAATTGCGCAACTCGCTAAAACATCCACAAATTGTAATTTTTAGTTTGAGTTGTTTTAAAGTTCTAGCTCATATAGCAAAGACTTAGAGTGTAAATACCTGAATATGAGCTTAACGGCTTGGCGATGGGAAGTTCTCGGAGATGCTCGAAACCCGTCGACCGCGTGAATGAGGTGAACCATCTTGAGTCTCCGGTCATATGACGTGAATAAATGAGTCGACAAAGCACGTGCCCTTCCTCTTCCGCGACAATCCACGAAAATCAAGGCACGAGAAGAACGATGTGTCTCGACATCAAGTTAGTTAAACAAGACTTGGGAACCCAAGATCGAGACACACGTCTGCGAGTAGTATGCAAAGCAAAAGTGTTATCATTGATTCTATTTGCATTCCTATCATGAGTAATGGTCACACGAACATGAGAATTATCCAGTCTAGGAGCATGATGATAAGCATGTGAAACAAATCCTAACCCAGGTTTATTCTTTTCAAAATGACCATGTCTCGTAAAAGCTCTAGGTTGATTGGGTGAAATTCTAGCAAAAATTTTCTTATCATTTTTCAACCTACACCAACAGAACTCAACCAAATGCCCATCCTTCTTGCAATAGGTGCAATGGTACTTGATACCACTGGGAGAAGCACCCTTTGACTTAATAGAGGGTTGGGCAAAACCTGCAGATTTAAAAGAAATTTTTGCAGGTTGGGTTTTGAATTCAACTAAGCCATTTTCCAAGACTTGAGTGACTTTTGGCTTTGAATTGTCTTGGATAGAGTTGTATCCTATCCCTTGGTTTTTATAAGGAGTTTTAGACTTGTCAAGAATCATATTTAACTGTTTCTTACCTTTAGAAAATTTCTCTAATGTGTCCTGAAGGTAAGCATTTTCTTTTCCCAAGTTAACACAAGACTCACAAGTTTTATCCATGGATTTCTTCTTATAAAAAGCAACCTCAAGCTTAAGAGCAGGACATGAAGCAAATGTAGTAGATTGAATACTGTCCTTAAGCTTTGCATATTTAGTTCTAGCTGCTTCTAAAATATCTTTGATTTCACGTTCACGTTCTAAGCAGGAAGTGCAAGGACTAGAATCAATCACATTAGAAACAACCAACTTGCTAGACTCTAAGTATTTTTCACAAGGAGCAGTTTTAACCTCAACAAACTCAGTCCTAGCATTTTCAAGTTGTTGCAAAGCAGTATCATGAGCAGATTGTAGTTTAGCAAATTCTGAAAGCAAAGCAGGGCAAGATGAACATTCATCAGATTCAAGAGGCTTATCATTTGCACGTTCTAAAGTCAATTTATCTAATTGAGACTCTAAGCCCTTGTTCTTGGCCATGACATACTCTAACGCCTTATCCTGACTCATGATTTGCTCAAACATAGATTCATATCTATCGGAAAGGACATCATAGGAGAGAGGTACCTCATCGTCGTTGACGTCATCGGAGTCGGCCATGAAGCAAACGCCGGTGAAGTCCTTGGCCTTCCCCTTCTTCTTATCTTGAGGGATCCCCTCCTCCTTGTCATCCTCGCTCCCGGAGTCTACATCTCTTAAGGATTGTTCCCCAAAAGCGGCAAGAACCCGGTGAGCTGCCTTGGTCATCTTGGCAGCATCAAATCTTGATTTGTTCTATTGAGGCTTCTTCCAAGCTGGCTTTCCCTCCTTATGGTTGCTCTTTCCTTTCAACTTGGGGCAATTTGCCCGGATATGATTGAGCTCACCACACTCATAGCAAGTCATGGGACCTCCTCTCTTTTTGTTTCTCATATTGTTATAGGCCCGTGTGGCTTTTCTAACTATGAGGGCTAACTCGGCCTTAGGGAGACTCTCAAACTCCTCTTCATGGATTGCAGATAAACTAGCAAGCGAAAATCCAGAAGAAGACTCAGAAGACCCATGAGAAGCTCTCTTGAGCGGGTCTGCTACCAATGCCATATTTTCCTTTTTGGGATGATCAATCCTCTTGATCTCATGAGTCTTGAGCTTGCTATAGACCAGCTCCAAAGTCAGATCAGAGAGGTTGACGTTCTCCTCAATGGCGGTAGCCTTTATCTCCCACTCCTTGGTGTTGATTGCAGCCAAGAGTTGGGTGGCATTTTCAGATTGAGAGTATTCAATATCAACAGCTTTCATCTGATTAATCACTCTATTAAAGCAACTGAAAATGTCATCGATGCTCTCTCCAGAACGTATCTCAAATTTGTTATAATCACGCTTATAGATTGTTTGACGACTTTCTTAATTTGGGACGAACCTCATGATAGGTTTCGAGGGTGTTCCAAATATCGTCTTAATCGCAAGATTGCAAATACGGTCATATTCTTGCCTACCAAGTGCACCATATAAAAGATTCTTGGCCTTGTTGTTGTTAGCCAAAAGAATCGCAGAAGCAGGCGTTTCAACCTCGGGAATAATGAACGGAGCTCGAACAACGTCCCATATTGTTGTTCCTTCGCTTTCAAGAAAGACTCGCATACGATTCTTCTAATAGGCATAGTCGTGCCCATTGAAGATATGCGGTTTTGTAGAGAACCTATCCATCGTCAAAGTTCAGTGACCGGTTAAGATCAAGATTGAACTAACCGGGCTCTGATACCACTTGTTGGACCGAAAAGGCGACTAGAGGGGGGGTGAATAGGAGCACGCTCACTTTTTCAACCAAGATCAGATTCAATCCAAATCTCACTTCAATAGCTATGGAAGCTATGAAGATCAATATACCAGTACAACGGAAGACTAGTATTGAATCCAATCTAAACCCCGAAGCAAAACAACCGAAATCAACACGGGCTAAAATTCTAAGTGTTGGGCGGTCTGACCTCTGTGTTAAGGGTGGTCGGACCGGTCACCAGGGGCGGTCTGACCTCCAGTCTGATGAACAGTAAAAACAGCCCAAAAAATGAAGTTACAAATATATGTAACTTTTGATATACAACTCCAAACTTGATGAAACTTGGAACACACCTTCTCTAGGATGTCAGGAACCTATTCCAATCGAAGATCGTGAAGATCCATGGAAAAGTTACGACCTTTTTCCGTTTGAGAGGAGGATGGTTCAAAACCGAGTCAAAACGAAAACTAGATCCAAAAACTTGCTCGTGGGTGATTGATGATCAAGATGATACTAGATGTGTTCCCACATATCACAGCAAGCTAGATCATGTAAAGAAATCAATCAAAAATATGCGAATCAAAGAAAGACTCAAAATCACCAAATAGAGAGAAGAAAGGCAAAGAGACACATCTTTGATCAAACTTTCTTTGGATTGATTTGATAGGATTTGGGTTTACAGCCACTCCATCAATGGAGGACAAAGCTCAATCCAAGAGCACGAAATCAAATCAAAACTCTCTAGAACCCTAACCTCCACTAATCCTCTCCCTAAGCCAAACTAGGGTTTCAACAATAATGAAAGGGTTGAAGGAGGTGCAGCCACCTCCCTCCTCTATTTATAGTGGAGACTTAGACCTTCTAGAAGTTTAACTTAAATGGGCTCCCGTTAAGGCCCAACACAAACGGGTCACACACGCACGCATTACAAAGCGCCGTCTTCAACACCTCTTGACCTAAACCGCTTCTCTTTGCGTCATCTTGCGCCGCGGGTTGGCAAAAGGTCACCAAGATGGTATTTGGTAAGATTACCAAAATACACCTTCTCGGTCCTTCTACGAAGACCGAGTCCATCTGCGCGAAGCACTTCGCCTGCTCCGCCACGTGTAGGTTGATCAACGGCTCTCTCCGTGTCGGCTAGTCTCTCCCATCCGGCTCCCACCGAAACCACCATGGCACTTGCACCGACTCCCGTGCCGCTTGATCAAACTGGCCCGCACCGAATCGTCTGTTCGGTCATCCTTGTCTATTCTGCACCACACTTGAGTTCATTGACCTCACCCGGCATCTTCGATCGTTCTGGACCTCAGCTCTCCAAGCCTAGTCCCGATCATCCTCACCGTTGACCGTCGTTGACCACCAAGCAACCCGCACAACAATAGACAAGCAAATCGAATCCGGGAACAAGTTCTTCACAACTTGACCCACGTTAGTCAAAACATGCATCATGCAACACATATGCACTGAAACTCATGACTTTGACCTAACCAACGAACAACGCCGCCACGAAGGCCGACGTTCAAGTGACAACTGGTCAGACCGCCCCTTAGGGCCGGTTTGACTGCCAGCCATAGGCCGGTCCGACCGCCCGAAAGGACTTAGCCGATTTTAAACCCCTGAAAATATGAAACCTACTGGAAACTTTAAACCAATAGAACTTTTGACTGGAGACTCCAAAAATTATGGGACCAAGTGCATTGGGATCCCCTCACTTGCCTACACCCTCTATTTTTGGCCCAGCCTGTTCTGACCATTTTTTTGTCACGACCGGTCCGATCGCCGCACATGGCCGGTCCGACCGATTTGGGACCGGTCGGACCGCCATGCTATGGCCGGTCGGACCGCCCTGTCCAGAAAGCCTGAAACTTTATCGAAAACTCGTGAAACGATAAACCGTTAACGCCATTGCCAATTGTCACATCATCCTAAGATCTGGAGCATATCCCCATGATATCCACATCAAGTTTATGAAGTAAATAGGAGCATTGGTCAAACCAAAAGATATGACCATGAACTCGTACAATCCATATCGGGTTGAGAAAGTTGTCTTGGGAAAATCGTCTTGGTGAATCCTCAACTGATGGTATCTTGACCTCAAATTTATCTTGGATAACACTCCGACTCCCTTCAATTAGTCGAACAGATCATCAATCCTGGGTAGAGGGTACTTGTTCTTGATGGTGATTTCATTGAGTGAGCGGTAATCCACACACATCCACCGGTACCATCCTTCTTTGCAACAAAGATCACTAGGGCTCTCAAGGTGAAGAACTTGGTCTGACAAAACATTTATCTTGCATCTCCTCGACCGCTTCTTTAGCTTGACTAAGTCGTAAACCAAAGAAACGGTAAGGTCTCTTGAAATAGGTGATGTTCCAGAACTAGGTTGACGACAAACTCTAGGTCCCTAACCGGTGGCATCCTGGGCAAATCATCAGGAAAGACATTCAAAAACTCTCTGACCACTGGCATATCGTCTAAAGATACAACATTGATGCTACAGACTAATGCCTCCTCCTGCTTTTGCGTGGAGGCTTCAAATTTTACTTTGGTTCCCACTAGACTGACCAAAGAGATGCTTCAACCACCATAATCCAAGACTGCTTGGTGATAAACAAGGCAATCTATTCCTAAAATCACATCTAAGGACTTGGCATCGATGGTTATGAGGTTGACTAGAAATTCTACCACTTCTATAGTTACTCTAACTTTTGGGCAACCTTGGTTCTTACTTAACTCCGAACAGGGGGATTGAACCAATAAAGCATTTTTAAGAGGAAAAATCTTTAGCTGGTGCTTTGCAACAAAACTCCGAGAAATAAACGAATGCAAAGCTCCAGAATAAAACAAGATAGTAGCAGGTGCTGAATTAACTATGAACTTACCTAGCATGACATCCGGGGATGTCTGGGCTTCCTCCACTATGACGTGGTTCACACGGCCTCTCCCAACAGGCTGTGGGGTCTTGGCTGTTGCAACTGGAGACTGAGGTGCTCCACGACCGGCACCTGGCATGGCGGTTCTGGTCGGAGTAGCTCCCAAATTGAATCTGATAGGTGTTGGACCTTGCTTCTGCGGGCAGTTGCTGGTGTAGTGTCCCAATTGCTGACATTTGAAACAAGTTATTCCCGCAGTATGATTGATGCTTCTGGGCTGCTGATTGTTGGTATTATTGTTGTTGCCGAAGCTGTGAAATCCTGGAGTAGCTGGGCGAGGTGCTGGTACAGGGTCTTGAATGCAATAAGATAAGTGAAATAGCCACGGTGCTGCATATTCATCCTGGCTCTCTACGGGTGACTTTGATGAGCATTATGTTGCATCATCTTCCTCTTACGAGACTCATACAACTGACGTTGAGCATCCTCCTGCACGAGGGCCTTGTTGACCATCTGCTAAAAACTGAGGTACTCAACTGACACCAATTGCACTTTAAGGATGGGGTCAAGTCCTTCCATGAAGTGCCAAATCTTCGCTTCCTCATTTGCGACATCCACCGGTGCAAACCTTGATAGTTGGGTGAATCCGTTGAGATACTCTGATATGTTGAGGTTGCCATACTACAGCTTGTAGAATTCCCTCTTCTTCATCTCTATTATTCCCATAGGAATGTGTGTTGTCCAAAGCGTGCAGAAAACTCCTCGCCTTAGTAATAGCCTCGCACATTACGGTGAGCCGAAAGCGTAAGTTTTCCCACTAAGTTCCTGTGGTTCCATTGAGTTGGTGAGCCGCATAGAGTACTTTTTCTTGGTCATTGCACTGAGCCAAGATCAGTTTCTTCTCAACACTCATAAGCCAATCATCAGCTTCTAGGGGATTAGCTAAGCCGGCAAAGGTTGGTGGTCTGGTTCTCATGAATTCTCCCAGTGTGGACTGAGGTGGAAAGGCTGGAGTTGGAGCTGGCCGATTGACTTGATTCTAAACAAGAGCCTAAAGTAGTTGCAGTTGCATGGCCATCATTTGCTCTAGGTTTGATTGGGGCTGACCCGAGGGTGGTGGCGTAGGGGTTCCTCTTGACTTGCGGAGTTATGGGTATGAACCATTTGAAACAAATCTCCCTGGATTTAATAGACGAGAAGAATAAAACACGAGAGGAGAGAGGGAGAAGCATAGAAGACAAGAGAGAACAAGGGAGAAAGACAGAGCAATCTAACTATGGCAAGTCGGTTTAGCCCAACGAACAAATAGCCGAAAATCTATCAAGAAGCAATAAATAAAAGAACGACACTTACTCGAAAAGATACTATTACAGACCAAACGATACTAAAACTAGGGAGAACACTTAGGTACAACACTACTAATCTATCTTATAGGGCTACGACACTAAACACTCGCATCTCTTGAAACTTCTAGGGCATCCATCGCTTAATCACGTATACTGATCCTATAGAGATTATTGAGGTGAGAAATATCAATTTAAATTCAAAACAAAATTTCGAAAGAGATAAGATGCAAAAACTTATGGATAATATGACAAAAGATTAGAATAAGATGATAAAATAATAGAATAAGATGAGAAAAGAAAATCTATTTATGTTAATCGGTTGGTTTGATTTAGAACATAAAGTTTGAAACTTTCGACTAAAATGACAATGCTAACTAATGTTACATCTAACAGTTGATATGGATCTGATACTACCTGTGTCGGGACCCTGGATATGCAACTCCAGGACCCTCTGTGTATTATGAACTAGTCCTAAATCAGTAGCGAGCTCACACAGTTGCAACATCGATGTAATCATATCCATACAACAAAACAGCTAATGAAGCAGACAAAATAATATTACTCAGCAGCAAAAGGACCTTATGGTCAAGTCTTACAGAGATTGCAACGCAAGTCTCAACGATAAAAGGCACACATGGAAGCGGAAACCAAAACTCTAATACCCCGAAATTTATTCGGGCGAATAGGAGAGTATAAGAATTAAACAGGTATTACAATTTTCAGTGATCACAAGGGGGTTTCCGCAAATTCTCAACAACCTGGGCCTTGGGCCACGGCCCATGTGGCCCAAGAGGGGGCTGGCTAAAGGGGGGATGACCTTCCCCAAAACCCAAAACCCCCTTTCCCCTTTCCCCCACTTGGAGCCGCCACCCTCCTCCCTGCCGTGCGCCACTTTCTCCTTCCCAGTGCCATATTTCTTCATCCGATTTGGGTAAGTTCCGTACGTTTTCTGATCTGTCCACCTCTTAGAAAGTTGTAGCCCTTGGTCTTATCTTTCTTTAGGCACTGAGATCATCTAATTTGGAGTTACGGTTTAGGTGATATAGTAGTTTTACCGCGACTGTCCAGGAGAGCTGACGTGATTTGGCAAATTGTCTTGTAGGGCCATTAAGAATTATTTAGAAGCCGAATCAGAAAAGCCACCCAAAATGAATGTTGTATAGAATTCAGTAAGCTTTCCAAGTTGATAAAGAACACAACTTCTAGAGTTGGTTATAAAAAGGTATCGAATTTTTACCGTCGCTGTGTTCTGACTGTCAGATTAATGGGATAGAGAACTTCACCTGAACCTTAGGGTTAACAGAAGGCCGAGTCAGGGGACTTGCCCAACTAAGTTATTGTATCCTTTTAAATAATCTTTCAAACTTGATAAAGATCACCTCCATTGGATCTGTAGAATGAAAGTTAGGGTATTTTTTCCTTGCTGCTGTTCTGTAGTCTGGTCAGATGTCTGTCAGGCACTTTCAATTGCATATTAGCCTTATGTTCGGGCATAATTAGGAAATCTTGTCTTCTAGTGTTTTGAAGGTTTATCTGTTAAGTTTCATTGAGCACTGGTTTCATATCGTTTCGAGTCCCATATAATTAATTATGATTTTTCTTCTACTGCTGTCCAGTAGGATGGGCAGGTGGCTGAATAGTGTAATGTCAGTTTAACTCCGTTAATTGTGTTGGTTGGTCGAAGGGTTAGTGTAGGTCTCCTGTAACTAATTCATGCCACGTTATCCTTATTCCAAATATGTACTTGTGTAGGCGTCGAGGCATCGCGTGTGGGAACACCTTCGTTGCTTGCTAACGCATCGCGACGCGAAAGGCAAGTACATTGAAATTCTTTACATTGATGAATGATGTGTGTTTGTGTTCATGCTAATATTTCTATGATCCATATTTTCAATCAAAGATGTTAATCAATTTTCATATTCCATTACATGCAATTCCAATGTGTTAAGATATATTGATTTCTGTAGAACGCTCGCTGTTGGTTGTTGTGCCGATGAGTTGATGATCCATGTTCATATTCCATGATGTACATTCCATTCCTATTTGATAATCCATGAGGAAGAAAATGATAAAATTCATTGCATATGTTCATTCAATTCATGTGTTGTTCATATGCATTCCATGGGAGTGGATTTGTAAAGACCCATCAACTCCAGTATGGGCCTGTAAGACCCACCATTCTAATGTGGGCAGTTTCGAATACACGTATGAAACGTTCTTCATTCAGTAATTTGGTCTCCGGACTTTGTTAAGTACGGGCTTAAGTGAAGACCGACGGGTGTCTCACTCGCTATACCGGTATGAGCATGTGTTAGTCCATTCCTTTCAAGGCATCCATTCATTCCATTCATATACATAAGTTTTCAGACATTAATTCTTAATTCGTAATGTGACTGACTTGTTCATAACCTGATATGTTCAATTGTTTATTGTACTTGCTGAGTTTCGACTCACCCTTGTTTTTCTGTGTTTATTTACGTGAACCTTGTTGATGATAATGTTAATGGGAGGGAGTAGACCAGCACGTTCCACACAGTTCATTACATTATATTTTCATTAATGGATTCAACTATGTTAATCTTTGATGAGAGATGAACTGTAATAAGTAATGTTTGGACTTCATGTCATGTCATTCCATGATTAGTTCCTTGATTATTCACCATTGATGAATTGGTTATTTTCACCTCGTTACCATGGTATTTTTGTCTGATTAGAGGCATATTGAACCTTATTCCGCAATTTGATGGTATGTTGTATCTTTAGGTAGCATCTTGGCTTCCGAATAGCCTGGGTGTTACAAAAACATCTTGAGGTAGCCAGCCGACATGCCCACAGGCAATCGAGTGGAGGATGCGACCTAGGTCGCATAGTCTTCGGAGTAGTCTTCCTCGTAGAACTTGGTGCTGCCTGGTTCTTCTTCGGCCACTTATCAACAAGTGGTGCAAAACCGTGAGTACTTAGAGTACTCAGCAAGTCATAGGGAAAAAGTATGCAAATAGTATTCATACAAGGCTCGACAAGGCTAGCTTTATTGCTACTTTGCAGAAAACAATATGGATAGTAAATACGGTAAGTAGATTGTAAAGTACGATTTAAAAGATTAATACATAATTAACCAAGTTCTTTGAAACAACTCGTGAACACCCTGTTCACTTCCCAACCAACGACCAGTGAACAACTCGTTCACTTCCCAACCAATCCATTCCAATATTTTTATAAAATCTACCTCCGTGTGAAATCACTGGGCATTGTCCATAACCAGGGACACGACTATTTGAATAGTTTTACACTCTACAGAGATTGTATAGCTTGACCCACAAGAGATAATCATCTTATACTGTCTGCTCACATACTTTCGAGGTATGCGACTAAGAGATTATCACAAGGCTTTTACAAAGCTCTATTTTGACTCGGTTCTACTCGCTAAGGTTTCACTATTTTGAACTCCATTTTGCGTCGCTTATCAACCCTTAATAGAAACAAACCAAAATATTGCTAATTAGTCGGTCAGGTCCACCCCATCCTGGACATGTGATTGTACGGTATGGCCCAGATCAATAGCGCACAAAGTTAAGTCTTTAATGACTATTCAGGCGAGGCAACCATAACCCAAAATTCTCTCCCTTTACTGCACGATCACTCGCCCGAGTATAAAATAGTTTTTGGTTAGACCCGACCAAATGACAACCCTTTCCATTACACAACAACTTTTAAAAATAGTGGCCACACCACAATTCCATAGTTCATTTAGCCAAATTTCTCATCATTGAATCATGTGATCGAGAGACCATCACATAATTAAAGCATGACTAAGCATAATACACACCCATATTGCTATTTCAATAATATCCAACTAATCTATGGTGTCCAACGGTACATGTCAACATGTCATTCACAATCATCCAAGGAGGCTTAATGGCAATAAGGTATTTACCTATTCCCGAAACCAGTTATTATAAAACTAGCAATGCATGTTGATATAAATCAACATAATTTTATAAATTGGGTATGACATGATCAAAGGTCTACGACTTACCTTCATTGAAGGTTTCGATTGCTTCGGTTGTCGGGTCAAAGAATTCTGTGGAAACGCCGGAATCTACACGTGCGAACAGAGCCAAATAAATAAAATAATTCCAAATAATATCCAAAAATTACCAAACTATAAACAAAAGAAAGGTATTGAATTTAGATGAATTTGGAGATTTGAATCACTCAAATCGGAGTTCGAACGAAGGAGAACGAGCTCTCGGAATTTTTGAAATCACGTGGTCGGAAGGAGGTTGTGACTTGGTCGGAAGGAGGTTCGACTGGTCAAAAGGTTTCGGCTACCTGGTCGAAAGAGGTTCGACTGGTCAAAAGGTTTCGGCTACCTGGTCGAAAGAGGTTCGACTAGCGTCGACGAAGAGAGCGGCGACGAGGTGGCTGACGGTGAGGCTCAGTGGAGCAGTCGAAGACGGCGGGGTGCTCTGGCAATTCTTCATCGTCGGGGAGGTGCGCACCGGGTAGGCCGTAATCTTGCGTAGCCAATGGCAAGACCACATTGGCGAAGAAGCTTGACGGCGGTGCTGGAAGCGGTGGTGCGAGCTCAGTACGTGGCGGCGAACTCAAGCGCTTGAAATGAGGCGTGAGAGAGAGTTGAAGGAAAACCGGGAGGGCAAAAGTGCTCCCTAGGGCTCCATTTAAAGAGGAGGGAGGGGAAACCAGGCAACAAGCTTGAGTGGCGAGATTCACGGCGGTGTGGCAGAGACGATGACATTTAATGCGCATATCGTAGAGGGGAGACAACATTTAATGCACATGCCGCCAAGGAGGAAACGACATGTAATGCGCACGGTGCAGCAGAGACAACGGCATTTAATGTGTATGTCATTGAGGGGGAGACAACATTTAATGCGCACGATGTTGAGAAAAAAGAATGGGAAAACGTGCCGAGGTAAGGGTGGTCGAAACCGAAGGAGTGGTCGAAACTGAAGGCTGGTCGAAACCAAAAGGCGGTCGAAACCGAAGGGTGGTCGAAACCAAAAGGGTGGCCGAAGCCGAAAGAGTGGTTGAAACCGAAGGGTTGTCGAAACTAGTAGGGTGGTCGAAACCGAAAGGGTGGTCGAAACCAAAAGGGTTGTCGAAATCGAAGGGGTGCTCAAAACCGAAATGTGGTCGAAATCGAAGAGGTGGTCGAAATCGAAGGGGTGGTCGATACCGAAGGGGTGGTGCGGTGATAGGAATAGGCCGACGAGAATTCAGAACAGTCAGAGAAATGGGACTTTAAATACCAGATGACTCTAATAAACTCAAGATAAACCAAATTTGAATTAATTGAAATTTCATTAATTCATATTAATTTTTTTTATTGTCTAAAATTCCAAGTTAAGCTTTATCCACTTCAACAAGAGTCAAATTGTTATTTTTTTTCAAAAAGCCCAGAAAATTAGAATGTCACAGTGGGCAACCCTTTTTGGGGTTTTGCACTACCGGAGGAGGTCCAGTGAGGGTGGCGCACGGCCGAAACAGGGATACAACACGGTGGCATTCTGACGGTACTCCGACCAAAATGGTTGTGGCTTGAGCATCAGAGGGTGAAGGGGGTTTCGCGGGTGGTGGTGGCAGGGATGCGGGAAGCTTTGTGGTGGCATGGCGACAGTGGCCGAGTATGGCGCGGCGGTGGAGTTAGGTGCCAGCGAGTTGGCGGCGAGGATAGAGTAGATGGTGGTGGGGAAAAGCTTTGGGTGGAGGGATGGTGCTAGTGACAGAGTTAGGACGAGAAGGGCTTGAGGGTGGCAGCGGATTGATGGTAGACTCACCGAGGAGGAAAGAGGGGTGGCGGCGATTCGGGCTCTTGGCCGGAGTTGGGGCAGTTGGAGGTGGTCAAGGAAGGGGAGTGGGCGATGGTGGTGATAATGATGCGGGGGAAAAGGGTGGCTTTTATAGCGTGAGAAGGCGGTGGCGGTAGTGTGCTGCTTGAGCGAGCGTGGCGCGTGGCGACGATGTGTGCAGCTGCATGCAATCGGCGTCGGGGAAGGGGGGAGTAGGCGGTGGGGTGGTGGTGCCATGGCGTCACAGGAGTGACTCAGTCACACTGGCGTGGGCCAGGAGATGGCGAAGATGTCAGGGGCAGCGACAGGGCATCAAGCACTTGGCGCGGGAGCTGGCGCGAGCGAACGCATGAGGAGAAGCGGCATTGGCATGGGCGGAATAGGGAGCAGGAGGTTGCGAGGCTTTGGCGCGGGTAAGGATGAAGACGAAGGACCGAGAAGGTTGTGACGTGGCGTACGGTGGCTTGACGCGAAGAGGAAGAAAAATCAAGAGAAGACGGTTAGGCAAAAGGCGCCTTCAGGCTAGAGAAAACGGAATGCCAAAAGAGGAAGGCGGGTTTTTGAGGGTAATTTCCAAATTTGGCACTAAATCCAAATTTGAACCAAACTTCAAACAAGTTTTTGAAAACTTGAAATTTTGGGTCTTTTCAATATATGAAGTAATTCAGATGTCCCAAAATTTGTTTTTGTTTTGGAAGTGTCAAAGAGGACATCTGTGTTTCGATGACCTAGGTGCGGACATACAAAACCTGACTGCTCGCATCAAGGATGATATCACAACTCTGAATGCTACTGTTGTAGACCTCCAGGTTCTCTACGATTCACAAAATGAGGGTGGAAATGTATCTAGAGATATAACAAATCATTTGGCTACAATACCGAACAGCTTGAAAAGTAGCCTAATGATCAAAATGTTGGGATATAGGTAGGCTACACTAGCTGATAATTAAAAATTCTACCACATAAATCAGGATGCCACTGCAAGCAAGAGATCGCAGATCATTACCACCAAACGCGCAATGCAACAAAAGAAGAGTTGGAGCAGCCTGGTCCAATAAAGAGTGCATCGATGTAGTGGTCGTAGTCGATCATCCAACGTAGTTGATCGTTCAACGTAGTCGATTGTCCTCGCAATCGATCGTCCTCCAATGCAACCGATCACTTTCCTTGCGGTCGCTGGATTGTCCTCGGCGCAACAAAGAATCGCTAGCGCCTCTATGGTATCCACACGCCCGAGGCAGAACACCGCTGCGCGGTGTGCTAGCACCAAGTGGCACGGAAGGCTCGCCAAGAAGATGGCATATGTATTGAAATCTTCAGTAAATGTTATGAGGTATTTTAAAACCACCTCTGGTCAGAGTGCTCATTGGTCTGCATACTCCTCATGTACTACGACTAGTAAGTCACTCGCCCTCTCACCTTTAGTCGTAAAAGGTGCTCTTGTCATCTTGCCAAGTAAACAAGATTCACATGTTTCAAATGATTCAAAATCAAATGAGTTTAGAAGACCATCTTTATGGAGCTTCATCATGCGCTTCTCATTTATATGACCTAGACGACAATGCCAAATAAAAGTGGGATTCAAATTATTAGGTCGAAATCTCTTAGCATTAACATTTTAGATGGGCTCATCCTCAAGATTCAAAACATACAATCCATTCACCAATGGAGCATGGCCATAAAGTGTATCTTCAAAATAAATTGAACAACAATTGTGCTTTATTCTGAATTTATAACCTTCTACTCCTAAACATGAAGCAGAAATAATATTTTTGCTTAAGGCAGGAACATAATAACAATTATTTAATTCCATAACAAATCCTAAGGGTAAAGCTAATTAACGGTAAAGTGCCAATAGCTAATGCAGCAACTCTTGCTCCATTGCACACACGAAGATCAACATCTTCTCTTGCCAAGTTTCTACTCCCTTATCTATCCATGCATCGAATTGCAAATATGAGCAACTGATCTGGTATCAAATACCCAAGAACTGGTCGGAGAAGAGGCAAGATTAATTTCTATAATATTTATACATGAACTGGAAGTCTTACTTTCTTTATACTTTTTCATCTCTGCTAAGTACTTCCTGCAGTTTCTCTTGCAATGTCCAGTCTCATGACAATGGAAACATTCTGATTCAGACTTAGGACCCAGCTTGAGCTTCTTAATCTTAGCCTTGAGACTCTCCATCTTATTTTGAGTATTTCCTTTCCCTTTTTTCTTTCCTTTTGACTTACCCTTCTTCTTGAAGCTAGTAGTCTTTTGAACCATCATCACATGATTAGAACTTTTCTTGATGCTCTCCTCAGCACTCTTAAGCATACCATGCAACTCGGTCATTGATTTCTAAATGCCATTCATATGAAAATTAAATATGATAGGCTCAAAATTCATAGGGAGCGATTGGAGAATCACATCAGTAGCCAACTCTTAGCTAAGGGAAAAAACCAAGTTTTTCACGCCGCATATATGACAAACTACAAGAAAACAATACCTTAGAGGTGTTTAAATCTTTATACCCTTGCTTGATTATTGAACGTACCCTTCAGACCTACAATCATATTGCAAGCGTCTATGGTCTCATATTGCTTCTAAAGCTTAGAGTTCATGGTCGCAAGTATTAGGCAGTGCATATCGACTGCGTCATTGCAATGCTTCTCGTAAGCATTCTTATCAGCACGAGGAGCATCGGCACTCGGTTCCTCGGGATAGGGACCTTCTATAATATATTCCTTTGTTTGTTGTTTGAGAACAATTCTCAAATTACGAAACCAGTCACTGAAGTTTGTACCATTCATTTCTTCTTTCTCAAGAATAGATCGCAAGTTAAAGGTAGGTGCAGAAGAAGTAGTAGGTGCCATGATCTACAATAGAAATATATGGAAAGATTCAGCACTATGTTAATATAAGATCTTCTATTAGACACTCATGTTGGTGGTTGTGTTCGACCAGTCTAAGACCAACTCGTATCTCTATACGACTACTCTGGATCTGGTCATGTCACTATACGACTAGTCTGGACCTAGTCGTATCACCATACGACTAGTATGAACCTAGTTGTATCACTATACGACCATTCCATACCTAGTCGAACTTGATCATCAACAATCAATAAAAGATACTCCCACTATATGTTCTAAACCATGTTTCCCTCAAACATCATGTAGTTAGTTCAAGATCCATAAAATCATTAAGTCCTGGTGAGCTATGACATCACTGCTAGAAACCTAGTGATTTTAGGTAGGCAACCTCTTGTCAATCATATCACATATGACTCTTGTCTGTTGGGCGGCATCTCTATGTCAGCAACCAACAGTACCATGCCCCAAGATCCAAAACTATTTTGACAGCCTTGTTAATATAAACCAATACTATGTATGTGAGTGTCTGACACCCACCCCATCTTATTAAAAGATAGTTAATGGTACCCTACTATGGTACACCCACCAATTAACAATCAAAATCGTGATGGTCGCAGTAATTGAAAAGACATCAAATTAACTTAATTTTTCTTGAGGGATACTACTCTATTATGCTAAAACATCTAATGATAAAACATGATCAAATAGCAAGACATGAATAAACATTCACAGATAATCATATTAAACTATGAAAATAGTATGGTTCTTATCATGACGATCTTCATCACCATGTTTCCTGTCCTCCGACCACCATGTTTGGATTCTCCAACCACGTCCATTTACTAAGCAATTACTCCTAAGAGCTAGTAATGAATTAAAGACGATAATATCAAGCATCACACTTCAGTACACAGACCGTTATACAATAATATGTAGCTCGATGGCTATCTCACAACATGACACGCAGGCCATGAAAAATTCATACATGCATCACATATACAATGAGCTATACTATTCACATCAATCCCTGCAAAAACAAGTTATACAAAGATCCAATTCTATCGGGCGACATGACACAATACCATATAACACGACTACGACCACGACGGTCCTGCTTGCTGGTTAACGGGTGGGGTTCGAAGGGGCAGCACTCTCGGAAACTTTTTCTGAGATATGAATCTTATTCATGTAACCGAGCCTTGGAAATCATCGGATTAATCATATTAACCCTATTCTGAACCAATCTGATCACTGTATTGATAGGACCATGAACTGCGACATACTCCGATGACAGAATTCCTACCGGTAGGAGTATCATGCAAGGCAGTGGTAAACAAGTTGTGGATTTCATGGGGATATGCTCCAGATCTTAGGATGATGTGACAATTGGCAATGGCGTTTACGGTTTGTCGTTTCACGCGTTTTCGACAAAGTTACAGGCTTACTGCTCAGGGGCGGTCCGACCGGTCCTTGCACGGCGGTCCGACCGGTCCCATATCGGTCGGACCGGCCATCTGGGGCGGTCGGACCGGCGATGACCAAAAGTGTTCAAAATCGAGCTTGGCCAAAAATAGGTGTTGTAGACAAGTAAGGGGATCCCAATGCACTTGGTCTCATAATTTTTGGAGTCTCCAGTAAGAAGTTCTATTGGATTTAAGTTTCGGAAGGTTTGGTTTTGGGAGCTTGAATTTCAGCTAAGTCTAAGGCGGTCCGACCGCTCACGAGGAGCGGTCCGACCGCCATGGCGCGTCCGACCGCCACACTGAGCGGTCGACCGGTAACTACTTGAACGTCGCCAACTTCGTGGCGATGTTGTTTTGTTAGGTCAAAGTCATTGGTTTCATGGCATATGATTTGCATGATGCATGTTTTGACTAACATGGGTCAAGTTGTGAAGAACTTGTTCCCGAATCGTGTTTTCTTGTCCGTGGTTGTGCGGTGGCTTGGTGGTCAACGACGGTCAACGGCGAGGAGAATCGGGACTAGACTTGAAGAGTTGAGGTCCGAGCGATCGACGATGCGGGTGGGGTCAACGACTCAAGCGTGACACAAGATGGACAATGGTGACCTATTGGCAAATCCATGACGCATGGTGAAGCGGTTTAGGTCAAAAGGTTAAAGACGGCGTCGCGAAGCGTGCGTGATGTGACCCGCTTGTTAGTGGGCCTTAACGGAGCCCAATTAAGTCAAACCCTAAGAGTTTTAAGCCTCCACTATAAATAGGAGGAGATGGTGGCTGCACCTCTCTCTCTCTCGCCTTTTATGTTTCAAAACCCTAATTGTCTTTAGGGAGTTGAGGTGGAGGCTAGGGCTCTTGATGGTTTGTGGTGAATTTCGTGATCCTTGATTGTCTCTTCGATCCATGATGGTGTGGATGTAATCCACTTCAATCACGAAATCAATCTATGCAAGGTTTGCTTGAGATAAGTCTCTTTTCGTTCTTGCTTTCAATTTGGTGATTTTAGGGCTTTCCTTGATCCGCGAGTTTGTGATTGATTCTTTCACGTGAATTAGCTTGTCGTGATATGTGTGAATCTATCTAGCATCATCTTGATCATCAATCTCTCACGAACAAGCTTTAGGATCAAGTTTTCGTTCTGCCCTGCTTTAGACCTTCATTAATCAATTGGCAATTGCTCAAGATCGCTCCAAGAATTATCATAATATTCAATTGGAATAGGTCCTCAATAGTATATAGAAGGTGTGTGCAAAGTTTCATAAAGATTAGAGTTGAGAATCAAAAGTTTCACCTAATTGCAAGTTCGTCATCTGGCCGATTTTATTTGTTGCAGATCGGTTCGAGTCGGCGGTCCGACCGCCCGTCATCACCGGTCGACCGATTTTGAGTGGTCCGACCGCCAAAGACAACGCCGGCGGACCGCCTGCAATCGGTCCGACCGGTTGAGTATAACGGCCGACCGCCCGTCGTGAGTCTTGGTAATCTTAGTTGATTTTGTTATATTGCTTAGGGTTTAATTGATTCAATACTAGTCTTCCATTGATCGGTACATTGATCTTCATAGCTTTCTAATAGCTACTTGGAGTTAAATTGTATTGAGTTCATAATTTGTGAAAAAGTGAGCGTGCTCCTATTCACCCCCTCTAGTCGCCTTTACGGTCCAACAAGTGGTATCGAGCCCTGCTAGTTCAATCTTGATCTTAACCGTCACCGAACTTTGGCGATGGATAAGTTTTCTACTAAACCGCATATCTTCGATGGGCACGACTATGCATATTGGAAGAATCGTATGCGCGTCTTTCTTGAGAGCGAGGGACAAGCTATTTGGGATGTTGTTAGAGCCCACTGTTATTCTGAAATTGCTACACCGCTTACGCAATTCTTTTGGCTAACAACAATAAGGCTAAGAATCTTTTATATGGTGCACTTGGTAGACAAGAATATGATAGAATTTGCAATCTTTCAATCACAAGATGAAATTTGGAACACTCTCGAAACATATCATGAGGGTTCGTCCCAAATCAAAAAGGTGCGTCAAACTGTTTACAAGCGTGAGTACAATAAATTCGAGATGCGTCCTGGAGAGAGCATCGATGACATTTTCAGTCGCTTTAATAAAGTAATTAATCAAATGAAAGCTGTTGATATTGAATATTCTCAATCTGAAAATGCCACCCATCTCTTGGCTGCAATCAACACCAAGGAGTGGGAGATGAAAGCTATTGCTATAGAAGAAAATGTTGATCTTTCAAGTCTTACTTTAGAATTGCTTTATAGTAAACTCAAGACTCATGAAATTAAAAGAGTTGATCATCCTAAGAAAGATAATTTAGCTTTGGTAGCGCATCCTCTCAAAAGGCTTTTGATGACTCTTGTGAATCTTCTTCTGATTTTCATTTGCTTGTTTATCTGCTATTCATGAAGAGGAGCTTGAAAGTATTCTCAAACAGAGTTAGCTCTTCTAGCTAAGAAATTCACACGGCCTACAATAATGTGAGAAACAAAAGAGAGGTGGTCCCAGTAACATGCTATGAATGTGGTGAGCTCAATCATATCCGCAAATTGCCCCAAGTGAAAGGTAAGAACAATCATAAGGAAGGAAAGCCGACTTGGAAGAAGCCTCCTTTCAACAAATCAAGGTATGAGGCAAATAAGCTTTTAAGGTCGCTCACCGGTCCTTGCCGCTTTTGAGGATCAATCTTTGAGCGATGTGGATACTTGGGAGTGAGGAGGACAAGGAGGAGGAGATCCTCAAGGCAAAAGAAAGGGAAGGCCAAAGACTTCACGGCATGTGCTTCATGGTCGACACCCGACGACATTGATGATGAAGAGGTATCTTTTTCTTATGATGAGCTTTCTGCTAAATATGATTCTATAGTTGAGCAATTGCTTAGTCAAGATGAAGCGCTAAAATTTGTTATGACAAAAAATAAGAAATTAGAGTCAAAGATTAACAAATTGAAAGTAGAGCTTAAAACTGCTAAGACTCTTGAACCTGATGAATGTTTATCTTGTCATGCTATGCATTCTAAATTACCAAGTTACAATCAGCTCATAATATTTGTGTACAACAACTTGAGAATGCTAAATCTGAACTAAATGAAATTAAAAGTGCTCCTTGTGAAAAATGTTTAGAATCTAGTAAATTGATTGCTTTTGATGTTTTTGATTCTAGCCCTTGCACTTCATGCTTAGAAAAAGAATGTGAAATCAAAGATATCTTAGAAGCTGCTAGAGTCAAATATGCAAAGCTTAAGGACAATATTGAAAATACTACTTGTGCTTCATGTTCCACTCTTAAACTTGAAATTGCTTTGTATAAGGAAAAATCTATGGATAAAACTTGTGATTCTTGTGTTAACTTGAGAAAAGAAAATGCTTACCTTCATGATACATTAGAAAAATTTTCTAAAGGTAAGAAACAATTAAACATGATTCTTGACAAGTCTAAAACTCCTTATAAGAAGCAAGGTTTAGGATTCAATTCTTTTCAAGACAATTCAAACCCAAAAGTCATTCAAGTCTTGGAAAAAGGTTTAATTGAATTCAAAACCCAACTCGCAAAAACATCTTTTAAATCTGCGGTTTTGCCCAACCTTGTATTAATTCAAATGGTGCGTCTTCTAGTGGTACCAAGTACCATTGCACTTATTGCAAAAAGGGTGGACATTTGATTGAATATTGTTGGCGTAGGTTGAAAAATGATAGGAAAAATTTTGATAGAATTTCATTCATGCAACCTAGAGCTTCTATGAGACATGGTAACACTGAAAAGAATAAACCTGGATTAGGATTTTTATCTCATGCAAATCATTATGTTTCTAGACATCCTAATTCTAATGTGTATCGATCAAGGTCCGATCATTGAGTGGTCACCGGTCGACGACCGGTTTGGTCACCGGCCGACGATCACAAGACAAAGCTTCGTCGATCGCCATGGATAGATTCAAGTCTCATTTAATTTAAACATTGCTCATAACCGAATGTTAAATGAAATCAAGGATAGTACTTACGGTTTGTATACTCCTTGCGACGTGTGTCTCAATCTCGATTCCTAAATCTTGTTTATCTAATCCCGATGTTGAGACACATCGCTTTTTACTCCTTGATTTTTAGGATTACCGCGGAAAGGGGAAGAACACGTGGTTCGTTGACTCCGGATGTTCACGCCACATGACCGGGAACTCAAAATGGTTCACCTCTTTCACGCGAGCAACAGGTGATGACTTCATCACCTTTGGAGATGATACACAAGGGCGAATTGAAGGAACAGGATCAATTAGGGTAAACAACAAATTCATTCTAAAAGATGTCGCTCTTGTGGACAAGCTTAGGTATAATCTTCTTTCTGCTTTCTCGACCTTCTTGATGATGGCTATGAGACTGCTTTTAAGAAAAATGCTTGTCGTGTGCTTGATTCTCTTGTGAGCTTGTGTTTGGAATCTCTAGAGTTGGTAGAATTTTTGGAGCTAATTTTTCGTAATCTCTTCTTCGGATCTCTTAAATGTTTGCTTACATCTTCTTCTGATTTCTGGCTTTGGCATCGACGTTTGGGGCACATTGGTTTTGATCATCTGACACGAGTTAGCAACCTTGATCTCATGAGAGGCTTGCCCAAACTCAAAGTCATCAAGGATGTCAGATGTGCGCCTGTAGGCATGGCAAACAAGTTGCCGCCTCACACCCTTCGTGACTATGGTTATGACCGACGGACCAAGACAGTTGCTTCATATGGATACTGTTGGTCCTGCTAGAGTCCGATCAGTCGGTGGAAAATGGTATATTCTTGTCATAGTCGATGATCTTTCTAGATATACTTGGGTGTTCTTTCTTACTTCAAAGGATGAAGCTTTTGGTTATTTTCATGACCTTGTTCTTCGTTTGGCTTCTGAGCTTCCTGGTGCTTTGAGAGCGATTCGCGATGATAATGGCACGGAGTTCAAAAATGCTTCTTTGCTTCTTTTGTGCCGAAGCGTGGTATTGAGCATCAATTCTCTTCTCCACACGTCCCTCAACAAAATGGCGTGGTGGAAAGGAAGAATAGAACCTTGGTCGAAATGGCTAGGACGATGCTAGATGAGTATAGCACACCGAGGAGATTTTGGGCCGAAGCTATTGCTACTGCTTGCCATATTGCAAATCGTGTCTTCTTGAGACCTTCTTTAGGCAAGACTCCTTATGAGCTTCGTTTTGGTAGAAAACCCTCTGTTTCGCATTTTCGAGTTTTTGGATCAAAATGTTTTATCCTTAAGACAGGCAACTTAGATAAATTTGAATCAAGAACTTTTGATGGGGTATTTCTGGGTTATCCTGCTCATTCGAGGGGTTTTAGAGTTTTTAATATTGAGACTAACATTATTCAGGAGACTTGTAATGTCACTTTTGATGAGACTAGCCTGGAGCTAGATCAATTGCTACAGATGATTTACAGTGACAGAGAGCATTTTGTGGAGGAAGATGAGGACGGCTAATGTCATTCCTCATCTCTGCCGCCGAGGCGCCCATATTGATACAAGAACACGCTACGCCTACTTCACCTTCGCTTGAGGCTCTCGCTTGCATCATCATCATCAGCAAGATACATGAGGTCGAAGAAACGACATCTCACCCGGCGCCCACTTCGTGATTCAGAGACAAAGATCCTCCTAATGATAATAGGTAATCTACATGAGCGAGTCACTCGCTCGGTATAATGATCCAAATCTCTACTCTCATTCGGCTTTTGTTGCTTCTTTTGAACCCCGCGATATATCACATGCTTTATCCGATTCTAGTGGGTAAATGCCATGCATGAGGAGTTAGAGAATTTTGAAAGAAACAAAGTTTGGAACCTAGTAGAACCTCCTAGTGGTCATAATGTTATAGGAACCCGTTGGGTGTTTAAGAATAAACAAGGTGAGGATGGTTCGTGGTTAGAAATAAGGCAGATTGGTAGCTCTGTGGTTTCACCAAGTTGATGGGTTAGATTTTGATGAGACATTTGCTCTGTTGCTAGACTAGAAGCCATTCGCATTCTCGCTTGCATTTGCTGCATCAAAAGGTTTTAAATTATATCGATGGATGTTAAAAGTGCCTTTTAAATGGTTTCATAGATGAGGAAGTGTATGTTAAGCAACCCCGGTTTTGAGGATCCTAAATATCCAAATCGTGTTTTCAAGCTATCTAAAGCATTGTATGGTCTTAAACAAGCCCCTAGAGCCCGGTATGATAGACTTAAGACCTTCTTGCTTAAAAATAATTTTGAGATGGGTAAAGTGGATAAAACTCTATTTATTCTTAGGCGTGACAATGACTTACTGCTTGCTCAAATTTATGTGGATGATATTATCTTTGGTGGTTCCTCTAATGCTCTTGTTTCCAAATTTTTCGACACTATGTCCGTGGAATTTGAGATGAGTATGATGGGAGAGCTTAATTACTTTTTGGGACTTCAAATCAAGCAATGCAAGGAAGGAACTTTCATCCATCAGACGAAGTACACTAAAGATCTACTCAAACGCTTCAACATGGGTGACTGCAAGCCAATTTCCACTCCCATGGCAACTTCGATTGCTTTGGATCCGGATGAGGAAGGAGAAGTCGTGGATCAACGCGAGTACCGCAAAGATGATCGGCTCCCTTCTCAGATCTCGACGGCCTCGAGACCGGACATTCACTTCACGGTATGCCTTTGTGCAAGATTTCAGCGCCTCCGAGAACTTCCCATCGCTAAGCCATTAGCGCATATTCGTGTATTTACACTCTACCCTCTTATATGGCATTTGGTATTCCCGCTCTTCACTTTGTCCATTAGAGGTTTTTCGATTCGATTTTGCGGGTCGTCGGCTAGATAGGAAGAGTACCTCGGCACTGTCACTTCCTAGGTACTTCTCTTGTATCTTGGTCTTCTAGGAAGCGGTCTTACATTGCACAATCCACCGCGAGGCGGAGTATGTAGTCTATTGCTAGTTGTCAGAGCTGATTTTGTGGATGACGCCTACTTTGAAAGATTATGGGTTAAACTTTGCTAGTGTTCCTCTTTTACGTGATAACACTTCGCTATTAATATTGCTAAAAACCCAAGGCAACATTCTAGGACTAAGCACATAGACATTCGCTTTCACTTCCTTAAAGATCATGTTGAAAAAGGTGATATTGTGATGCACTTCAGAGAGTCCAAGCTCAATTGGCGATATTCTTACCAAGCCTTTAGATCAAACCAGATTTTCCTCCTTAAGAAGCGAGTTAGGGTAATTTATCCTTATGGGTTGGTTTGAGGGGAGTTTGATCTTTTCTTATCTTTCCTTGTTCTTTTGATCTTTTATTGTTCTTTTCCGAACTTAGTGATCTTTTCGAATTTTTAGTTCTTTAGGCTTTTAATTGCATCTCATTGTGTCATATTGCATTCATATAGAAACTCCATCAAGTGGTTACAACAAATGGTATGAAAATCCAAAAGATGCATTGTAATATAAGATTTTCACTTATCTTTTAAAATTGATGAAGCTTTGCCTATTACCCTTTGGAGTTTTGTATTTCAATTCTTGCTCAATGTCTTGTCTAGTTCTTTGACTTGCTAGAATTATCATGCTTTTACATGTGTAGCTAAGTCTTTGCTATATGAGCTAGAATCTTTTAAACAACTCAAACTAAGAAATTGCAATTTGTGGATGTTTTAGCGAGTTGCGTAATTAGTGCTCCTCTTGTGACATTGGCCTGTCGAATTGCTTTGTTAGCTCTTTGATCTAAAATTGACCATTACTTGAGCTTTTGTGTTCTTGAGATTCTAAACGCTCTTGTGAAAAATGAAAATCAAGATTGTCTTATGCTTAAATTGTGCCAAACTATTCTTACGAGATCGCTTGTCAAATGACATGAACTTGGAGATAGTTTGATGAACGAGACGATCTCATGGGGACCGCTTGTCAAAATGACATGAACCTCAAGATTTGTCGCCTTGTAGAAGCTTAGAAAGAGTTTGTGGATGGCTCCTAGTCCAGGATCTTCTTTACTAAGATATACCTTTAAACAACTTTTGGTCAAGCTTAGGATGAGTTTGTGGATGGCTCCTAGTCCGAGATCTTGTCACTAAGTTAGATCATTAGTCAACTTCAATATTCAATGCAAATGAGAAAAATGTTGACAAATGGGCGTTTACAAAATTTTGAGCAAAATGATTCAATACGGACTTGATTGACTCTTAATGTGGTCTTTGTTAGATTTTTGATCTCACTTTGACATTTTGACATGGCCAATTTCACTTTAGGATCCTCGTTGATGAACTTGTTTGAATTTGAAGCGTTGCTTAAATTGATCAAATCTCTCGCTTTACTTTTGAGCCTTTGTGCTTAGCTTTGATATATATGTCTTACCATGATCTTGCTAGCGTTTCAAAGCTTGATATGTTGTTTGTGCAATATTAGAGATACTAGCTTGTTCTTTTGGGTAATCTCCAAAGCTTCTTGTAATCAATAAATTGAAAAATACAAAAATTGAAGTCACTCCATTGCACTTCATGCATATTCCTCTTTATGCTTCTTTTGTTTCTGCTTCTTTATTTTTTCTTTATTTGTTATCCCTGGATGAGAGGAAGGCGTGATTCCTTGATGAATCCATTGTCAAAGGGGGAGAAGATGTGTTAAATGAAAAGATATTTCTTTGGGAGATGATGTGTAATATTTCTTTGCTACTCTTATTTGGAGAAGATGTGTTAATGAGAAGATTGGGGGAGAAGTTTATACAAAGGGGAGAAACTAAAAATTTGAAATTTGATGATCATAGTGAGGGGGAGTTCTTGAGTTGCATTCTTTTATACTCACAATGATCATAGGTCAATTGAACAATTGTTTATTCATATGGACCTCATGTGAGAATTTTGACCCGTTTCTGGAAATTAAAGTTTTTATGCTTATTTTTGCTTTGTCTCACATGCCTCTACTATTCTGATGCCAGCTTGGTCATTTTTCATTGCTTTTTCTTGCTTATGGACCAAGTTGTGCTTTTGTCGCAAACTACGAGTAAACTCGTTTTCAAACCTCTTACTTCCATTTTTTCGGATAATTGCCAATGTGTTCATCAAGGGGAGATTGTGGATTTCATGGGGATATGCTCCGGATCTTAGGATGATGTGACAATTGGCAATGGCGTTTACGGTTTGTCGTTTCACGTTTTCGACAAAGTTCTGAGCTTCTCGCTTGGGCGGTCCGACCGGTCCTTGCACGCGGTGGTCCGACCGGTCCCATATCGGTCGGACCGCCATCTCAAGCGGTCGGACCGGCGATGACCAAAAGTGTTCAAAATCGAGCTTGGCCAAAAATAGGTGTTGTAGACAAGTAAGGGGATCCCAATGCACTTGGTCTCATAATTTTGGAGTCTCCAAGAAGAAGTTCTATTGGATTTAAGTTTCGAAGGTTTGGTTTTTGGGAGCTTGAATTTCAGCTAAGTCTAAGGCGGTCCGACCGCTCACGAGTGGAGCGGTCCGACCGCCATGGGGCGATCCGACCGGCTCACTGAGCGGCCGACCGGTGCTTACTTGAACGCCGCCAACTTCGTGGCGATGTTGTTTTGTTAGGTCAAAGTCATTGGTTTCATGGCATATGATTTGCATGATGCATGTTTTGACTAACATGGGTCAAGTTGTGAAGAACTTGTTCCCGAATCGTGTTTTCTTGTGCGTGGTTGTGCGGTGGCTTGGTGGTCAACGACGGTCAACGGCGAGGAGAATCGGGACTAGACTTGAAGAGTTGAGGTCCGTAGCGATCGGCGATGCGGGTGGGTCAACGACTCAAGCGTGACACAAGATGGACAATGGTGACCTATTGGCAAATCCATGACGCATGGTGAAGCGGTTTAGGTCAAAAGGTTAAAGACGGCGCTTGCGAAGGCGTGCGTATGTGACCCGCTTGTTAGTGGGCCTTAACGGGAGCCCAATTAAGTCAAACCCTAAGAGTTTTAAGCCTCCACTATAAATAGGAGGAGATGGTGGCTGCACCTCTCTCTCTCGCCTTTTTATGTTTCAAAACCCTAATTGTCTTTAGGGGAGTTGAGGTGGAGGCTAGGGCTCTTGATGGTTTGTGGTGAATTTCGTGATCCTTGATTGTCTACTGATCCATGATGGTGTGGATGTAATCCAGCTTCAATCACGAAATCAATCTATGCAAGGTTTGCTTGAGATAAGTCTCTTTTCGTTCTTGCTTTCAATTTGGTGATTTTAGGGCTTTCCTTGATCCGCGAGTTTGTGATTGATTCTTTCACGTGAATTAGCTTGCTGTGATATGTGTGAATCTATCTAGCATCATCTTGATCATCAATCTCTCACGAACAAGCTTTAGGATCAAGTTTTCGTTCTTGCCCGCTTTAGACCTTCGTTAATCAATTGGCAATTGCTCAAGATCGTTCCAAGAATTATCATAATATTCAATTGAATAGGTCCTCAATAGCATATAGAAGGTGTGTGCAAAGTTTCATAAAGATTAGAGTTGAGAATCAAAAGTTTCACCTAATTGCAAGTTCGTCATCGGCCGATTTTATTTGCTGCAGATCGGTTCGAGTCGGCCGGCCGACCGCCCGTCATCACCGGTCGACCGATTTTGAGCGGTCCGACCATGAAGATAACGCCGGTCGAACCGCCGCAATCGGTCCGACCGGTTGAGTATAACGTCGACCGCCTGCTTTGTGAGTCTTGGTAATCTTAGTTGATTTTGTTATATTGCTTAGGGGTTTAATTGGATTCAATACTAGTCTTCCGCTGTACTGGTACATTGATCTTCATAGCTTTCTAATAGCTACTGGAGTTAAATTGTATTGAGTTCATAATTTGTGAAAAAGTGAGCGTGCTCCTATTCACCCCCCCCCCCTCTAGTCGCCTTTACGGTCCAACACAAGTCGAGTAAATCATCCAGTGCTCTCAACTTATACCCCTTCTCAAACCCATCTACTACTACCAACACCCGATCGATCTTATCGACCAGTGCCTAAATCGTTCCATCCATATGAACCGATCTAGGTTACCAGACCAAACCAGTAATAGATTTAATCTACTACTACAACATATCCAGTATATGCGATCGATCTAGATAAAAAAACTATACATGATAGCTCTAATACCACTATTGAGATACATGTAGGCTACGCTAGCTGACAATTAAAAATTCTATCACGTAAACCAAGATGTCACTTCAAGCAAGAGATCACAGATCGTTACAACCAAACGCACAATGCAGCGGAAGAAGAGTTGGATTAGTCTGGTCCAACGAAGAGCATATCGATGTAGTGGTCGTATTCGATCATTTGACACAGTTGATCGTCGAACGTAGTCGATTATTCAACGTAATCGATCGTCATCGCAGCCGATCATCCTCGCCAGCAACCAATCGCTTTTCTTGCAAAGTCATGAATTGTCCTCGAGCGCAACAGCAACCGCAGTAGCGCCTCTATGGTCTCCACACGTCCAGGGTAGGAACAACATACGTTGGTGTGCTAGTACCAAGTCGCATGGGAAGGCTTTCTCAAGAAGATGGCGGCAAGGGTTTTGTAGAACAAATCACGTATCCTTGTCTCCATTTGCCATATCCCAATAGTCTCAAACATCTCCTCATATAGTGCCTGTGGCGGATCCTATCTGAACACGATTGACGGATCGTATCCGTACTGGTTTGTTCCAACCCATTAAGTGTGTGACCTTGTAGGTTCATGTGTAGTTCGGTTGTGACTCGGAAACCTTTTCGACCACGAGTCGTTAGTGGTACCTATCAGGACATAATGATTCCCGAATACACACAAATTATATCGGACAAACCTTAATGCAATATGATCTACGACTGTGTCCTATCCGTCTCGATCGATTCATAACTCGTTACAACTAGGTTTTGACCACCTACGACTAGCTCATATTTGGGCTCGACGATTCAGAACTCCTTACGACTGTGTTTCGACCATTTAGTAGTTATGTTCGACCAATCTACGACCAGCTCGTATCTGATCAAACTGAATGATCAGCTCGTCTATTCTCCCTTTGCCTCACGATTTACGGTTGAACCTAGGTGTGATATTATGTCATCCATGGACTATTCAATACTTTCTCGATCGAGTATCAATAACTTAATGTGGTCGAACTCTTCGACCACCAAAGGGCATGGCCATGCACTTTCTTTATCCGACCACATCGAGGGTCTAGAGACATCTCTCTGTTATGTTAGGAGGGCAAATCTCATATCCGACAAGTCACATTTCTCTACATGTTTCTTAGCATACTCGAAAGCTACCTTTATGACTACCCAGTTATGGAGTAGTCTTTGGGTAGTCTTTGGTAACCCCAAAGTGTACTCTTACACATGTAGGAAACCATACTGATCTTAGGTCTAAGGATTATACATCATCATTGCTTGAGACTAACTGATGACACATGAAATCATAACAATCTCAGCAGTGTCTCAAGGTGGGTTAATCCAATACCATGTTCTCTAACATGTGTTTACATTATTTATTCGATATCCCTATATCCATGATCGATGAAACATGATCATCAATCAATACATATGCTGGTCGATATGATCACTGTTGTTCTGACTAGTGACATCCGACTAGGGATACATTTAGAACGACATCATATAAGTTAAAAAGGCTTCACCAACAAGTCACATATACTTGTTAATCTTTATAACAGTTGATTCATTTAAGGAACATGATAACACTTACTCAATAACTCATAAACACAGACGTGATACAATCATCTTTATGATTGCCTCTAGGGCATATCACCAACACAAAACAAAGGAATTCAAAGAAGTTTTGACCATGAGGACAGATTTTTTATATATAAAAAAACTGCCTACTAAAGCAACTGAAAATGCAAAATGGAGGAAAAGACATTTAGAGAGGGAGGGAAGGAAGTACATTATATTGGAGCAGCTTTTCAACTCTGTTAGACCATTGTTATTTTTCTCTGCTTGCAAATGATTAGTGTTTAGTATGGGTGACTCATATCCTAATCAACTAGGACTTGGAGAAGTATACTACAAGGATTCATATATGAATCATAATAGGATTAGGCTTCCTACTTCCTTTTGAAGGAGAACTAGGGTGCACTGCCACTATATAAAGTCATAAGATGTGGTCATGGAGAATACAAGACACAAATCAACTCAACAAAAGCAAGAGGTGCATGAGAGGATTAGAGGCTAGGTTATTCTTTAGCACTAGATTCTTATATAGGGCAAGGATCCGAGGGTCCTAAAAGGTTAGAGAGGATTGTGAGAGAGCGACAATCCTTGTACTCTTTTAAGGTTGTGTTTAAGAAATTTATAGTCGGATTCGCCAAATCTTTCTCTCCCATCGTGATTATTTCGTCGTGGTTATTTTGTTCTCTATGAGATTCATCTATTTCGTTCTTAATACCATACACGCTGTGCCATTTCTCACAAACTTTGATCCAATTTGGGGCTACTGCGCGTAAGAAGTGGTATCAGAGTCAAGGCTAGATTAATCTAATTTGTGAGAAGGTCGGCGAAGCGTTAGGTGGCACAAAATCTAAATCGATGTCGATGTGGCACAAAATCAAGCGTCAGGTGGCCCAAAATCAAGTAGAAAAATTTGACGACAGAGGAAATTTCAGCGTATACAATGTGTGGTGAAGGATGTCCTTGTCTAGCAAGGGTTAATCGATGCTCTTGAAGGGCATAAACCAGAAAAGACGTCCAATGAAGAATGGAAGGTGATGGAGCAGAAAGCTGTCAATATAATCTGTCCATGTCTCTCCGATGAGGTAAAGTACTCTGTGATTAAGAAAAATTCATCGAAGAAATTATGTAGTAACTTAGAAGAATTGTATATGGCAAAGTCGACGACAAACTAATGGGTGTTGAAGTGGCAACTATACAGGATGCGCATTGAGGAAGACACGCGGTTCGTTAACCATCTCAATGTTTTCAACAAGGTGATCACACAACCGACTAATATGTGGATGAGAAAATTGAGGAGAATGACAATGTCATCATGGTTTACATAGCTGAGTAATGATTTACATATAAATCTGAGTAATGGCTTACAACTTTCGTGCTAATTAACTTGTCGGTGGCTGATTCAGTACTTTGCTTAGTACAATAAAGCTGAGAAATGGTGACACGGATCAACATATAGTTGATGCGCGAGTGGCCCAATCTTTCATGATACAACATTAACACTTGAAGTTCTCCTCCTTCCTTGGCAAGCAAACACAAGAGCACTCCTCCCATCTTCTTGTTCGGCCGAAAACAATAGCAAGAACCAAGTTTGAAATCGGCCTAGGCGGCTACCTAGGCCCTCGGCACCGGGTGGCTGCCACTATGACTTGTGCCGAATTCGGGTGCCTAGGCTGCCACCCGCCTAAGCATTCCTAGGTGCTCTAAGGCGGTCCAAGGCACGGCGAGATGAGGCGGGGGAGGCGGTCCAAGGCGGCAGCGAAGAAAATATTTGAGCTAGGGTTTTTCCAGTCGTACATATGTGCTTATGTGTTGTCACCGCCATTGTCATGGACCAGTGATCACCGCGTCATCTTCGCCGGAATCGAGATATGTCGCCTGCGCCGCCTCACTTTCTTCTCACTTACGCTCTCGGGTGTGGTCGATGTCTTTGGTGGTGGGGAAGAGGGGTTGGCGCTGTGGGCGGCTATAGCACCACCGACCACGCGTGGTGGAAGGGGGGTGGAGCCAAGGGATGTCGCCAGCGGCAAGGGAGGCTGTTGGAGGCGGCGGATTTGGGCAGTGGCGGTCGGCCCTTAAAGGGAGAGCAAGAGTGAGAAGGGTGGCCAAGAGGAGAGAGAGCTGCGAGAGGGAGTGAATTGAGGAGAGAGACGACACATGGGCTAGCTCAGTTGGACCTAGCCGGCTCGGTCGACGGAGGATAGATAGTGGGCCGAGGATTGGGTTTTATGCCCATTAACAATAGTGCTCAACGTGATTTTTTTTTCTTTTCCTGCTCTGCACTGTGCCTAGGCGCTGATCCACCGCCCATCTAGCGTCTAGCGCCTTCTTGAACATAGGCAAGAGCACGGTTTACAAGATCAAGCCAATCCAATTCAAACCGTGATCACGACAACACATGAACCAGTCTAGGAGAAAGAATGTGTGGAACATCCTCAAGGAATCACGTAGATTAGATGAGCTGCTCCAGCTCTCCAATCCTTGCACCAAGCACATACCCTAGATAGGTTCTTCCCGAACTACACGCACACGCATACGCACCACAATGCCGTTATGGCTTTTCTATATTTTTATTCGATCTAAAAATCGTCCTCCCTTTACATGGCCGAAGCCCTGGCTTTTATATGGCCGAAGCCCTAACTTTTGCTTGAATGCTCCACAAATTGTGTGCAGCATATGATGTCGCTCCTTGTCTATAGTCGCTAATCATTTTTTTTTTTAAGTATCCATTGACCCACCTTATAGACTTGTGAATGTGACGAACTTGATGCAATAGTTTGACTTCAAATCAGTTACCTCTGTTGACCACGGAGAGGACCAGCGGAGATCATGCATCCTCATCGTCTCAGCCATATATGCAGCAGCAGCTGGCAGTCCAGCAGGACAGTTACACGCAGAGCAGAGCTGAGGCTATTCAAAGTGTGGAATCTACAATCCATGAGCTGGGCAACATTTTCACACTACTCGCAACTATGTTTTCTCATCAAGGAGGAGATAACGATCAGGTTAACCCTTTTTATCACAATACCTACTTTCTAATTCAGGATAGTAGTCTTCTTATCCTTAAATTGAGATCCACATCTTTGTTTCAAAACAACAATTAATAAACCTCCTTCGTGGTATGAAACACATGTTACTGACACGAATATACTCATTAATGTTTGCTGTTGGCAACGGGCATGGTATTGGTGTAATAAATTGGTGATAGACATGTTCATCTTTTTGTATGTATGTGATTGTTTGGAATGGTCTTCTATGACACTAGAATTTTGTTCGAAGTCCAAAGGTTAGTCAATCATTGCCAGTAACAAATAGATATGCACTACTTGTTACTATTCTTAGTCATGTATACTCTCGTTGTTGATTCTTCTCCCAGGGTGTTTTCAACCATGTGGATGTCACGGTGATATGCTCCTAATCTCAGTGTGATGATATAATTGGCAATAATGGCGAGTTTTTGTCGAAACGCTCATTTTTGAAAAATTCAGGAGTTCTGTCAGGCGGCCATGGCTGGCGGTCAGACCGGCCGTGGGTAGCTTGAAGTGCTGGTGGTCAGACCGGCCAGATGAGCAGTCTGATTGGCCAAAAGATGAACTTTCAAATTTGAGGTCAGATAAAAAATAGAGGGTGTAGGTAAGAGAGAGGATTCTTCTGCACTTAGTCTCATAATTTTCGGAGCTTCGAGTCAAAAGTAGATAGCGTTTGAAAATTTCCAGAGAGGTTGCATATTTTTTGAGAGAAAATTTGGCTAAGTCCTTTGGCTTGGCGGTCAGACTGGCCATGGGCGGTGATCTGACCGGCCAAACTATAGTCATTTGCTAGCAAGGCAGCGATGATCGTGGTGAGGTCTATTTCATTGGTTTCAGTGCATTTGTGTTGCATAATGCATGCTTTGACTAACATGAGTCAAGTTGCGAAAAACTTGTGTTTGTAATTGATTTCTTAGTCTATTGTCGTGCAAGACTTGGAGGCCAACGATGGTCAACGGCGAGGATGATTGGGACTAGACTACGAGAGCTGAGGTCCGGAATGATCAAGAATGTCAGATGAAGTCACTAGACTCAAGTATGGTGCAAAATGTACAAAGATGACTGAACGGTAAGTTCAGTGCGAGGAGTTGCATCAAGCGACACAGGGGTCGGTGCAAATGTCATAATGGTTTCAGTAGGAACCAGATGGAAGAGACTTACCAATATAAAGAGAGTCGCTGATCAATCTGCACATGATGAAGCATGAGATTACTTCATAAATCCTTAACGAAAACTTAATCATCAAAATAAATCTCTATTTTGTGAAAAAAAAAATCATATTCTTGCGCACTTGTTTGTCACAAATGAGCAAGTTACCAACTCCCTACAATAAAATTTGTGACGAATGCAATCGAGATTGAAGATATGAGTTTCACAAATAGGTGTAAATAAATAATTCTTCAATTCTCTTCCATTTCTCACAATGAAATTTTTGGTAAAACTATATCACAAATCATCACACAGAATCTTTCATGTGACAATTTCCAATTAAATTGTACATTGCATTTAAAAAAAGATGTTCATGCATGTATATACTTCCATCCATACACAATTGTAACCAAAGTCATATTCCATACATACATACACTCCGATAAGAAAAAGAAACGTCACCGTAGTTTCTTGATCTTCAAAACCTACAAAGCACAATAACAAAAATTAAGATCTGTAAGTACCAAGTAGTAACCAACAATGTTCAAAATTAATACTCAATGTACATACGGACCAATTAGCCCTTTTGTACAGACTTCCACCGAGGAAAGTAAGCATTACCACTGCATTGCATTGCATTCTTTGCAGCAGCACGACTACAAATTTTCCATTGATATATCAGTTCCAATATTGATAGATTTGTTCACATAAAGAATCTAGAATCTGCTATTGTGTAGAGCTAATTCATGCAGTTGCATCGTTCTATACTAGACCATAATCAGGATTATACAAATTAGTAATTTATGGATGGATTAGCTCAATACCAACAACCCCTATGCTCTGATTTCCTCAAGAAATTGGTGCAAAAGCAATCAAACTGTTGTAGAGACTATAGCAAATACTTGGTGTGCATGTAAGCAGCTTGCAAGTGGCATCGGACAAAACATCTCTCGTAGGCATAATGTCGAACAGGTTATCTGCGCGTCCGCCGACATGTCATGGGGAACCGTCGTGGATGAACTCCTCCGGGCCTCTGGCACAGGATGGAACCCCTCAACCACGCCCCCACACATGAGACACAAATATGAATCAATGCATGGCTCGAGGGCTCGCCACATCCACCGACGTGTCTTGAAGAACCGTCATGTACGAACTCATCCGGGCCTCTGGCACAGGAATGACAGGATGGAACCCCTCAACCACCACCACACCCAAGCACTTTCTTTTCTTGATCAGATTGGGGCCCACCAAACGAGATTGGGCCCACCAAATTCTTTCTTGATCAGATTGGGTGAAGTGTTAGAAATATAATCAATATTTTAATTTCAGATTTTATTATATTTTAAAGATAGCATAAAATTAAAGATGTATAAAATAATTCTAACAACCGTCAACTCATTGTATTTCTAAATATACGTAATAATAGAATAGTTTAGTCGCACAACCAGTTTACAGTCAGGCTTGATGAAAAACAAGAAGCAGTGTAGACTTGAAGTAGTACAGAACGTAGATGAAGTAATGAAGTGAGCGATCGCGCAGATGCGTTACCTGGAAACATTATTACCGACTCGTGCAAGTGAACTCTGCGACAATGGTTCGAAGATATCCACTCATCCTCCTTTCCGGTGCACGCTAAGGAGAAGGGATAACTTGGTTCCACAGCACAACCCTGTAGCACAGTAGAATAGAGAGGAAGAAGAACAAAATAAAAGTGAATCAATCGTCGCAGGTCTGGATGTCTCTAGATCTTTTAAAGGTCGAGACAATTACTCTCTAGTAACTACATAATAAAGTACATATTAAACTACTGGTAACTGCTAATTCAAAACCAATTAATGGTAATTAAGCAGTATTTATTGGATCCTGATTATACATTAGTTTACAACTTCGACCAATGTATTTCGACCACACTGGTCTATGCATCTGACCACTATTTTTTGATCACTGTGTTTCGACTACAGTGTTTCAACTACTTTATTCCGACCACACTGGTCTATAGTTTTGATCACATTATTCCGATGTAGTGTTTCGACCATACTGGTTTATAGCTTCGACGACTATATTTCGATCACATTATTTCGATCACTTTATTCTGATCACACTGGTCTATAGCTCGATCACATTATTTCGACTACTGTGTTTCGATCATAATATTTCAACCACACTAGTTTGACCAGTCTAAAAGGAGAAAAAGAAATACATAGTTAACAAAAGAAAGGTAGACTAGATTAAGTTATAAGTCACGCGATTGCTACGTGAATATCGCACACGCGTATGTATGTCAGTGTGTGTAACTTTAGCTATAGTCCTTTTAATGTCACTACATATCATGTGCTACATGTTTTAAAAGGTGGTAAGCACTTCATCTTATAAATTACTTTTACATAACTTAACTAGGCAATATGATATTAAATTATGTATATTTTAAAATTTCAAAAATGGATAGACGTTTACACCTGTGATCCAGTTCTAACAGGAAAAACTCACCTCGATGCCGGAGGTGATGACAGAAGAGCAGTAGGCGCCGAGGGCGGTGCATGCCTTGACGCGGGCCTGGATGCCGGTACCCACCGCCGGAGTTGGAACCGGCCAACGTCAGCACGTGGGGCCACGACTTCGCGTGAGCCACCGCGGAGAGCCTGCACGAGTGGATTCTTGGATGCAGCGGAGTTCCAAGTGACGACCTAACCTAATGGTTGAGTGAAAGCCCGTCAGAATTTTTAGTGACGAGTTATGTTGGCATTGTCACTAATAAATAAACTTTTAATGAAGGATCGATACATAGAATCGTCCTAGATTGTCATATTTTTAAAGACCAAAATATTTCCTTTTGTCGTACACTATCGCAGACGGGCTCTTTGCGAGTGCTTAGGGCACTCGGCAAAGCCTATTGCACTCGACAAAGGCTTTGCCGAGTGCCGCTCTCGCAAAGAACCCGCGGTAAAGATTTCTTTGCCGAGTGCCACATATCGGGCACTCGGTAAAGCCTTTGCCGAGTGTCAC